>OX344750.2:37174820-37799820 GCA_947034885.2 Thuidium tamariscinum
TAGTCTTCAATCTCCAATCCTCCATCTTGTATCTCGTAAAGTTCGAATTCTCCAAATCTGTTGTAGTGGTTTTACCTTTAAATCCAATTTGTTCCAAAATTGAACTTAAGCCCTGGTAACTCTTCCATGCTCATAGTAGACACCTTTAGCTTAGTCAGTATGTCACGTGCATCCTTAAAAGGTTGACTTTGCACAGACATTCGCTAGGACTGACTAACTCTCTATTCCTTATTTCT
Organism: Thuidium tamariscinum; assembly: GCA_947034885.2. Lineage (NCBI taxonomy): Eukaryota > Viridiplantae > Streptophyta > Bryopsida > Hypnales > Thuidiaceae > Thuidium > Thuidium tamariscinum. The sequence continues at coordinate 37,175,057 of OX344750.2, forward strand.
CTCGGAATTACTAAATCTTTACATAAACTTGCTTTGGAGACTTAGAATGATTCAAATTTCTAAGATTAGGAATTTTCCACCTTCTAAGTTGGTTTTCCACCATTTTGGCATAGACTGACACCAAAACTCCCTCAACACTCTTTTTATGTCTTTTTCTTGAATATTTTACTAATTTTCGCTATTAAATCGCAAAAAATGGACCTAGAGTCCTGAGTGCCATCTCGAGGGCTCACAGGCCCAAGGCTAAGCACACATCTGTTGTGTTGTTGATGTGCATAATTCCTCAATGGACACCTTTTCAGCATGCACATTTACATCATCTTCTCATGTCTCCTCTTGCTCATTAGATTTGTTTTATAAAGATATAAAGTGTTGTAACAGTTTTAGGAAGGGAAGCATGCAACGAGCCTAGTTTGTGAGCCTAAAAGCATGAGCTTGCGAGCCGTGAGCGTAGGTTTTGTGAGCCTAGAGAATTAACCAAAAAAAATTGTGAATTTTTTAAGCCAAGAGAAAAAAAAGTGAAGTCATTTTTTTAAAATCTATTTGTAGTAAAATTTCAGCTTTATGACCGTGGACCTATGACCGTGGAAATGTGATTAATGAATTAAATTTTTTTTTTGAGGTTCAAAAACCAGAATCCAACAAGGGGATTTCTAGGGTGATGGAGTTGGGGGGGGGGGAAAGTTTTTTTTTTTTTTTTCCCGACTTTTTCACCCTGAAATTGATCTCTCGGTACCAAGAGAAGGTTTTCGAGGGTGAAAAGTCGCAAAAAAAATGAACTAGGAGCATAGTCGGAAAAAAAAAAGTTGAAAAAAAATGAAAAAAAAAGTTTTGAGAACTCCAAAGCCCTCTACCTCCAAACCCCTTTCAATATCAAGACGAATTTTGGAAGGTGATGGAGTTGCAAAAAAAATTTGAAAAGAAAAAAGGACTTGAAAAAACAAAAACAAAAACAAAAACAAACTGAAAATTCAAAAAAAAAAAAAGTTTTGAAAGTCACAAATTTCAAATCCCATGAGGGGGATACTAAATATAAAAATCCAAAATTCTTAAAGCACGGTAATAGGTCCATGCCCTAAAAATCACTAAAAATTTCACCAAAAATTCTAGGCTCACAAGCTCACAAGCTCATAGGCTCACACTCGCAGGCTCACAAAATAGCATCCCCGGGGTAGTATGAAACACACAATGAATCTTTGTCATGTTCAATGGTCTATAACACTGTACTTGACCAAGTAGGCCCTAAATTCATGTCTTACAAAAACAATGAGCAATTCGGCTCATGAGATGTGTACATCCTTCCCACAAAGAGTTCTTCTTTGAATTCTCCTTGATATTTTTGTCAATGGAAATGTCAAAGATAGTTTCAAAGTCCCCAATGACACACCAATCTTGATGTTAAATGAAGAAGACAACTAGGTGATTGCAAGAAACAATTGTACTATTTTGATCACACTGTCTACACAAATATGATTTTTGGCCATAACTTTTGGGTTTGGGGTCAAAATAGCTTGATATTTATAATTAAAGTATTCATGACTACTATAAACCTTATTAAAAAAAATTCAAATTTTTTAAGAATTATTTTACTACTTAAAAACAACCTCCAATTTTATGTCATACTTGCCAATTTTGGATTTTTAGAACAAATTAGTGCCCCCCAAAAGAATTTTGAGGTGAAATTTAGAATAATTAGTCTTCTAGTATATTTATAGCAATTTTCTTAATAAATTTTATGTCATGTGTAAGCTCACAAAGTGCGACCCTTTTTTCTTGCAATTTGAAACACACAAATTGTTAAATTTTTTTGGGTAAATAACCATCTCGAATTCTCAATCGAGTTGTTGCAAACAAAAAAAATAGTTTTTTTAATATAATTTTAATATAATTTTTACAAATTATAATGTCAAAGTATATATTTTTTTGAAATTTTTCATTTTTCTAATTTTCCTACTCTAAGTACTTTTCTATACTTTTTCCTTCCTAGGGTATCTTCTTCTTAAGGTATGTATGTATTCTATATTTTTCAAATTTAAAAAGAAATATTTTTCTGATTTTAAAACAATGTAGGCAAAAGTCCTTAGTACTCTCCAAAATGCAAAAAATAATACAAGTGTTTCTTGCAATCACCCAACCAATTGATATCTTTTACAATTGTCACCACTCCTTTGTGTGACAATGGCTTCTAATACTAATGAGAGGACTTGGTCACTTGGTGTTCTACAAAGAAAATAAATGTGACTTAATTTAGAGAGGGGGGCTTGATTTCTATAACTTGGACATTACATTTAAAAAGAGTTGTATGACAATATTGTAGAAACATGGCTATGAGGTGGATTGCTATATAAAAATCTCTACTATGTTTCACATCTTTATAAATAATTGCTTAGATTTAATCAATGATGATGATGCCCACTACATCCTCCTTTGTCAACACTTGTCAATCATATACCATCTATAATATAATGACAATGATATTTTGTACAAGGTGTTTGCCTTTCAACACTGAGGCTCCATGAAAAAATATGTTGTATATCCATTACAAGCTTACCAGTAGATACACCAACATCATACAATAACCCAATGTTTGGTCATGTGGTCTCTTTTTACAATAGTATATACTATAGACATTGTATTTTGAATCCTACTCATGAGATCAACTTATGTTGCCTCAATCATGAAGAAGCACTTGTAAACTATATCAACAAAGAGAAGTTTAGATTGTTCCGCAATGTTGGTATTGTAAACCATTCTAACTTTTAGAAACCAAATATATGTGTAAATTATTATCATTAAAGTCTCTATGACTAGAAACAAAGACTGAAATCATCAATCATGCATTGCTAGTAGCAGGAAGTACAAAAGTGGAAAGAACTTTCATTCTTAAGATTTGATTCATTTATCAATTAATAGTCTAATTGAAAATTGTAAAATAAGAACTCAAATAAAAAAATGTATGATTTTTGAATATCTTTTATAGTTGGATATATTAATATGTTAATATCAATTAGTAAATTTTGTCAATTTAATAGCCTTCAACTAAGGAATCATTACTGGATATGAACCATTTATTGTTACACTTTTCCTATGTAAATTGTTTTAACTTACTTTCTCAATGTGAGATTTTCTTTTTACTTGGGTTGTATAGTTTATGTATTTTTCAATGAAAAAAATGGATTATGAAATTTCACCTTTAGATAGGTTAAGGAGGAAAAAATATGATCAGTATACTTCAAATCACTTTCAGGTTTTTTTACAAACTCATAATCAAACATTATAATCATTCAATTTATAACTTGTAGTGTCATGTTTTCTTTTCTTTTGTGATCCACAACATGTCTAGTTTAAATTTGAATAGTGTACAATTTTTAAAAATTCAAAAATTATCAAAACTTTGACTTTTTGTTTGATTTGGTGGAAATAAACTTGAAGACAATTAAAAAAAAATACCTTAGGCATTTAATGGTTTATAATATGTGTGTTGCTAAATAATAGTAAGTATCAATAAGATAAAATGAAACACAAGAATTTATGGGAGCGAATATATAAAAGAAGAAGAGTGGGACAACAATACTTCCCACAGCATTATATACTCTTGCAATCAGGTTCCTTTCCATGTAGGAAAGGTTTATACTTTGCTAAATATATGGAAGGGACTTATCAATGAACACACAAAGGAAGTTGTCTCTATTCATACAGTGACTATATATATAAAGAGGACTTAAAAATACAAGTGTCATTAATTGTAGCATAGCGTATTGTGTAGGGCTAATATTTTTTGGAGCTTTATGAGAAAGATCAAACAACATTAGTTATGAAATTTGTATAATTTTTTGGATAAGCAAAGAATTGCAAAAGATTTTCTTGTATTCAACTTTAGAATGAAAGAACATAGCAATGGCATACCACATTGTGGTTTCTACCTATATTAAGGCAGTTTGCTGTAATATCAACTATATTCTAAATGCAATTTCTATCTAGGATTGAGTGACATTTTGTTTAAAATCTATTATAATAATTACAAATTGTCAAGATCCTTGTCACAACTTGTTGTTACAAAATGGTGACATTTTCATCCCAAATCTTTTTCATCCAATCAATATTTTCCTAAATTCAATTGAAGACAAAATAAAAGTTGTTTCAACAAAGTTGTTGTAGTGTAACTTTGTGCTAAATAATAGGTATTAGCACAATGTTACACTACAACAACTTTGTGCTAATACCTATTATTAGCAATGATGAATCAGGTAGGCTTGATTGATTGCTTTAAGAGCAAAACTTCATCAGGGATTAATTTAAGGATTGGGGTTGGTTGAAGAGCCATCACTAAGACAATACTTTTGTTTACGATAGAGATCATCTTTTCAAGGATGCAAAAGGGACCTCCAATTCATTGGAAAACAATGTACCACATACATGATATGGTCAAATCTAAGCATAGGCAAGAAACAAGAATGTAGAAAGGAACATCAATGAGGGACAGTCCCCACCATGCCCCGGTGGGTAAAAGGACGTTGTATCCGTTAACTATTACGGCCCTCTAAGTTAGTAGCCATGTATGATACCCCGCACTACACTACCCTACCCTAGGGAGAGCTCCCCACTCAGGTACTGAATGCAAAGGGTAAGTTGGGTAAGAAAATCAAAGGCGAGGGTGGGCGTAGTAATCACAAACCTGTGTGTCTACGTAATGGCGTTGGGTAAATACTGTCCTGTGCCTTACCCAAATCCGGTGGTGGTGGGCAGTAAGTTAAAATTAGTACCAACATTATGTCCTCTACTGCATATGATTGTCACTCACCCAGTTGTGGTACCTCCCTCCCCTAAGTTACCTCTACTTCCCTTTGTACACAAGTATAAGGTGATGGGTAACTCTCCCTTGTACTGACTGCTACCAGAAATTACCCTAGTCCCCTTGCAAGTTCACATCAACCTTCCAGGGATGATCATGGGGTTATAATTGGAAAAACTACCTCCCAACAGCTTGCCTGAAGGGCGATAAATAATTAGCTTTCAGGGACCGCGCAAGAGTTACACCTTACCAAGAGCCTCCCAATAGGAGCACTAGGCTGTTCGAGTGGAATGGAAAGGGCCACCAGAGGAAATCAATACTAGGTTATGTTAACCAGCCATGAGGTCCATCATGTTCATAATGCAATGAGAAGAGCCCAGTATACTAAGTTCAGCTGAAATGGCAACCCAACTAATTAAGGGGGGTACACCCAAAAGCGCCACTTATTCATACTGCGGCTAACGTAGCAGCATCCATAACCGTCAAAATAAGGAACTTCAGCATAGTTAGAGGCAGTTTTTTCGTAAAAGAAATATTTTTGCTGTATTAGCAATTGAAAATCATGAATTTTCCAAAAAAAAATTAGAACTTTTGAATAAAGTATCAAATTTCTATGAATTTTCAAAGTACAACTCTGTAGAGCACCGTAAACCACACTTTAGTGAAGTTGCCTTGATTCTCATATCAAAATCTAAAAAAATCAAACCCCACCAACTGTAATCAAGCATTGGCATGGTTTCAAGGCACATCTGACAACATTTTAAGATAACTCTAAGCTTACTATCAATAATTGGGTGCACTAACAATTATGGATGTTGCTACCTTAGTTATTGTTATTAGCTTGTTCAGATTTTCATGGAGTCTTGTTGGCAAGTGAAAGCATGATCCAAAGCACCAAAGAACGCAGGATTTGGATACTGTATGCAAAAGTTATTAACGACCAAAGTCTGTTTTTGAAAGCACTATCTATAGGTTGTGAACATGATTGATTTTGGATATGTATGTACATAATAGATGGTGCTTTTAGGAATGTGGCTTTTTTGGGTGTACCTAACTTAATGTCACAATGTCTAGCTTGTATTGATTCTAAAATCTAAATCTTGGTAGGAGGTTCATAAAGCATCCATCTAAGAGCTGAAAGTGCATTTTGCAAAGGTGAAATTTCTTAAAAAATTTCTTAAAATTTTTTTCTTGAAAAGCTAGTGGAACTGGTATCTAACCTAAGTTGTTTTATATTTATTGGGCCTTTGTGGAATAAGTTATGAATTTTTTAAGTTGAAATGGCGGAGGGCCGCTCTAAAACCACACACTTCTTCAAATGTACACTATTTTCACATTCCTATGAAGATGAAAACACAACATGTACAAACAATGTACATTGGAGGAGGTCGGCTATTTTTTTGAGCCTAAGCTATTTTTGAGCTTCCTACCTTAATCATTATTTGCTCATTCATGGGACCTAAAACTCATAAGACAAGTTTGATACTAAAGTAGTTCAGTCTAAAATGCTTAAGCATGTGACTATAATGTGATTCAATTTCAAGATTTTATACTTCGGATACTCCATTTCCCCCCTAGAAATAAATAGATTTTTCTTCTTGGTGATGAATTAATGTATTTTATAGGAATTGAAACAAAAACAAGACTTGCTACAGTAGTGAATATTGGAAGTTAAGTATGTATTTTTGAAGAAAAAATGAAGACAATATAGATCAAATGAAAAATAATCTCAATAAATATGTGATCATTTTTTCTTCATGTGATCTTTAGAAATCTATGTGAGGATCTTTGGATTGAACATCTTCTTGTTTAGATATATGCAGTTGCTGAAAGGGATCTTTTTCAACTCTAGATGTTGCATACACACTCAAGGAACCCTCCATAAAAATATTGCATGAAAATAATTTGTTTTTAGAAAGAACAAATTGTTGACCATTCATTAACCCCTAAAGGACCAAGGCCTTTTTTCTGTCAAAAAACTCTTAAAATTGCCATTTCTGTTGCATTCACCCAAAGAAACAAATTTTTTTAAGAATCTAACTGTAGGATCTTGTACTTAACTTGATTGAGATCAAGTGGTAAAAATTTCATGAAGTTTGACCATACAGATTGGAAGATATGAGCATTCAAAGTTGGAAATATAAGTTTTATTGAACTGTGGTTTGCAATTTCAGATGACTTTGACTGGCATTTGTAAAAACAAATTGCACTACAGACTTTGAATTTATAATTTTTTGTGTTAAGAAATTGAGTTGAGAGTCTAGGAAAAAAATTTCACACAAAAAACACTTGATTTTCATTCTAAAAAAATTGTTAATTAGATGTAGGTCCAAGATTGAAAGAAAAACTAAATGGTTAATAACTCTAAGATGGGATTGAAATACAATAATTCCAATGGTGAGATTGTTCTAGCAAGTAAACATAACCTTGTCCAACAATTTTTTTTGAAAAATTGTGAAAATTGCATTAAAAAATGAATCCTATAAGTTATTTTTTCAAGAAGTTGTTTAGATTGCCCGAAAAACAAGATTGTCCATAACTTTCTCATTATAAGTCCAAATAGAGTGAATCAAAGCTTAACTTGTAGGAAAAAATATATTATTTTAGAAAAAGTAAATTTAAAAAAATAAATTTTGACTTTTTGCAAAAAAAAATTTTGCCCACTGAACTAAAATCCGTGCTTTTTGCGGTATAACTTTTGCTCCCAGTCACCAATTGAAATAAAAATTACATTCCCATGAAGCTAATCAGTTTTCCTATATTATGAGAAAGTTTCAAAAGATTCATAAAAAATTGAGGTCTACCTGTTTGAATTCCAAATTGTCCCCCGAGGGGACAATGGTCCTTTAGGGGTTAACTACTTTTTGTTATGAAAGAGTTTTGAGATTATGGTTATAAGGTAGAACCATCCATAAGTGATCAACACCCCATGTCCAACTTGTAGACTTCATTTATTTTTAGTAAGGTTGGAACAAATTTCTAACTAGAGCTTGAAATAGCTTGTATGTTTTCCCTAGATGTTTTCTTCTTTTTCACAAGGTTGGGACTAATAAGTCTATAATACATGTCCCAAACTAGTGAGCAAGAAAATAGGAAGAAATGAGTAGTAAAGGAGTTCTTCAATGATCGTGATTGAAAGAGTCTAGACATTGGCTATGGGTCTACATAGATTTTGGCCTTTCAAAATTCATAGTGATTTCTGTTCATGCCATAAAATTTACCAAAATTTTTGCAATTCCTATCATTCCTATCATTACACCTCTGAAAATATTTGTTTTGCCTTGCACTACACCAAATCATGTCTAGAATACCTTAAGTGATTGGTTATGGATGGTTCTACCTTAGAATAAGAGATGAAAAAATTGGTAATACAATTAACTACTTAGGGATTTCAATTAGGTTAAGTTACCTTAGGTGAAGAAACAAAAGTATTCACCCCTTATCACCTAAAGGGACACAAACTCCAAAAGAGTCCTTACAGAGTCTAGCAATGTGATTCAAAGTGCTATAACTTTTGCATTTGATGCCTAAATTCAATAAAACTTGATGGAAACATTGTGCATACTAGGCTACTTTGTGTATAAATTTTTTTAGGTCAATCTAAAATGTTATGGTTTTTTGAGAGCCAATCAAAGTTTACAGGTTCAATTTGACTTCCTCAAATTGCAATTGATGACCTTGGAAATTTCCTCTTCTATATAAAATGTTTTTTTCAATAAAATTTGTTGAATAATGTTCCTCTAGATGTCCAATTATTGTGGTCAAGTTTTCATGGCAATACAAGTTGTTTTGAATGTTTGAAAACAATTTGAAGTTCAAAAACTAGACATTTTTGGATTATAGTGAACTTTGGCGGCTTATTACTTTTTCATACGGACAATGTTCATTTCAAATTTTTTTTTTGGAGAAAGTTATGCATTCTAGTGTAGTTTGTATGGCTAAAATTTCATGTCAATACACAAGATTATAAGTGACTGAGAAGTATTTTATTAGAAAGAGGTTTAGTCATAGATGCATTTTTCGCAACCTTTATTTATTTTTGACATTTCAAAGTCATTTTACAAACACAATGAGTCAATTGAATGACATGCTTTTTCACCAATGTATTTGTATGTTGGTTTTGAATCACTTTTTAATTTAAAGTTTTTTCATTTGAATAGGTTTAGAAATCAAGTTTCACCCATTTGTAGAAAAAATTTAGCATCTTTTTTCAACACTAAAACATTATTATCTTGATCTATGCGGTCAAATGACTCCAAATTTGATCCATCTCATCTACAACATGCACACTACAAGATTGTGTGATTGAAATTTTCATACCTTAGTGAAATATATACTTACAAGGTTTGTTATATAGTCTTGAAAAGGAATCAAACAAGCATTATGATGTTTTTCTAATTCATTTCTAAGAATGCTTTTAGGCATGTTTGGACTTTAGTTGATGAGGGGTCAATAATCAAACCCTAATAAAGGTGATTGCAAGAAATACTTGTTCCACTTTTGGTTCCCTTGCCCTTGGATAGGTAGTTTTCTGCTCATAACTTTTGTATAGTTTGTCCATTTTTTATGAAATTTGAAGTGAAGGTACATATGATAGTTTTGAATCTTGAATAATCTTTGAATAATTTAAAAATTAGTTTACTATTTTTAAACAACCTTCAATCAAATGTCTACTTTAGCCATTTTGCAAGTTTTCAGTACTATTTTTGATCCAAAAATGCAAATTTGAAGCTCAAAATTGGCATACAGGGACTTCTACTAAAGTTACACAATTCTTCTAAATATTTTTTAAAGTAGTAAACTATCTACGGGTGATTGTAAGAAACACTTGTCCTTTTTTTTGTCCCCTTGACCTCCATTAGGTAGTTTTTTGCTCATAAATTTTTCATCTTTTGCCTCATCAACTTAAAATTTGGAAGGAATGTGCACACAAAAGTTTTATATGTTTTGTAATTTTTTCAATTTTTTCAAAATTATTTTACTATTTTTAAATTTCCCCCAATTGGTTGTCTACCTTGGCCATTTTGGGGGGTTTTAGTCCTATTTTTGACTCAAAAATCCGAATTTGAAGCTACAAATTGGATAAGTTGGAGGTCTACTAACATTTCAAGGATTGGTGGTGAGTTTTTATGAAAATAGTAAAATGTCTATTGTTCACATGGGGTCAAAGTGACCTTTCTTTGTACAAACACTACAAAGAGGGAAAAACTTTTTTAGAGGAATTTTTTGTTGGAATGTGAGCACAATTTTGTTTAGAAAAATGGATATTTTTTTAAAAAAAATTTGATTTTTTTTAATTATTAAAAATAAAAAGGTCCACAGACCGTTTTTTTGCTATTTTTTGCTCCATGTGGCCTGTGAAGTACTTTGAAGTAGTCCATAGTACTTCATAGTATTGCATAGTACTACATTGACAGCCCAAATTTGCAGGCGTTCGAAATCGGTGATTGAGATTTGTAGGCGCACGTCAGACACGCTATACTGTCAGGACCGCGTAGTATTGCCAGTACTATGCCAAAAAAACAACGTTTTTGAACCAAAAACGTGAAGTGTTTCTTGCAATCACCCCTACCTTCTATATCTACTCAGAGTGCACTTCCTTTGTGGAAGAGCAAAAAACACAATTTTATTTTTTTTAGAGATGAAAATAGTTGAAAAGAAGCATTATTAAAGTTAGAAAAAATGGTTCTTTTTAGAAATTTTAAAATTATTTTAATATTTAAAAAAAATCAATTTTTTAGGCTTGAATTTTTACACATGTAATATTTTCAATGATTCAAAAATTATACATGTTTTATTTTATTTTTGAAAATTTTATTCCAAAAGTCACAATACTCCAATATTGAGGCCATTTTGAGCCAAAATTGTCATTAGAAGAAATTTGAGGGCATTAGGAGATTGCGGGAACGCAGTTTCTACCCTGTGAACCCGAATCCTACGTGGTCGGGACACTGCCACGTAATATATATATATATATTTTTTTTTTCAAATTTTTTTTTTGGACTTATTTTCATATTTCAGGACCCATTTTTTTTTTTTTTTTTTTTTTCGATAAAAGTCGGCCTGACAGGGTTATGTGGCATTGGGAGCCGTTTCGGGAACAGACCTGAAACGGTCCTGTAATGCCCTCAAATTTCATCTAATGTAACTATGTCTTGCAACAATCCATAAGGACAATACATTTTAATGGATTTTTTTCTCATTACTATTGATTCATAATCAATTTTGTGAAGTTGAAATTTTTTTTTAATAAATTTCCAATGTCAAATGAATCCATGTGAATATGATTGAAATTAAATCTTAACTCTAAAACATTTTAGAGGATGCTTTTGTGTTTTTTGGATGATGTCAGACAAGCCTTGACTCTAAATGTTATAAGTCTTCTTTAAAATTGACAAATCATTATAAAGTACCATTTGGAAGAATAGGTTGGAATTGATATGCAAATGAAAATTGTAGATTATGGGATTTAGATTTCATTTGTATGGTTAGATTGACCAATGCTAGTACCAATATTTTTCTATAAATTTTGAAAGGAAAGTTTCTAAATTTTTTCTAAATTCAATTACAAGCAAAATATTGTCATTTTGAATAAATTTTGTTGGAATGGATTTGAAATGAGGTTCCCTTGATATGGTGATTTAAAAAAAATTGTATTCTCTAATCTTTGAACGTCAAGACTCATCTCCAAAATTGATGATATGTGAAAAATCATCATAAAATACTATTTGGAAGAATATTTTGTAGTTGAGGTGCAAATAAAAGTTTTAGAATTTGAATTTTAGATTCTCTCTATATGGTTAGATTCACCAATGCTATCACCAATATTTTTCTATAGATTTTGGAAGGGGAAATTCAAAATTTGTGAAAAATTCAATTATTAGCAAAATATTGTCATTTTTTAAGTAAATTTTGTTAGAATGGATTTGAAATTGGGTTCTCTGGATATATTGATTTTTTTTGGATTTTTGTATTATTTGATTCTATAACTTCATTTTAGCAATTCTAGGTTTGAACTAAAGTCAACGCAATTTTGGCTTGGTCAATCATGTGACATTGTAGTCTAAGTTTTGTCTAAATCCCACAAAACCCAGGACTATAGTATAGGGGTTCAAATCTAGAGGAATGATCAAATAGTCTAACGTATTGTGGCTAAAGTCACTTGTATTTAGAAATGGAATAGGAAATACACAATAATAACACTTCAATTTCCAACAATTCGTATCCACTCTTATTCCCAAGTATACAAATTTGTTGGCCAGTCCTTAATAATGCTATGGACGCATGAATGCAGTCACAGTGTGTGGCTCAATTTCTAATAAACAATTAGTCGTGTAGACCCACAATTTGTCATGCATGATCTAGACTTAAATGCAATTTAAATATAATAATATATATAACAATAATTGGGTAACACATGGTTCATTAATTACTGGTAATTGTCTTTATCAAACAAATTGTTGCTATCGCTACTTAGCTATCCAAATTACTAAATTAGGATGCACAAGGAAATAGTCCCAGTCCTATCTAAAAACAATTTGTCACTATCTAAATGCAGGGCATGAGTGTGTAATGCAAGCTCCTTTATTTTATCTGCAATTCACAACCATTAGTTAAAGCATCCTACACTTAGTTTACTAATTGGCTAATTTCCAATTTCAAACAAGTGGTTGGAATTAAGCCTTGACAAGACCGAATACCAAACACCAAGCCAAAAACAATTTGTTTTAAATTAGATTCTTCCTGTCAAATCCTCTTATCCAACAACCATATCTTATAAACTTAACTAAACAACTTGTTTATACAATTCTTCAAAAGGACCAATTTGCTAAGACTATCAATTTCAACCAATTGTTTATAAGGATAATATCCACTAAACAACTAGTCTGTATAACTAATCTGTGGTGATTAATTTAAAGAACAGATCCTAAAACAAATGGTTATTCATGATTTTAAATAATAGAACCATTCATTTTACAAATTGTTTATCACTGTAAAATACAAACTATATTATTAATTAATTAACTCTTAATAATTCATAAACTTAGACAACTGGTTTCCAACCCATTGCAACAATTAATCTGTAAGTAATTCCAATGTTGAGCGCTCTATTAACTAACAATTTCCACACAAACTGACTAATTGTAATTCACAAAATAAACACCAAGAATCAACCAAACAAAACAAGGTAATTATAAATTAAACTAGTTGTTGATGTAGCTTCTCCCAACCAAGATGGTATACAAATCAGAATCCACAACAATTGGTTAGATATATTCAAGACAATCGATTGAGATAAACATATTATAACACAAATTGTTTTGCATATCAATTAACAATATCCAGGGTCATTAGTTTTAAATCAACATAACAACAAACAATTTGTTTAAAACTTAGAATCACAGCATCCCTTGACATTCTACTTTAATCACACAACTGGTTTTGTTCATACGTCTCTCCATCCAGCATATCAAATTACAATTTGTTTTAATATTCTCATTATTAATAATCACATTCATAACAAACAAGTTTGACACATCTGCTGTAAACTACAATTTGTCCCAATTTGATATACAACAACGTTTATAATAAAGCTAACCTCACTGGACTATTTGTATATCAACAAGTAATTCCAAATGAATTAATAGTTCAATACAAACTCCACCCAAAATTAATCACAACCATTTAGATGTATCTATTATCTCAACAACTGGTTTGTAAATACATACCTACTCGGCTACCATAAAAGCACAAGTTGTAAATTGGTAGGATTAACAAATTAGTTTTAACAACTTGTACTTACCAGTCTCCAAAATCAATTAGCAAACCACACAAACAACTCAGGAAACAACCAATTGTCATTCTCATTATTTTCAAGATAGCACCACAACAATTAGGTAACAAGTTTCTTACCTTCTTCACTTGAGCAACCTCCAATGAATTGTTTTGTCTGCAAAATCTTCACCGCTGGGACCTGGTGCACGCCAGCTTAGTCTCTCCCGACAAGTTGTTGATCAACTCCGTGAACACTCCAACAATCTTTAGACAAGTAATTCAATCAAAGCGAGGACACACTAGGCAAACACCAAATTGTTCTATAATTTGTTTTTAACTCTGTTCAGTCCAGGAATTCACTCGTTGGATTCTCACTCATAAAACAAACAACCAATTAATCTCATTCATTCATCAGCACAAATTGTTTTACATAAACTCCGAGTAAATTAACAACTTGACTACACATTCTGAGCACACATAAACGACTAGTTCTGCAAACTCACAATCTTCCAATCACAAACATCCAAGAAAACAACTGGTTGGTACAACACCGCACAACAAGACAAATCGTTTAAAACTGAATTCACCAATTCAAACTCCATAAATAACTTGAACAACTCGTTCTATCACAACAACAACCAGAATCAAGCACTAATTCAAACATACACAAGTAATTCAATAACTTGGTTAAACAATCAAATACAATAACACAATTAGTCTTTTCAATAAACACAATCACACAAAATATTCTCCTTCAAAATCCAATCACTGGATACACAACAAACAATTAGAATAAGCCTCCACCTCAAATAACAACAAGTCCAATCACTGGACAACCAAACACAAACACAACTTGTAAAAATATATTTTCATTAAAAATTGAAGGAGTTCATCATTACAACAAAAACAACTTGTCTGAAAACCGAAATGAATACCGAGAAAACCGAGAGAGTGGGGGCGGAAAACAACAAATTAAAAGACTATACGCTACGGCGAGGGAGAGAGAGAAAAACTGCTTGAACCGCCGGCAGACTAGTGGTCAGCCGATCAAAGACAATTAGTTTTAATAACTACTAGTTAACATTTACTCAGTAATGGAAAACTATAACTATTAGTCGATCTTTTTACTTTCAATGGTCCAAAACTGAACATTAACTAATAGTTTTTCATTGAAAAAGACAATTGGTAAAATTTCAAAAGAAAAGGGGTGACTACAGACATACTTCCACATATGTAATTTTAGAAACATATGTATTCTGGTAACACCAAATCCAACCCTTGGATATGACAACAACTTCATAAAGTATCTTTAAAAATTATTCTAAGTTGTAACAAGAAAGAAATGTAATTTTGAATGTATACATCATCTAGAAATTGGACATTGGAGCACTTTAGGATTAATGACATGATTTCATTTGTGCATATCTAATTTTGAACTAGAGTAAATGCAATTTTGGTTTAGTCAGCCACTCATCATACTTCTAAATCTATAATTTTAGAAAAATATGTACTCTAATAATACCAAATCTAACCTTCATAAAATACCTCTACAAATTAGGATGGCTTTCTTCTAAATAGTAATGAGAAAGAAAATGATTTTCAATTTGTTCTTTGACCAAAAATTTGATGTCAAGGTACTTCAACACTAAAGATGTAATAAATAGTTTTTACATCTTTCTTTTTTGAAAGAGTACTTGATATTTTTTCAAAATGAATAGTATTCAATATTTGGTCTTAGTGATATTTTTGACTTTCCTACATGTGAAATGGCAAATCCGCAAATCACTATGTCAAAAGTATATTTTGCCTATTATGGTAGAGGTACCTATATTGACACAGACCCTATCAACAATAAATAAGGTACCCTATTCCAACCAAGATTGGAATGGATTTCCATTTTCTCCTTGGAATGAGGGTCTTTGTACTTTTTCAAGGTTTGGACCAATAAGTTAATAACATATAAGACTATAAGTAAGCATAAAAATAGGAAGTAATTAGCGGGAAAGTATTCTTAAATGATTGAAATTAGATGAATCTAGATGTTGGTCATGGATTAAGCCCAACTTTTGCTTTCCATAATTCATAGTAATTTCAATTCAAGAGATTAAATTACCAATTTTTTTGCAATCCCCATTGTTTTTGTTAATGCACCTATAATTTTTTTTGCTTTGCCTTATACTATCCTAGATCATGTCCAAATGTGCTTATTTTATCAGTTATGGGTACCTCTATCATAATGCTACTTTCTTTTATATCAATTTTAGCCAAATATATGATCTTTTGGAAATTTGATTCCAATTGAAGGAATGAAGCCTATGAAGTCTATTTTCTAATTCAATTTGAGTTTTGAAAAATTGATAAAATTCAATATTTAATGCACTTTAACCTGAAAGGACTGAGACACATTTCAAACCATTTAAAAAAAAACACTATTACTATTTGGAGCAATGACAAAACAATGAATTTTTTAAATTTTTTTCAAATTCAACCATATAAATCTATATTGAACTACTAAAGAAATGTTTGGGAAATTTTTTAGAAACTTTAATTACATTGATTGAAAGATTATAACATTTGAAGTTAGGAAAAAGAGTTCATTTTTTAGCCTTGATTTTTAATCCCTAAAGGACTAGACTACGTTTTTTGGCAATATAGAAATTTTGGGAAGATATGTGTGAATGGAGTTTTGCATATTTTAGGCTGAAATTTTAATTGAGTGTGTAAAAGAAGAATATATTTCATGTGTCCAAATTTCATGACATTTAGAAATGTGAGTAAAACATTATGGCCTCATATGTTACTTTTTTTTGTAACTAGGGAGTTGAAAAAATCACTTTTTTCAAAAACTAAAATTTGAAATTGGTTTTCTACATTGATGTATACGTGGAAAGATCTGAATCATTCCATTTCAATCAATGAGTCAAAAGTTATGAGGAGTTTTAGTTTGTAGGTAGTTATAGAATCTCTACTTCAAAATAAACTTTGAAGTCCTTTATTGAACTCAATTTTCAATATTTTGGAAAAAAAACAAAATCATAGGATGTAGATTGCTTATTACAACATTGCAACCATTGGAATTGTCATTTTTCAATTCCATAGTTAAATTATTAACAATTTAGTGTTTTGAATCATTCTCTGCCTCTTTCTACTTATTATTTTTTTCCTATATGTTGTACAATTCCAAATGATCTGAAATTTTCAAGCATGTAGCCAACTTGACATGAAGAATGAATTCAAAGAATTACAACCATTTTGAACATTTTTCCATACAAATGTGGCCTTCTGAAGTGCAACTACCTAGTTTTTTATAGGGCCAAAAAAAGGATTTTTGTCAATTCAAATGCTAATATCTTCCAATCTACGTGGTGGAAAATTCTGAAACTCTTTTCATAACTTTTCAAACCAGCCTACTATAGGATCCTATGAACAATTATATTTGTCCAAAAATATTTTTAAGAAAAAATTTGGTACTTGTCCTAAAAATGGCAGTTTTGGAGCGCTTTTCATGAAAACATAGTCACGGTCCTTTAGGGGTTAAGGACAGTAGATTTTAGCTCCTCCTACAACGAGGGTTGCTATTATGTGAGCAAAGAATTGTGTACCCATGAGCCTAGAAGACTACACACCTAAGATAGAAGTGTCTATATTATAGTAATCTTCTATGTTAATAGTGCATATATCCTATAAATACCTATATTATGGGTGTTTATTTTGTAAACACCTTGAACAATGGTTGCTTGATACCTACTTATATTATGCTCAAGGCTCACATGCTCACACTTTCATGTTCACATACTAGCACCATTCGTGTAACTTTTGCTCCAAATACTTGACCAAAACAAAAATCATATTCAATCTAAAGTCATACATTTTCACATCTTATATTAGAAATTCATGAACATCCAACTAAAATTGATTACATAAGAATCTACTAAAGGTTATATGCATATGTACATTGAATGAATACATGATACTTTAGGGATTAAACTTTGAATATATTACCACAAATTCCTCATTTTGTAATTTTATGGAAGCAATAAAGTTTTTTCCACCATTCTTGTTGAGCATATATACTAGCGTATATATATATAATTAAAATTAAAAAAATTTACAATAACTTCAATTATTTCAAATTAACTTTTTTATGACTTGTATTTTAACAACATCTGCAAAAAATCATATTGAGCTCTAAAATAAGAATATATAGACAAATAAACTTTTTCAATGGAGTTTGAAAATACAATAAACCTTTTAAGATTAATATTAAATAGTAGAGGGATTTATAATAATACATCTTTGATTCTCCTAATTCACTCCAGGCTTGATGCATATCTGTTAAACTTTGACCTACAAAATGACACTATACCAAAGGGCTGAAAAAACCATTTTCACAACTACTTGTGTTGTTGGATTTCAAATATCTTCCTTTTGGTGATTTTTTTAAATTTAAAATTTGTCACACATGTTATCAACATAGAAATGATTTCATTCAAAAAATTCATGATAAATAAACAGTATTTTGGCCCTTGGAAGTGTGTTAAAGTTGGTAGTAGTGAAATTGTTTCTTACAAATACACATGTTGGTAAATTTCTAATATTTTTTTTGTGCAAATCTTTTAGCCTTAAAATTTGGAAAATAGACTATTGGACTCACATTTAGGATTGGACAATGATCTAGGGTTTTGGATGAAGCTGTGGTCTACGGTTTAATTTCCTAATTTTTTATGGAAGAATATCAAGATGACTGATGGGTCCATCCCTTCAGAATGACAAAGCCAACTTTCTTGTTGTTGATAGACCTTCTAGCATTGTACATTTCTCGTAGAGACACGAACTGCAAAGCTGCTGTACCTATTGTCATTTGAGTTGGTTGCGCTTTGTTCAAGCTGTGCTAGAGTACTAGTTTGTTGCTATGAAGTGAGTTATTTGTCGTAGGGCATAGTACCATTTCCGTCATTTTGAGAAAAAATTTCAATAGCGTCAACAAAGCACTACAGAGTCAAGTATAATGGCCGTCTGGGCCCTCACTAAACACAGTACCTGAAGGATTCTGAACTCTGTGTAGCTTATCAGGTTTGGTCGGAGTTGTAGACGGGATACACTTCTCAATCAAGAAACCAACCTTTACATCACAGGATTATTATTACTTAAAATCCGGTGGTTTCTCCATATGTTGCCAAGTTGATGTCGACAACTCCAAATGCTTCTTAGATTTGTACGTCGGAATGCCTGGTGCAACTAATGACTCTCGTGTTTTACGTCGATCTAGTCTACACCAAAAGATTGAAGCGAACACACTATGGGGTGGTGACCAATTGTTCCGTAGATTTTCTCCCTACTTGGTAGCGAATACCGGATCCCCGTTGCAGCCTTGGTTAATGGTGCTTGAGCAACCCGATCAAAATTTGCCCGTGGTAGTTACTCTCTTCAATGAGCAGTTATACAAAGGCAGAGTAATTGTGGAGAACGCTTCTGCGTTACTAAAGACAACATTCAAGGAATTGCGTTCATGTAGTGAATTGCATGTGACTATACTTTTGGACATGGTGGCTACTTGTGTCATTCTATATAATGTCCTTCTCTAGCTATCACATGTAGACGTGGAAGCTCTATTGTAAAGTTTGGGAGAGAGTACGGTAGCGGAAGAAGAATGCAACGAAGAGGTTTGTGGACATCCTATTGAGGCCCACGATAGCGCACTGGAGAAGTGCCGACAGTTTGGAGTATTCATCCATGACAAATGCAGATGCGGTCATAGCTCTGTCGTGTTGTAGCACAACATCCCTTGTACAACAGATTGTGTACATTTTTCTCTTGACTACAGACTTAGCTTTTCATAATAGTTTTTTTCGGGGTATTGAGAGATTGTTTTAGCCTTGTTCCCTATTCTGTGAACCAGTCACTGCTGGTCAGAATTAAAAAATATTAAAAAAAAATAATAATAATAATAATATATATTTAATTAAAAAAAATTAAATTTAATAAAATATTATTATCTGATGTAGCAGTCTCTGTGCCACATCAAATCTAGTGCTGGGACTGTTTCCAGCATGTTTCCAGTGAGTTCCCACAGTCTGGGAACTCGCAGTCTCCCAACATGCTGAAAAAACCTCTTATGTCTTAATGTTTCTTTTTCCAGTTTCATATTCCAATGACAATGCACCTTATCAGTGATTTGTTATTCGCCCACTATGTGTATACAAGTTTTGTATTCAATAAATACAAAGTGCTATGTTTCCATGGCTATATGTGACTCCCACTAACATGAGCAGTACAAGCATGTGAGGACAGTTTATTCTATACAAGTAAACACTATTTTATTAACATGCAACTTTATATTTTATGACAACAATAGCTATTAGACATGTGTGGGTGCTTCATTCCCACCCTTGGAATTAAGCGATCACAACCAGGCTCTGGTCCTAACAATTCTATTATCTACGGGTGTCTAAGCGTCAATCCATTGTGCCTTCCAAGCAATGGATCTTCTTTGCTAACCTATCTATCCTACTGTGTGTTCGTTTCGTTATCTTGTCCTACTTCTATGTTCTTCCTGTCTTGATTTATGTGTTTGGTTCTCCTATTCTACTTCTATGTCTTATTCTTGTTTATCCTACTTTTACATGTTTGGATTTGTTTTAGCCCACTTTACGTATGATATTTCCTACCCCATCTCTACGTATTTGTATTTATCTTAACCTACTTTTACGTATTTATATTCTTTTATCCTACTCTACGTATTTGTCTTTGTCTTAGTTTACTCTACGTATTCATCTTGGCTTTGATCTACTCTATATATTTGTATTCTCTTATCTTACTCTACGTATTTGTCTTTGTCTTAGTTTACTCTACGTATTTGTCTTGGATTTAGTCTACTCTACATATTTGTCTTTATTTTAATCTATTCTACGTATTCATCTTGGATTTAGTCTACTCTACGTATTGGTATTCTTTTAATCTACTCTACGTCTTGGTATTTTATTGACCTACACTACGTCTTTGTATTTTTATCCTATTCTATGTATTCGTATTTATCTTGGTGTACCTTACGTCTTTGTATTTGGTTTGGCCTACGCTACGTATTGGTTGTCTGTTAACCTATTCTATGTATTTGTATTCTTCTACTCTATGTATTGGTACTCTTCTACTCTATATATTTGTACTATTCTACTCTATGTATTTTATTCTATGTTTGTGTATTCCTCCTTCTTCTTTCTATTCTAGTTGTGGTTATTTTCCTATTTGTGGTTGCTAATTGCCGGACCTTAATCCCACTTGGATGCTAACCTTTTCCTACTAACGAATTCTTAATGGTATCAACTAATTAATTCAAAGGGAGAGTTTTAGAGACCCACCTCCGTTCCGTGTACGTCCCACGCCGGACCTTCTCCGTCCCGCACCATCGCCATTTCGCGCTCCCGGCTACGTTGTATGCTTGGTTGTGATTTGGGCCCAACCTTTTCCTCACTATTGCTATCCTACTTTAAACCATTCTAACAATTGTATTTAATTTGTAGGCTAACCCCCCTCTAGCCTATCTCTATTCTAATTCTAACTACCCAATATTTGTTATTTAATTTGTGGGCTAACCCCACCACTGCGGCCCTCCCCCCAATACCCACGGACCCCCCGTATACCCGCGGTCCCCCCCAGTACCCACGAACCCCCCTCCCCGATACCTACACGGGCTAGCTCTGCGGGGCTGGCTTTGAAACGGGGCTGGCTCTGGACTTGGGCTGAATCTTGGTTTTTTACTCTCAATGCAATGCAAGGGTGCTAGGCTAAGTGCTTGGGTTTACATTAGTTTTCCTAATCTAAGTGAGGGCTTGCTTACTAAGTTGTTGGAAGCTAAACGTTGGGTTAATTTCCAAGGTGTTGGAAACTAAACGTTGTTGCTATCTTAAGGGAACTTGCATTTGACAACCTGCTAAGACTTAGGGGGTTCAAAGCTTCGCCGTGAGAGTGGTATTTTTGACACTTGACTAAGACTTCTATTTGTCTAGAGACTTGGGGGGGCCACAGCTCCGCCGTCCCTCATGGGACTAGTCTATCCCCGTGGACAAGAGAAGGGGGAGAAGAGAGGGGGCTTCCTATTTACTAAGGCTAAGTGTTTAGAGGAGAGTCAAGGCTCCGCCGTCCCTCATGGGACTAGCCTAGCCTTGTGCACAAGAGAAAGGGGGGAGGAGATAGATACAATTTGCAAACATACTCTCAAAGTCACTTCCCAAGTCACCCCTCGGTTCCTCACTAGTCTCTCCCACAACAACTTTCACTTGTTTCACAATACAAAAAGTGGACCATCAATTAACAAAAGTTCCAACAAAACTTGGGGGGGTCTCAAGTCCCCAAGTGCAAACCAGAAGAGCCAAGGGTGCAACAACCCCAAAACTATCAAAGGCTCCTTTGGCATCAAAAGCCAAAGGAAATCCGGCATAATCCGGGCCTAATAGTGCTCCTCCCTTAAAAGAGGGAATTTAGGAGGTCCGTACATGTCTACCCATCCCAAATCTAATTATCCACCTAAAATTTACACAATTTGAATTGAGAAATTCAAATCTTACCTAACCTTACAAGAACTTGCTAAACCACCTAATTTACCTTCCCCAAAATCTACAAGTTCTCACATGGGAGAAGTTCCCATGTGTTCTCACCTACTTAATTTGAAATTACTTACACCAAGCACTTGGAGCCACCTCCACTAACTTTTTGAGGTGGTACTTGCTCCCACATGTGCCCAGAGTTCTCCACACGTTCCCTACACGTTCCCCACACGTTCCCCACACGTTCCCCACACGTTCCCCACGGCCATTGGGGCCCAAACTCCCCAAAAAAGCATTGGGGGGCCTTAAACCCCAATTTCTCCTCCATGTGTTGTCCCCCAAAGGCTAACTTTTGGAGTTTAGCTCCGAATGGAAAACGGATTGCACCATTGGGTCCGGAAGGCCATAATTAGCCAGAAGGGAACCCCTTATCCCTTAAACTATGTCTAAATTCTCAAAGAATCTTAGTGTAAGCTTTGGTCAAAGTTGGGATAAATTCCCAACTTTTGGAGTTTGGCAATTTTGGACCCCAAACCTTCACCAATCTTCTAAGTAGATGGAGGGGGGTAGGAATAGACCCAATGTAGGCTTCGTTCCGATGCCGTACGGCCCCGGTACGCCGGTCAACTGCAACTTCCGTCATTTAAATTGCCAGTTGGGGAGGGATGTCGCCGATTCGGGATCTTCCAACTATCAATTTGTCTTGAAACTTGGGGAAGCGCACCATTGGTGTGAGACCGCCTCGACGGATTTTTAGTGGGATTTTACCGCACTTTGGGATATTCTTTCGAATTCCCACCCAAAGTCTACCGCGGTTGACCGTCTGGGAAAATATCCAAACAATGTCGTAAAATTCCCAAACTTTAGAGGGGACCACCCATGGGATCCTCCCACTTGGATGCAAATCTGCATCCCCACTGCATGCTCCTAGAATTAGGAAATCGCCCGGTACCTGCATTTCAAGGTTAGTATTCCGCCTGTATTCTCTTCGATGCTATGGGGAGTGGGGGATTCCCTCTAGATTCCCCCATGAGGACTTCCTAGCCTAGACAGGGCCTTTTTAGGCTTCTTACCCTAATCCTGCACATCACTATCAGTTTGGTGTCTATTCAGCTAAGACTAGGCCCGTTTTGGATGTAAACTATCCTAAATCCTACCTAATGACCAAATGGCATATTGGTATGTGTAATGCCAATACCGGTTTAATGCCCTTTTGTGGGTTTTATAAGCCTAATTACACCTTAGTTTATGTAGGAATTCGAAAAAAAGAACCCGTAAGTCCCCGGTGACGAATCGGGGACACACAACAGGGGCAAACGAGTGAGTAGAAAACGTCTTGTAGTGGGCCCAACACAAAATCAAATTGCCTCTCTATCTACCAGCTTGTCTACCGAGGACAGCTTCAAAACCTTGTATGCCGCTTCTATACACAAAAAAGAGCTGCAAGGTACATGAGCCAAAAATTTGTGGCACTCTAATTGTTCGGTGTTGCAAGGTGTGCTACTTCTTTACATATGACTTGGAAGGACCGACACGGAAGCCTGCCTAATATGCCGCACCTCTATGTGAGCGGCCTACGTCTTCCTCTACATGCAGCATCTATACTTCTTTTGTTGTGCGTGTTGTTCCTTCATTTGCATGGGCTATATGGATGTTGCTCATACGTTGTATACCTACGCATAACATGAGCACAGTAGCCAAGTCCAATAAGCATTGCACGACTTTGCCTTGTTTCTCGATGGCCAACTTTGCATTGGCCTGAGTAACGGCAATATTGTCTTGGAGTTCTCGATCTCAAGCTCGTTGGTGGTCCATCTATTCTTTAAAGATTCTCTCTTGCACTTGAAGGCAACTATACTCCCAATCTCCCATGGCTTTATGGCTTTTGCCATCTCCCGAATTTGGAATGCCACTGTGTTGCCTACAATACGAGTGGCTTCAACGACTAATGAATATCCATGCAGGCTTTTCCTCTTAACCGCAATATTATTAGGTCAACAACAATTGTTTGTGGACATGTGTCGGATGAATTAACATCATGTACTTTGTCTCCAATAAGGATGGAGGACTTTTGACATGGTGTGCCACTACGTAATGGCTTCATTGTTGTTTGGTTCAATCGTGCTTTAGTTGGTGCTCCTACAAGATGACCATGAGATGCCGTTAATGTTGAGGCAGTATTGTAGGTCTCTATATCAGCAACGGCATACTGAGGATCATCATCGTGGACACTGTCATCGTTATTATGGCCATCAGCTGTATCTTCTCCTTTAGTACTATAGGGCTCGTTGTCTGGAGATAGAAAATCTTGCGAATGGAGGGGCTTTACAACAAGCCTCTTGCCATACCATTTGTTGATTTGGTCGAAGATGTCTTCACCAAAAACGCAGGGGAGGTTGAAGGCCTTTCATTGAGATGTCCAGAGTCATATCCTAGTATGAAGTCTGTAGGTTGTCGCCTTCTGCAAAATAATCTTTGATTTTCCTGAAATCCGGAATCAATTGCTTCCACTTGTTCTTGCACGTTGTGCAATCGCGGATGATGGAAGAGTGCTTGTCTTTCCTAACTTCAGCAGTAATTTGTTGCCACTTCATTGTGTCTGAAACCATCGGCTTCCTTCCGTCTATTGTTCCCATTTCAACTATGGTGACAACCCTCTTCACTTCAACGAAGGCATTGATTTCAAATGTGTTCCAATTCCGAACTCGTTCTTTGAGCGGTCACTTTGATGGCCCCATTACATCTGAAATAGGGACAACGGATGCAGATCGAGTAGTTCCTGCTTGCCGAGGTCACGAGCACCTTGTATAGCAGTACATCTACGAGAACATTTAACAACATGGGCATGAAATTCCACACAAATTCACAAAATGATCAGCGACCTTGGACCGTGGAAAATAGTATCTTGTCATGATGGTGCACATGCACGCACAACACTACTACTTCTAACCACCTAATTGCCGCTTCATGTTGACCATGTACTAGTGTATAGCGCACGTCAAAATGGCCACCATCATGAAGATAGTGCAGTGGTAGCTCATACAACAATATGAGATTTGTCTTAACTTGAATAGCACAATGGCACGGGAGTATACAAAGCTATGTATTACATGGACGTACATTTCAACCAACAATGTAGTTCTTGATAGTACCTGAATTTGTAGTGGCACTAGCCATTTCCTACGATCACAACTTTTTACTCCTTGAGTCCATGGTTGTAGACCTGCATTCACAACTACGGCTACTTCAATGCAAGTTCACAACAACAAAAAAGCTAGCAAGGAACACAAGCAATCTTAACATTAGGATGAATAAGTAAATGCAGAACATCACATGAAAAAGATTGAGCTGCTATGAATTCGCTCCAATCTCTGTGTGTAGGTACACTTCGTTGTCAATTGTGAGCCTGTGAGGACAACTATGGGCTTCTATGAGTTGTGCGAAGAGAATGAATGACTCCTTCATGTGCCAAGCAGCAAGGGCTATGAACCCTAGGGCTTAAAGTGTGCTTAAGTGTCAAGCAACACTGCATTGCTTAATTATCATCACTAAAAAAAATTTTAATTGCTACCTATAGTTAATGGAATGAGGCAACCAAATTTGACAAAAACAGTACGTCACATCCACTTGAATACGTGGCCACGACAAGTACTTCTTGCTCAATGGTCGTAGTTGTTAACTTCTATGCTGAAAGACATATTATACTACAACCACTTACATACATGGATACTAGAAGTAGCTCCTACTGAATAGTTGCAGCTACTCGTTGCTATGCTGAAATGCATATTAAAGTACAAGTTCAGTAGACTGCTCATTAAAGTTGCCACATCATTGTTGACGTTGGATGGGTGGATGCGACAGTAAGGTTCGGCAATGGCTCTCTCTATTGGGCATTTAATATGAGGCTCACCTATGCTACATAAGCCCCGGTGTGAACGAACCATTAGTGACATGTAAACTTATAAGGCTTGAAAAGCAATGATGTTTTAAACCTTGAAGGATTAAATTCCAAATAAATTAAGGATACAAAATAACATATTCTCAATTTTCAAATTTGTCTATACAATCATAGATCCCATCCTTTGAGAGTTGAACAATTAGCCATTTAGTTGCCAACACCCCACCATCATGATATCATCATTTATGTACCATTTAATCCTCATGGGTATTCTTATAATGGGGTACTTGATTGGCCTCCACAAATTACAGTTATAACTTAAGTATTTTATTACTTAGACTACTAAGAAAGTACCCCTGCACTCAAAACTGCTTGGTCTAATAAATTGGTAACTTATTCCACTCATTCCAATTAGAACATAAGTTTTTTTTATGGTACATTAGATGAAATGATAGGATTTAAAAATTTCGAATGAGATGGGGAATTCTGGATGATTGGTGGAACCACTCATAGTCAACCACTTAAGCGATTTCTCACATTTCTAAAGAAGTGTAAGGCAAAATAAAAGTTTTGCTTTGTAGGAAGATAGAAATCACAAAGATTGCCAATTTTTTGTGATTTTTTCCTTGAATTTAAATTACTATGAGTTTTGGAAGCCAAAAGTTGGCTAAAATCTAGTATTACTAATATTATATTATATAATATAGAGTCTTCCAATCACAACCATTCAAGAATTACCTTTCTACTCACTACTTTGGGACATGTATAAGAGAATTTCTGGCTATTTTAGAAGATTGAAAGTTCTTTAATACTAAGAATGCTAGGGATGTTGCTACATAAACAAGTTGATGTGGTTGGGTGACTACTACGTCAGATAATATTAATTAATTAAATAATTATTTTAATAAATTGTAAAAAAATTGAAATTTTCTTTTCATCATTTTTTTTCTTTTTAATACATTCTAAAGTTTTTGAATTTTTTTTTTGAAATTCTTTTTCGAATTTCAAAATTCAAACTAGCTAGGGCTAGTCTATAGCAATGGGAATAGTTTCAAGGAACGACCTTTAAATAATCTCTGAGAGGCCCAAAAATCCTCTTATGTTATCTTAAACTTATAAGTCTGAATGTGGAAAAGGAGTAAAAAATACACTCCAACTTTGGTTGGAAATAATAATTCTTTGTAGGAGAAATTGTTTAGTGAATACTTATCATATCCCTATGAATGAATATATACTTGGGACCCGAGGAGGACACTTCTTGTATATTTGGGGGATCCATGTGCGGCGGTGGGGTAGTTTTAGGGGGGCTATCAATTACTTGTAATCATTACTTGGCAACATTAAAAGAGTCCCTATTTTACCATAAGGCGGAAAAATCAGCCATATTATCATCCCTATTTTATTTTTAAAACACTTTGCCTTTTTAATGTCCCCTATTTTATATGTAAATTTCTTATAAATTTTACCTAAGATTATTTAAATGTACCCTATATTCCACCGCACGTAGGTTATTAAAAAATGGGAAGTGTCCTCCCCTAGACTTGGGACATTCCTAAGTACAAATTACAAGACTTTTCATAAAAAAAACTCCATCACAAATAGCAAATTGAGGAGAATGTAATCATCTTGAGATTTATCTTTGTCTAAAACTTTTAACATTGAAAAATTTAAAGAATAGTAGGATCAAAAGTCACATTCAAATATCAAAGATTACAAAAAATGAAATTTGAAGAAAACAAAATGATACATACTTATTTTTTATTGTATATAGAAGTAGGAATAAACAACCTAATATTCTAGTTTCAATCTAATCTCCATTATAACTTTAAAAAAATGATCCCAAAACACTATTCTAATATATGAATTTTAGCACAATTAAACAACTTGCATATCCAACAATTCTTTCAATTTTCAAATTTCCCCAAAATTTGAAGATTAGAGATAAAAGATATGTTTTTAATCTTCTTTTTCAGATTATGAATTAAAAATTCCATAAATGATCAAGATTACTAAACATGACAATGCCAATTTACCTCAATACATCCATCTTTTAGATTCATAACTTTTTGGAGCTAAGAAGGTTGAGGGGTAGATATTCAAATTATAAAAACAACTCATTAAATTATTTGAGTGTTTGTCCACCCCCTTTTGGTTGAACTACACATTAGCTTACAAATCCCAAATTTGTGGAAAGGGATATTCTATTCAATTTCATTGGGTTCATACAACACTTTCCATACATTCAGGTCTTCTATATGAAGGTCTTGTGCTTTAGTTTTGACCTTACTCTAGCGGCTATGATACTATAGTGTATTTTGATGTCTTCTTTGTATGAAATGATGTACATTTCAAGAGGTGGTTGCTTTTAATCAATGACTATTGCATTTCAACTTCAATTTTTTTTAATCTAATTCCAAAAACATCCACAATATTTATAAGAAGTTCAATTACATGCCAATTCCATTTTTTTTCCTTCAAAATTTATTGAAAATTCCTTCATTGCTTCTAAAAGTTTAATTTTTCCCATATAGCAAAGAAGTATGAACTACATGTTCTAAAAATGGATTGCTTGACCAAATAAATACCTTAACCTTGAAGTGCTTCGATGACCAATTTTTGAACAATGAATGGAATCAAAATCACTTTTCTTTCTCATTATTGCTTGGATGAAAGTCATTCTCAATTGTGAAAATACTTTATAAAGTGCTGTCCTATCCAAAGGTTGGATTTGGTTTCACTAGAGAACATATTTTTCTTAAATTACAAATGTTGAAGTATGTCAAGTGGTTGACCAACCCAAAATTGCATTGACTCTAGTTCAAAACTAGATTTTCAAAAATGACATTATAAATTTCAAGAATACAAAATTTCAAAAAAAATCACCATTTGCATAGATTTTTATTTCAAATCCATTCTAACAATTTTATTCAGAACAATGACAATATTTTGTATACAATTGAGTTTCGAAGGAATTTTGAAGTTTTCTTCTCAAATTTTATAGAATAATGGTGGTAGTGTTGGTGAATCTAATTGTATGGATGAAATCCAGAATTCAAAATATACAATATTTGTTTGTGTGTCAGTTCCAAAATATTCTTCCAAGTATTACTTTATGATAATTTTTGCCAAATTTTCAATTATAGAGAAGACTTTGGACATTTAGGAGAAACCTCTTTGCTAATAGGGAACACCTACTCAAAGACAATTAAAGAGATAGATGAATGTATGAGGGAGCAGGATGAAATGTAAACAATGCCATAACCACTCACAATCGTTCGTCAAGAAAGTAACCCCCCATTGTGTCAATAATGTTTCAATGGGTTCACAATAGAGGTTTGAAAGCATACTGTTGCAGTACTAAAACAATACTACAATATTATAGTTTCAATGGAAGGCATTTTTTCCACTCAAACTATATGGTTGCAATATAAATTTTGTACTACAATAGTATTTTTTCAATGTTCTACTGTGAACCCATTGAAATAGTACTACAATATTATTGAGGCAATGGGAGGTTTTTTCCACTCATACAGTATCCTAAATTTTCCAATTGCAAGAAACGGATGAAGGTTTTCCTACTATGGATGCACCTTCCATCACAGAAGTTACATTCTAAGAGCATCCCCACAGGGCCTCAGGGAGCAATGCAAACACTGCAAATGACTGTGCCTAGCTACAAATCTTGCCCCACATGAGGCACTGTGAACTGAAAAAAATAACAGGCCATGGCCAAAAATGGCCAAAAGACGGCCAAATGGTGGAGACTGACAGTGGCTCGGTATGTCAAATGATACAATCTTCCATGTATAAAGCGTAGCATTGAAGACTTTTTTCTTCATATGGGAGGCACTGTGAGCTTTCTGTGATGACTTGACACACTTACAGTCTTGGTTCCGTGCCGAGTCCCCTTCGTTGAGTTTTATGCCTGTCTCCCTGTGGGCCAATGGAGCACTAAATGACCAGATGCATTATTTTAGCTCTGCAAACCAACCCTGCCTGTGCTTCTCCATTGCGCAGTCCGTGGGGATGCTCTAAGGAGACGTTCCACGGTTCCAGTCCTTCAAACGAAGCGGGAATCAGGCCATTGAAGCCACTCAGACCTCAGAGGAGAAGCTTTGAGCGCTTTCTCGAGCATATTCGTGCTCAAATCAAAACCCTAATCCCTCTCTCAATACCGCAAAATCCTTCACACATAGACACACAGCAGCATGGACATGAGCCATGCTTATAGTCTTCTCGATTTAATTTTTGGAGTACAAGTCTGTGTGTAGACGTACTAGAAGTATGTGCTTCACAGGCCTTAGACAAAATTTCAAGGGAGATGCCAAAGAAGAAGGAAATCGCTCAACCTAGCGATCACACGAAGTCTCCAGCAAAGGTCCAGGTTGAAGTTACCTTGAAGGGGTGTATCAAAATGACGAGTTGCTAAGGTGAGACAGTCAATGATCCCATGAGCCCTGATTGTGTTCTCTTCCCTTATTGCATCCCTAAATGTTTATGCAGTAGCGGAGCTCATTTCGGAACTACAGACTTGTAACAAATGTATGCTAGACCTACAATTCATGTAGATGAGGGGTGGTGACTAACACTCCAGCACAAGCTAGTTTCTCTTCTCACGTATTTGTCAAGAGAGATGACCCTCCGCGCACGCAGAGGGTAACTGTTCCTTGAAGTTAATGTTCACTGTTGCTAGAAGTTCTGTGCGGCAAAATGGCGGCAGTGAGTTTCATGGGGTTTTGATGTCTCAATCTTTTGAAATGTGTACTTTGATAAGGTCAGTTTGTGGTCGTAGTGCCGTGGCGCGATTTTGGCTCACATTCAAAAGCGGCAAGAATTAGAAAGGCGGGAAGTCTAAGAGTTTTTTTTTAATTATCCTAAAGTCGCCGCAATTTGAGCCTCCTGTCTTGTATTTAATTTTTCCCTCTATTCGCTTCTGACGCTCCTTTGCCATTCTCTTGTCTCATCCATCTCTCCTTCGTCCACTACATGTGGTATTCCAACAAGATCTTGATGCTTTAGCGCTACGTTTTTCTTTGTTGGATTCAAATGGCAGATGATCCTCACGAGTGTACTTTCACCTGAAACAGACGTTTGTGATACACTACTAAAAACAGGGGGTATAAATGACTACAAAAAATGACTCAAAACCAGTCATTTCGGACCGAAATGACTAAAAAATGACTTCAGCCCTGCAGTCATTGTGGACAAGTCATTCTTTAAATGACTGCGGGTGTATTATCACCATCCATTTGGAAATTGGATGACTAATAGATGAATCTGTCTAAGAGATAAAGAAATTTTACTTGAAAATTTTGTGAAAAAGATGGGCCGCTGACCATTTTGGGGGAAATTTCACCTACGTGGCTGTCCACGTAGGTTAATTTATAAGTCATTTCTAAGTCGCGGCATAGTTGAAGTTTTGGTGACGTGTCAGTCATTGTTCAGTTGTCAGACAGTCATTATTTAGTTGTCAGAGAGTCTGACTAATGCTGACGTGGACAATGATGTCAGTAAAAATAAAGTCATATTCCAGTTGTGATATAGTTACGTTTAAGGGCGAGGTCTCTGACACGTGGCACTTAATAACAAGAGGGTTCTGAAGTTGCATCTTAGTCATTTTTGAGACATTTTTGCTTTAGGATGAGTTATATTCTAGTTATCTCTTCCTTCTCTAAAGTAGTCATTCTACAGTCACATATGAATACATTCAAAGTTCCACAATGATACACCATACCCCATATGTCATACACATGCAATACACCATACAACATATACAATACATTATATATAATATATCATGTACAATACACTATACACCATATGCCATACATCATTTCAAAATCCACTTAATATGTGGATATGAATAGATGAAATGACAAGCCTTTTATAGAGGAAGAATAGTAGTAGGCAAGACAAAGCTTGTGGGATATGTAAAACGCAGGAATTGCATTACAAGTCATATTTTTAACCTCATTGAGGCATAGTAGACTAACTTTTTTCAAAAAACTTTGAATTAAGTAAAGTTGGGGAATCAATCTCACTTTCATCTCCAAAAATTTGTTTTAAATTTTAAGCCTCTAATCAAAAGTTATAAATAAAATTTGCTAAAAGGTTTTAAAAGGATTGGCATAGGAGGAGTACTAAGTTCAAGCACCTATAATTCGACTTTCTCCAAACAAAGATGTATGTGCTATCCATAAGCCTCTTTACTTTATACAAAGAAAGTGTGACAATGAATGTACAAGATTTTTGCAAATAACACAATGAATCATAATGCACAAGGTGCCAAAGTAGTAGTAGAGTAGTTGTGTAGTAGTTCAAAAGTATTGAGTAGTCATTTGGTAGTTACAGGAAGTCATTTGGCAGTTACATGAAGTCATTTGGCAGTTGCAGGAAGTCATTTTGTAGTAAAACTAAAGTAGTGGTGGTGGTATTTGCACAAGGAAAAAATGGAACTTAACAAATGTCATTGGATTCACCTAAATACCTTACTGTATGTTTATTAGGACATTTAGTAATTCAAATGTAAAGCATATGAAGTGTTCAAAAGTAGTTCATTGACAATGGCACAAATTTTCAAAAGTCATTATTGGCATAATGGCATATAGATAGGAATTTAAACAAATCATACAAATGGATCCTAAGGAAGAACTTTTTTTAATGCTAACAAAGACAAAGGCCATTTGTAATGCATCATTCCAAAAAAAAAGACAAAAGTATTCTATTCGAAATTTTTTGAAAAGAAAATGAAGAAAATAAACAAGGAGTAGAATTATTGGAAAGACTAAAAGAGAAGTTATTAGCTCAAGAAAGGTATTAGGATATGAGTGTTAAAAAATCATAAATCAAATGAATATAGTTGCATCCTAGTAATTTTTAAATGATTGTTGTCTATGTTAGCATATTCTCTTTACTACAAGAAAATAGGGGGATAAATTTAATGACTTGTTTACAATGACTATATTGGCAACAATGACTACAAAATGACTACAAAATGACTATTTTGTAGTCATTGTTGTTGGTGCAGTCATTGTGAACAAGTCATTTATCCCCCCATTTTCTTATAGTGCTTTTCCATCTTAAGAGCAAAATTTTTTAGCATAGCCCTACAAAAGACTTTATAGTAATTCTTAAGTTGCATAGTAGTGAAGTACAATTACATCCTTGGGAAGCTCACTTAGTGTATCTATCATAAATCATGTACGAACAAGTCATTTTTAGACTCTTTAAATATATATTTTTTAATAAATTATAATTTTAGCCTATAATTTTGAACTTTGTTCAATAATAACTATAGATTTCTATTGCCAAAAAATACCATACACCATACACTATATGCCCAACTCAAATAATATATGAAATGATTTCTAGAATAAATTGAGAAATGAACTAAAATGGCTCAATTAAAAATTCAAATATTTCTTGAGGATACATTTAGATGACCATTGCATCAATAATGAAGAAAAATGAACTTTCAATAAAGAGTTATTTTTAGAATTAAAAAATAAATTAGACCATTTTTTCTTATATAAAATAGGGGTGTGAAATTATTTTCAGCTCTATAATGTATTTTCATATCATGCTCTACAATGTTTTTCATATCATGCCCATCTTTAGAGCAAAAAATTACAACATGACTCTACAAAAGACCTTGCAGTCATTTTAGAGTCACACAGTAGTAAGGCGCAGTCGCATTCTAGTAGTCTTAGAACAATTTCCATCCACGTCAGCAAGCTGCCCTGCCCGTCCTTTGCTTAAAATATGGAGGTATAGCCTTTTTGTAACCCTTTAGTCATTTTCGAGTCATGAAGTAGTGAAATTAAGTTACAATCAATAACTATGTCGTACTCATTAGTGACTCTAGCATCCATGCTGATTTTTCCCTTCTTTTTGTGCTCTTGTTGATGGCAATCTGAATGAAAAAATGTAGATGAATTTCGTTGTCTATCATGTCTTTATCTGCTAGTTGCACTTGTGACTGAAAAATGACTGAAAATGACTAAAAAATGACTAGGACTATGTAAATTCAGTTGGGTTGGTGCAATTACAGAGGTACCAGTCACTATTTAGTCAAACTGGACATTTAGTCATTTCTGAGTCATCCTTCTACAATCATTTATACCCCTCTTTTCTAGTAGTGATAGATAGAAAAAATTGGAATTCAGGCTGCACTGGAATTGGACTACTTCAAGATTTTCTTGTTGTTGTGGGCATTGACATTCTAGGTGAGACAATAGTCGAAGATGGTTCATGCCATTCTCACTTATGCAGAGATTCTCTTGGGAAATAAAGTGTTGACTTTGCTTTTCATCAATCCTACTTTCTGTGGTATGTTCAAACAACACTGATATTTTGGATCTAACTTTGTTCAAGCAATGCTAAAATTCTGGGTCTTGGCCAAAATTGATAGAATGGTATGTATCATTGGGTTGGGATCTATTGTTCCTACACCATGTTTAACAAAATATGAATACATCTTCTTTGTTGCAGATCTGCGAAGGAATCAAGGCGCTTTCTAGGAATCTCTACATTTATGAAGGATCGAAGGATCTTTCACTTGAGTGAGTTGAGTTGTACTCTGAGCGACAAAAATGACTGCACAATTGCAAGACATTGAATTTTTATTTATTTTTAAACAAATGACGACATTGAAATTTGAGGGGGTAGATGGAGTGTAGGATCTCACCTGCTTTCAATGCTATGAATTCTTGACCCTTTCCAGTAGCTCTTCTTTTGCTGATTTTTCCACATATCCAGACTTCCTTTTCACCAACTCTATCATTGAAGCACAAGTATTTGGTCCATTCAGTTTGTAATCTAGATAGGAAGAACGCCTCTCAACATGACTGACTAAAGAGCATGAATTTGCAACTATAGCGTGATTTTGCAATAATTTAAAACAACTTCATAGCACTAGAACTGCAAGTAGGATAAATGCAAGTGTGGTTTTACACAAGCTGAATTCATTTATGTGAATTTTGCAACTTTGCAAGGTTGACATTGGCGATTTTGAGAGGTGAAGGAGAGCTTCCTTTGAAGAACCGGTTGTAAACCCCAGTTCTGAGATTTGCATGTTTCTTGGAGAAGTTACTGTAGGAGGAATGTGATTCTGGCCAGACTATGATGTGAATTCTCATTTGACTCCCCTTGTAGTTTGAGTGTAGCTGTGATGAATTTAAGGACCTTGGCTTTCATTTTTTATAACAATGATGATACAATTTGCAAGTGAACACTGGCATATACATTGTACAAAGAAGACAAAGTAATTTATTTGAATGATAATCCTATGATTCCTCCAAACGACATCCGCAAATCTTTTCCCATGAAATACTACTAACCTTTTTGGTGTGCTATTGCATTACACCAAACTATGTTTAGTATTCAAGCTTATATATTGAGTACAATTATAAGTCATGGAATAGCACATTTGATCTTAATTTTAAGGGTTGAGACAACTAGAGATTATTTGTACACTATACTAGTTGGAGGTCAATCTTATTTGTTGCAAAATCTGTAGTTTGGTAGTCATGTAATTTATTCAATGTCTATCAATGCATAGATGTACTTTAGTTGTTCATGACTTGAAGAAAACATATTGTTCAGCCCAACTTTAGATTAGAAGTTATCCAACCACTTGAGGAATTTAGCATAGCTTGCATTTAGGTTTGGTGTAGGAAATATTTTCCCATGTGGGGAAATAGATTTAAGATGGAATTGAATTTTTTTATTTTAAATTCATCAAAAAGAAACTATTGAGAATTTTTTTCATCAAGATTTTGTAAATCCTATTCTTGATATATATGTACAACTAATATTGACTATAGGTTGGTCAGAAAATTCAAAGGAAATCAACAACATATAATGCATTATAATAGACATGTTATTTCCACTTTCTATGTTCAAAAATAGAATAGCCTAGACTTTGAAAGGGGGGGGGGGACAAATTGGGGTCAACTACTTTAGTAAATTAATCTTTATGGATGCATTCTTTGTTGATTTTGAAGATGACCTATTGGCATTTATAGACCATTGGACTAATCAATTCATAACAAATCATATTTTCCAAAATAAAACGAAGTATAATCTATTGCACTATATGTTAATTTTGCATGTGCCAATTTTTTTTTAAGTATTTTTTCAACTCTTAAAATGATCAAATAAAACTGAAATCACAACAAGGTAGTATACTTGAATCTTTGAAGGATGTTAAGGCCAAGAAGTGATTGATGGATGACTTCAATGTTTAGTGGAGAAACAAAGAATGCAACTATTGATTCAATAATTAAAGCACTTTTGATAACTACCATAGTTAGGAAGGCATGTCCTTTAAGGATTAAATAGTGTAGTTGTATGCTTTGTTTGTAATTCACTATTCTAGTTAATTCAATTTATGGCAAGGTTTGAAACTATTTGGATGAATTTCTGATGAGTTTTGAATACATGAGTAAAATGAAACTTTAGTTGAAACTCAGCTACATTATGGACAAAAATCCATGAAACTCAATGGTATATGATGGTCAATACCTTACATGAAGGTAAACTACCTCATTCCAAACCAAATAGGAGTAAGCTCATTGTTAGCTACCTGGTCATGTTAGTGGTATACATTTTAGAACTAAAGTGTTTACCACTAACATAACTACAGTAGTTAACCCACAATGGACTTGCTTCCACTTGGTTTGAAATGCAGTAGTTTACTTTTTCTCTTCACATTCAATTGGTGTGAGATTTTAAGATTACTGTGACTCCTAATAATTGAAATCAACTGTATTAAGTTAGTATATTAGTGGACACCCCTACAAATGTCCAATGCCAATGAGAAAAATTCTCCAATTTGTCGGTAAACTGCAGCAGTTTTGGAGCTAGCTAGCGCTCGTGCCATCATCACTGGTCCCCACTACCCACAGGCCCATAACTTTTTATCACGCAAGAGTATTGCCCACTGCCACCGCGGTGCCATGAGTTGAAATAGGGGTTTGGGGGGGATGACCAAGTGTATCAAATTTGCGATTCAAAGCAGACCATCCTCCCAAAGTTGACAGACAGACAGCCTTTTGCCGTCCACAACACACCCTCTCATCTACACTCTGTACTAAGGTAGAGGGCTCGAAAACAGTTCGGGCATTAAGAACCACCCCTATAACTGGTTGTAGAATGGACATGATGCAGTTTATAAATTGACCTCACGAGTCATTGAATGAAGTGAAGGAAAAAGCATTCTTTATCGCAAGAGCCAATCATTGTCTTTGCTTTCCCCATTTTTCTTTAGAATTGCAACTGAACAGTATATGAAGGACCTAGGAACATAAATAGGGACCTAGGACACATCTCCTTTGAAAATTCATAAGTAATTCAATAATGTTTCAAAAAATATGAAACCACTTGGGCTAGATTTTCCATCAATTTTTCTTGGTCTGAAAAATGAGCTAAAAATGTTCCCATCTAAAGAAATACTGTAAAAATGCGAACCAGCCCTTAGATGAGCGGTTTCTGAGCCTTCTACCATATCCCAACCCAATATTGGCAACTCCACTACAATACAATATATGGAGTAAGTTTTAACTTAACGTACAAAAGGAATGGGTCTGTCATGCACATACTTTTGGATCAATTCCAAATCATTGGAACTAAGTTATTAAGGTAGGGGATGTAATTGCAACCCTCTCTCTAAAAGTGATATGGTAGATTTTGCCTCTAACATGTACCAGAAGTGTACATTTCAGGAGGGGGTCGCTTTTAGAAACCAATGTGTTTTCAACATCAAAAATCCATGACTAATTCCATAAAGGTCCGAAAAATATGAAACGACTTGGGTTAGATGCCAATTCCATTTTTCTTACCACAAAAATTTACTAAAAATTGTTTTGAGGAGTTTAGCTTCCCCAAAATGCAAATCAGGTGGTAAAGGGTCGCTTTTACAACCCCCTACCTTACTTGATGTAAGGTAGGAGGTCTAGAAAGTGCCCATCTTAAAGCTGAAACTGAATTTTGGAGAAGTGAAACTTGTTGAGTTATTTTTTGTATATTTTCCTTAAAAGACAAGTGGAATTGGCATCTAACCAAAGTCATTTCATGTTTTCAAGAGCTTTGTGAAATTAGTTATGAATTTTTGAAGTTAAAATGGTAAAGGCTCTAAAATTGCCGACCCCTCAAATGTACATTGTTTGTACATTTGTGTTAAGATTGAAAATCAACATTTACAAATAGTGTACATTTGGGAAGGTGGGTGGTTTAGAATCTAAGTGGTTTTTGAACCTCCTACCTTACCCTCTAAAGTTCCCTAAGTGTAGTTTCACCAAAACACTCCAATTCTCCAAAACTACCATTTCTAATACAAGTACCAAACTTTAAGAAAAAAAACATTTCTAGACACATGTAACCATAGGGTCTTGTAGTACATTGGTTTGAGAAGATGTGGAAAAAATTTCTAAATTTTTTGTTGTGTAGGTTGCAAGATATCAGTGTTTGAATTAACCAAAATTCTTTTTTTGGCCCTCTAAAAAAACAAGAAATTGTACTTCACAAGCTCACATTTGTATGAAAAAATGTGTAAGTTGTTGGTGCTTTTTTGGATTTATTCTTCAATGCAAATTGGCTACGTACTTGAAAAAAAAATCAAATCATTTGGAAATGTACAACATATAGGTAAAAAACAATAAGTAGAAAGAAGTAGAGAATGGTTTGGTTTTCTAAATTGTTAAGAATCTAGTAGTTATGGAAATGAAAATGCCAATCCCAATTATTGTAATGTTGTAATGAACAATCTACACCCTATATATATATTCAAAAATATTGAAAATTGATTTAAGTAAAAAACTTCAAAGTTTATTTTAGAATACGGTAGTAAATCCATAACCACCTATAAACTAAAACTCTTAATAACTTTCATTTCATTAATAAAAATGGAATGATTCATAGATTTTCATGTATATAAATCTAGAAAATCAATTTCAAATTTTTGTTTTTAAAAATAGTGATTTTTTCTTATCTACTCAAATTTCTTGAGTTGTTAATGAAAGAATATATTATGCAACAATTTTTTTATTAACTATGTATTGAAAAGTTATAAAATTGCTGGGCCTTAACACTACTCCCCGTCCACATATTTTATGAATTTCAAAGAAAAATAATAGAAACTCCATTTACAATAAGTTACCCCAAAATTCTATGATGCCAAAATTGTAAAGCCCCAACCCCTTTGGGGTACTTCTTGGCCTCGAGAAGGATCTCGAGGAGGGGAGGGGCTTTATGCCAAATCAAAAAACAAATAAGATCATAACACATACAATCTAGATGTTGTAGGGCCCTAAGGCTTCCGAAGCAAGCTCAATGCAAATTAAAATCATAAAGTTTCAATCCCCTAGGGGACATCTTGATCCCGAGAGGAGTCTGGAGGGAGAAGGGGCTTTACACCAAACCCAAAAAAACCCAGGATCAACACACATAATTTAGACATTGTAGGGCCCTAAGGCTTCGCAAGCAAACTAATATAAACATAAAATCCTGAAGTCCCCCTCCAAAATACATCTTGGCCCTGAGAGGGGTCTTGCAAAGGGAAGGGGCTTACGCCAAACCAAAAAACAAACATGATCACACACACACAATCTAGACACCATAGGGCCTTCACACTTCTTAAGCAACCTAATACAAATATAAAATCATAAAGCCTTGACCTCCCAAGTCCCAAGGTACATCTTGGCCCCGAGAGGGTTTTTGTGAGGGAGAGAGCTTATGCCAAACCAAAAAACAAGTATGATCATCACACACACAATCTAGATGCCACGAGACCCTCATACTTCCTAAGCAACCTAATACAAACATAAAATTGTAAAGCCCCACCTCTCCAAGGTACATCTCAGTTCCAAGAGGAATCTTGCAGGGGGGAGGGGCATACACCAAACCAAAATCATCACACATACAATCTAGATGCCGTGGGGTCGTGAGGCTTCTTGAGCAACCTAATACAAATATAAAATCATAAAGCCCTTACCACCCAAGGTATGTCTCAGCCCCAAAAAGGGTCTTGCAAGGGAAAGGGGCTTATGCCAAACCATAAAACAAACAGGATCATCACACACATAGTCTAGATCCTGCTGGACCCTCATGCTTCTTAAACAACCTAATACAAACATAAAATCATAAAGCCCCAACCCCTCCATGGTATGTCTTGGACCTAAGAAGGGTCATGCAGCAAGGAGAAAGGGCTTTAGGCCAAACCAAAAAACAAACAACATCATCACACACACAATCTAGACACTGCGGGGCCCAGACTCCCAAATTCGCTCCAAAAAATGAAATGAACACAAGAGCATAGAATGTATCTTTTCTATCTTTGGTGCTTGAAAAGCCGAAACAAGTCTTTTAGTACATTCTTCTTTTTTGCCACTGCCTTGGAAAGTAGTATCAAAATTTCCTCCCAACAATCGTCCCCAACTACTCACCAACATTTTGTATCTTATTGCCATGATATATGCATACATTGCAAGAGAAGTCCTTCGTGTTGAAGTAGTGCAATGGCCAAACTTGTAACATAGGTTATTGGTGTGATATTCGGATGTCGTCAAATGACATTTCATTTTCATTCACAAGTACATAGATGGATCGTGCCACTTAGCCTTCCTTGTGAGATGAAAAACAAGTCGTAGTTGTGGGGATGGAAAACATCCTTACCAACAATACTATTTGGTAGAACATTCTCATTATCCTGCTCCTTGCTACCTTGAGGAAATAAATGCATATGGTGACTCTTCTGAGGAAAAATGAAGGTGATCCCCAAATTATATCCTCACTCTTGTTCTTTGCAAGCCCGTAAAAATGTATTGAGCTCAACTTCCAAATACATTGCAAATTGGCTTTTACTAACTCCATCCCTCACTATAACAAAACATGGTAAGAAAAACCCGCAATTGCAGTGCAACTGTGGGGGGTTTTGCCATGTTTTTGAGTAGGCCGATTTGTACAAAAACATAACTTCTTTTGCAATTTTGCACTGCAATTTTCGGAATTAGAAAACATGTAATAAACCATTGAGAAGGCAAATTTTAGACCTTTCCAACAATATATTACGCATTTCCTAATTCCAAAATTGCAGTGGGAAACTGCAAAAGAAGTTCCGTTTTTGCACAAAAAACACTACACAAAATCTGTGCAAATCCGTTTGCAAAAAAACGTGGCAAAAAAACCTACAATTGCATTGCGACTACATGGTTTCTTACCATATTTTGTTATAGTGCCTATAGACTATGATTTGATTGGGTTTTTGCATATTGGTGTTTTTGCATGTATTATACTACAGCTTAAGACCCTAAATCCATGCCAACTTCGTGATCATAGCGCACTTCTATTCGTCTACACCTCTGTTGGTTGCATTCTCACTTGTGTTGTATAATAAAACACATCTGGCCAATGCTTGATAGTTTCCACCACTGCAATTGAAGGGGCATTCATACAGGGATAGCAACCGACAATTCCCCCTAATAAAATTGAAAATTTTATTTGACCCCTCCCCTGCCCAAGCTTATCTTGGCATTGAGATAGGGCCACGTGGATGGGGGCTATGCGCCATTTCATCTAATTTGGATCAACAAAAAGACCATCAAAATGATCATGATGTGACCATTGAAATTACAACAATTAACTAACCACCAAAAAAATTTGGGAATTTTATTAGACTTTTTTTTTGCTTAGGCTTGTCTCGACATTGAGACAAGCCTACAAGGGGGGGGGGGGCTATGTACCATTTCACCTAAATTGAATCAACAATAAAGCCATGAACATGATTAAACATCTAAATTGTAAGAATAGAAGCTAACTATCCCCCTAAAAAATAAAGAAATTTCAGGAGACTCCTCCCCTATCCAAGTCTATCTTGGAATGGAGACAAGGCCATGGGGATGGGGGCCTATGTTCCATTTCACCTATATTGGATCAATAATAAGGTTGTGAACACAATTACGACCCTAAACCACGAGGACAACACTTGCAAAGGTTTTATTAAAAAGAAATGAATCTGAAGGTCCCCTTCTTTTAATGAAGTCCAAGTCGATTATTATCCATCCTTACATATATGATAGTAGAGAGTGTAAAATGTACCAAACCTACAATCATAGGCATTTTATCCTAACCACGGTAATAGGACCTCCACTTTCCATCCAAAAAGACCTAATTGTATTGAATATACAAACTTCTGTTTTAGTAAATCTATAGATAATAACTGGTTTTCATCCATTTTTTCTTTTACATTCATTTTTTTTGTAAGCCTTTCTTCCTCTACCTTAACCCTCTATTTTTCTAATGGTGCGTCCAGTTTCTTCATCTAATTTTTTCATCCCCTTTTTTCATCTTTTTTTTCATCCACTACTGTCCACCCTAAATCTACTTTCATCCATTTTTTCCATCCATTTCCTTTACCCACTTTCAACCCTTAATCCATCCACTTTCATCAATTTTTAAATTTGCCTTCATTTATTTCTCCATCTTTTTTCATCCATTTTTTCAAACATTGACACACTTTTTTCATCTAGTTTTCCTCTTTTTTGTTCTTTTCTCTTTTAATGTTCTCGCTTCACGCTCACTAATCCCCACTTCTTGCTCATTCTAGGGGAGGACACTTCCCGTTTTTTAATAACCTACGTGCGGCGGAAGATAGGGTACATTTAAATAATCTTGGGTAAAATTTATAAGAAATTTATATATAAAATAGGGGACATTAAAAAAGCAAAGTGTTTTAAAAATAAAATAGGGATGATAATATGGCTGATATTTCCGCTTTATGGTAAAATAGGGGCTCTTTTAATGTTGCCAAGTAATGATTACAAGTAATTGATAGCCCCCCTAAAAATACCCCACCGCCGCACGTGGGTCCTCCAAATACACAAGAAGTGTCCTCCCCAGGTGCTCATTGCTCGCCATTCTATGTGCATACCAACATTCCCCTATTTTTAATCAAACATGCATAAACCTTTATTTTTATATATTGCACGCATTTACACTACGACAACGTCAAATATAACAACCCATGTTTTTATATTAGCAATGACATCCAATGTAACATGAAGATGTTCTAATAGACATAATTGCTAAGATAAAAACATGGGTTGTTGTATTCAATGTCACCTAAAATTTGTCATAAAAAATTTGAAAACATCTCGTAAAACACAGTTTTTTTATAGTGATTTATAGTAGGTGTGCTTTCTATGTATACATGCTGAAGGGTGAATGCATGGTTGAGTGGCTCAAAAAATGCACACAATAAATTTTCAAATGCATATAGGATATGCTTTAAAAATTAGGAAAGAAAAAAAAAGTTCATTTTAGGGTCTTAAGCTTCATGACAAATATGACTATGTTGTTGAATGATTTTTATAGCATTGTATGAAATTGTAGTGGACTTTTAAAAATATAGGAGTGTGACGAATTTGTTATTATTATATTTTTCAAGGACTTTTCAAAGATATCTTAAGTATTCAAATTCATACAAGGGACTTTGATTCTAAGGGGGGATATACTAAACTTTAAAAAAATCATAATCTCGTTGTGTAAACATATATTGATTGTTTGCAAAGGACTTTTTAATGACTTTCAAAACCTTAAAATTTACAAAGTCTTTTTTGCATTTGTAATAATTTTTTTTCTAATTTTTTTTTGTTTAAGTTTAATGTTTTCATAAGTTTTAGGTGCACCTGTTGAATTTTGGACTTTTTCATTAGCCAATTTTTTTTAAAATTTTGCGGACCGACATTCAACTGTAAAGAACTTCAAATATAAACTTGGCGGAAAAGATTGGGTTGTTGATTGGACTCATTAATGGCTATATAGCTCAAAGGTGCCTTTGAGCTATATTATGTAGCATATACATAATCCAAAAATAACTAAAAATTGGATTTCAAACCATATTCATAAGTTTACTAGGTGGAGGAACACACCACCAAAAAATCAACTCAAAAGCATTCATTTTGATTACTACAAACGTAGCGAATCCTTATTCACCTAATGTGTGACAAGTGGACAAAATTAATTTTTAAATGCAAATTTTTTTTTCCAAAATTTAAAGAAGTATGAAACCCTTAAGCATGAAGTTAGTTATATCCAATAAAAATTTCAAAGTCAAAGCTTTTTGGATTCAAAAGTTATACTACAAGAGAAGAAAGTTGTTTTCATTGTGACAACAAATAGGACTAGTGTTTCTTGCAATGACCCTACAAGATATTCCCACAGTCTCAAGTTTGTTCCTAACATCCCCTATGTTTTGACTAAAGTTCCCTAATAGAGGAGTGCAAGCGTCTCCTAATGGGGCAAATAAATTTCTTGGAGAATACATGATTTTTTATTACAAAGTCTTAAAGTTGATAAGAGATCACACACATCTAGATTCTTGAGGTTGAATTGAATGTAGGGATTTGATTTGGATTAGATTGGATGTTGTAATAGAAGAAGGTATATTTGCCATATTTTCCTAGAATTCCTTAAGTTAGGGGAGTTTCTCACGAC
The DNA here is from genome assembly GCA_947034885.2 of Thuidium tamariscinum. NCBI lineage: Eukaryota > Viridiplantae > Streptophyta > Bryopsida > Hypnales > Thuidiaceae > Thuidium > Thuidium tamariscinum. Next base: position 37,219,551 of record OX344750.2, read on the forward strand.
AATCCAAGTCCCAAGTGTCATTGCATTCTGATAATAATATTAATTGAAAGTTAACTAAACAAGACTTGTAGTTTGACACCACAATTAAATCTTGTTTTGCTTAAAAAAGCTTATGTAGCAATTTTTTTGAATAATTGGGCACCAAGGATTGAATTTGATTTCAAATAAAAAGTTGAAATTCCATTAGAAAAATGTGGATTCTCTACAAGGCTGTTAAGAAGTGTTAGAAGGGACCCTTAGATAACATTTATTTTTGCTTGACATTTTTTCGTTCTATTGTTGTTCATGTCATTTTCGTAATTGTTAGAGCATTTAATTGCAAAGAAAATGAAAAAATTCAAGCTACAGCTTTCGGGAGGATTGTGAAAGCGGGAGCTTGTCATCACTCTTTGACAAAAGTAACTGCAAACGATAAGAAATTGAATTGGACCCTTGACAACTTGTTAGCTTTTGTGTCGACATTAGACTAATATATAATTATAAATAAACTAAGGCATCAGAATACCCTCTTCTAATAGATCCAGAATTAAAAAGGAGAGAAATTGATAGAGGTTCATGATATTCACACAGTCAAGTTGAAATGCATCGAGTTGTCAGCAATTTTGTCCTTTTTGTAGCTTAGTAGAGCTCTAGTAATAGACTAGCATGTCAAACCTTGACGGCCCTATAGATAGTCAATATTTTCACTAATGAATGCATATAATTTATTTTGTACTTTTTCATTTTCAAATCCAAACCAATATTGAACCTTACAAGGACTGAATGCCCCCTTATGGACAAATGAAAATTTGGGCAAGTTGTCATGATTTTGATATTTGGTATGATTTCTTCATCTTTTTTTAAATATAAAAAAGCCAATATGTTTTATGGAAACTAATTTTAATTTAAATCAATGCTCAAGTGCAAAATATGCCATCCTAACTTCAATAGAGCTTGCTAAGCACCAAAGAAAATCACAAAATTTCAAATAAGAACTTTAGAATATTTTTTCTCATAAAAGTACTCTTTGATTCTTGACTACCCAAAATCAAATTATCGCCTGTGCACAATCGAAATGCAAAAGTATCACATTCAGACCTTTAGTCGAAAGAGGATATCAGACGAGGCCACAGCTCAAAGACACCCAACGCAAGCCCCTTGCAAGCATAAGCAACAATAGCAAACCTATGGAAACGATCTGTTCAAATGACCTTCCAAAGCTGGCCTCCAGGATGGATTGCCATTGAGGATATTTGATTTCGGCTGGTCATTAGCTTCTTCGAGAGCAGTTGCTTGGCCAAATTGTAGATACGCAAGTGCATCTTTGTTGCTCCAAATAGGAATTCAAAGGACGCTGTGGGTGGAACAACACTCGCACGACACGTCCACGATGTTTTCTGAACGGATTCCGAGACTGTTGCTTCGTAAGCTGGTGCACCAACACTGATTTTGTGATCGGTGCAATCAGTATATAGGTTAAGGAAAATCTTCACAAAATTCAGCTAAAGGCTCCACTGTAGACTTTCGTTCTGTCACTGATCGAAATGCAAAGAATATGCAAAGACTGAGATAAAAGCAACAAGGTGAGTAGGATATCATCGGGCGCCACAGTTGCAAAACAGTCTCCCTTGTGATGCCAGACGAGGGAATGCACGACCTGCCAAATCCCACGAAGTACAAGATCAAGTTAATTACTACATAAACGTCAAATTCCAGAATTCAAAGTCCAGATATATATCGAGCTGATTATTCACGATTGACAAGTAACAAGTTAAGCCATCCAAAAGTTCAGAAGGTGCACTAGCTAATCCACACTCAATCCACTATCATGTTCAGTTCCTTACACCACTCTTAAAATAAGTAACTATACGAAGACATGCAAACAACAACAATCAACTTTGTCGTGAAGGAAAGGACCGTACAAATGGCTGTCGCATTTTCAAGCCTTTAAATTTCTCATCCAAAACCCAGGTTGCAAGTGGCGACGATTCGGTGACAGAATCACTCAAGGATCAAAAGTTAGCACGCACAAGTCCTAACAGAAAACGAAAATGAACACGTACATACCACTGATGCAGAAAATCAGAAAAGTAACCATGACTACAGTCATTGTGGGCTACGTTGAGCACAGTTGCTGTACCAGATTACACTTTAACACATGAAGTAGGTTGAAATTAACCTGCTTCTTTCTCAGGGGCCACCTGAGTTTTGAGTATCAACGAGGCAGATACATTCGCACTAACTTCTTCCTCACCCAATTCTGTTGGTAACAACACCACATCTTTGTCCTAAGTATTATAGCAAAGAACAGTTTAGAACAAAGCATCAGAGAGGGTACTTGTAAAGATGAAATCGATTGGATACATGATCAGTTTGTCAAGACCATATCCACGGTGGTGATTTGGAAACATACACTGCAACGCCCGAAATATTGATTTGCGGATTTGCAACGCGCCAATTGCAATTCGCCAGTTAGGTTTGCAACTTGCAGTTGGTTTTGTTCTTGAGAGAGACGGACGAGGTAACTGCAAAGCAGGCCAAGTTATCGAAAATAATCGCCGGTTAGGACCTACCGAGCCGCGGGGCGGCGAGGTTGGTACTGACCGGCGATTATTTTTGGTAACTTGGACTGCTTTGCAGTTACCGGACATAATGTCAATGTCTATTTGATTTCTTTGATTGTTGAACCAATCAAAACATGCCACAACAGTAATAGTCTCCTCCATTTAGATTTAGATTTTGTTAGGTACGTGAATCTGCACTTACTAAGTTAATATCGGTTGGTAGAGGAACCTAGATTTCTCTCATTTCTATACCAATGAAATCTCTACTTCATACCCACCTTGCTGAAGATTTGCACAAGGCAAGCTTTGAGCATTATCAGTCTTAATCTGCCTCTCCTTAACCAATTGAAGCATGCCACGACAGGAGAACTCTCCTGCATTGACATTATGATCCATTTGTGTGACGAGCGCGACGATGCCCACTTGCAGCGCTCCATTGCTCTCTTGCTCTTGCTCAGACCTCTGGCAAAAGTCCTTGACCCATCCATCGCCATGGATTCTCCGTCCACCATGTAGCAACCCTATTCAGACACTCAGATTTGTAACCACTCAAGATCATGATCAATTGCATGATCAATCGCTTCTTTAATCGCTTGGACGATCATCTGCTGTCAGTCTAGTAAACTGCTTACAATTGTAGCTTGATTTCTGAGTTAGCTTGTGGATGTTGCAGTTGGTGTGAGATTCAGTAACGATTTTGTTACTGTTCTTTAGTTTTCTTTCATTCGGGTGTTGATAATTTGGGTTGCATTGAAGCTAATTCTTAGGTCTGATTGTGCAGAGGTTGCTGAATTTCATCTCCTCGAGTTCGGTCGTAGGAATTGATGAATTTAATTGCATCCGCTCCAATCGTCTCTAAAATACCATGTGTCCGTCCACGAATTAGCAACCCTATTCGTACGGATTCGTAAGAGACACAGGATTATGTTTGATTGCATGATCAATTACTTGTTCAATCATCTGCTGTCAGTCTAGTGTATTACTTCTGATTCCAGCTTGATATCTGAGTTCGGTTGTTGATGGTGCAATTGGGGTGAGAATTAATGGCGATTTTGTTGCAGTTTCTTTTGTTTTCTTTTATTCGGGTGTTGACAATTTTGGTTGCATTGAAGCTATTTCTTAGGTCTCGTAATGCGGAGCTTGCTGAATTTTGTTTCTTCGAGATCGGTTGTAGGAGTTTATACGCTTAATTGCATCCGCTCCAATCGTCTCTAGAATACCATGAAGCAACCCTAGTCGTACAGATTCGTAAGAGACACAGGATCATGTTCAATTGCAAGATCAATCGGTTCTCTGCTGGTAGTCCAGTGTGTTGCTTCCAATTCCAGCTTGATATCTGAGTTAGGTTGTGGATGGTGCAATTGGGCGAGATTCAGTTGCGATTTTGCTGCAGTTCTTTTGGTTTCTTCCTTTCAGGTGCTGTTTCTAGGGCAATTCTGGTTGCATTGAAGCAAATTCCTAGGGCTGATTGTGCGGCGCTCGCTGAATTTTGTCTCTTCTAGCTCGGTCGTAATAATTCCTGTGCTTAATTGCATCCGCTCTAGCTCTCGCTTGAATGCCTTTGATATCGTTTTCTTTTGATTCCCCTTCTTTTTCGTTCAGTTGTAGAGCAGAGGTGCTAGTGTTTGATCTAACTTTGATTGTTTTTCAAGTTCCTGATAGCGGTTGTGTGATTATTCATGTTATGTGTACTTTTAGGTTACTTTCAGTAAATTGACGCGTGCCTTGCGTGTGGCCTGACCCCTCTGGACGAAGTGCCATCATGATGCACGTACCTCGAGAAGTCGAGCTCCTTTAGGCCAAAGATCGGCAAAGTTTATTGAAGCATCAAAGGATAACAATCTATCGATAAATATACCTTCAGGAGAAGAGTGTGGGCTGAGTACGTTCTGCAATGTAAATTCCTACTGTTTCAGAGTTTTGGTATCTACTTGAAGGGTTTTGGCAGTTGCATCGCCGGATTCTTGAGCGATTCTACTGCGAACAATAGGCCCTTAAAAGTTCCTACACAACAACATCAAGCTTGTATCTCAAATCGGTGATTTACGCTAATGCACCATTCAGTAAAGTAAGTTCCGCAATCAAGACTCTGTCCCATGGTGAGAATAACTTTGAAATTCTTTGGTTGTTGCAAAGAGCGAATGGAACACTACTCGTGTAGTTTCGCAATTTTTGGAGTGCTATTGAATTAGTTGTGAAATTTCAAAGCCACTATGGTGTCTTTCCAAAAAGCATACACTAGACTATGCTTATTAAAACCTTCTTACAACGGCATGAGAAGGATAGAGTCAAAGTGCGAGTTTAAATATTAGCTTGTGACAATTTCTTCGGTTTCTTCGGGTTAAAGTTGCTGCGTGAATTGACTGAAATTATAGATGTTTGGTTTAAGGAGCCAGATGGAATTGGAGCGTTTACTTTACTGAGTCTAAAGCATCCAGTTATGACTCTTCGGAAGGATAATTGCGAAGCTCAAAATGAAGGCATTAAGGAGATCGTGATGTTGATGATGATGGTGATGCCCTGACGTTGCTGCAGAAGAATCTGGAAAGAGGGATCATGGAGGAGGTGGAGGTGACACCCATGGAAGAGGTTGAAGTGCTGCTGCGTCGTTCATTTGAATGTGATTTGGGTGTTTGTGAGGTCGTCAGAATGTGAACCACGTGCACTCCGAGGAATGCACAGCCAATACTAGCGGACCGGAACAAATTGACAATCCTTCTAACAGCAGCAGCAGCAGTGATGGTACGCAATAACCCTTCTCTCGGACACTCATGGTTAAGGTCTTAGTTCATACATAATTTGTGTATTCAGTCCATTGTACAGTGTGTTTGTTCCACTTTGGGATATAATGTTGAATATCTATGCCAACTGGAAAGTTGCATGCATATACGCATGTATACAAAACATCCTACTGTGTTTTTGTTTCGATTTGGACTTTTGGATCTCAACAATTCATGTCTAATCAGGATTTCGACTTTTTTATATGTGCAGAAGTGTGCAGCCAAATTGCTGTGTATTTCAAGGGGAGTGGGGATCGTGAAGTGGAAGCCAGTGGAAGGATCAACCTGAATCGCTCCCAAATGACGATGGCAGAGGACGAGGTCACGAGAATAAGGAAAGACCATGTGGAGTTGGGCAGGTCTTTTCAAATGGCAGTTAGTGTTCGCGATTGGGCTCTAGATGAGAGTTTGATACCTCTGGCAGACTCGCAAAGGCTCAACAGTGGCTTGTGTATCGCCCTAGACTCCATATGGTTTTTAAGGTGAGCTTCACATTGTGTAGACATGTGTCATTTTAAGTCCCGATACCTCATAGTAAGATTGCAACTAGGTCATTGGTTGCTTTGTTTTTTTATTGAGAGATGACGTAATTGAGGGTTGTGAAGGTCATTAGAAACAATCGATTATTTGTCTTGGTGATGAGAAGCTATGCTTTGAAGCACTTTAAGTGAGTGATCTTTTCAATTAAATCCTGTTGTGCTTGATTGCCTGATTGCCTCGGCGTTCCACCGGGGACGTTCCCCAGCTGCCGAAACCCAAAATGGTAGTTTAGGGTTTTTGAACTGCAAAATCAATTGAACTGTGTTTTCTGGTCCTTCTCCTTAGTTTCTATCACTCAGCATCCTTTAGAAAGGTTTATAAGCGAATGTGAGATGAGTGCGAGTGCTTCTCCTTCTCATTTTGGCACAGAGATGAGTGTGAATACTTCTCACTCCGGGACAGACTCGGAAGCACTATTTGCAGAGCTGCAAACTGCGCTGAAGAATTAGAGTGCGGCTTCGGTGATCAAGCTCAACGTCGGGGAGTCTGATTGAGAAGCATACCTAGCCTCCAGAGTGGGAGTGCATCATGTGCAACAAACTTATCAACAGAATTCCAGTGTACCAAGTAAGATTTCTTAACTTACGATCGCAGCTGCAACAAACTTAGTTGATTTCCAAGGCTGTTTTGCATTGCAGGATTTCATATATGTATGAGTGCTTGATGTAGTTCAGTGCAACGAACATGATGCCCTTCATCGGTGGTCCGTGGTCGATCCAAGAGCAAAGTTCAATTTCATGACGTAGCACTGAATTTCGTACATTTGTTTGCAAGACTGCATGTTGTACGAGTGCAATTCATTGGTCAGTAGAGATCCAATACGAGACGTTAATTTTCAAAAGAAACACTCTTTCTTTGCAAATTTCAATTACAACAGTCATATAAGTAAGCTGTATTTCCACAAAACTTGAAGTGCAGGAAAAAAATTGTAACCTCGCAAAAACCCTAAACCCAGTTACTAGCTGCTCTAAAGCAAATTTGTAAACTCCTAGGTGTTTTAATTAGATCACCAGACAAACTAGTTCCTTAATGAACCTTCAACCTCTACCGAGTTTGCAGTGCCTACTAATGTTGAGCCCTCACTAGTAGAATAAATGATTCAGTGGAGTACTTGAATAGCTACAGCTGACTAGTTGAGCAGAACAATTCTATCCCCTAATATGTTCACAAGCGTTGCATTGATTTTCCAGTGCCAAACAGGGCACCTAGCATGCTCTTCGTGCTCCCAGAAAGGCATCAATTGTTATTCGAGCTCAAGGACAGTCAGGAATTTAGCAGTTGAAAACATGATCGATTTTCTGTCGTGACCTGCAAATTTTGCCAAGTTGGGCTGCAATGAAGTGATTAAGTTCCAGGATAATTGCTCCTTCATGCCTATGTTTTGCCCAATGCCTGGTTGCAAGCATGTTGGTGTAAAAAATCTTCTTGCTCAGCACTTGCTCTCTACATACAATAAGCTCTTTGGTGGATGTGGGAGAATTGGAGTATTCCGATTACCCATCCGATTCTGGGGATTTAGAGGAATTTGAGTTTGGATTCCTCAACTGCTGTGGTAATGCTGAGGAATATGCGTTTCCAAGAATTTCATCTTCACCATCAGCAGTGCACAACGATGGGAGATGGACTTAAAATTACATCCCTTGCAAAAACTTGCAAGTGGAGGTATGAACTTGTTGTGAAGGTCGGTGAATAGCTCACTTATTGCTACAAGTCTTCGACCACATCCAATACTCAACCAGCTGGTGGGCTGCTCATCCCCAAACAATCAGATGGTGGCACTCTCAAGAAGCGCTGCAAGGTTAGTATGCCAGAGTGGCCGTAGTGTGGTGGAAATCAAACTAGCTTGTGACACCAACTTACTTCGCTTCATTCAAATTTGAAATCCTGAAGTTCTGAACTTGTCAACACATTTCATTTTAGAACTTCAGCAGGTTCTGAAACTGACCATGCAGGTGGTGAAATGGCCGTCTTTCTTAGATTTTCATGAAGCCTTGTGGAAATTAATGTGGCTCGGTATCAATGCTAGAATGTATCAACTACTGCCGTAGAACCAGACTGTAATCTTTAGCTAGAGGTTCAACAGGCCAATCGAGCCTCATGAATTTTGAGCACATTTGAAGTGGACTTAGAAATTTGTTCAAGATTGGAGTTTCTTTATATTTTCCCCAGCACATGCAGTATTGGGAAATCAGTCAATTAATTGAATCACGCTCTGGACGTATGTTTTGGACAAGGTTACGCCAACAATAACTTGTGAAAGGACAATCAGTTATTGGCGGAATGTGGAGGATTGCCTGATCGAAAGGTTTGAATACCACTTAGCAGCATGTTTGGTAATTTCAAATTTGACCCATCTGAATATAATTTCTCTTACTTAATAAGATTAATCATATATTGCCTTCAGTATTTTGCGAAAATTGTTGGGTGAACTTGCTGGTGATGGCCATTCCTTGAGGATCGGAGATTGGGTGTCCTTCACTGCAATTTTAACGATCTTGCGGGTGGTTTTAATTTCGTTCCACTAGTGCTGCAGAAATGTTTGCATGACGGAGAAAACACCACTCGATCACGGGACTTCTGTGCCGAGGTCTCAATGGCATGCTCGATTGACTGATATGTAGGAGCTTCACGCACTTTAATCAGTTTTTACAAATTCAATGCATTCCTGGCGAATCTCAGTTGCCGAATCAGAGAATCCTCAGCTAGTCCTGGGTCGATCGGTAACTACACTTTGCAACCAAACGATCACACCGTGCAAGTTCACGTTGTGTTTCTTTCTTTAATTTTTTTCTTCAATCACAAGAGATTTAGTGATTTCTCTTTCAGAACAGGTTGCACTGTAAGTTTGGTCTTGAAGAAACGTGTCATTGAAAGAACTTGAATTGCCACTGGGCCGGATCTTCTCTGAATTGCCTTCACGTTGTTGAAAACAATGGTGTTGCATTGAAGAAAAAATGCTCTACCACGATGCATGGCCAGAGAGACCAATTCAAAAGTCTGAATTGCGAATTTTATTAGTACCAGGACCTAAGAATACCCATTGTGAAGCTCCAAGAAAAGATTTCAAATAGATTTGAATCTTTTTCTTTTAATTTGCTCCAAAACAAAACTTTTGAGGGGTTTTTTCATCATTTTGTGAAACTCATTCTTGATATATACATATGTCTAATTCCAACCATAGGCCTGGTTAGGAAATCTAGAGGAAATCAACAATTCATAATGCATCACAATGAACCAATTATTCCCACCTCCTATGCTCAAAATTAGAACAACCTAAGCTCTATAAAGTGTATATGTGATTGCAAAAGGAGTAATCTACTTTATTGAAAATCGAGGTATATTACAATTGATATTCCTTCAAAAGATTTTGTTGCTAATAATTGTAGTGTTGCTAAAAAAAAACCCATTAGTATCAAACTTTAGCCCATGTTGTGAGTATTCACAAAATTAACAATGTATTGTTGTTGTATATAATAGTGTTTGACAAAAACCATTAGACAAAATCTAGATTCTCGAATGAGTTGTTCCTCAGCTAGTTAGATGTGCAAATATAGCAAAAAGTAAAAATAAACTTTTTTAAATTTTTTTTAGAGATCATATACCTTTAAAAGTTTGCACACTTAAAGAATAATAGAAAATACCAAGACACTTCACACTTTGATAATTGATTGTTAAAAAATAATCTAAATTTTTTAAAATTTATCCCCCCAAAATTAATTTTTCCTAACTTGAAGATGCTCCTTTGTAACCATTTTCATCTTTGGAAAAATAAAATAGTGTTTTTTGCACATGTGCAAAAACAGTGCACTTTGAACACATGTGGAAGGTGGATACTTTACTATTTTTAGAAACTTTTGTAGGACAATATAATTTCAGTAGAAGTTCTTGTATCTAAATTTTGACCTTCATGTTTACATTTTTGGATGAGAAATAGTACCAAAACCTCCAAAATGTCTACCTCAACCATTCAATTGGAGACTATTTAAATAATATAAAATAATTTTCAAAAAGACAAAAACTACTCAATATTTACAACTACCTCATGTATCTTCACTTCAAGTTTAATAGAAAATAGACAAATAATGCAAAATTTATGATTAAAAAACCACCTATCCAAGGTTAGGGAAACCAAAAAAAAAAGACAAGTGTTTCTTGCAATCACCTAGGTCTTGTGAATTATCAATTTCTTTTATAGTAATAAGGTGAAGCCATCCATAACCAAGGAGTATCCCATATTCAACTTGTAAACCAAGTTATTTCCCACCAAGGCTGGAACAAATTTCCAACCAAAGTTTGGAATGTGTTTTTTCTCCTTCAAAATTGGGACTAATAAATTCACGACACATGTCCCAAAGTAGTCAGCAAGAAAGTAGGAAGTAATAAGCAAGAAAGTAGTTATTGAATGATCACAATTGAAAAAGTCTAGAAATTGGCTATGGATCCCAAACAGTATTTGCCTTTCAAAATTCATAGTTATTTCAATTCAATTGATTGAATTACCAAAGTTTTGCAATCCCAATCATTTCTATCATTTCACCTCCAAAAACTATTTGCTTCACCTTATAGTACTCCAAATCATATCTAGGTTGTTTATTTGATTTGTTATGGGTGGCTTCACCTCATGTGCTCTTTTTTACGTGATGTCTTACCTCATTTCAATTTTGAAACAATGCAACAATCATCTATGCGCGTGTTTTGTGCTACCTTTGTGACATTAGAGGGGATTTGAGGCCTCCAAAGGGCCATTTCGGGATTGTTTCCCAAAACTGTTTCTGTACCCGGCTAACTGCTGGCCACTGTTAGGCCAGTATTTATCCAAAAACAAAATTGGGGATAAATGTTGGTCCTGAAATATGAAAAAAGTCCCAATTTTTTTTTCAAATTTTTTCTAATGATGTGGCACTCTCTCAACTACATAGGATTCTTATTCACATGGTAGAAATTGCATTCCCGCAATCCAAGAACCCGTAGTCTTCCGATGGCCTCAAATTTCCCCTAATGTTGGGAATATGCACTCTGTGATATCTACAATTAGCCCAAAGACTATTGTTGCAATGAGTGGAGGCCAAATGGATCCCAACTATAAAAGTAGAAGAATATAGAAATTACTAAATACACTAGATAGTAAACCATTTCTAGTGCTCTTTTGGTACTTGTGACTCCATGTAAAATTTAAAGAAAAAATTGAATGCCCATATTTTTCTCAAAGAGGTGTTATGACTAATGAAAATTCTTCTCAATTATATAATTTTGTAGGTGATTCTGGAGGTCCCACACATCTTGTTTTTATCTATGCACAATCATTCAACTTATTATGTTGAATAACTATCAAAATAAACAAGCCGGTGGATACTCTATTTAGTCCATATTACTTGTTGCCCATTAAAATCAATACTTAAATATTTACAATACAACCAATCTTGATAACAAATTTTCATAAAATAATGACAAATAGGGTCATTGCAAGAAAGGGTGTCCAAAAAGTGTATAGTACTCATTTTTTTCTTTGAGAGTACTTTAAAATTAGAAAAAAAATAAAAATAAAAAATATTTTTTATTTATACATATTTGAGAAAAAGGTAGCGTAGGAAGGAAAAGCATGGAAAATTTCTTTAAGTAGGCAAATTAGAAAAGTGCAAAATCTTATGAAAATAGTTGCTATCATCATAATTTCACATTTTAATTTATAAAAAATAGAAATTATAGAAAAAAAAACACTAAAAATTTCCCATTGGGAAAGAATTGATGGTGATGAGATTTCACTAAAAGAATGATTTAAGAACCCTCTTTAATGTTCAAAAACTACACACAATGGTAGTATTATTTGTACTCATGTAGAGGACAAAAAATTATATATATTTTCAAATTTCCTTTGGTAGATTCATGCTTCCCTACTATGAAAATAGCTCATGAAATTTTGAGTTCTAAATCATTAAATGTTGGGACTTGTAATGCAGTGAAAATCCTTAAACCTCATCTTGTAACAAATTAACAAAAATAATTTATAAATACAAAATGATTTTCTTAAATTTTGAAAAAATAATGGATGTAATTATCATAAATTTAAACATGTTCAATAAAAATTTCATTTTCATTGGACTTATACATCAAAAATTATAGTAGATAATAAGAGAATATGCCTCAATTGTAACGAGAAATAGTACCATCCTTTCTTGCAATGACCAAATAATATGTGCATGCCAATGTAAAAGTAAAGTCTACAAATTTTTTTAATTTAATCCAATCGTAATCGGTTATTATACAAAAAATGCAACTAACCTAACCTTGTAAGGAGGCTGCAAATAAAATTAGTCTAATGAATGATAGAGAATTTTTGCACATAAAACAAAAGTACAATAGTTCATTCTTGGAATTTTGTATCAAAAGAGGGAGGTAATGAATAGTAGTTTGGTCTTCATTGTATACTTTTGAATTTTTTTAAGTAGATGATTTGTAGTATTTAAAAAAAGATGATTTCCATGGAGACCAACCTGCCTTTATAGGATTAAAAAAGCTTACCCATTTCTTATTAGCCCCCCATTTCCAATTTATAAAATGTTCTCTTTCCATGAAGTTGCAATGCCGTACCTAAAGCACTTGCAATGCATTATGATTAGTTGCAAAGCTCTTACTATTGCAACTAACCCTTGTTTGATTTTGCAATTAGTCTATTATTATGAATAGAAAGGTCTATATCGCTATTATAGGCCAAAGAGAATCTTCCACTAAAACATTCACAATAATTACATTTTTAGTAATAAAATTCTAAAAAAATGCAATATTTCCCCCCTCCCTCCCCCCTCCTTCTCTTCTATTTTTTAAATATGGAAAAATTCCAAATCCAAAAAATCTATACTCCAAATGTCGATAATTGTTGCAATCCAAATGACACTAATAATACCAAAGAGCTCAATGGGTTCATTACAACATCAGTTAGGTCACCAATTGCCTAAAACTCCACATGTCAAGTACATACAACATTAGTCTACAAATTCAATTCATTTTGTTAGGCCCCACTCACTATGATTAGTAACACATACTTTCTTTGTGACATTAACTACGGCATTTGGTAACTTAGGGCGGAACTTCTATCTTATTGTGCAAATATCTATAGTGGCACTACTCATCATGATCCTAACCACCCTTGAATGTCACTCCACTCTATACTAGCCCATTTTGCATTTATTACTTTTAAGCGATGGCTAATTGGCACTCAAAACTTAGGATACATCTAAGGAGGCCTAGTTAGGAGTAAGACTCCATCCAAGCGATGCTGCAGGAGACACACTCAAGTGTCCCATGGTGCCTTGAAACAGTGGTGAAGGCACATTACCAAACTTGAGTCACACTCACCAAGGCTTCAAGAGGGAGGAAGGGAGGGAGGAGGGAAACTAATTCCTTCTATAGTTCTTTCTATATGGGGTATTCAATAGTCCCTTCCCCTAGTATGTCAAAGAAAGTCCCCAAACACCCTTGGATTTTAGAAGACCACCCATTTCCAATGGAAATCACTAAATTATCTCCCCATTTGAACCCCCTAACTTTTAAATGGTGTAACTTTGCAGTCAGACCTTTAAATCCCACATAAGAACCCATTGTAGACATATACACAACAAGTAATATCAAAGGAGTACTCATTTATCCCAATTGGACAAGTTCTCACAAAGTTATGGCCCTCCAATGATTCAGATTCATTGTGGGAGGCATCACGCCTTCACCATGGCTCTTCTTTGAGCCATAACTTTTGACTCATGGCTTAGAACCTTCTAATGCTTATCACTATAGCTTCCTTGTGTTCATAGATTTTCAATGATATGCTACATGTCATACTTTCTTGAGGTATTCATTGAAAAATTCTTATTCGTATCCCTTAAGTGTCGTAGTGCCCTTTAAATGGCCAATAACAATCAACTTTAAATGGCCATAACTTTTAGTTAACAAGTCCAAATAATGTATTTTTTGGATAGTTGAAAGCTTCTTTTCAAGAGCTCTCTAAACATATATGAAACATAGTCAACTACTCAACTCCTTCAAATCCAAGGCACTATTGCACTCCGTTGCTTAGGATTCTCTCATTTTTCCATTCTCCAATTATTGCAAGGAGATAGCTAGGGACAATAATTGCTTAAATTGTTGGAAATGGGTTGGCAATGTTACATTAGTCTTGTTTGTTATCCTTTCCTTTGGTTACATGACCAACATCTACATGGCATTTTTGTTGAAGGACCATTTTTGCCATTCACATTTTAAACATAAAAGAAAATAGGAAAAAAACTTGAATACTCAAAATTCAATTCACCTTTAAATGTTGAGGACAAAGAATTTTTTCCTTGTAGGACATAAGTGCAACTATTCATCCTCAATATTAAGTTTGGAAAGGAAAAATCTTCTATAAGACTTTGACTTCCAATGAGTATTTTTGGCTTATTTGAAATAGATGATGTCACATGGTATCGAAATGCATGATTTTCAAAGCCACCAATCTATCCTTAAAGGGTTAACTTAGCCCCTCAAATACTGCCATGCCACTGAATGAGAACTAGACAGCATTGTCCTCTTCTCTACTAAGGGAGAAGGCTCTTAAATGGAGCAGGTTCTAAAATGGTGCCCTACCCTAAATGTACAATATTTGTACATGTTGCTTTTTCATAGCCTTCAGCAATGTAGTGACATTGTACATTTTAGCTAGGGCACCATTTTAGAGCCCTATGCCCTTTCAACTTCAAAATTTGATAACTAATTCTATAAAGCTCCAAAAAAATATGAAATGACTTGGGTTAGATGCCTATTCAAGCTATCTTTTAAGATAAATTCACTGAAAAATATTTCAAGATGTTTGACCTACCCAAAATTCTGTTCCAGCCCTTAGATGGCCAGTTTATGGACCTCCTCCCTTATCACTTTCCACATCAAATTCAGCACAAATTACTCAACTTTTATTCAAGAAAGTAATACAAGTCAAGTTACAGCCACTTCAAATGTGACATCGAAATCAGTTCAGACCCCAACCATAACTTCCTCATGCAATGTTTGAGATGAGTTACCATTGAAAAAGGAGGGTTATGATGATGCCATTTGCCATTTGGCTTTGTCATGGGCTTCCTTGCTCAGGAGGTTTTTTTCTCCTTTACCCAAAATTTATCTAAGCTTACTGTACATTAGCAAGCTTACTTCATCCAAGCTTCAATTCAAGCAGGAAAGATTGTAACAAGTTCATGCCAATGTCCAGGATTTGAAACCATGATCTCATTCATGTGAATAGAAAAATTGTGATGTATGGCTCAATGATTTTCATGCTTGAGATTCTCATTGAAAAAAAGAAACCTTGTGATACTCCCACTGATTCGGTTGAATAAACACATTCCTGCTTTCTTAAGATCACTTGCAAAGTAATTGCAGATCACACAAATTGTGTCAAAAAGGATAGTTATTGCCTTACCTTTTGAGTTTTGGGAATGAAAAAGGACTCTCAAAATTCCACAGGACAGGCAGGAGTTGCAGCACAAGTCACAAGTTTGGTTGTGAAATTGAGATAAAGCTTACAATATCAATTACTACAAGTTCTTCAAATTGCGTTGAATTTCATCATATCATCTACAGTAAAAGTCTCCCAGTTTGAAGCCTACACTGTGTGTCAGTGAAAATATATCCATTTTAATACCTCTGTCTAGTGTAAGCTTAGACTTGAACCAAATAGAGAGTGTGCAAATAAGCCTTCACAGATACATTTGTTGTAATGGCATAACAGCAACTTCCACTATCTGGACCTGGGAAAATAATTACTTGTCACTTCAATTCACTTGGCACCAGATTCTTGTTTTAGAATCTAGCAAACCATGCAAAAATCTGGTAATTGGCCTACTTTCTACTGTAGGCAAGAAATGTGTTAGAGAAAAAAATTTGGAAAAAAACATTTTCTAAACTTGAGCAAGTGCAACATTACTGTGGAGCTATAACAAAGCAGTTTGCAAAACTTGAATATGTCATTTGCAGTAGTTAGACACATCGAGTTCAACAAACTGGATCAAGAAGAGCCAATGTAAAAAAACACACGACTTTTTGTTCAAAAATCCAAGAGTACTGAAGGTTTTGCAGGCACAAAAGCAAGCAAGCTTCCTTGCATTGTGCCATGGTTGTAGGGATATCCCCACTACCAATGTTTTGATCTCTACCTACAGCAAATGCAAGCAGCGCAAAGCAAAGCTGGAAGGGATATGTGACAATCTATGTGCACAACTAGTGACCAAAAACAGTGCATGTGCAGCATCTCAGGTCCTTGGCAAACCAAACCAATAAAATTTCAAGACTGAGTAATCTCATTCTATAACTCAATTCTGATGCCTCTTTACACCTTACTAGAAGATGAAGAGACTCACCCAAACGCAGAGTGACATTCCCTTTCTATTTAACCACAGGTGTAGCTCCAGGAGCAACCGCAACCGCATCATCCTTCTTGTCATTAATTCTTGAGCTCTACAGGAGTCATCACCTCTTCAGTTGGCTTCACAACATCCACAGCCACAACCTCCTTTGGCTTCACAAGCATGATGTCCACATAGTCGTGCACCCTTGAAATAGCATCTCCACAACAAAGGTCACAAGCTTCTGAAAACCCTAAAACCCTAAACCTTAAACCCTAAAAAAACCTAACACCTTGGCTGGCCACAACGTTCCAACCAACGCCTCTTCAAAGATGTTGGCACCCTGGTCATCGTGCAACATCCCAAACTTCTCCTGCAAATTCAAAGATCACAAATCTGAATCTCATGAAGGAGGATAGATCGTAAAGTAGGGGTGTGTGGCAAAACCAGTGAGAAATTTCCAAAGTCCATCTTCCATGTCAAGAATGAGGACAGCAATACATCATCCTTCACACATGGCTTGCACTACAAACCACTTATGAAAAACACTCACCCAGAAATGAAATTCAGGAATGCTGCATCACCAAGGGTGAAATGAACATCACAAACCGAACTCACTAGCCAAACAGCAACACTACATGACTGATGCAACAATGCACGGAGAAGCCCTAACCAATCAAATGAAGACCTAACCCTAATTCAGACAAATGACGATCATGAAGAAAACTCCACTATGCACTACATCTCATGAAACAGACATTGAATACTTGCAGTCGAAACCACAATTATCACATCCTAAACTAAAGCATTCACCTCATGTGAACCCCAAAGTTCCCCTTCAAGGAAGCATTCGGGTCCTCTCACAGGTCCCTTTAAAAAATAATTTGGTTAAGAAAATTGAAAAAATTACAACATAGGATGAAGGTTTTTAATTATAATATTACAACCATTGGGATTGGCATTTTTCATTTCCATAAATAAAATTTTCACAATTTAGTATTTTGAATTGTTTTCTATTTCTTTCTACTTACTATGTTTTTTCTATATGTTGTACAATCCTAAATGATTTGAAAATTTTCAAGCATGTAGCCAACTAGCATTGAAGAATGAATTCAAAGAGTAACTACCACTTTGAACATTTTTTCATACATATGTGACCTTGAGAAGTGTAGCTATCCAAATTTTTGCAAGGATAAAAAAAGGATTTTTGTCAATTCAAATGCTATTGTCTTGCAATCTACATATATAGTAGAATTTTTTTTTTAAATCCACGTCTTTTCAAACCACCTAACTACTAGATCCTATAGTTATATGTGTCAAAAAATGTTTTTTTTAAAGTTTTGCACTTGTATTAGAAATTGCAATTTTGAGGCATTTTGAATGAAAACATAGTCAAAAACCTTCAGGGGTCAAACTTGAAGTGACTCTTCTAAACTGAATATATGGTTTGTTGATGCTTTCTAGTTATTCCTAAGATCTCTTAATGCGTCATAGAGATTATTAGTTTCCTGTGAAAAAGCTTTGAGATGGAGTAGTAGTACATATTAAGGCAAGATGGAGAAACCTCAATCTTGCCAATACAAATCTAAAATCTCAGAGAATTGTTATTAAGCTTTGTATAACATTATTAACCTTTAAAGCCCTAAGGCATGATTTCAAACTATTTTTCACTTTAGGTAGTTTTTTCTCAATGCTATATTGCCAATTTCTCCTAAAATTGTTACTTGAAGTGTGTTTCACTGCTATCTCGATGCCTCAAAATATTCAAATTAATCTAAGCTTCATTTGTTAAGAATTATGCCTCAAAAGATGTTTTTGTAGTTACATGCAATTTGGGCCAACCTCATAGATAGGTCCAATTGGGCTAAATTTTTATTACATACTTTGAACAAGCTTATCAACATAATCCTAAAAGTTGAAAGTCATCCAAGCCTATGATTTTGCTAAGAAGCCTTTGAAATTGGACTTTGTAAGTTTTGAACATTGCCCAAAAAAGGAAAGGCCAACTTCAAAAGTTTATAAGTCAAAATCATGAGCTTGTATGCCTTTCAACTTTTGAGATTATCTTCTAAAGGACCAAGCTATGTTTTTTGGCAACATAGCAATTTTAAACAACTCACTATCAATGGAGTTTTTATTTTTTTCTTTGAAATTTTCACACAAGGTGTGCCTATAGAGTAACTTTAAGGCCCAACAATTTTCATAAGTTTTGACTACATGGATAAATATTTATTGAATGATATGTCATTTTCATTCAATGGCAGGTAGTTCAGAAAAATAAAAAACTTCATAAAAAAATAATTTTTGAGAAAATATTTTTTTGGTTGATTCTTTAGGTTTATGTAGACATGAAAAACTTTGAATTATTCCATTTGGATTAATAAGATGAAAGTTATGAGGAATTTTAGTTTGTAGGTAGGTATGATTTTCAAAGAGTATAGCTACTTCTAGTAGGGAATTCCAATTTCCACTCATTTTACCATTTTGTAAATACAAAAATAATATCTAGGGATAGAATTAGGTTAGATTCTGATTAATTAATTGGTTAATTCAAAGCCTTAAAATTCTAACTAATAATGTATTTTAGTGATTTTTCAAATATTTTTTAGAATAAAAATAATACATTTAAGTGTCCATTGCTTGGAAGGCACTTTTTTATTTTACAATTTGCCATTGGAACTTGTATGTTAAGTTTTAGCACAAGGGGTGGTGTTAAAAGTGTTCACAACTTCCACACTAGAATGGACTATAGAGTCTTCACTAGAAGGCACTAGTGCACATGAGTGTGGACATTCTTATAAGTGCAACATTTCACAAGTAACTATCATGGTGATTATGTAGACATCAATTTTCTTCATTTTTTTTCTCTTTACAATAAAAATGGCATTCATAAAATGCACTTATTCATTTGTTCAAAGAGATCATTGAACAATATGTCAACCAAACCATTTGAAATGTCAGTGCTAAAACACGTTCTTGTGAGTAATCTAGAAGTACAAAGAAGGAAGCTAAAGAGGTCTAGGTGGCTACAAAGGATTTAGGTTTGGAATTGTGAAGCTCAAAGGAAGAAGAAAGAGGCCAAGAGAAATGTGGATGAAAATAAAAAGATGAGAAACCAATTGATAAAGAAAAAAACTATAACTAGAAGCAAACTTTGCCCCTTGAGGCAACTTGTCATGAAGTTCCCTTTCCTTTCATTCCCTTTTATTTTTTTAACTTGTAGTCAAAATCAATACCAAAAAGGCTCAATGGTCCCCATCCTTGGACAGTGGACTAACCAAATGCATTATTTAGTAGGTGAAGTCATAAAAGACATGTCCCCTCAATTCCATTTGTCCATGGCTAGCCAAGTCCCCTTGCCATGCCTACATTCTAGAAACCAAAATGATTGAATTGGAATAGACATCCTTTAAGTCCAACACTCATTGAAAATTGATAAGGTTGTGCCAAAATGACGACTTTGTCTCCCACTCTTTCAAGCCTATTGATAGGATATCCAAGTCTAAACCAAGGTTTGGAGAGTCCAAGATTCTCACACTAGTGTGGACTATAGGGCCTTTACTAGGGGGCATTAGTGCACATGAGTGTTGATGCTCTTATAAGTGCAACATTTCATTAGTGACTATCATGTTGATTATTGATTTCCATTAATTACACATTAATTTTCTCATTTTTTTGCTCTTTACAATAAAAAGGGTAGTTTCGAGTGTTTTTGACAAAGTCAAAAGACCGCGATCCTTTTGATTGTGGATTCAACTGTTTTTCTCAACCCAATTGCACATGAAGTTTATTTAAATTTTACACAACTTGTTTTCTAAAGAGTGTTTTGTTGCCTCTACCTGTGCAATCAAAAGTAGCCTAAGTTCCACATCCAGGGCACTTCAGGTGATGAAAATGAGCACCACCGCCCTCCCAAAGAATGGGCTCCTTAACCCTTAACCCCTCACCGCCCAAGAGGACCAAAAGTGTCCATGGAGTCAGACTCAAAGTGCTGTAACTTTTGCATCCAATGTCCAAATTCATTGAAACTTGTTGGAAAAGTTGCGCATTCTAATCTAGTTCTTATAGAATAAATTTCAAATCAATATAAGACATATTGAGTTTTTGAGAGCCATTCAAAGTTCATAGGTTCATTTGGATGCGGCGCACTGCATTGTGACTGCTGCAACTTTGGGGGATTGTATCTTTTTCATAAAATATTTTTTTTTGATAAAATTTGTTTTTATTTGTTCCCCTCAAGGTCTAGTTATTGTGCTAAAATTTTCATGCCAATCCAAGTTGTTTTGAATGTTTGGGAGCAATTCGAAGTTCAAAATCTAGACATTTTTGCATTTCAGTCAACTTTGGCAGCTCATAACTTCTTCATACATGATTGCTTTTCAATAATATTTGTTGGAAAAGTTTCACTTACTAATCTATTTTGTGTGGCTAAAATTTCAGATCCATCGAAGACGTTTTGAGTGACTGAGAAGCATTTTGGTAGAAGGAGCTTCAGCCACAATTGTGATTTTTTCATCTTTTTTCACTGTTTTTTGACATTTCAAATCCATTTTTCAAACAAAATGAGTGATTTTTATGAATTTTTTTTCTACCTTAGTGTTTATATTATGGTTTTGAATCACTTTGTAGTTTAATGTTTTTTCATTTGAGTTGGTTTAGAAATCCAATTTCACCTCCAAATGTGTTTTTAAGAAAATTTCAGCACCTTTTTTGAACACTAAAACATTATAATCTTTCAATCTATACGGTCAAATGACCCCAAATTTGTTCCACACCATCTAAAACATGCACACTACAAAATTGTACGGTTGAGATCTTCATACCTTACTCTAATTTTGACTTTTCAGACTTGCAAAGGCTGGCAGTTTTTAAGCATGGTTGGACCTTGGGTGGTGAGGGGTTAAACAACACCGAAACCATTTTCTAGTCGATGAACTTCAAGGAATTTTTCTATGTAGGACAGAATTGCAATCATTCATCCTCGGAATTAGGGGTGGAAAAGGAAGATCTTCTACAGTGCTTTGACTTCCAATGTGTTTTTTTAGATTTTTTTTGAACCAATGATTCCCACGGTATCAAAATTCCTCAACTCCACGGCCACCGGCTCGTCGTTTAGGGGTTAACTTAGTTTGCCTGAGATGTATCCTGCCTCACTTGGACTATGCTGCCTTGGCTCTTTTTTGTCTGGTTCTTTTGTTGTTCCGTCCTTTGTTTCTTGCTTTTGATTTGTAAGAAAATCTTTTTAAAAAAATTGCTGGAGGCCTGCCCTTTGCTTCACTGTTCTGGTTCCCTATTCAATGGAAATTGCCCATGTTTCAAAAAAAGAAAACATAACATTCAGTAGCATTGGATGACTCTGCCTTCTGAAGGATGTGGAATATTCCACACCCCAACAGTGTTTCATCAGTAACTACTGATGTAAGAAGACATGATTGGCTGTGGAGTGTGGAATATGCCACACCCTTCACTGTAGAGAAAAGGCAGAGTTACAATGTGCTACAGAATGTTATGAAGAATATGAACACCACCGTCACTTCAAAAAAACAAATCAACAAACACTCTTATTCTCAACCAATAACACAAGTCCTACCTGTAGCAATTTCATTTGCAGCTTGGAATGTTTGTCTTGAATAAGTTCCTTGATCACGTGCCCTAGGCTCTGGTTTATCAATGTTGTAGATGTTTGACAATTTGTTGTTATTGCCCAACTTTGTTATGTTCTTGATGCATGAGGTAGCAAATGGTATCAGTGTTACTTATTGTGTGACTTTTTCAGATTTATATCAAGGAAATTAACCCCTAAAGGTTTTTGACTATGTTTTCACCAAAACCACTTCAAAACTATCATTTTTAGACAACTACCAGATTTTAAGAAAAAAAAATTTGGAAAAAGTAACCGTAGGATCTTTTAGAACACAAGTTTAAGAAGATGTGCAAAAAAATTCAGCAATTTCCACCATGTAGATTGCAAGATATTAGTGTTTGAAGTGACAAAAATCATTTTTTACCACTGCAAAAATCCAGGGAGCTGCACTTCATAAGACCATATTTGTATGGGAAAATGTTCAAAATGATTGTAACTCTTTGGTTTCATTCTTCAAGTAAAGTTGGATACATGCTAAAAGAAATTCAGATTATTTGGAATTGTACAACATATAGGAAAAAAATAGTAAGTAGAAAGAAGTAGAAAATGAGCCAAAATACTAAAATATTAACAATTTATTTATAGAGTGAAAAGAAGAAAATCCCAATGGTTGTAATGTTGTTTTAAACAATATACACCCAATGTTTTTATTTTTTTTCAAAAATTTTAAAAATTGAATTAAATAAAGAATTTCACACTTTTTTGTAGTGTAGAGATTCTATAACTAGCCACAAACTACCTCAAACTAAAAACCCTCGTAACTTTTGACTCATTTAAATTTTAAAGAAGTTTTTTTCTGTCCGGGCTGCCCGCCAATCAAAGGAAACAACATATCATGTCATAAATTTTAAACCATGTAGTCAAAAGTTATGAAAATTGTTGGACCTTAAAGCTACTCCTTGGGCACATGTTGTGTGAAAATTTCAAAAAATAAAAATAGAAACTCCATCCGTAGTGAGCTGCCCAAAATTGCTATGTTGCCAAAAAAACGCAATTTGGTCCTTTAGGATTAAAGAACTTTCCTTTGTTTCACGTTATTTAAACCCTAACCCCTAACCCTAAAAACCCTTAGATTGTTATTTGGAATTTCACTGTTGGTGAGGTGTTTGTTTTCTTTTCAACAACAAAATTAACAACTTTAGGGTGTGCTCCATGTGCTCTCAGCAATGACGCAGATTCTAAACCCTAAACTGCAAAGCTAATGTGAGCACAAACTGAGTTGCGGATTCGAACCTCTGAAATCCTGTGCCCTACGTTAGGATCAGATTTGTTAAGAAAATGTTCAAAATATATTTGAATTTGGCATCTAATTAAATTTTCAAAAATTACAAAATAGCATAATTGAACAGTGCAGAAAATATTAAATGGAAGTAATCCAAGTTCATAAAAATTCAAGATTTTTGCAAGCAACACTCCCAAATACAAATTACAACACTTTCCATCACAAAAAATCATTACACATTGCAAAAGGACAAGAATGTAATCATATTGTGGTCTATTAATGTTCAAAATTTTAAACAATGAAAAGCTCAATGAAATATAAAAAATAGAAGATCAACAATCATGTTGAAATATAAGATATTACAACAAATGAAATTTGAAAAAATTACAATTTCACATAATAAATAAAAATATTCTTAAAAATAAATAAATTTGTATATGGTCTAATGAATCTCACATGAAGGTATGGTAGAAAAGAAAACTTATTAGTGAATCTATAAATATCCCCCAAAAATTATGCTTCCAAAAATACAATCTTGTAGTTGAATTTGTTTATCTAAAATAAACAACAACAAATGCCCACTCCATATTGACAAATTTCCACAAACTTAGCTCATATTCATGATCATCTTCAGAACCAAGTTACAAGCTTAGGACCTTAAGTGCCCTCAACAAGTTTTAGTGCTTTACATAGTGCTTTAGTTGGTCCTCAATGAATGTTATTCTACAATGGACATTTCTAACTTTGTTTCCAATCAATGTATTAATCTTATTGGATGTCTATGTATTTGTGTCTTATACATTAACAAAATTTCTATGTATGTTTGAATGCTATTTAAATTGATTGCTAAAAGTGGGCAATGTAACAAGTTGGAGTGTAAAATTGTGAGATGAATGTAAGTATGTTTGAGTGATAAGGCTATGAGGATCAATGAAAAGAAAAATAAACAAATTGGACTAAAATAAATGCCAATTCTATAATGCAATTACCTATACCCATTTTCTTTATTAACTTGTAAATAATCAAAATTAATTCCAAAATTGGAAACTTAACAATTGCCCAAGCTTCAAGAAGGAGTTAAACAAAAAGATGTAAAGAAAGAAGATGAAATTGAAATTAGAAGAAGGAATTTTACAAGTTATTAAGAAATTTAATTTTAAAAAACCAAAACTATTTTATTAGTCTTTTACTCCTTGTGGCCTTTAAGAGTGGAGAGTCAAATTTAATAATTTTCCAATCGGAAATGGAATTTCTTGACCCTTCTTTTGTACTAATTGATTGAGAATTGCTACTAGCAACTTACTTGAAAATAGTCTCTATGGATCAAACTTAGATTTAGGAATTAGATTGCAAATTGGACAATTATGATACTAATTTTTATTATACTCCCTCCATCCCAAAATGATCTTCATGTTGGCCTTCATTTTTTGTCCCAAAAGGATCTTCTTGTTGCCTTTTGTGACATGAAAATTTGTCAAATTTGGATTTTAATTCTTGTCCAAGACTAGCAAAACAACTTTAAGCAATAATTTCCCTTCCAATCATAAAATCATCAATCAAAAGACTAAAGAATTGACTAAAGGGGTTAATCAACACTTTTTGTTTATATTTTTTGCATCTCTTTGACTGTTGCCTACTTGAAGGAGGTGAAGCTTTGGTAGGTGGAACAAAGGTTCAAACATGGTCTTAGGCCCATACCAATCACCTGCAAAATAACAACCTCAAATTCAAAATTTAAGTGTCCACTAGTGCTTTTTGAAAATGCCTCCAAAATTCTACTTTTCTATATTCTAAAATTACATTTTGGAAAAGGCTTTTAAAACTCAAAGTTTCAAAGATACTAAAAGTGAACCAAGATTTGCTTACAAATTCAAAGAGGACTTTTTAATGTTATTTTTGGCCTTAATCCATAATATTTTGTTAAATAGGAAGATCATGTTGGGACAAAGGTAGTATAAACTAATAAAGTAAACAACATTTGTGACCTTAGGCAAAAGAAAATGTCATATATGTGAGTAGAGATAGCCTGATACACAAAGCATATAGTATAATTATAACCTTTTGAGCCAATTGACATGCTAGGCCTACTAATTTCATTAGATGATTCCTTTTTAATTTTGACAAATTATTTGAATCCCTAAAAGCCTTCATTTTTCTTATTAAAGAGACTTTTTTGTCTCATTTTCTTGCCTAATGTATATAGATACAAATTGAATACAAATTGGAAAATCTTTTAAGGTTTATTAAAAAAACATTTTATTGTAAGCAGATAATTACTATAGCATTAGGTATAGCACTAGTAATATTTTAATTTAAACTAAGTTGACTTTAATAAATTAGTGTCTCAAAGTACACAAATTTATTCAATTGTACCCAAGGAGAACTTGAAGAAAGAATTATGTATCTAGCATGGGTTGTTATGAGGTGGTCAAACCCCCCTTGCTTACACTAAGGATGATTCTTTGTTTTGGGCCTATATTTATAGGCCTTCTATACAATATTTTGAAGACCATATGTTGTATTTGGTTTTGAATTTTTACTACAAACACTAAATGTCTAATGGATGATAGAAAATCCTTCTATGGTGGAAACATCCAAAACTATCCAAATAAGGAATCAAGCATAGTTGGAGGCAATTTTTTTTTAAATAATATTTTTTTAGTATTAGTGAGTAAAATTATGGATATTAAAAAAAAGATTTTTCAAATGCTACATGTAATTTCTATGATTTTTCAAAGTATTGGCTCCCTAGACTATTGAAACCATCATGTAGGTACACCCAAATATAAATGTTGCTAAAATCAACAGTGAGCTAATTAGAATTTGGTATGTGTCCTTGATATGCATCAACAAATTAGAGTCAAGCATTTGGAAAATACATTCACTAAAGTCTATAAATGCAATTAGATGAGTCTAGGGTCCAATGCAAAGTATAGGTGCAATATTGGGCACTTTTCCTTTATGTAAGATGGAATTGCAAATGTTCATCTTTGAATCTTCACGTTAAAGGGGAGGTCTTATAAAGTAGTTTGACCCCTAAAGGAAAAACACCCAAAACTGTTCCTGTACCTTGCAATGGACCCTAGACTCATCCAAAGATGTCTCTAGTCTCTAGTTAATGTATTTATCAAATGCTTGACTCTTATTCACTAGCGCATATTAAGGGCACATACAAAATTGTGATTGGCTCAGTGTTCATTTTAGAAGTGTTCAGATTTGGAGGCATTTATTGAATAGTTCCAATGGTCTAAGGAGCCAACACTTTGGAAAATCATAGAAATTACACATGGAATTCGAAAAATCTTTTTTTTATAATGTTCGTGATTTTTACTTGTTAACACTAGAAAAATATTTTTTTTTAACAAAAGTTGCCTCCAACTATGTTGAATTCCTTATTTGGATGTTTTTGGGTGTTTCCACTGTAATTAGTACTCTTGAATTTTTCTAAGCAAATGATTTACACAAATACTTGAAAGAATGATTTCCGTAGTAAGCAACCTAGCCTTCTAAATTTAACAATGTTCTATTAATTTTAATTAGATTTGCTTCTTATGCTTTTGTTCTTTATTTTTTGGCTTGCAACACTAGTTTGTAGGAATACTAATTTTTGTAGGAATATGGAAGACATTAAATCCTACTATCAAAGGTGGATCCAACACAATGGATTTACCTCACGGAAAAACACAGGAATTTTTTATATTTTGCAAATAACTTTTTTTTGAAAATTCTGAAATTATTTTTGTACTCAGAGAACCCAAACTATGGTAGGAGGCTCATAAACCATGCAAGCTTTTGCACTTGCCAAGTAGGAGGGTCTGAAATGGATAGCTCATTGTAAGAAAATGAATTGTGAATTATATTGAAGCATGCTAAGATTTCATTTTTACTATTGGAATGGATGGTTTCAGAGTTACATGGGTTCAATCCTAACTAACATAACATTCAATAGCATGAGAGCAGACTACCTTTTGCTCTCCCGGAAGTAAATTGAAGAATTCCATCCCTGACAAGTTTAGTTTGAAATTTCAGTTTCACTGAAGCCCTGACAGCAAGTTGGATATTAGTTCACTGAACTAAATTAACTTGCTTCAGAGACAATTAACATCCAATTAGGCATGTCCAATTGAATTTCAGAACCTGCATACTCTGACAAGCCTACCTGCACAAATGAGAATGCAAATCAGTAATTACTGATTGTGACGAGATGATGTGGAATATTCCACATCATTTTGTCGAGAATGATGCAATCTGCTCTCTTGCTACTGAATGTTATGAATGGTTTCTAAATGTGTCCCTTTCAAAAACTGAAATGAATTCTTCAATTAATCATTATTTCAAATTTTTTAACACTTGAAAGAAGGTAGTTCAACAACTGTTTTTAATTTTGAATAAAATCAGTAAACACCTGCCCACTTCTTAACATTCAATAGCAGGAGAGCAGACTGCCTCATTCTCGACAGAATGATGTGGAATATTCCACATCATTTCGTCACAATCAGTAACTACTGATTTGCATTCTCATTTGTGCGGACAGGCTTGTCAGGGTATGCAGGTTCTAAAATTTAGTTGGACATGCCTAATTGGATGTTAATTGTCTCTCAGGCGAGTTAACCCCTAAAGGACCAACATGCCTTTTTTGGCAACATAACTATTTCGGGCAGGTACGTGTGACTAGAGATTTCCATATTTTTGGACCAAATTTTAATAGAAGGTGTGGACGAGGAATATCTTTAAAGCCCAACAATTTTCGTGACTTTTGACTGCATGGTTAAAAAGTTATCGCATGATATGTTGTTTATTTCTCAACTCGGGCAGTTTGGGCAGATCAGAAAAATCACTTTTTTAGAAAATAAAAATTTGAAATTGATTTAATAGATTTATATATACGTGGAAAGCTCTGAATCATTCCATTTGGACTAATGAGTCAAAAGTTATGAAGAATTTTAGTTTGCGGGTAGTTATAGATTCCCTACTCTAAAATAAACTTTGAAGTCCTTTATTTTACTCAATTTTCAATATTTTTGGAAAAAAATAAAAAAATTGGGTGTAGGTTGTTCATTACAACATTTGAACCATTGGGATTGGCAAGTTTCAATTTCACAAATAAATTTTTAACAATTTAGTATTTTGAATCATTCTCTACTTCTTTTTACTTACTATTTTTTTTCTATATGTTGTCCAATTCCAAATGATTTGAAATTTTTTGAGCATGTAGCCAACTTGCCTTGGAGAATGAATCCAAAGAAGCACTACCATTTTGGACTCTTTTTCATGCAAATGTAAGCTTGTAAAGTGAAGCTGCCCGGATTTTCGCAGTGATAAAAAAAGGATTTTTGTAACTTCAAACACTAATATCTTGTAATCCACACAGTAAAAATTTCTGAAATTTTTTCCTTGTCTTTTCAAACCTGAATACTACAAGATCCTACGGTTATATGTGTCCAAAAACAATATTTTTCGAATATTTGGTACTTGTGTTAGAAATGGCAGTTTTGAAGGTTTTTTTGGTGAAAACATAGTCAAAGAACTTTAGGGGTTAATTCAGTTCAATGAACTATTATTCATCTTGATGTCAGGGCTTTAGTGAAACTGAAATTTCAAACCAAACTTGTCAAGGATGGAATTCTTCAATTTACTTCTGGAAGAGCAAAAGGCAGTTTGCTCTCATGCTACTAAATGTTATGTTTCTAGTGCTTTTCCACATGTTGCATTACTAGTTTTTGAATCAAGCCAATTTTTTTTTAAACTGCACATGTATGGGTTTCAAAGCCTACTGATCACAAATAGGGTCTTATGGCAGATTGTGTTTGAAAATTCATAACTAATTCAATAATCCTTCAAAAAAATTGAAACGACTTGTGTTACATTCCTCATCTATTTCTCCTTGACCGAAAATAAACTAAAAATGTTTCCATGGAAAGACATACACAGAAAAGGCAGATCAGCTCTTAAATGAGTGATTTCTAAGCCTCCTACCATAGTTTGAGAAGGTCTTGAGCATACCGTAGACATGGCAGAAAATACAGGGCTTTTTTTTTCACTTTTACCCCGGAAAACCCAAAATTACCCTGCTGGAACCAGCTTTGATGGTTTGATTTAACGTCCTGCTAAGAACACTAAGGTAGAGGGCTCGAAAACAGTTCGGGCATTAAGAACCGCCCCTATAACTGGTTGTAGAATGGAAATGATGCAGTTTATAAATTGACCTCACGAGTCATTGAATGAAGTGAAGGAAAAAGCATTATTTGTCGCAAGAGCCAATCATTGTCTTTGCTTTCCCCATTTTTCTTTAGAATTGCAACTGAACAGTATATGAAGGACCTAGGAACATAAATAGGGACCTAGGACACATCTCCTTTGAAAATTCATAAGTAATTCAATAATGTTTCAAAAAATATGAAACCACTTGGGCTAGATTTTCCATCAATTTTTCTTGGTCTAAAAAATGAGCTAAAAATGTTCCCATCTAAAGAAATACTGTAAAAATGCGAACCAGCCCTTACATGAGCGGTTTCTGAGCCTTCTACCATAATCCTACGGCAGTAGCAGAACAATGCAGTGTAAGTTAACTTGGACAAGGACCACAAGCCAGCAGTTTAACTTACTCATTTCTGACATGTCCCCAAGGAGCTGTAAGTTAATTCTGCACCCCGATTGGACATTCCTTTGTATGTTATTAGGTACAGTACTTACAGGTTCAGACCAACCGACGGACCAACGGATGGACGGACCAACCAGCAAGCTTTGAGCCTGCTTGATGGAAAATGTTGATTTCCCATCAGCCTTTGGGGGCCCAACGAGGTGAGGGCGACATGGTGTACAAACTAGCGTAAGAGCTTGTGTGGACACCCAGCCTCATAAGTTACCATATTCTGTCCCAGTAGTTAGTGCGGTTACATCTCAGAAATATGGCATGATTCTGCAAGCAGGACGGAGGGAGGAAAGAGTAATTTTACCAGAGAGCACATGCTGGACTGACCGACCGACCAACCCACCCGCCAACCTGCCGTGCACCAAGAAGGCACCTCAGTACTTTTTTCCCTTGGTGGAGAAGAGGACTGTTGAGTAACTTTCTTCAAATTGACGGTGGCCAGTGCTCATTTTTGGATGGCCTGCCCTGGCTGAACTGAATGTGGAACTTAGGCCACTTTCCAGATTGCTCGGGTCCATAAACCGACCATCGAAGGGCTGGAACAGAATTTTGGGCAGGTCAAACATCTTGAAATGTTTTTCAGTGAATTTTTCTTGAAAGACAGCATCGAACCCAAGTCGTTTCATATTTTCTAGAGCTCTGTAGAATTAGTTATGAATTTCTGAAGTCAATATGGCATAGGGCTCCAAAACCGCCCACCTCCTCAAATGTTCACTAGTTGTACATTACTGTAAAGATCAAAAAGCATCATGTATCAAAAATATACATTTTAGAAGGTGAGCGGTTTTAGAGCCTGAGCGGTTTTAGAGCCTCCTCCCTTAAAAGCAACAAAATACTCCCTCTGTCCCACTAAAAGCTTCCCAAATTCTTCCTGCAAAGAATGTAAATTAGCTTAGTTAGGAAGTTTGTAGTAGGACAAAGGGAGTACTAGGGGTCGTCACGCCTTCTTCGTTGTGCTGAACTTCGCACAAAAATCATGTCGTGGCACTGGATGATTGATTGTTTGTGTCGCCCTTGGCAACAAATATTCTTGTTCTGCGAAGGCTTCGTAGCTTTCGTTATTCTGCTCCGGAGGTGAATAACGGGTGTGCAGAATCGTTCGCAAGCAAAGTTGTTACCCCAACTTCGATCTTTTGCTCCGAAAGCTGTTGATCGCACCATCGAAGCTGTCGATCTCACTGATAAAGTAAATACGGGTAACTTCATTTGTAGAATTTTGATTCTTCATTTCCGCACTACATCAGAGGGGGGTCACAACTCCATCGCCCTGATCGTCTTTTAATTGGGCCTTGTTTTCCCTTGTTCTTCTGTGAAATCTGGTTTTTGAAAGAAGCTGTGACTACCCCTATTGTTTAGACAACTTGTGGAAAATTTAAATGAACTTCATGTTCATGTGCTATTTAGGTGAGAAAATAAGATGAACCCACAAAAGGATTAGGGCCTATGATTGTCTTTGTGCAAAAACATTAAAAAAAAAACTTTTTATTGCAAAGAGAAAAAAAATTAATTTAATTGATGTGTGTATAATCAACAACGATATTAATTACTTGAAATGTTGTATTTGTGAGAGCATCCACACTCATGTGCGATAGTATCCTAGCTAGTGAAGGCTCTATGGTCCATTCTGGTGTGGGAGTTATAGACTACCCGAAGTTAGATTCAAGAAACATGTATCTTGTGGGCTTCAAGGAATGGGAGACAGAGTCTTCATTTTGGTTTGACCTTACCAATTTTCAATGAGTGTTGGATTTAGAGGATGTCCATTTGAATCCAATTACCTTGGCTGTTGGACGTGGGCATGGCAAGGGGACTTGGCTTGCCATGTAGGTGGAATTGAGTGGATAGGTCTTCTATGGCTTCAACTACTAATGCATTGGTTTGTCGACCGTCCAGGGATGGGGACCATTGAGCCCCTCCATTTGTTGATTTTGACTAGTGGATAAAGAAAAGGACAATAAATGAAGGGGAAGACAACTTCATGACAAGTTGCCTCCAGTTGCTTTCAAGGTATAAAGTTTGTATGCAATTTTTTAGTTTTCATCCTTCATCACTTCATTTCTCATCTTTAAATTCCATCCACATTTTTCTTAGCCTCTTTCTTTCCCTTGAGTCTTACCATTTCAACCTTAAATCCTTTGCAACCACCTCAAATTCTTTAGCTTCCTTTTCTATACTTGTTAAAAATTCACATGAGTATATTGTACCATTTGTATTTTCAATAGTTGACTTCTTAGTGAATGATTTCTTCAAACAAATGTATAAGTGTTTTTTATAATGTTACAAAATTGTATCACATAATTTGGCTACATTCCCACCCTATTGGATAATTACATTTCCATCTTTATATAATTATTTTCATTCCAAATTTCAACAATGGGAGTGTTGTTGCAAAACTTTGCAACATTTGAACTTCTAGTAGTATAAAGTTGCAATTGAAAAAAACTATGAGAAAAGACAAATTTTAAAATGATGTAATTCTAATTTTCTATTGGAATCTTAGAAATCATTGCTACACTTTAAAAAAATAGGAATGTTGAACATCACAAAAATTGTTTGATTCTTCTTTTGTTGTGTACTAGTAACTTATTGGACACTTGCAAATGACTAAGTTAGAGAACAAAATGAGTTGTTTAAGCTACAAGGTGTTTGGTAAACTAAAATGAACTTTTAAACATGATGCATGAATCTCACTTATTTCATAAATATACTCTATATTAACCTTTTAGAAGAGATGTTTGTTTCAAATTTATCTTATTTGACCATGTTCTTGCATATTAACCTCTAAAAGGTCTAAACACCATTTTTGGCAACATAGCAATTTTGGATAGCTTATTACAAATAGACTTTTTATTTTTTTTATTTGAAATTTTCACACAACATATGCCCAAGGAGTAGCTTTAATATACAATAGCTTTTATAACCCTTGACTACATGCTTAAAATGTTATTGCATAATATGTCATTTTCATCATTGAGCAAGTACCTCACATAGCTTATAATTTTTAAAAAAAAATCACATTTATAAGAAATTAAAAAAAAATTTGATTCTCTAGATTTATATATAAACCAATAGCTTTTAATCAATCCATTTTGATTAATGAGATGAAAGTTACAAGGAGTTTATTTTGTCGGTAGGTATGGTTTTCATAGACTTCATACCTACCCGCAAACTAAGGCTTCTCATAACTTTCATCTCATTAATCAAAATGGATCGATTCAAGCTCCCGATGATTCAAATTTTTATTTCTTGTAAAACTGATTTCTAAAGAAGTTTTATAAGCTGCCCAAATTGCCCATTGAATGATGATAATTTCATATCATGCAATAAATTTTTAACCATGTAATAAAAAGTTATGAAAACTATTGCACCTTAAAGAGACTCTTTGAGAGCATGTTGTGTGAAAAATTCAAAGATAAAAAAACCCCTCCATTTATAGTGAGCTACCCAAAATCACTATGTTGCCAAAAAAAATAGTGTTTGGACCTTTAGGGGTTAATTTTGTTCACATAGGAATTTAAAACTAAATAGTAAAACATTATTGCCTCATGACAAATGCAACTGCTTGGGTATGTAACTTGTGCCAATGGGGAAACTCCATTAATATGTTATCACTGCATATTCAACCAATGATTGTTCAATGGTGACTAAAGATTTTTTTCATGTTTTACAAAGTACCAAAAAGGATATGTAGAATGTTACATTCAAATTCCAACATTCATCCACATATTGGATAGAAAATATGGAATATGACATAAGAGCATATCACATTTCTATAATTTTGTTTTCATATAAGATTTTTTTTAAATTAATTAAAAAAAAAGTTTTATTGTGAAAAACATCATCTGATTCTTAACCAAATTATTTTTTGGGGTGCAATCTTGCACTAAAAAGTCAAGAAAAAGAAGAAGTGTTGATGGTGACTAGAATAGTAATCCAAACTATTCCTATGGAGCTCCCAATGTTCTCAAACTTTAACCCCTAAGTCACGCTGGCGCCATTCTGTGGTGTTCCCTAGGCTTCATAGGGTTCCAAGGAGACCTCAATGTTCACTAGTTTTTTCATTCACTTTTTTTAATGACCTTTGAAGTTGACTTGTAAAGAATCTTCAATTGAATTTTTAGTCTAACCATTGTTTGTTTTCACGTAGTTGAGAAGTAATTAGAGAAAATAGATGGCAAAACTT
Source organism: Thuidium tamariscinum (assembly GCA_947034885.2). Taxonomy (NCBI): domain Eukaryota; kingdom Viridiplantae; phylum Streptophyta; class Bryopsida; order Hypnales; family Thuidiaceae; genus Thuidium; species Thuidium tamariscinum. Next base: position 37,253,476 of record OX344750.2, read on the forward strand.
GCCATCTCAGGGTCTTTTGAGAAATTGACTAAATCTAAATTTTCTCCTTGAAAATGGCATTTTTTGAGTTTGAGTCCAACTAATGAAATGAAGGTCCTCTACTCCAATTTCTACTTCAATTGAAAATTTGTAAAAATTTGTAAAAAAAAATATTTTATTGCATTTTGAACTTTGGCTATATTTTTAATGTCCATTGTATCCTATTTACAGAAGTACACGGAAATTAAGTTTCCAACATGATGTTTGTCACTGTATTGTACAAACATGGTGAAATTTTCAGATTTTTTGAGATAAATTTCTAATAGATATGATTTTTTCTTCATTTTTTCTTCAAAAATTTTCAGAAAAATCAATTTTCCTCAAAAACATCTAAATTTTTTGTGAAGTATAGAAGACATGTACTTTCATCTCTAAAATTTAAGAAAAAAAAATTCAGACATATCTGCTTCCAAATTGGTAATAAACTGAATGACAGGCAAGGAGGCTTCAAACCAATGGTAATAGGTCCGTGCTTTAAGGGTTAATAGCTGTGTTTTCAGTTAAAAGCAGTGCAGTACTGTAGCACCTCCCTTGGATTTACCCCAGGGGAAAACACTGAAAGGCTTTTTATTTTTTGTACCCAATTTTTTGCAAATTCTGAATCCATAATCATTGCAATCAGCCAGAGACCCCCAAATTAGTCAGGTGCAGCCTAGTACATATCTTACCCAAAACACAGCACAAAATCCGGGACTTTTTTTCACTTTTACCGTGGAGAGCCCCCAAATTACCCTGCTGGTCCCACTTCATGAGATAGATTTGACGTCCTGCGCAGTCAGTGCTGCCCATAATCCCAGCCAGGGGTCATTGCATGTGGCTTTTGTAAGTTTATCTTAACCCTAAAATGACAAAGACGACAGAAAGTGTCCTCACAGAGTTTCAAGTCCAATTCGAAGTGCCGTAACTTTTGCATCCAAGGTCTAAATTCAATGAAACTTGTTGGAAAAGTTGCATAATCTTTTCTAGTTTGTGTGGTAAAACTTTCAAATCAATCCAAGTTATAATGAAATTTTGGTGTCCAATCAAACTTTACAGCTCAATTTGATTTCACCAAACTGCATTTTAGGGCTACAACTTTGGGGGCTTGTAGTGTCCTCATCTAATGTTTGTTTTCAGTAAAATTTAATGGTTTTTGTTCCTCTCAAAGTCTACTTATTGTGATAAAACTTTTATATCAATCCAAGTTGTTTTGAATGTTTTGGAGCGATTCAAAGTTCAACATCTTGGCATTCTGAAGCTACAGTGAACTTTGAGGGCTTATATCTTTTTCATAAAGAGTCAAAAAAAATTCTTGGGAAAGTTGTGCATAAGAGTCTAGTATGTGCGACTAAAATTTCATGTCAATTCAAGAAGAAATGAATGACTAAAGAGCATTTTAGTAGAAGGACGTTCAGGCTTAGATGTGTTTTTTCCCAACTTTTCTTGCTATTTTTTGACATTTTAAAACGACTTTGTAGACACAATGAGTCAATTGAGTGAAATTTTTTTCCATAGTTTTGTTTTCATACTATTTTGAAATCACTTCATTGTGTAAAGTTTTTTCCTTTGAGTAGGTTTAGAATCCAAATTTCACCTTCAAATGTGTTTTTTGGAAAATTTCAGCATTCATTTTCAACACTAAAACACTATAATCTTGCAATCTATACGGTCAAATGACTCCAAATTTGATACACATCATCTACAACATGTTTTCTAAAAGATTATATGGTTAAGATCTCTATAACTTAATGACATTTAGATCTACGACACTTCAAAAGGAAAGATGTTTTTGAACCCCGAAAATCAAATGTCATTTTGGGGTTAAGTAAGCTTAACCCCTAAGCGCCGTTGGAGCCAATTTTTGGCGTTCAACAGGCTTCACAGGGGCCCAAGAGGACATGAACAATAGTTTTTTTTCTTCATTTTATTTTAGTGACTTTTCATGTTGAAATGTAAAGAGTCTCCAATTGAGTTTTTAGTCTAACTAATGTTTGTTTTTATGTAGTTGAGAAGTAATTAGAGAAAACGGATGACAAAATTTGCCATTTTAGTGTATTTTGAGAAATTGACAAAATCTGAAATTTCTCCTTGAAAATGACATATTCTAAGTTAGAGCCCAACTAATGAAATGAAGGTTCTCTCCTCTAGTTTCTACTCCAATTGAAATTTTGTAAAAATTTGTAAAAATGAATAGCTTATTACAATTTGCACTTTGGCTGTATTTTTAATGTCCGTTACTTTCTAATTATAGATGTACACGATAAATTAGTTTGCACCATGATGATTTTTAATTTAATTTTCGCACATGGTGAAATTTTCAGATTTTTTGAGGTTATTTTCTATTTGATATGATTTTTCCTTCATTTTCCCTTCAAAAAATTTCAAAAAATACAATTTTCCTCAAAAAAATCTGAAATTTCTGTGAAGTACAGAGGACATGCATTTTCATCTCTGAAAAATAAAAATAAAAATTTTCATACGCATCTGATTATAAAATGGCAACAAACTGAGTGGCAGAGAGTGCAACCTGAAACCAGTGATCATAGGCCCGGCGTTTCAGGGTTAACTACTTTGTTTTCCAATTCTTAACCCAGGGTCCCAGGCCACATGCAGCTACCGACGTTCTTGTACTTTTATTTCCTGCAGCAAAGGCTTCCTTTACTACTGTAGTGTTTAAAAAGAAATTGATAGTTGTGGGACATTAAGCAAATAATTTCATAATTGACATGCCTGCAGCCACACTATAGGAGAGGGCTCATAAGGGAGGGGGCTCAGAAAGTGGCCCTTTAAGGGCTGTTGTGTGTGTTTTTATGGTTTTCGGATGCCCAAAGTTTCACTTATTTTTCACTTGAAAAAAAAAATGATGAAGAATCTAATCCAAGTGGTTTTATATTTTTTTGGAGCATTTATGAATTACTTATGAATTTTTAAAGAATTATGTGGTATGTACCTATTCCTGACTTCTAGCCCTTGTAAAAACCACATATGTGATCTGAAAAAAGATATGTCTTGACTAAAAATAATCACTATTGCATCAAAAAAGTAATACATTAGGTTCCTAAATGTGATCTTACTAAACTTAAATGAATCTTACATTATTTTAACATTTGGAAGAAGGCAATTGGACAATTGATTTTCATTCATAAAAATTATGTAGACATACCCTGGCTTTGAAATGGACCTTCTTTAGCTCTTATTCCATCCATTGGCAAAGTCTGAAGCAATATATAATAAGTCTTAATTATGCTCTCACGTGGTTGGTGGTCTGTTTTAGAACCATTGACTGCTCATTAGAGAGCTTCCTACAGGGCAATTTGAAGAAGAGGGGCACTTTTACAGCCACCTCCTATAAATCATGCAGGCTTCTGCACCTATCTACTAGGAGGCTTTGAAATGGATAAGCTTAGTTGATTGTGAGAAAATGAATTGTGGATTACATTGAAGCATACTAAGATTTGTTTTTTACTAATTGAATAGATGGTTTCAAAGTCCCAATGGATTCATTCCTAACTAAGTGGATAGGTATCTATTGATTATATTCAAAATAAGAATTGGTTGTTGAACTATCTTCTTTCAAGTGTTAAAAGATTTGAAATAATGATTTATTCAAGCATTCATTTCAGTTTTAGAAAGGGACGCATTTAGAAACAAATTCTATTACTTTTTACATGTTACAATGCTAGTTTTTGAACCAAGCCAAATTTTCTTTCAAACTGCACATGTATGGGTTTACAAGGCCTCCTAATCACAAATAGGGCCCTATAGGAGATTGTGTTTGAAAATTCATAACTAATTCAATAATGCTTCAAAAATATATGAAATGACTTGTGTTAGATTCTCATCTATTTTTCCTTGACTGGAAAATGTACTAAAAATATTCCCATCTCAATAAATACATGGAAAAGGCAAACTAGCTCTTAAATGAGCAATTTCTGAGCCTCCTCCCTTTAGTCTTAAACCCTAAAAAGCAAGGTGTTCTTTTCAAAGAAATTGTCAAAACCTAACATTTTTTGGTGTATAGATTGAAATTGACAGTAAGAATATTTTTTGTTTTTAAAAATTTAATATTGATCATATAAAAGTGTAGTAGAGTATTATAAAAATGTATAGAATTTTTTTTGTAGCGCAAGTGACTATATAGATTGGAAGCAAGTTTTTTTTTCTATTCTCATGAAGTGCTAAAGTGGTGATATTAATTGTTGTAGTGGAGCTTGTAATTTCAACATTCATCCTCATATTGGATAGAAAATAATACATTAACACATATCACATATTCATAATTCTATTTTCATCTACTATTTAGCGATTCCATCCAAGTTGTTTTGAAATTGAATTTCTTTAGCAATTTCATCCAAAACTTTACTAATTATTTTCTAAGGCTTGGTGCAAAGAAAATTATTTTGGTACAAAATGATGACAAATCACAAAAAAACACCCACTAACTACAAGATTATGATGCTTAATGTGAAAAGAAAACCATATTTTTATTCCTACAAAATGGAGTCAATAAACTTTGACTCCTCTTGGAACAAACTATTTCCTCTCCAAATAATTAAAACTCTCTACACCATTAGATATAATACATCTTATTAGGTATACTTATGCCAAATTTTATAAGCAAATATAGGTTTTGCCTTAGTCTAAATCACATTGCAATACAAGGAAAAGGGAAGTAAATTGGAAATAAATAAGTCAATTTTTGATGATTTCTTCTCCTACAAGGAAATTAAAAAAAAATCCAAGTACTAAAAACTTAAAGACAAACATTTGAAACATGTGGAAAAATTTTCAAGAATTTTGAAAATGTAGATTTCAATATAATAGTGTTTGTAGTTAGACAAAGATATTTTTTGGAAAACTTGCTCATGGGATTAGTAGAGTTTTGACTCCTTTAAAAAATCTTTCTTCTTAAGGTATATTTTTTTGAAATTGCATATTATATCATGCTAGTTATATACATGTCAAATTTTAGAAGTACATTAAGAACTTAGCAAAAGATGGTAATATTGTTTGAATAGCCCACATTTTTTTAAGTGGTGTTATTTTGATCTAGGCATCTAATAGGAATTCTTTCACAATCCCATTATCCCATGAAGGAGATGAATGTCTATACTTTGTGTAAAATTTTCAAAAACATCTTTTATTTTTGACTTCATCATTACCTACCCCAAATCCAAATGAACTTTGAATGGACATTTGGTCCTTCACAAATTTAAACAAAAAAAAGACTTGAAACTTCTTCTTGATTTAAGTAAGCAATGCACAAAATTTACGAAATAGTTGTAGCAAAGCATTATTAATACCAAAAGCTTTTCAAAGTTGAATAAGGCGGTAGGAAGTTCATGAAGTATCCATTTAAGAGGTGAAATAAATTTGGAGGAGGTTATGCTTGTTTTTCTATAATTTTTCAATCAAAGACAAATGGAGATGGCATCTAATGCAAGTCATTTCATATTTTCTCAAGCCCGTTCTCAAGCTTTGTGGGATTACCAAAACTTCCTAGCAACTTGAACAATGTTCTACCTATCTATTAATTGAAGTGAAAAAAATAGTTAGGTATTTCTAAACATAATATAATAAAATTAGTCAATTTTAAAGTATAATTAAAAAAAATTGGGTGTTCATCCAAGTTGTTCTCACAATTTTTGGGTGATTGTGGCTATACTTCATCTAAGTCAAACAAATTTGTCTAAATCCTTGTTTTCAATTTTGACCTCCAAATCTTGATGCAATGTTCACTAATTGTGTCAACCAACTAAAATATACACTATTTGTGCATTGTTGATTTGTACAATGCTAAAACAAAATGTACAAATTGTGTACATTTGAAGTAGACCTCCTATTTTTAGTATTTTAGTGTTCCTACAAAATTCAAAGGAGAGTCAATAAGCCTTTTTATCTATATCAATAAGTAGGCAAACTTCAAAGACAATGCTCATTAGAGAAATTTTCAGACTATAGAATGGCCATTTTTTGGCATGAAAATGTGCAATAGTAGAAAATATCACTACCAAATGGAATCATATAGAATCTTGCAAGTACAAGTTAGTTTGCATGCCTTTTTAGATGTTCAATAAAAAAACTTTTTTTTATATTAAAAATATTATATGCATAAAAATAGTTTTTTATTTTGTTATATTTGTACATTTGCTAAAACTAAAACAATACTCTATAGGGCCTTGATTTTCTATTATAAAAGGATTCAAGTAGCAATTGTACACTTGCTTGTGGACTTAGTAGGTGGAGATAAATCTATAAGAATTCTACACATATTGATTCCCTTGAGAGTTGAGACTAAGTAGTCTCAATCAATGGGGTTGTCCACTTGTCGACTACTATATCAATGAAATATGAAATTTTTCATTTCTACTTAGTAATTATTGGCAAGACAATTAGTAGAACCTATTTTATATAAAGATAAAGATATTTATATTGGCCACCTTTGTTGTCATGGCTTTGCAAGGTGCCTATAGTGGACAATAGGTGGATGTATTGTTTACCAAAAATGATTTTCTTTGTTGACCTTCTTATCCCCTTATCCCTTTTTGTTCCAAGAAGTTCCAAAGCTGACCATTTTAGGTGAAGTTGTGAAATTGGGATGGATCAAAATTTAAAAAATCTATATTTGTATTGAAAAAATCATTCATACTTTACAAAATTAATTTTTTTTTTCCTTTTTCTTCATCCTTATTGCTACACATGTTGATCTCAAATTTTCAATGAATTCTCAATATTCTACAAGCTAAAATGTCTAATATCTTTTTAACATTAAAGAACTAAATTTATTAGAAAAATGAGTGGATTTGTAAAATGAGCTAGTTAGAATTAAGACCAAAAATAGGATGACAATATTAAGAAGCACACGATAATGAACTCATAGGTCATTGCAAGAAAGGGCATCCAAAAAGCGTAGCGTTTTTCATAGAACTCATTTTTACCTTCGGGAGTACTTTAAATTAGAAAAATAATTTTAAAAAAAAGCGAATTTTTTTTCATGTATATATCTTTAAGAAGAAGGTACCCTATGAAAGAAAAGTATAGAAAAATTCTTTAAGTAGGTGAACTAGAAAAGTGCAAAATCTCATGAAAATAGTTATTGGCATTATAATTTCACATATAAATGTATAAAAAATATGAAAATTACTCTTAAAAAAAATTGCACATTTAGTGAAACCCCCTAAACGTCAACTTGTGACAAATTAACAAAGATAGTTTTTAAATATAAAATGATTTTTATTCATTTCTAAAATATAAGAAATCTAATTTTCACAAAGTTATACATGTTCAATAAAAATTTCATCTTCACTTGACTTGTGCTTCAAAAGTTATTGAAAAAAACAAGAGAATGGTTTCAATTGTGACTAGGAAATCGGTCACCATTTCTTGCAATCACCTAAGTCATCTTCCTCAACCTTGAAGTGCTTCAACATCCAATTTCTAGACAATGTACAAATTAAAAATCAAAGTTCTTTTTCATTACAACTTGGATGAAAATCATCCTAATTTGTAAGATGTGGAAGTATGTCAACTTGTCAAGTGGTTTAGGAAGTGGTCAAATTGCATAATTGACTCTAATTCAAACATAGAATTGCAAAATTGAGGTTATAGAATCAAAAAATACAAAAATTTCAAAAAATCATCATGTGAAGAGAACCTCTTTTCAAATCCATTCCAACAAAATTTACTCAAAAAATGAAAACATTTTGCTTAGAATTAAATTAAGAAGGAACTTTGAATTTTTTCTTCTAAAATTTATAGAAATATATTGGTGATAAATAGCATTGATGAATCTAACCGTATGGATCGAATCTAAAACTCGAAGGTCACAACTTTTATTTGCATCTCAATACCAAAATATTCTTCCAAATACTAATTTATGATGATTTTTTTAAAAACGTCAATCTAGAGATGAGTCTAGATGATTTCTATGGCATTTGGACGATAGTCTAGGGCTAAAAGAAGAGACTAGAAGTAGTTTTTTCATCCACTTTTTCTTTATGACTTTTCATGTTGAGTTAAAAAGTATCCAATGGAGTTTTTAGTCTAACTAATAATTGCTTAATGAAGTTGAGAAGTAAGTAAAGAAAAAGGATGGCAAAATATACCTTTCTAGTATTTTTGAGAAGTTGTGTAAATCTAAAATTTCTACACAAAAATGACATTTTTTGAGTATAAGCCCAACTCACAAAATGAAGGTTTTCTATTCTAGTTTCTACTCCGATTCAAATTTTGTAAAAATTCACAATATTGAATATTTTATTGTGATTTGAACTTTGAATGCATTTTCAATGTCCATTGCACTCTAATCATAGAATGACATAGAAATTGAGTTTACACTATGATATTTGTCATTGTAATGTATACACATGGTGAAAATTTCAAATTTTTTGAGATAATTTTGTATTTGATATGATTTTTTCTTAATTCTTTCTTCAAAAGTTCACATAAAATTCAATTTTTCTCCAAAAAATCCAATTTTTTGTAAAGTTGAGATTAGAGAAAACATGTAATTTGACTAATTTCACATATATTTCCAAAATGGCAATAAACTGAGCGATGAGCACCGAGGCTTGTACGTAATCAGTGCTTGTAGGTCCGTCCTGTAAGGCGGGTTAAAGCAAACTCCATCACAAGATATCAATTGCATGTGTTTGCCGCGTGTGTCCCGTCCACCAGACCACTTGTGGCTGGTGGCTTTGTATTCTGGTCCTCCCTTGCAATGCAATTCCGATTCATTCGCTTCAAAACAAAAAAATATCAAATAACTAAGTGTACTGCTTGACTACTCGGGCGAGGAGCCACTTTTTTTTCTCCACTTGCCATTTCCCACACAAAGTTTTCATAATTCTCTGTCATTTTGGCAAAACGAGGACCTGTAAAGGCTGACTTCATCTGCAAAGTCAACTAATGATTCAGGTACAGTAGCTAATCCGGTTATTTTCGATTCCCCCATTCACGGTGTAATTAGATTTCGGCAAAACATCAGTTTTTGATATGCAGTTTCGATCAAACTGTACGGGCCATTTCTTCTAATCCCTTTTTTCGGTTCAGAGTCCACTGACCACCGACCGCTCCTCCCTCCCCCGTCTCAAACACAAGAATCCACTCTTTCCCCAGAAAACCAACCAATTGCTAAGTAAGTAAGCTTTAAGTTCGCTTGGGTCGATTTTCTGCGATTCTCCCAATCTTCCCGTGACGAAACGTACAGTGCTGGCTCAAGGTTAAGCCTGTGCAGGAGGAATCAAATCACTAGGCCGGAAGAGCAAGAGGCTACGACTCCAGTCGGTCATGCAGATAGTGTGGGTCGGGAACGGGGAGCGCCCGTTCGCTCCACCTTTATAAACACGCGCCTCCCAGCAGCTTCATCATTCATCAGTCTCGCTCACCAGCCTCCTCAGCTCTTGCATTGGGTGCCATTACTCCTCTAGCTCGACTCTAGCTAGTCGTGTCTAGCACCTCTCCATCGATCGCAAGGGTCTCAAACTCCCTGGGGCCGTGGCATTGAGAGCTATGCTGACTCTGAGTGAGGACTTCCTAGCTCTGGATTGAGGAGCCCTCCTCCTTGCGCAGGACGTTCCTTTCTCACAGTCTGCATAGCTCTCTGTGGCACTTCCCCTAACTTGCACACTAGCTCGCTTGTTGGAGATGGATGCATGCTTGCTAACTCTGGAATTTCTCAATCTAGTGCGTTTGGTTCTAGGCGTAGGGGACATGGTGAAGTGGTCATGTCATCAACCTGCTGTGAGAAGGCAGATTGAAAGTTTAAATGTAAGCTAGGTTGATCTGGTGGGTGTCTAGGGGAGTGTTGTTTTCATTGAAACTTAAGTTGCAGGCTGCGCTGCGCAAGTGGCTTCTGAAATTAATGTATCTAAATCTAAGGGTCATATGCCACCCCTTAAAATCTTGACTACAACAATGTAAGTGCTGGAGAATCAAACTATACCTCTCCTCCAGTTGTAACCAGTGGTCCCTTACGTATTCAACTCAACGCTGACAAGCATTTCTGGGAATCTCTTGCACCATCAACTCCCAACTTGTGGTGTTCATTGTAGACAATTTTGAAAGTTAACCCATATTATGGTATAATAGGAATTCAATGTGCAGACAATATTACGAATAGTCGGCACTGAGGTTCGAGGAACCTCAGTACTAGTTCACCGATTATCCTGCATGTTTACCCTCAGTCGCCCTGTAAACCGGGTCTCAGACTAATTCTAGAATTGGTTGGCAGTCAGACGAATTGATTGAGATAATTCTAATGCTAAGTACTTATAGTGATGTTCACGTGTATATATAGTGTGGGGTGCACTATGACATGCGAGACGTTGTAAACCTCACATCGAGCAATTCCTGCTTCGCCTGTGCCTGGGCAAAGGCTTGCTACGCTGCGCATCACGGCATGATTCCGCTCATACCGTACCTTCCTAGTGAACCTTCCCAGGTTTCTCATGCTCACCCTGTCATCCCTCCATCTTCCCGCTTAATAACCCCATCCCTCCATCTTCGATTCTCTAGTGCGGTGCTAATAACATTGCTTGTTGTAATACTACGGGCGCGATGCTTGTTGTCGATCTCTGTGTTCAACAATTGCCAGCGAGCTCGAAATGATAGTGTAAATGCCTGCCCTTATTCAATCGTTCCCGGAGATTCGAAGCGTCCAAGCAAAAATCGATCCGCCTGTAAGTTATCGATCAGTCCCTGGAGTCCGGACCACTTCCTTCAACTCCCGAAAGAGCTGAGGGAATATTTCGTTAAAGTAGTGGTATTCATACACCATTTTTCCATACATTTTCTAGGACTTGTGTTAGATCTCAGACCGCGATGAAATCTTGGAGCGATATCCATTTTAAACCACGGAGTCTAAACCTCAACGTGCCAGGCCAAGTTTGTGGCATACCGCCATTTTAACGAAATATCCGTTACTTTCACAAGAAATTCCACACTCTACAGGACTGCTCTGAAGAAAAGTCTTCGATTACAGAACTCATGGGTGAACTTCTTGATGTCAGCTTCTTGTACCGAGCATTTATTATTCATGCTGCGTGTTTCGGCAAGAAAACAAATTCGTGGAACAATACTAGAATCTACAAGTATACTGCTGGAGATCTATTGTGTGAGAGCTACACTTGTCACTCGCAATTTCAGAATACACTAGCTAGCATGCCACCTGTTAGTTACCTTAATTCAATACTCACAGCTACAAGTTCCAGAATTTTGTGAGCAATGTTGTGTACAAGACAACATATTAACTGCAAAAAATACGGGAAGCCTAGTTCTATACGGTAGAGAGCTAGATCAAGAGTGTACTCAGCACGCACTGCCGATGGACTCCAATTAATCTGTTCTTATGCAATAAGAATTAATTTAAGAATATGGACTTAATTACCTTCACGTCTGCGTACACTTGTCAAGCAATCATTCACTGTGATAGCACGAACACGCCATTTGTCGTCTTCGAAGCATGTCATAGCCAATGTAGGTTGCATACGGGCAGTTTTGCGTTCGATTCTATCGACATTCTTCCCATCGATCACATTCCTCCTACTCTGAAGTTGTACTCTATTCTTCCTATACGGTCGGAAGTACGATACACTCACCTAGACATCAACTATATATGGTCTTGTTACGATGGGCAGTGCCCGGGGCAGCGCTAAAGTGCACGGACGGGCATCAGGGCAGGCTAGACGTGGCCACGATCTTTATTCTCGGTCATATCGACAACTCAGACAAAAACTACCCGAACATGCCTCATTCTTCCTTTCTCAAGGGGTGGTCCGCATTGCAAGAACTGAATAGATCTGTAAGAGAGTGTGTCTTCCACTCTTCCTGAACTTTGTCAGTTGGTTGCCGGCCATGCATTCCGCAAATGCTGACCTAGCTACAGTCCATGTTGTTTTGTAAATTTTTTAAGACCAGTGAAGGCCTTCGATCAAGCTTGCGATGCCATGATCGAACATGCAGGAAAGACTGCCTGTGCAAGTCAACGCCCAGCACTTCCTAGTCAAACATCATAATCTGGTAATCGCCAATTAAAGCGTTTCACGGGAGTCCTTGTTCTCATGGACTGGAGTTCCACAGGGACTGAAGATCATACGGTCGATTGCTTTCCCGTCTAATTAATTCCAGTTCACAGCAGGGCACCTAGCTGCATGCACCATTTTCATGTTTCCACTGTCCTCCCACTCTCTTAGTTTGAAGACTATGACCACTAAGGTAAAGGGTTGAGATAAGTTTGAGTTGCGAGTCATGGGACCGTAACCAGTAGAACCTCTTACCGTTTGATGTACGTAGTGTGCATCGCTTGTGCAGTTCAGTTGAGTTCCCGTTTCCAACGAACTTGTGCTCTTCAGTATGCACATCCCTCATCAGTTCTCAACGCGGTTGGCATTGCAACACTTGTAACGACTTCAACATGTGTCAATCTTGCTTCACGAGTTCGGAGAAGCGTACACTCGAGCTGCCTCCACCCCAATACCCCATTGGTCAGATCATTCCCCTGTCAGCATTTGAAGCACCCAATTCATATCATACCTTATCCCCTACGGTGGAATCACTCAAAATGTAGTGTAAAGTTTTTTCATTTGAGTAGGTTTAGAAATCAAATTTCACCTCCAAATGTGTTTTTGGGTAAATTTTAGCATCCATTTTCAACATTAAAACATCATAATCTTGCAATCTATGTGACCAAATGACTTCAAATTTTGTACATGTCATCTACAACATGTATACTACATGATTGTATGGTTGAGATTTGTATAACTTGAAGACATTTAAATTCATAAAGCTTCAAAAGCAATGATGTTTTTGAACCCCAGAAATTGAATATCACTTTGGTATTAATAACTGAGTTTTTCAGCTAAAAGCACCGCAAGTACAGTAGCGCCTCCCTTCATGGGCTGGATTTACCCCCGGGTATGCAACTCCCATATTATAAGGCCTTGATTATAATCACTTTTAATTCATTTTAATATATTTTCAAAGTATATAATTTGTTCTAATGTAGGAAATTTTTGTAGCCCTTTTAACAAGGAATCCAAAAATGTAATTATATATGTAAAATGAATATTTTTGAGGGCAATAATAGCATTAAAAACCTAATTATATGAGTTTTTTTAATACATGTATCATAGGCCAAGCTATCCAACTTTGGGGGATTTTTAATAAAAATTTAATTTTAATTGGAGAGAACATTTTGTATGGATTTAAAAAAACTATGTGTAGGTGTTTTAATTCTTCATATATATTGTGAATTTTTTTTCTAGAATGTATGTAATGCAATATTTTCTACATATAATTTTCTTTTAATTTGGCCTTCACCTAACTTTTTGGTCTTTTTAATTTCATATAATTTTAACAAAAGCCATCCTTTAAGCCATTTTAATGCCGATGACCCCTATATATAATACAAGAGTTGCGTACCCGGGGATTTACCCCAGGGAAAACACTGAAAGGCTTTTATTTTTTGCACCCAATTTTTTTGCAAATTCTGAATCCATAATCATTGCAATCGGACTGAAACGACAAAAATTAGTCAGGTGCAGCCTAGTACATATCTTACCCAAAACACAGCACAAAATCCGGGACTTTTTTTTCACTTTTACCGTGGAGAGCCCCCAAATTACCCTGCTGGTCCCAATTTATGAGATGGATTTGACATCCTGTGCAGTCAGTGGGTCATTGTTTGGGGCTCTTGTAAGTTTATCTTAAGTAACTATTTTGTTTTCCAAGTATTTGTCGCAGGCCACCTGCAGCTACCAACGTTCTTGTACTTTGATTTCCTGCAGCAAACTGAGGGCTTCCTTTATTAGTGTTTAAAAGAAATTTGATAATTATGGGATATTAACCCTAAAGCATCTGGAATCATGTCCAGAATTGACGATGTGGGAAAAATCATTATAAAGTACTATTTGGAAGAATATTTTGGGATTGTGATACAAACAAAAGTTGTAAATTTTAAGATTTGGATTTCATCTATATGATTAGATTCTCCAATGTTTTGACCAATATTTTTTTATAAATTCTAAGAGGAAAATTTTAAAATCCCTTCAAAATTCAATTAGAAGCAAAGTATTGTCATTTTTCAAGTAAAATTTGTTGGAGTGGGTTTGAAATGAGGTTCTCTTCATATAGTGAATTTTTGAATTTTTTTTGTTCTTTAACCCCTAAAGCCCTAAATAGCGTTTTTTGAGATTATAAAGTTTTTGGGCAGCTCACTACGGATGGAGTTTTTATTTTCTTTCTTTGAAATCTTGATACAATGTGTGCCCGAGGAGTAGCTTTAAGGCCTGACATTTTTCATAACTTTGACTACACGGTTTAAAAGTTATGGTAGGATATGTTGTTTTCTTTATTCAGTGGGCAGCCTGGGCAGCTGAAAAAACATCTTCAAAAATTAATTTTTTTTAAAAGTAAAATTTCAAATTGGTTCTTTAGGTTTATACAGACATGGGAAGCTTTGAATCAATCCATTCCGATCAATTAGTCAAAAGTTATGAAGATTTTGAGTTTGGGGTAGTTTGCGGCCAGTTACAGAATCTCTACAGTACAAAAAAAGTTGGAAATTCTTCATTTAATTCAATTTTTCATATTTTTGGAAAAAAAATAAAAACAAGAGATGTAGATTGTTTATTACAACATTTTAACCATTGGGATTGAAAATTTTCAATTCCATGAATAAAATGTTCACAATTTAGTATTTTGGCTCATTTTTTACTTCTTTCTACTTACTTATTTTTTCCTATATGTTGTACAATTCCAAATGGTTTGAAATTTTTTGAGAATGTAGCCAACTTGCATTGAAGTATGAATTCAAAGGGTAACCACCATTTTGAATTTTTTTCACACAAATGTGACCTTGTGAAGTGCAGTTGCCCAGATTTTTGCAGGGATAAAAAAACAATTTTTGTCAATTCAAATGCTTCTATCTTGCAATTTACACGGTGGAAATTTTTGAAATTTTTTCCACATGTTTACAAACCACCTTAATACAAGATCCTACGGTTACATGAGTCAAAAATGTGTTTTTGAAAAAAAATTACACTTATATTAGAAATGGCAATTTTGGAGTATTTTTGATGAAAACATAGTCAAAAACCTTTAGGGGATAATTCTATGACTTCATTTTCACAAATTTGATTTTGAACTATAGTCAACGCAAGTCAACCACTTGACATACTTCCACATTTGTTATTTTAGAAAATTATGTACTTTAGTAATACCAAATGCAACCCTTGGATAGAACAAAAACTTCATAAAGAATTTCTAAAAATTAGGATGACTTCCATCCAAGCAATAATGAAACAAAAAGGTAATTTCTAATCTGTTCATTGTCTAGAAATTGGATGTTGGCGCACTCCAAGGTTAACCAAATAATTTCATAATTGACATGCGTGAAGTCACAATAGTCTTCAATCCTAAAAAACCAAGGCCTGTTCTTTTTGGAGAAATTGTCAAAACCTATCATTTTTGGGCATAGGCTGAAATTGAAAGTAAGAATGTTTTTTAATTCTTTTAAAATTTTAAAATTTTAAAATGATCATATATAAAAGTAGTAGAGTATTATTAAAATGTATAGAAATCTTTCTCTAGCTCAATCGACTATATATATTAGAAGCAAGTTTCTTTTTTTCAAATCTCATGGAATACTAAAGTGGTGATATTAATTGTTGTAGTAGAGGTCCTAATTTCAACACAAAAAACAAACCACTCATAGTAAGACTATAATGCTTAATGTGAGAAAGAAAACCATACTTTTATTCCTACAAAATAGAGTCAACAAACTTAGACCCCTCTTGGAATAAAATGTTTTATCCACAAATAATTGTATCTCTACACCATTAGGTATAGTACATCTTATTAGGTACACTTATGCCAAATTTCATAAGCAAATATAGGCTTTGCCTTAGTCTAAATCACATTGCAATACAAGGAAAAGGGAAGTAAATTGGAAATAAATATGTCATTTTTTGATGATTTCTTCTCCTACAAGGAAATGTTTAAAAAAAATCCAAGTACTGAAAACTTAAAGACAAACATTTGAAACATGTGGAAAAATTTTCAAGAATTTTGAAAATGTAGATTTCAATATAATAGTGTTTGTAGTTAGACAAAGATATTTTTTGGAAAACTTGCTCATGGGATTAGTAGAGTTTTGACTCCTTTAAAAAATCTTTCTTCTTAAGGTATATTTTTTTGAAATTGCATATTATATCATGCTAGTTACATACATGCCAAATTTTAGAAGTACATTAAGAACTTAGCAAAAGATGGTAATATTGCTTGAATAGCCCACATTCTTTTAAGTGGTGTTATTTTGATCTAGGCATCCAATAGGAATTCTTTCACAATCCCATTATCCCATGAAGGGGATGAATGTCTATACTTTGTGCAAAATTTTCAAAAACATCTTCTATTTTTGACTTCATCATTACCTACCCCAAATCCAAATGGCCTTTGAATGGACATTTGGTCCTTCACAAATTTAAACAAAAAAAAGACTTGAAACTTCTTCTTGATTTAAGTAAGCAATGTGCAAAATTTATGAAATAGTTGTAGCAAAGCATTATTAATAGCAAAAACTTTTCAAAGTCAAATGAGGTACGAAATTCTCAAGTATCCATTTAAGAAGTGAAATTCATTTGGGGGAAGTTATACTTGTTTTTCTATAACTTTTTATTCAAAGACAAATGAAAATGGCATCTAATGCAAGTCATTTCATATTTACACAAGCCCGTTCTCAAGCTTTGTGGGATTACCAAAACTTCCGAGCAACTTGAACAATGTTCTATCTATCTATTAATTTAAGTGAAAATAATAGTTAGGTATTTCTAAACATAATATAATAAAATTGGTTAATTTTAATGCATAATTAAAAAAATTTGGGTGTTCATCCAAGTTGTTCTCACAATTTTTGGGTGATTGCGGCTACACTTCATCTAAGTCAAATAAATTTGCCTAAATCCTTGTTTTGACCTCCAAATCTTGATGCAATGTTCACTAATTGTGTCAACCAACTAAAATATATACTATTTGTACATTATTGATTTGTACAATGCTAAAACAAAATGTACAAATTGTGTACATTTCAAGTGGATCTCCTATTTTAGTGTTCCTCTAAAATTCAAAAAAAATCAATAAGACTTTTTATACATATCAATAAATAGATAACTTTCAAAGACAATGTTCATTTGAAATTTTTTCAGAAAGGCCATTTTCTAGCATAGAAATGTGCAATAGTAGAAAATATCACTACCAAATGGAATCATATAGAATCTTGCAAGTACAAGTTAGTTTGTATGCCTTTTTAGATGTTCAATAAATTTTATTTTTTTATAATTAAAATATTATATACATAAAAATAGTTTTTTATTTTTCTATATTTGTACATTTGCTAAAACTAAAATAGCACTCTATAGGACCTTGATTTTCTATTATGAAAGGTTCTAGTAGCAATTGTACACTTGCTTATGCACTTAGTCAGTGGAGACAAATCTATAAGAATTCTACACATATTGATTCCCTTGAGACTAAGTAGTCTCATTCAATGGGGTTGTCTACTTGTCTACTGCTATATCAATGAAATATGAAAATTTTCATTTCTACTTAGTAATTGTTGGCAAGACAATAAGTAGAACTTATTTACGAGTTTATTTTGGATAAAGGTAAAGATATTTATATTGGGTACCCTCCTTGTCATGGCTTTGCAAAGTAACTATAGTAGATAATAGGTGGATGTATTGTTTACCAAAAATGATTCTCTTTATTGACCTTTTTATCCCCTTATCTCTCTTTGTTCTAAGAAGTTCCAAAATTCTTCTTCATCCTTATTGCAATATTGCTACACATGTTGATCTCAATTTCTCAATGAATTCTCAATATCCAACAAGCTAAAATATCTAATATCTTTTTAATATTAAAGAAATAAAATTATTAGAAAAATGAGTGGATTTACATAATGGGCCAAAGGGTCATTGCAAAAAAGGGCATCCAAAAAGCGTAGCGTTTTTTACAAAACTCATATTTTGCTTTGGGAGTACTTTAAAATTAGAAAAATAAATTTTCTTAAATGTGAAAAATATGTTTTCTGTATATATCTTTAAGAAAAAAGCACCTTGAAAAGGAAAAGTATAGAAAAATTCTCTAAGTAAGTGAACTACAAAAGTGTAAAATCTCATGAAAATAGTTTTTGTTATTGTAATTTCACATTTTAATTTATAGAAAATAGAGAAAAGAATTTAAAAATAAAATAAGAAATTCCCATTTAGGAAGAGTTGATATTGATGAGATTTCACCCAAAAAATGATCCAAGAACCATCTTCAATGTTCAAAAATTGTGTGCAATGGAAGTGCTGTTTATACTCATGTAGAGGACTTAAAATAATTCATTTTTAGATTTCTTTTAGTAGAAACAAGTTTTTCTATTATGCAAGTAGACCATGAAAGTTTCAACTCCACATAATTAAATTTAGGGGCTCATAACATAGTAAAAACCCCTAAACCTCAACTTGTGACAAATTAACAAAAATAATTTTTAAATATAAAATGATTTTAATTAATTTCTAAAAAAAAAAGATATAATAACTATAAAGTTAGATATGTCCAATAAAAATTTCATATTCATTCGACTTGTGCTTCAAAAGTTATTGCAGACAATGAGAGAGTACACCCTAATTGTGACAGCAAATAGTACCACATTTTCTTGCAATGATCCTAAATAAAATTGGGACCAAAAATAAGATGGCAATTTTAGGAAGCACACGGTAATGAACTCATCTACTTTAATCTTAAGCGCTTCAACATCCAATTTCCAAACAATGTACTAATTGAAAATCAAATTTTTTTTTCATTACAACTTGGATGAAAGTCATCCTAATTTGTAAGATGTGGAAGTATGTCAAGTGTTTGACAAAGCCAAAATTGCATTGACTCTAACTCAAACATGGAATTGCAAAATTGAAGTCATAGAATCAAAGAATATAAAAATTCCAAAAAATTATTATGTCAAGAGAACCTCTTTTCAAATTCATGCCAACAAAATTTATTCAAAAAATGAAAACATTTTGCTTATAATTGAATTTAGAAGGAACTTTGAATTTTTCCTTTTAAAATTTATAGAAATATATTGGTGATAGCATTGGTGAATCTAATTGTATGGATAGAATCTAAAACTTGAAGGTAACTACAACTTTTATTTGCATCTCAATACCAAAATATTCTTCCAAATACTTGTTTATGAATTATGATGATTTTTTTGATATTGTCAAACTAGATAGGAGTCTAGAGTCTAGACACTTTCTATCAATGGTGTTTAGATGATAGTTTAGGGCTAAAAGAAGAGATTAGGAGTAGTTTTTTCATCCACTTTTGGGTCATTGCAAGAAAGGGCGACTATTTTTGTAGCGCTTTCCAAAATTGGGTAGAATGTAGTATCGGCGCCCCCCCTGCAGTATACTGGGCACCCCTACATGTCTCCTACTTAAGATGTCCCTTACAGAGACATCTTGCAGCGGAGGTCATCGATACTACATCTGTCCCTCCAAAATTGGCTCTTGTCCAAAGCCATAACTTTTGATTGATGAATCCAATGCCCAAAACAAAAAAATTGTTTCTAGAGTTTTTGCTTTAATTTATTTTATATATTTTTCATAATTTTTAAGAAATCATTTTATATTTATAAGTTATTTTTGTTAATTTGTCACACTTTCAAGATTGGAGGTTTTTTATACTTTTGAGTAGTTGAAATTAATGATTTTTAGTTGAAATTTTTGTAGTATGTTTTTATAGTAGGTAGACATGTCTCCACCAAAGAAAATCTAAAAAAACATCATTTTATGACCTCTACATGAGTGCAAATAGGTGTCCCTTGGGCGCTCACTTCTAAACATTAAAAATGGTTTTGAACTCATTTTTTTTGTTGAACCTCATCACCAAGAAGTCTTCTCAAATGGAGTTTTTTTTGTTTTTTTCAAAATTTCTTTTCTTTTTCTTTACAAATTAAAATATTAGTGTATATATTTTCTAGGACATTTTCTTGCACATTGAAATGTTATATAGAAAATACATACATTGACGTTTTTATTTGTAAAAAATAGGAAAAAATATTTTGAAGAAAAAAAATTGTCCATTTGAGAAGACTTCTTGGTGATGAGGTTCAACAAAAAAAATGAGTTCAAAACCATTCACTAGAAGAAATCCCTGTTAATTTTAGCGCAGCACGTCAGGTAGATTGTGTTAAGGCCGCATTGCTGAAAACGCGAAAAAATTACAAAAAAACACAAAAAAACGCGTTTTCTGTGTTTTTCTGCGTTTTTTCTGCGTTTTTTCAGCGTTTTCAGGGGTTTCCTGCACTTTCAGCAACGCAGGATCAACACAATCTACCTGACGTATTGCGTTGAAATTAACAGGGATTTCAGTGTTTTTCTTCTAGTGATTTTTAATGTTTAGAAGTGTGTGCACAAGGGACACCTATTTGCACTCATGTAGAGGTCATAAAATGATGTTTTCTTAGATTTTCTTTGGTGGAGACATGTTTATCTATTATAAAAACATACTACAAAAATTTCAACTAAAAATCATTAATTTCAACTACTCAATAGTATAAAAAACCTCCAATCTTGAAAGTGTGACAAATTAACAAAAATAACTTATAAATATAAAATGATTTCTTAAAAATTATGAAAAATATATAAAATAAATTAAATCAAAAACTCTAAAAACAATTTTTTTTGTTTTGGGCATTGGATTCATCAATCAAAAGTTATGACTTTGGACAAGAACCAATTTTCGAAAGTATTACAAAAGTGGTCGCCCTTTCTTGCAATTACCCTTTTGTTTAATGACTTTTCATGTTGAATTACAAAGAGTATTCAATTGAATTTTTAGTCTAATTAATGTTTGCTTAATGTAGTTGTGAAGTAAGTAAAAAAATAGGTAACAAAATATGCCATATTAGTGTCGTCTGAGAAGTTGTGCAAATCTAATATTTCTCCACAAAAATGATATTTTTTCAAGAGTTTAAGCCCAACTCGCAAAATGAAGGTCCTCTATACTAGTCTCTACTCTCTACTCTAATTGGAATCTTGTAAAAATTCATAATATTGAATATTTTATTGCGTTTTGAGCTTTGAATGCATTTTCAATGTCCATTGCACTTTTTTTATAGAATGACATGGAAATTGAGTTTACACCATGATGTCTATCATTGTAATGTAAACACATGGTGAAATTTTCAGATTTATTGAAATACTTTACTATTTGAAATGATTTTTTCTTTACTTTTTCTTCAAAATTTCACATAAAATTCAATTTTCCTCAAAAAAATCTGAAATTTCTATAAAGTAGAGAAGACATGTAATTTCTTCTTTGAAAAATAAAGTAAATTTTTTTCACACATATCTATTTCCAAAATGGCAACAAACTGAGCATCGAGCAGACGAGCACCGAGGATTGTAATCAGTGCTTATAGAACCGTCCTTAAGGCGGGTTAAAGCAAGCTCCGTCACAATATATCAATTGCATGTGTTTGCCGCGTGTGTCCCTGTAGAATAACAGAGTTACTGTAGATTCTGGTAACTCAGAGAGAGAGAGATAATATAGATTAGGGAACTGCTAATATAGTGTCCTGTGTGACCTAAGGCCGTTAACATGGATGGGTGTCATCCAGGGGATGAAACCCTAATTCCAGTGTTCCAACACCCCCTCTCAATCGGAGATTGGGGTTGAGGAGCGCGAATAATCTGTACAGGGAGTTGTGTTGTGATCGCAATCCAATTGCTGTCGAAGTGTGATGGCGCGCGTTCGTCCTCAGAAATTGGAGGTCTTGCGGGAGCGTATCGGAGATGTTTCGCTGGCGAGTCTGGCTGGAGTGGTGTTGTGGGCGATATCTGCCTTTGTGTTGCAGCTGTCGGAGGTTTTCTTCAACGTCGTTGATGCGGTCCTGATGAAGCAGGTGCTGGAGGCAGAAGGGTTACGTGCGAGCAAGGATCTTGATTCTGGCAGTTGTGCTAAGGTCCCTGTAGGTTGCAATGTAGATAGCAGGTGTCCTGGAGTGCGAGGCAGTGTCCGTGAGAGCAGTTCGGCAGGGAATAAAGTTTACGCCGTTAGGAGAGGCCGGACTCCAGGTGTATACTTCACTTGGGAAGATTGCTCCAGGGAAGTTGTTGGTTTTAGTGGCGCAGAGCACAAGAGCTTCAAATCCTTAGAGAAAGCTGAAGAATACCTATTTCAGCCTGTACATCGTTAGAGTTTCGGCAGGAGAGTGAGAGGTTTGGTTGGTCGTTTGCTCAGACTAACTAGGCTGTGTAACCCCAGTGAATCCCGGTGCTGGTGGAATTTTACACGGCCTAGTGGTTTTGTGAGAGCATCGGCAGGTTGTGCATTTGTATGAATATACTGAAGTTTGATTTCTCCCTCCAAGACTCTCTCGCGTATGAAATGATAATGGATTTCTATATGCTTGGATCTAACATAAAATACTAGGTTGTGGGAAAGTTTGATAGCACCTTGGTTGTCACAGTGGATTGTGATGTTGTCTTGAGCGGCATGGGGAGATGATGCGGCAGATGTGGACTTGGGGTTTCTGTTGTCTTGGGCTGTCGAGAGAGGTGCTGCTGCAGGTGACTTCGAAACTGAGGTCAATGCAGGGACGGATTTTTGGGGAGCAGATGGAGTCGGAGGTGTGAGCTCTCGAAGGAGCAGATGGAGTCGGAGGTGTGAGCTCTCGAAGGAGCCGACGGAGCCAGACTGCCTCTTGTGCGCCATCACTGAGGGCACGATACTCTGACTCAGTTGAGGAGCGTGAGACTGTGAGTTGGCGCTTGCTTTGCCATGTGATGGGTCCGCCTGCTAAGGTAAAGACGTAAGCGCCCATAGATCTTCTAGTTTCCGGGCAAGAGCCCCAATCTGCATCGGTGTAACCTGTGATTGCTATAGAGGCTCCAGATTTATATAGAATTCCATAGTCGAGAGTTCCCTGAAGATACCGTAAGAGGTGTTTAGCTGCGTCGAGATGGGCTTCCTGGGGCACAGCCATGTAGCTGCTTAACCTACTGACCGCATAAGCCAGATCGGGTCGAGTAACAGTTAGAAAGATGAGCTTCCCTATGAGACGGCAATAATAGTGTGAATCAGTTGGCGGAGAGTGCATATCTGTTGTAAGTATTTGGCCTTCGGGTAGAGGTGCAGCGGCAGTTTTGCAATCTGACATTCCAAATTCGTCTAGAATAGATTTGGCGTAGTCTTGCTGGTGTAAGAAGATTCCCAATATAACTTGTGTGAAAGTGATTTCCAGGTAGCGTTTGATGCAGCCGAGATCTTTCATTTCGAATTCTGTACGGAGAAAGGTCTTGAGCCAGGATATAAGTGTGCTGGAGCTCCCTGTAATGAACAAATCGTCCACATATAATAATAAAATCAGAGTCTCTCCATCTTGATGCATGTAGTACATGTTACCGTCTGCTGTGCTGCGCTTGAGTCCGATCTTGCGAAGGGCGGCATCGATCCGATCATACCAGGTACGAGGACTTTGTTTTAACCCGTAGATAGATCTATTGAGGCGGCACACCAGTTTTTCTTGGCCATGAGCACGGAAGCCGGGGGGCTGATACATGTACACTCGTTCTTTAAGAAGTCCATTCAGGAATGCAGTGCAGACGTCCATGTGATGGATATCCCATCGTTTGGCTGCTGCAAGGGCGATGGCAGTACGCAGAGTAGCCCACTTGATAACTGGTGCAAATGTCTCTGTGAAATCAATACCTTCTTTTTGTTCAAATCCTCTAGCTACTAACCGGGCCTTCTTGGTGGGGGGTTCACCATTGATGCCAGGTTTAATCTTAAAGACCCATTTGCAAGTAATTGCACGTTTGCCTGAAGGTAATGGTTCTAAGTCCCAGGTGAGATTCTTCCATATAGAATTCATTTCTTCTTGCATTGCTTGTCTCCATCCCGGGTCATGTTTGGCTTCTTTGAAGGTGACATTGGCTTGATCAGGTTCTACTGGAGTGGATTTGGGAGCAGGGGTAGTGGCTAACATGCATACGTTGAAATCATCAGTTGAGAGACAGAGTTCGTATCCGTCGAGTCTGATGTTCTGTTGTCGAGGTCGCTGGGATCTACGGGGAGGGGTTTCAGATGATGTGGGCGGCTCAGGAGGGGAAGCATTTTGGCGAAGGGGTGAATTCGGAGAGGAAAGGGGGGGGGTTCAGACTGAGACAAGGGGTCTGGAGATGGAAGTAAGGTTGGGAGCTGGGGAGACTGTTGGGGTTCAGTTGGGTTTATGGATGGTTGGGGATTCGGATGGTATGTTTGGGCGCTGGTGGATGAGGGTAGATCTGGGGATAGCTGAAGTGAAGTTGGGAATAGGGGGTTGGGTGTGAGAAGTCTGTCTAGTGTAGTCGAGTCATGAATTGGCTCAGTTAGTTCTGGAAAGGGTGGTTCGAAGCAGGTTTCATCGAATCTGACGTCTCTACTAATGATTATCTTGCGAGAGGATGGGTGGTAGCATCTGTAGGCTTTGCTATTTTCGTCATAACCTAGTAGGAGAGCTGGGGTGGCTTTGGGATCAAGTTTCTTTCGTTTGGCATCAGGTATGTGGTAGTAAGCTATGCATCCTATCACTCGTAGGTGTCCTAGATGTGGTTTGATACCTGTGAAGGCTTCTTCAGGGGTTTTGAGTTTCAATGCTTTGGTTGGACATCTGTTTTGTATATAGTTAACAATCTTGGCTATCTCTTCCCAGAGGACTTTGGGTATCTTGGTTCCTGTAACAACACTGCGAATCCCTTCTAGTAGGGTTCGGTTCTTTCTTTCAGCTACTCCGTTTTGGTGTGGGATGTAGCTAGCGGTGAGTTGTCGAACGATGCCCTGGGCGTTACAGTAGGATATAAAGTCTGTGGAAATGTATTCGCCACCTCTATCAGTTCTGAGGGTGCCTATCTTCTGAGATGGTTTTTCTACTAAGGCTCGGAATTGCGTGAAGCAATCGAGAGTTTGTGATTTATCAGCCAAAAAGTACAGCCAGGTCTTTCTAGTAAAGTCATCGATAAATGTTAAAATGTAACGGTTGCCGTTTCGGGAAGAAACTGGTAGCGGGCCACATAGATCGCTATGAACTAACTGGAGTTTCCTAACTGAGTGGGTGGTTCTCTTTTTTGGTATGCGATCACGAGGCATTTTTCCAAACATGCAGGATGGACAGAGATGCTTGATCAAAGGAATATAAGGCAAGCCAGCGACAAGATTTTTGGAGGTCATGTGGTACATACTCTGAAAGTTTACGTGGCCGATCCGTCGGTGCCATAGTTCGATTTCAGCTTTTGATAATCCTGTCGGATGATCGCAGGGACTAGGAGTAGCTGGGGGCGGTACTGCGGACTCTTGAGCTCTTGTTGGTTGGTCTTGTATAACTGTTGAAGCTGGATTGCTACTTGTGTCCAGCAGAACTGGATCAGTATTGTTGTGGGTGGTGAGTGACAGGTTGGATTGATGCTTCAATTGCTTGGCTTCATATGCTGTGGGTTCTTGATAAGTGCAGCCTAACAGGTTGATGACTCTGTAAAGATTGTTGCGAGGATCCCGGATGCACTTCATGAATATTTGACTGGGGTTGGTGTTCTCATAGATGAGACATTGCTTGGTTTCGAATACAACTTTGTAACCTGCATCTGTGAGCTTTCCTACGGAAAATAAGTTGGTGCGAACTCCAGGGACATAGAGAATATGATGTATTTCCTTGGTGGCACCAGTAATATCAGTGCTTCGTACAGATCCTTGGCTTGCTACAGCCATTTTGTGTCCGCCAGCTGTGCTAATGTATGGGACTCTAGAGGGGGTGACATTGCTAAGTAAGCTAACATTGCCTGTAACGTGGGATGATGCTCCAGAATCAAGGAACCATTCTTCTTCAGTGATATCGGTAACTACGCAGGCGTTCACAACTTCTTCGGTGTCTTGGAAACCGTTGATGCAGGCTTGAACGTGTGGGGAAGCGGTGTCGGAATCATGATCGGAGTTGCTGGAGTCGTTGTCATCGATCTCTGCGAGATGGACTTCGTGCTGTGAGCTGGGACGTTGCATGCGGCTAAGTTGGAGTTGCATAGACTTGATGCGTTCCTCAAGGGTGATGCGTGCACATTCCCTTGCAAAATGCCCTTCTTTGCCACATTTGTGACAGAAAAGAGAAGGCTTGGCTGAATTGTCGGTTCGCTTCTGCGCTGGGAGGTTACGATCACTGTTCACTGAACCTTTGTTTCGACTAGAGTGACCGCGAGAGGAGTTCTGATTTGAACGAGAAGATTTGTAGGACCGATCATTGTGGGTCCTAGCGAAGTTTACCTCTTCTATTTCATCTCTCTGTTTCTCAAGCTTTCTACTCAGTTCCTCTTGAAGCAAGAGACCCTCAAGTTCCATAAACAAGGGTAATCGCTCTCTGCCCTTTTGGATCTGCCTGAAGGTCGACCAGCTCTTAGGTAGGCTGTTGAGCGTTTGACCTACTAAGTCCTCATCTGAGATTTGAATACCTAGATTGGCTAGCTGTGTCACCAGTAGGGTTATCTCTACTAAATGATCTCCGATCGACTTGCCTTCTACTAGTTTAAGCGAATAGAATTGCTCTTTTAGAGCCAGACGACGTGAAGAGCCTCTGACGTCGCACATATTGCGAAGGCGTGCCCAGATGGCCTCAGGTTCAGTGAGGTGAATGACACTAAGTATAATTGAATCACGTACTAACGAGATAATAATTCGCGCTGCACGGGATCGAAGCTCTGAATCGCGTGCTGTGTTTTCAGGTCCTGGTGCAGGAGTGCCGCCAGGAGTAGCACCGGGATTCGATGAGCTGCCTGTATCGACTGAGGTCTGATCACTATTCAAATCAGATTCGATAAAACGCAATAGACCCTCATGCTTTAATATCATCTTGACTTTGTAGCTCCAGATGATGTAATTTGAGGGTCCTACTAGTTTCATGGACTCTGGCATGTCTTTGACGCTAGGATCCATTACTGCAGACGCAAGACAGTGATGTGGAAGAACTAAGTTCGACCGGGTTCAACTCTATCAGTGGCGGCGCCGCTTAGGTTTCTGCGGGCGGGGACTCCTGAGATTTCTAATCCGAGGATACGTGTGCGATCTGAGAGAGAGGATCCGTAAGTGAGCTGTGCAGACTTCGGAGGGAAGCGATCGATCAGCTACGACGCTTCAGCTAGGTACAGTAAGTGTGCTATGACGACTCAGAAGACCTAGCTCTGATACCATG
Source organism: Thuidium tamariscinum (assembly GCA_947034885.2). Taxonomy (NCBI): domain Eukaryota; kingdom Viridiplantae; phylum Streptophyta; class Bryopsida; order Hypnales; family Thuidiaceae; genus Thuidium; species Thuidium tamariscinum. Next base: position 37,280,747 of record OX344750.2, read on the forward strand.
TAGAATAACAGAGTTACTGTAGATTCTGGTAACTCAGAGAGAGAGAGATAATACAGATTAGGGAGCTGCTAATATAGTGTCCTGTGTGACCTAAGGCCGTTAACATGGATGGGTGTCATCCAGGGGATGAAACCCTAATTCCAGTGTTCCAACAGTCCCGTCCACCACGCCACTTGTGGCTGGTGGCTTTTTGTTCAGGTCCTCTTTTGCAATGCAATTCCAATTCATTTGTTTCAAAACAGAACAATATCAAATAAAGTGTACTGCTTTGACTACTTAGGCGGGGAGCCATTTTTTTTCCTCCACTTGCCATTACTGACTAGCTCTTCATTTGCAAAGTCAACTAATGATTCAAGTACAGTAGCTAATCCGGTTATTTTTTATTCCCCCATTCACGGTGTAATTAGATTTCGGCAAAACATCAGTTTTTGTTGAGCAGTTTCGACCAAACTGTACCCATTTCTTCTAATCCCTTTTTTCGGTACACAGTCCATTGACCACCGACCGCTCCTCCCTCCTTGTCTCAAACACACGAATCCACTCTTTCCCCAGAAAACCAACCAACTGCTAAGTAAGTAAGCTTTACGTTCGCTTGGGTCGATTTTCTGCGATTCTCCCAATCTTCCCGTGACGAAACGTACAGTGCTGGCTCAAGGTTAAGCCTGTGCAGGAGGAGTCAAATCATTAGGCCGGAAGAGCAAGAGGCTACAACTCCAGTCGGTCATGCAGATAGTGTGGGTGACGGGGGTCGGGAACGGGGAGTGCACGTTCGCTCCACCTTTATAAACACGCGCCTTCCAGCAGCTTCATCATTCATCAGTCTCGCTCGCCAGCCTCCTCAGCTCTTGCATTGGGTGCCATTACTCCTCTAGCTCGGCTCTAGCTAGTCGTGTCTAGCACCTCTCCATCGATCGCAAGGGTCTCAAACTCGCTGGGGCCGTGGCATTGAGAGCTATGCTGACTCTGAGTGAGGACTTCCTAGCTCTGGATTGAGGAGCCCTCCTCCTTGCGTAGGACGTTCCTTTCTCACAGTCTGCATAGCTCTCTGTGGCACTTCCCCTAACTTGCACACTAGCTGGCTTGTTGAAGATAGATGCATGCTAGCTAACTCTGGAATTTCTCAATCTAGTGCGTTTAGTAATAAGCGTAGGGGACATGGTGAAGTGGTCATGTCATCAACCTGCTGTGATGAGCCAGATTGCAGGTCTAAATGTAAGGTTGATCTAGTACGTGGGAGTATAGGTGGGTTTGTAAGTAGAGGAGTGTTAGCTTTCACTGAAACTTAAGTTGCAAGCTGTGCTGTGCAAGTGACTCCTGAAATGCTTGTATCTAGATCTGAGGGTCATATGCCACCCCTTAAAATCTTTCTTTTAGTCTGCATCGCGACTACAATAATGTAAGTGCTGGAGAATCAAACTATACCTCTCCTCCAGTTATAACCAGTGGTCCCTCACATATTCAACTCAACGCTGACAAGCATTTCTGGGAATCTCAGGCACCATCAACTCCCAACTTGTGCTGTTCATTGTAGCAGACAATTTTGAAAGTTAACCCATATTATGGTATAATAGGAAGTCAATGTGCAGACAATTCTACGAATAGTCGACATGTCGAATACCATATAGCAAGGCAATTAGAGTACGTAGACATTTCCGTTCCGCAGCACACGGTAGTAGGGTAGCAACCAAGAGCAGAATACCCACTGCTAACCGGGATTCGGTGGCTCTGACGGTCGAGGCTCCTCAGTACCAGTTCACCGATTATCTTGCATGTTTACCTTCAGTCGTTATGTAAAACGGGTCTCAGACTAATTCTGGAATTGAGTGGCAGTTTGAGTCGGACAAGTTGATTGAGATGATTCCAATTCTAAGTACTTACAGAAATGTTCACGTGTATAGTGTGGGATGCACTATCAAGTGCGAGACGTTGTAAACCTCATCGAGCAATTCCCGCTTCGCCTGTGCTTGGGCAAAGGCTTGCTACGTTGCCCTTCACGGCATGATTCCGCTCATACCTTCCTAGTCAACCTCCCAGCTTTTTCATGCTCACCCTGTCATCCCTCCATCTTCCCGCTTAATTACCCCATCCACAGCTTGATCGATTCTCTAGTGCGGTGCATGCTAATAACATTGCTTGTTGTAATACTAAGCGCGTGATGCTTTGTTGTCGATCTGTGTGTTCAACAAATGCTAGCGAGTTCGAAATGATAGTGTCCCGGATAGTGTAAATGCGTGCCTGCCCTTATTTAATCGTTCCCGGAGATTCAGAGCGTCCAAGCAGAGAATCGATCAGTCTCTTCAGTCCGGGCCACTTCCTTCAACTCCCGAAAGAACTCAAGGATTATTTCGTTAAAATGGCGATATTCATACATCATTTTTCCATACATTTTCTAGGACTTTGTGTAGATCTCAGACCGCGATGAAATCCTGGAGCGATATCCGTTTTACACCACGCAGTCTAAACCTCAATGTGTCAAGTTTGTGGCATACCGCCATTTTAACGAAATATCCGTTACTTTCACAAGAAATTCCACACTCTACAGGACTGCTCTGAAGAGGGTCTTCGATTACAGAACTCATGGGTGAACTTCTTGATGTCAGCTTCTTGTACCGAGCATTTATTATTCATGCTGCGTGTTTCGGCAAGAAAACAAATTCGTGGAACAATACTAGAATCTACAAGTATAATGCTGGAGATCTATTGTGTGAGAGCTACACTTATCACTTCCTAGCAAGAAGATGTGCACACTCAATTTCAGAATACACTAGTATGCCGCCTGTTAGTTCCCTTAATTCAATGGTCACAGCTACAAGTTCCAGAATTTCGTGAGCAATACTGTGTACAAGACAACATAATTATTAACTGCAGAAAATACGGGAAGCCTAGTTCTACACGGTAGAGAGCTAGATCAAGAATGTACACAGCACGCACTGCCAATGGACTCCAATCTGTTCATGTACAATAAGAATTTAAAAATATGGACTTAATTACCTTCACGTCTACGTACACTTGTCAAGCAATCATTCACTGTGATAGCACGAACACGCTGTTTGTCTTCGAAGTATGTCATTGCCAATGCAGGCTGCATACGGGCAGTTTTGCGTTCGATTCTATCGCCGTTCTTCCCATCGATCACATTTTTCCTACTCTGAAGTTGCACTCTACGCACACGATCGGAAGTACGATACACTCGCCTAGACATCAGCTATACTGTCTTATTACGATGGGCAGCGCTAATTAAAGTGCACGGACGAGCATCAGGGTAGGCTAGTCGTTGCCACGATCTTTATTCTCGGTCATATCGACAACTCAGAGAAAAACTACCCGAACATGCCTCATTCTTCCTTTCTCAAGGCGTGGTCCGCATTGCAAGAACTGAATAGATCTGTGAAGAGAGTGTGTCTTCCACTCTTCCTGAACTTTGAAAGTTGGTTGCCGGCCATTCCGCAAATGCGGACCTACAGTCCATGTTGTTTTGTAAATTTTTAAGACCAGTGAAGGCCTTCGATCAAACTTGCGATGCCATGATCGAACAGGAAGGACTTTGCCCGTGCAAGTCAACGCCCAGCACTTCCTAGTCAAACATCACAATCTGGCAATCGCCAATTAAAGCGTTTCACAGGAGTCCTTGTTCTCATGGACTGGAGTTCCACAGGGACTGATCGAAGATCATACGGTCGATTGCTTTCCCGTCTAATTAATTCCAGTTCACAGCAGGGCACCTGCACCATTTTCATGTTTCCACCGTCCTCCCACTCTCTTAGTTTGAAGACTATGACCACTAAGGTAAAGGGTTGGGATAAGTTTGAGCTGCGAGTCATGGGAACGTAACCAGTAGAACCTCTTACCGTTTGATGTAGTGTGCATCGCTTGTGCAGTTCAGTTGAGTTCCCGTTTCCAACGAACTTGTGCTCTACAGTGTGCACATCCCTGGTCAGTTCTCAACGCGGTTGGCATTGCAACACTTGTAACGACTTCAACGTACATGTGTCAATCTTGCTTCACAAGTTCGGAGAAGGGTACACTCGAGCTGCCTCCACCCCAATACCCCATTGCAATTGGTCAGACCATTCCCCTATCAACATTTGAAGCACCGAATTCATATCATACCTTAACCGGTTAACCCCAAAATGCCCAAGGCACTGAAATTTGGTGTTTGCAAAACTTTGAAGTTAAAAGGAAACCTAATTATATACCTGATAACTTCATGTCTTTATGAGCCGTGATAGGAGCAAAGAGGTTGAAAGACAATTAAGACATAACTAGTAGTGCATTTTTTAATCACTATCTTTGATCTTCATGATTTAAGGGTGTCAAAAAGAAGGTTGAGTGATTGCAAGAAACATTTGTATTATTTGTTGTGTTTTAGTACTTTTGTATTGTAAATCACCTTCAATACTATATGGGATATAGAATATGAAATCTAAACAATCAATTGAATTTCAAACCTACTATTTTAACAACTTATAATGTTCATTAGTAGATAACAAGAGTGAATGAAAATATTGAATTTGCCATAAAAAATAGTTTACTTTAAGAAATTGGAGGCAGTATAACTCCCTTATATTACTATTGGGTCATTGCAAGAAACACTGGTCCTATTTGTTGTCACAATGAAAATGACTTTCTTCTCTTGTAGTATAACTTTTGAGTTCAAAAAGCTTTGACCTTGAAATTTTTATTGGATATAACTAACTTCAAGATTAAGGGTTCTGTATTTTTTTCAAATTTTGGAAAATACTTTTTGTATTTAAAAATTCATTTTGTCCACTCGTCACACATTAAGTGAATAAGGATTCACTACGTTGAACATAGTAATCAAAATGAATGCTTTTGAATTGATATTTTGGTGGTGTATTATTCTACCTAATAAACTTATGAATATGTTTTGGAATATAATTTTTAGTTATTTTTGGATGATGTATATGCTATATAATATAGCTTGATGGCACGCACATTTACAAATTCTAAAAATATTGTGACTCTAATTATTTTGGATAAAAGTGATGATAAGGGGTAGTTGTAAGAAACATTGTTCACTTTTCGTAGTGTTTTACTAGAGACTGCATTTTTGCCACATAGTACTGCCAGAGTGCCAGTACTACGAGTACTATCAGTAAACTGCTAATGTACCATGCTTTTGACACGTGTACTGAAGTCAGGAGTCAATGTGGCCATTGAATAACATTATCTTACATATTGTATCATTAAAATTTTTTGACAAGTGGGCAAATGTGGGATTAAAGTCAGATGTGAGAGTACTATGTCCACGTAGTAGTATTATGCGGCAGAAGAGTGTATTTTTTTTCAAAAAATACAGTGATACAATTTTAATTCATAAAAAATCAAAATCAATTTATTTATTTATTTTTAATTATGGCCATTTTTTCAAATCTCCTTATCATCACTTTCATCTAAAAAAATTAGAGCCACAATATTTTTAGAATTTATAAATGTGCGTGCCATTGAGCTATATTATGTAGCATATATATCATCCAAAAATAACTAAAAATTATATTCCAAACCATATTCATAAGTTTATTAGGTAGAGTAATACACCACCAAAATATCAATTCAAAAGCATTCATTTTGATTACTACGAACGTAGTGAATCCTTATTCACCTAATGTGTGACGAGTGGACAAAATGAATTTTTAAATACAAAAAGTATTTTCCAAAATTTGAAAAAATATAGAACCCTTAGGCTTGAAGTTAGTTATATCCAATAAAAATTTAAGGTCAAAGCTTTTTGAACTCAAAAGTTATACTACAAGAGAAGAAAGTCGTTTTCATTGTGACAACAAATAGGACTGGTGTTTCTTGCAATGACCCTAAGGAGCTTTGAAAAAATGACCATAATTATAAATAAATAAATAAATCATTCACTTTTGATTTTTTATGAATTAAAATTGGATCACTATATTTTTTGAAAAAAACTGCAGTCTTCTGCTTCTAAGTACTGCTATGTGGACATAGTACTCTTACATCTGACTTTAATCCCATATTTGCCCACTTGTCAAACTTTTTTAATGATACAATATGTAAGATAATGTCATTCAATGGCTGCATTGACTCCTGACTCTAGTACACATGTCAAAAGCATAGTACATTGGCAGTTTGCTGATAGTACTCGTAGTACTGGCAGTACTATGTGGCAAAAATGCAATCCCTAGTAAAACGTTATGAAAAGTGAACAGTGTTTCTTGCAACCACCCTATTAAAACTTTTTGTATGTACCCTAAAATACTATTTTGAACCACATGCTACAATTTATGCTAGAAAATTAAAATTTTACATTTCTATTTTTTTAAGTTAGAAAATTCACTTAAAAACTTCATTTTTTAAGTGGCTATTGTTGCAATGTTGCCTACAAAATTTTACAATGTAATTTTTCAAAAAAGATATTCAATAATACTAAATATCTCTAATACCTCATATACAACAGACATTCAAAGTTCAATCCATCATTCCATAATATTGTATTATTATTTTTGAATTTTAGAAAATTCAAGTAAATCCTCTCATGCATAAAGAACCTAGATAAAGAAGCCTCACTTCATATTTCTTATTCATTCCATCATTTTTCCAATACATATGGCATGAAACAACTTTTGTATGTAATGTGTGATGGGTGAATGCAAGAAATACTTGTACTATTTGTTGCATTTTTTTTACTTCTTTAACAAGGCTCTAACTTTTAAATAATAAACTCAATGCCAAAAATAAAAACATATTTTTTAGATATCTTGATTTCAATTGTTATTTTTATTTTTTAGTAAAAAAAACATATTCAAAAATCAATTTTGTTAATTTATCACAAATTCCAATTGAGGTTTTTTTAATGCTATTTAGAATCCAAAAAAATGATTTTTAAGCTCAAATTTGGAGAAGATGGTTTTCTAGTAGACTTATAGCTATTGCCCAAAGGAATTATAAAAATATTTAGTTTCATCACTTTCATGTGGTGTAGAAGTTTACCAAGAGAGCTTCATTTTGCTTGCTTTTTGAAATGTATAAAACATTATTTTGGTGAGTTTTTTGGTTTAATATCATTACCTCAAAAGTCTTCTCAAATGGACAATTTGAAGGTTTTCTTAAATTTTTTTTTCCTATTTTTTACAAATTAAAATGCCAAAGTTCTATTTTTTTCATCACAATTTTAAACATAGAATTTTGGTGGAGAAACTAGATACTTCAATGTTTAAATTATTAAAAAAAATTATTTTATTTAAAAATGAAAATAAAAATGATCCATTTGAGAAGATTTTTAGGTGATGAGATTCAACCAAAAAAAACACCAAAATAATGTTTCATATGTTTTAAAAAGAAAGCAAAATAAAGCTCTCTTTGTGGACTTCTATACCACATAAAATTAATTATTCTTAAAAATACTTAAGACAATAGCTATAAGTCTATTAAGAGACCATCTTCCCCAAATTTTAGCTTAAAATTCGTTTTTTTGGATTCTAAATAGTACTAAAAATTCCTAAATTGGAATTTGCAACAAAACATTAGGGGCTGTTTAAAAATAATAAATTATTTTTGAATAATCACTAAATACCAGGATAGCTATATAATAGTTATGAATACATTGCCTATAAATTGAGTCATTTGGAGCTAGAACACAAAAGTTTTAGTAAAAATACTAGCCATCCTAAATGTATAAGTGAAAATAGTACAATTGTTTCTTGCATTCACCCTAATGCAAAATAGGACATGTGTTTCTTGCTATTATTCAATTATAAGTTGTATCTTGTTATAGCAATGATGATAGGTTTCTAAGGAAATTGCTCAACGTAAAACCAACAAAACTTTAAAGAATAGACAAATTTTTTAAATGATCAAATTTTATTTTTTTATTGGAATCTTAGAAATCATTGCTATACTTTTTTAAAATAGGAATCTTGAACATCACAAAAATTGTTTGATTTTCTTTTGTTGTGTGTCGGTACCTTTTAGGCTCTTGCAAATGACTAAGTTAGAGGACAAAATGAGTTGCTTAAGCATCAAGATGTTTGATAAACAAAAATGAACTTTTGAATATGATGCACAAATCTCACTTATTTCATAAATATACTCCATATGAACCATCTAGAAGAGATGTTTGTTTCAAACTCATCTTATTTGACCATGTTAGTGCATCTTAACTTTAGACATGCAAACATCATTTTTGGCAACATAGCAATTTTGGGCACCTTATTATGAATGGAGTTTTTTGTTTTTTCTTTAAAATTTTCATACAACATATGTCCAAGGAGTAGCTTTAACATGCAATAGCTTTTATAATCTTTGACAATATGGTTAAAAAGTTATTGTATAATGTCATTTTCATCATTCAGCAAGTAGTTTGGGTAGATCATTATTTGTTTTTAAATCACTTTTGTAAGAAATGAAAATAAAAATTGATTTCCTAGATTTATATATAAATCAAAAGCTTTTAATCATTTCATTTTGATTAATGAGATGAAAGTTACAAGGAATTTTAGTTTGCATGTAGGTATGGTTTTCATAGACTTCATATCTACCCACAAACTAAGACTTCTCATAACTTTCATCTCATTAATCAAAATAGAATGATTCAAAGCTCCTGATGTTTATATAAATCTAAAAAATCAATTTCAAATTTTTGTTTCTCTCACAAAGTGATTTCTAAACAAGTTTTATAAGCTACCTAAGTTGCCCATTAAATGATGAAAATTACATATCATGCAATAACTTTTTAACCATGTAGTTAAAAGTTATGAAAGCTATTACACCTTAAAGAGACTCCTTGGGAACATGTTGTGTGAAAATTTCAAAAATAAAACCCCCCTCCATTTATAGAGAGCTCTCCAAAATCGCTATGTTGCTGAAAAATGGTGTTTGGACCTTTAGGGATTAATTTTGTTTACATAAGAATTTAAAACTAAATAGTGAAACATTATCACCTTGTGACAAAAGCATCTGCTCAAGTGTGTAACTTGTGCCAATGGGGAAACTCCATTGAATCAGATATGTTATCACTGCACATTCAACCAATGATTGTTCGATGGTGACTAAAGACTTTTTTTTCATGTTTTACAAAGTGCCAAAGAGGCTTTGTAGAATGTTACATTCAAATTCCAACATTCATCCACATATTGGATAGAAACTATGGGGTGTGACATTAGAGCATATCAAATTTTCATAATTTTGTTTTCATGTAAGATTTTTTTTTAAATTTTAAATTTAAAGTTTCATTGTGAAAAACATCATGATTCGTCACTAATTTTTAACCAAATTGTTTTTTAGGGTGCTACTTGGACTAAAAAGCCCCCCACCCCTACCCCCACCCTGAGGACAGGGAGAACTAACCCCCTTGCTCGGCCACTTAGGTAAAATGCTGTAATTTTTTATTTTTCACACAAATACTTTTTTGCAAATTTTGAATTCATATTTGCGATCAAAGACCCCAAATTAGCAAGGGGGTGGAGAAAGTAGGGGTGATCATGATCCAAACTAGGGGGCTTTTTGTTTTGATTGCACCTCTGGTAAAACATGGTAAGGCTGAGCGAGGGGGCCAATCCACCCAGATCCACCCCGGGAGGGTCAGTTCACTCGGACCTCCCTGAAGATCTGGGTGGATTGGCCCCCTTGCTCAGCCTTACCATGTTTTACCAGAGGTGCAATCAAAACAAAAAGCCTCCTAGTTTGGGCTGTGATCATCCCTCCTTTCATCACCCCCTAGCTAATTTGCGGTCTCTGATCGCAAATATGAATTCAAAATTTGCAAAAAGAATTTGTGTGAAAAATAAAAAATTACAGCGTTTTACCCAAGTGGCCGAGCAAGAGGGTCAGTTCTCCCTGCCCTCCCTGAGTAATCATTGCAATCAGACTGAGACAACAAAAATTACTCAGGTGCAGTCTAGTACAGTTTTTTTTTCACTTTTACCGTGGAGAGCCCCCAAATTACCCTGCTGGTCCCACTTCATGAGATGGATTTGACGTCCTGCGCAGCCAGTGCTTCCCGAAATCCCGTGGGTCATTGCATGTGGCTCTTGTAACTATTTTGTTTTCCGTATTTTTATCGCAGGCCACCTGCAGCTACCGACGTTCTTGTACTTTTATTTCCTGCAGCAAAGGCTTCCTTTATTAAGGTAGGAGGTCCTTAAATGGACCACTTAACAGCTGGTTTGCATTTTGGGGAAGCTAAAACTCCTTGAAGTATTTTTCAATAAATTTTCATCAAAAGAGAAATAGAATTGACATCTAATCCAAGTTATTTCATATTTTTTGGACCTTTGAGGAATTAGTTACAAATTTTTGAAGTTGCAGAAAAGTTCATTTCAGTGGGCTCTTAAATGGATCACCTTGTCAAATGTAGACTGCTTGTACAGTGAAGAGTGCAAAATGTACCTCTAGAGCTTGTTCCATTCTAGAGCCTGTGCCATTTTAGGACGTCCTACCTTAGTGTTTAAAAAAAATTGATAATTGTGGGACATTAAGCAAATAATTTCATAATTGACATGCTTGCAGTCACACTCATAACATTCACTAGTAGACTGTCACACTGCTTCCTAGCTGATGAAATGGTGTGGAATATCCCACACCATTCCATCCAGCACCACTGGTATTCGACACCATTCAGTAACTAAAGTTGCAACTCCAAGAAATGTCAGATGAAATTAGGTGACGGGGACCACCAAGGGGAAGGTAGTCCTTTCATGGGCTACTGAATGTTATACTAGTCTTAAACTGAACCCTAAAAAAGCAAGGTGTTCTTTTGAGAGAAATTGTCAAAACCTATCATTTTTTGGTGCATAGGCTGAAATTGAAAGTAAGAGTGCCTTTTTGTTTTTTGTTTCTTTGTTTCTTTGTTTATCTTGACCATAGAAAAATGTAGTAGAGTATTATAAAAATGTATAGAAATCTTTTTCTAGCCCAATTGACTATGTAGATTGGAAGCAAGTTTCTTTTTCAATTTTCATGAAGTGCCAAAGTGATGATATTAGTTGTTGTAGTGGAGTTCCTAATTTCAACATTTGTCCACATATTCGATAGAAAATAACACATTAATACATATTACATATCCATGATTCTATTCTCATCCACAATTTGGCAATTCCATCCACATTTATTTTTTTAAAATTTGAATTCTCTTGGCAATTTCATCCAAAACTTTACTAATTATTTTCTATAGGCTTGGTGCAAAGAAAATCATTTTGGTGCAAAATGATGACAAATCAAAAAAAAAATCCATTGATTGGAAGATTATAATACTTATTGTAAGAAAGAAAACCATACTTTTATTCCTACAAAATGGACTCAATAAACTTTGACCCCTCTTGGAATAAATTGTTTCCTCTACAAATGATTGTATCTACACACCATTAGGTATAATACATCTTATTAGGTACACTTATGCCAAATTTCATAAGCAAATATAGGCTTTGCCTTAGTCTAAATCACATCATAATACAAGGAATGCAAGTTGGAAGTAAATTGGAAATAAATAAGTCATTTTTTGATGATTTCTTCTACTACAAGGAAATTTTGTTTTTGAAATCCAAATAGTGAAAACTTAAAGACAAACATTTGAAACATGTGAAAAAAATTTCAAGAATTTTGAAAATGTAGATTTTAATATAATAGTGTTTGTAGTTAGACAAAGATATTTTTTGGAAAACTTGCTCATAGGATTAGTAGAGTTTTGACTCTAAAAAATAAATTTCCTCTTAAAGTATATATTTTTGAAATTTCATATTATATCATGTTGGTTACTTATATGCCAAATTTTAGAAGTAGATTAAAAACTTAGCAAAAGATGGTAATATTACTTGAATAGCCCACATTTTTTGTAAGTGGTGTTATTTTTATCTAGGCATCTAATTGGAATAGTTTCACAATTCCATTATCCCTTAAAGGGAATGAATGTCTACATTTTGTGTAAAATTTTCAAAAACATCTTTTTGTTTTTGACTTCATCATTATCTACCCAAAATCCAAATGTACCTTGAATGAGCATTTGGTCCTTCACCCTTTTATCCACTTATCCTTCTTTTTTCTATGAGTAGGAAAAAGCTCCCACACAACTAACCAATTTAGACAAAGCTTTGAGAGTAAGATGGATCAAAATTAGAAATCCACATTTATATTGAAAAAAAATTCATTCTTTAGAAAAAAATTCTTTTTTCAACATTTTTCTTCATCCTTCTTGTCACACATGTTGATCTCAATTTCTCAACAAATTCCCTATATCCTACAAGCTAAAATGTCTAATATCCTTTTACATTAAAGCACTAAAATCATTAGAAAAATGAGAGGATTTGCATAATGGGCTAGATAGAATTGGGGCCAAAAATAGGATGACAATATTAGGGAGTACACAATAATGAATTCATCTACCTTAACCTTGAAGCGCTTCAACATCTAATTTCTAGACAATGTACAAATTGAAAATCAAAGTTCTTTTCATTGCAACTTGGATGAAAGTCATCCTTATTTATAGAGATCTTTATGAAGTTGTTGTCCCATCTAAGGATTGGATTTAATGTTGCTAAAGTAAATTTTTGTAAAATTATAGAAATAGAAGTATGTCAAGTGGTTGACGAAGCCAAAATTGCATTGCTTCTAATTCAAATATGGAATTGCAAAATTGAGGTCATAGAATTAAAAGATACAAAAGTTCCAAAAAATCATTGTATCAAGAGAACCTCTTTTCAAATCCACTCCAACAAAATTTACTAAAAAAATGAAAACATTTTGCTTATAAATGAATTAAGAAGAAAATTTGAGTTTTTCTTTCTTAGATTTATAGAAATATATCAATGATCAATAGCATCAATGAATCTAACTGTATAGATAGATTCTAAAACTTGAAGGTCACAACTTTTATTTGCATCTCAATACCAAAATATTCTTCCAAATACTAGTTTATGATTATTATTTTGAAAACACCAATTCTATAGATGAGTCTAGATGGTCAATTTTGTTAAAATGGCAATACTCCAATAAAATGGCATGACATTCCATTAAAATGACACATTTTCTTCCTCTACCACTAAGCCTCTATATCAAAATGGTACACAAAATATGTCAAAATGACACTTGAAATTTGTCAAAGTGGCACTTGGAATACCGCCATTTTAACGAAATTGACCATCTAGATGATTTCTATGGCATTTGGATGATAGTCTAGGGCCAAAAGAAGAGTCTAGAAGTAGTTTTTTCATCCATTTTTCCTAATGAATTTTCATGTTGAGTTACAAAGAGTATCCAATGGAGTTTTTAGTTAATGTTTGTTTAATGTAGTTGAGAAGTAAATAAAAGAAAGGGATGGCAAAATATGCTATTCTAGTGTTTTTGAGAAGTTGTGTAAATCTAAAATTTCTCCTCAAAAATGATATTTTTTGAGTTTAAGCCCAACTTACGAAATGAAGGTCTTCTACTTTAGTTTCTACTCCAATTGAAATTTTGTGAAAATTCACAATATTGAATATTTTATAGTGGTTTGAACTTTGAATGCATTTTCAATGTCCATTGCACTTTAATTATAGAATGACACGAAAATTGAGTTTACACTATGATATTTTTCATTGTAATGTACACACATGATGAAAATTTCAGATTTTTTGAGATAATTTTCCATTTGATATGATTTTTTCTTCATTCTTTCTTCAAAAATTCACATAAAATTTAACTTTCCTCAAAAAAAATCTAAAATTTCTGTGAAGTAGAGATAGAGAGGACATGTAATTTCTTTTTTGAAGAATAAAGTAAATTTTTTTCATACATATCTATTTCCAAAATGGCAACAAACTGAGCGTCGAGCACCGAGGATTGTAATCAGTGCTTATAGAACCGTCCTGTAAGGCGGGTTAAAGCAAACTCCATCACAAGATATCAATTGCATGTGTTTGCCGCGTGTGTCCCGTCCACCAGGCCACTTGTGGCTGGTGGCTTTGTATTCTGGTCCTCCGTTGCAATGCAATTCCGATTCATTCGCTTCAAAACAAAACAATATCAAATAACTTAGTGTACTGCTACACTACTCGGGCGAGGAGCCAATATCAAATAACTTAGTGTACTGCTAGACTACTCGGGTGGGGAGCCATTTTTTTTCCTCCACTTGCCATTACTGACTAGCTCTTCATTTGCAAAGTCAACTAATGATTCAGGTACAGCACGTAATCCGGTTATTTTTTATTCCCCCATTCACGGTGTAATTAGATTTCGGCAAAACATCAGTTTTTGTTGAGCAGTTTCGATCAAACTGTACCCATTTCTTCTAATCCCTTTTTTCGGTTCAGAGTCCACTGACCACCGACCGCTCCTCCCTCCTTGTCTCAAACACACGAATCCACTCTTTCCCCAGAAAACCAACCAACTGCTAAGTAAGTAAGCTTTAAGTTCGCTTGGGTCGATTTTCTGCGATTCTCCCAATCTTCCCGTGACGAAACGTACAGTGCTGGCTCAAGGTTAAGCCTGTGCGGGAGGAGTCAAATCATTTGGCCGGAAGAGCAAGAGGCTACGACTCCAGTCGGTCATGCAGATAGTGTGGGTGACGGGGGTCGGGAACGGGGAGCGCACGTTCGCTCCACCTTCATAAACACCCGCCTCCCAGCAGCTTCATCATTCATCAGTCTAGCTCGCCAGCCTCCTCTTGCATTGGGTGCCGTTTGTGCTCTGGACTCTTGCTAGTCGTGTCTAGCACCTCTCGATCGACCGCAAGGGTCTCAAATTCACTGGGGTCGTGGCATTGAGAGCTATGCTGACTCTGAGTGAGGACTTCCTAGCTCCGGATTGAGGAGCCCTCCTCCTTGCGCAGGACGTTCCTTTCTCACAGTCTGCATAGCTCTCTGTGGCACTTCCCTAACTTGCACACTAGCTCGCTTGTTGGAGATGGATGCATGCTAGCTAACTTTGGAATTTCTCAATCTAGTCCGTTTGGTTCTAAGCGTAGGGGACATGGTGAAGTGGTCATGTCATCAACCTGTGAGAAGGCAGATTAAAAGTGTAATTGTAAGGTTGATCTGGTGGGTGTCTAGGAGGTTTGTAAGTAGAGTGTTGTTTTCACTGAAACTTAAGTTGCAAGCTGCGCTGCGCAACTCCTGAAATGCTTGTATCTAGATCTGAGGGTCATATGCCAACCCCTCAAAATCTTTCTTTTAGTCTGCATCGCGACTACAATAATGTAAGTGCTGGAGAATCAAACTGTACCTCTCCCCTAGTTATAACCTGTGGTCGCTCACGTATTCAACGCTGAAAAGCATTTCTGGGAATCTCATGCACCAACAACTCCCAACTTGAGGTGTACATTGTACACACAATTTTGAAAGTTAAACCCATATTAAGGTATAATAGGAAGTCAATGTGCAGACAATTAATTTCGAATAGAATACCATATAGCAAGGCAGAGTACAGACATTTCGTCCCGCAGCACACTGTAGTAGCTAGAAACCAAGAGCAGAATAGCCAGTTCACCGATTATCCTGCATGTTTACCGTCAGTCTCTATGTAAAACATGTCTCAGACTAAATCTGGGATTGAATGGCAGTCTGAGTCGGACGAATTGAGATAATTGTAATTCTATTGGGTGATTGCATTGGGTGCCGTTACTGCTCTGGACTCTAGCTAGTCGTGTCTAGCACCTCTCGATCGATGGCAAGGGTCTCAAACTCCCTGGGGCCGTGGCATTGAGAGCTATGCTGACTCTGAGTGAGGACTTCCTAGCTCTGGATTGAGGAGCCCTCCTCCTTGCGCAGGACGTTCCTTTCTCACAGTCTGCATAGCTCTCTGTGGCACTTCCCCTAACTTGCACACTAGTGCGCTTGCTTTGTAATTTGCATGGTACTATCCTACACATCTACAATAGCACGATCTGAAGCTGGTCGGGTTGCTGGCTAGTTAGCTAGACATTCTCAAGCCTCGATCGGGTTGCATCCATCCATGGTGGTTCGTTGATAGATGTTTCAATCTAGGATAGGATATATCTCGGACCCTTTTCTTTGTTTTCTTAACTTGTTGAGTTGGTTTGTGTGCTGGCTGCGCACTACAAACAACAAATGGAGGTGGTTAAAGACGCTCTTGTGTGATCGACAACGTGAGTGTCTTGAGCAGGTCATCGTGGTCTTGAGCACATACTACGTGCGCGTGCACTTCCCGTTGACGTGCTGATCGTGCTGATCGCAGCAACTTCGTTAAGTGTACCGAAGTTTCTTTAACCACCATAGTTTTATATTATTATGATAGATTTCAACTAAACCTCGCATTTGATGTAGGGTGGATTTCAGCTAGATCAGCAGAGTTTTGAGAAACCTCGATCACATCTACGTCTAGCTACTTTGGGAGGTTTAAGCACTTGAAGGTTTTAGTATCCAAAGCTAGCTCTGTGTCCTTGAGCACTTAGCGATGCATGTCATTTCAACAAATTCTAACCACTCTGAACTCTCTCTACATGAGTGTACATAGTCTAGATAGTTTGTGAAGGCTTTTGTTCTAATCTAGGCCACAGGAAACTCATATCACGTTCCCGGTGTTGATTCCCGGTGAGTCTCATTTTTCCCTGTGTATGTGTAGTTGCAACACGTGTCCAAAATTACTGTAATTAGTAAAGTTTTTACAGGTGTCAAATTTTAAAGTTCAGTGGGAAACGTGAGACTCACCGGGAATCAACACCGGGAACGTGATATGAGTTTCCTGTGGGCCATTTAGCTCTAGGCGTAGGTGACATGATGAAGTGGTCATGTCATCAACTATTGTGAGAAGGCAGATTGCAAGTCTAAATGTAAGGTTGATTTGGTGGGTGTCTAGGGGAGTTGTAAGTAGAGGAGTGTTGTTTTCACTCAAAGTTGCAAGCTGCATTGCGCAAGTGATTCCTGAAATGCATGTATCTAGCCAGGCCAGTGGAGTGAGTGGACCACTCTGCATTATACAACAACTACGTCTCAATCATTCCATCCAACTTCTTGCACCTGGGTGTTTTGCAAGATTCACGTGCTGCAGCCTTGACAATCCCTGACCTACATCCAACAATTGTAATCAGCGTCACTTCCTTTAAATTGGCAATATCCATGTGCCTTTCTAACATACACATGATTCCGTACCTTGTAATACCGATAGCAAGGTACATGAAATTTTTTTAAGTAAACTTGCTCTCACTGCATCCGCAATAGAGTGATTCCCAACCCATACCCCTAGCTTCCAGCTCCCTAAAATCATTTCATTCCTTCCTCTTTTGAGGGTCTAGCCCGCCATTTCATTGGACTTCTGCCATGACTGCCAACTTCACGGGATTGACGTACGTTAATCAAAGCAAAAGCATTTCGTTTATTTTCTGTATAAAATCCCTGTCAGTTTCAGGTGCGTACTCCGCGTACGAGCACGGTCTACAGTGCTGCTGAAAAGATTTCCGACTTCTGTGCACACTCATTTGATCTGGTACCTCACTGAATGATCAACGGTTTAAATTAGTTCAGTTTTCCCCAAAGCATCAATTAGCCACCTGCCTTACCTTAAGATGATCACGAAAGAGATCCGCAAATTAAGTGATAGGGAGGACGTACTGCACTGTCTAGTGGAAAATTAAATTAGCCACCTCGATCAAGTTCAAAAAGGATAGGTCTTTGCATCAGTACTTGCGGCTGATGAGCTGAAATAGTATGAAGAGTACATACGACTTAATACCATGAATCTACAGAGCATTGAATTAATCCTAGAAGGACGGCCGGTCCATCAGACCGCTGATTTCGAGCCTCGCTAGTCACTATCGATCCATCTCTGTTTGCTGCCATTTTGCGACATGTGAATGAAAAACTTTATAATGATTTTCCACAGACAAAGTCATAAGTCTTATACAAGTCATCAAATTTTCAAATTTTTAAGGGAAAATTTGAAATTGTCATTGCAATTCCAGGTTTGAACTAGAGGCAATTCAATTTTGGCCTTCAAAATACGTGTTGTTCGAGTATGATGATTATAATTAAAATCTGTTTGAAATTTGTGTACTGTAGTCATCAGCTATTCACAATTTCACATGAAGCCCCAACGTTTAAAGAAAGGCAAACCAGTTCCACATTAAACTCAAAATCCGCTGAGTGACAATAGGCATACCGCAACCAGATACTATCGTTAGAAGAGTATACTGTACTGTACAGTACCATTCATAAGCAAGAAATTCCTCAGTGCAGAGAAATGAGGGCAGTGAAAGAAATGCCAAAAGTAAATGTGCTTCAATTTTGCATAGAGGATGTTAAATTGCTCTTGGTACATGAAATAATGTCGCTTGTCAACCTCTTTGGAAGAAACGGGTCTCGATCTGTCCCCCTGGCTACGCTACCCTATGGTTCCTCACGATATTTACCTAATACTGATACATAAATACGCTAATGTCTAAATTGACAACCAATTCCAGGGGTTTGTAAAGCGTCTCCTAGACTCTGCAAAATCGTGTCATTTCAATGCCTTCGCTTCTCCACAAGGAACGATACACGCACTAGTTTAACTTAATCTGTTGTCCTTAGAGACTCACCTTTATCAAGGCCCTCCAGAGTCTCAAAGATGGGCTGGTGCAAAGTCTCGGGAAGTCCCAACGACAAAGCGCTGCCCACTATCCCCATCACCCCAAAAATAGCAAAAGGAAGAGCCGAGCAGTACCGCCCTGAAACGACCACCGCCGGTGCAATAATGGAGCCCACTCCACCAGCTTGAGTAGCAAGCCCCAGTGCTGCATTCCTCACCACAGTAGGAAAAAGCTCCGACGTGTAAATGTAGATCAAATTATACGTCCCAGCCATGCCAAATATCCCCACCACGCTACACACAATTCTCAACACTTTGTACAACCCCACAGCAGCTCCTCCAACAAGAATCACACCATTCAGCTGCTCATGCGGCGTTAGCACATGCGGCTGGATTCGTAGTGGAGTCAACCCATTACCAGGTGTAACACTGCCTCCACTTGTTTCAGCAAAGAGAAAGCTGCCAGCAAGGCAGCAAAGCCCACTCAGCAGCATAGCCGAGGCTAACATCGACCTCCGCCCAAAGCGTTCCAGCAACACCGCCGTGATGGCAAACGCAGGCCACTCGATCACGGCATTCAAGAAAACTCCAACGTACAGATTCGCCCCCAAGTTGACCACATTCAAGTTGATGCCATAATACACAACTGCTGTGAGGAACCAAATCACTATCATGGTCAGCATCCGGGGCCGAGTGGTAGGGTTTTTCAGCACCGTCCACAAGCTCCCCGAAGCAGCTTTTACACAACTAGAATCTTCCTCTGCCCCTGATTCCATATCTGCTAAATCTTCCTCTTGGTTTTCGATCTCCAAGCCCACGCCCTCGGGAATCTGCTTGCCGTTGCGAGTGGCGAACGCCCTCAGGACGTCCATAGCTTCGGCGACGCGGCCTTGGACAACATACCAGCGAGGAGATTCCCACACTGTGGGCAGAATTAAAGTGCAGTAGACGAGGGCGGGGAGGGACGTGATGGTGTAGAGGTGGCGCCAAGAGACTGAGAAATAGGCCAAGGCCGGCAACGTCATGATTCCCATAGAGAAGAAGTAGAAGGCCGACATGCCCACGGGACCTCTTTTGGCTGGACCGACTGGCTCCGTGGCCAGGACGAAGCTGGACAAGCCGATGCCGCTGCAGGTGAAGCCGGTTAGCCAACGGTAGCCCACGTAGAGCCAGTAGTTGTTGGCCGTAGCCGTGATCAGGCCCGTGAGCCCTGTGCCTAAACAGGCTAGAAACAAGGCGCCTTTTCGTCCTGCACGTGAGTCTGAGAAATGGCCGAATATCCCCGCACCTGTCCACCCAAATATCATCAACACTCACTTTTCATTTTTTACTTTAGACTTCTCAACTGAAAGAGTTATCGTAATCATGTGTCCAATTCTTTCACTCCAAGTGCAAGGATCGGTAATAGTACGAAGTGAGCATCTTACTTTGTGAACGCTGAAATATACACTAAAATTATAAATTACTGTAATCGGAAATCTAGTCCCCACTAACCAGAGATCAATCAATCCTTCCCATCGATGTATTTTTCAATGTCCAGTAAATATTCTAGAAAAGTTTGTGACTCCTTGTGTATTATCCATAGGCAACTGGTCACATAACATTCTTGAGCACGAAAAGTGGCATGGCACCTTTGAGAACAGTGCAAAGAAAAGAGTTATTTACAGCAATCAATCTCAAAACTCTTGACATACTCACATGTGAAGACAAAGGCTCATAGACTTGAATAGTTCTCACTCGTTCAATTTTGCAAAACAAGTAGTACAAGAATCTTCCTCAAGCCAATTCAACGTCTGTTCAACAAAGATTACCCAGGATGTAATGCACCCATTATATTGCCTTTGTTATCCCAACTATTTCTAACTGCATATAGAATTTTCTTCCTCAACTTTGATGAAATTTTTCAGAGGGGTTCAAATTTGAGTTGGTGATTTGAGCAATCTATCCAGCTGCTCTGCTCTTACAGCAGCAGTCGGATCTTCCCGTACATTCATTGTGGCTGTAAAAGGTAATGGCACTTACCCATAAAAGCACCCACGAAGAACGCCGACTGTGCCAGACCAATTTTGTACTCATCTCCGCAGATAAGGCCCCACTCGGAGACGGTTGAAATTTCTTTTCCTCCCACCCACTCCCATACGCTGGGGTCCATTGTGCACAGCGACGATGACGGAGAGCATGACATCAACATGTCTGTGAGCACAGAAGAATGATGTATCTCAGTCATGAATGTACTTGGAATTCAATCATTGCAGAAAAAAAAAACTCTGGTCCTACGACCAACAAGAAAGTACAGTCGTCCGACATAGTTCTACTTTTTAAACTTTATAATTATAAATTCACATTTTGGATTATCAGGCTATTTGTTTTGTTTGTTCCGGTGAGATCTCTGGAATTGTGCGTCCCCTGGTCGCATTCTTGGTACAATCGAAAAGCTCTCTGCCAAGAGGGGAGCACGGACTTTGTTTCATGGTGTTCCAACTTACGGCGTAAAAGATATTAAATTTCAGAGTTTTTGTGAATTATAAAATATAAAATTACCTTGACTTTTATTTTATTATACTGTGGCAGCGGCACAGGGTATATTAGTATCATTGTACAAATACATATATCTTTCAATTTCATGAAATGATCATAGAGGAACTTTATTACTTAGAATTCATGTACTACTTTAATGAATGAGAAGTTCTTTGGACAAAACATTGACTTGAAACATTCTATTCATCATTCATAGACTTAACTAGGTCACTTGGAAGCAAATATGGCTCTAAGACATGGACTCATATCCTAGTAGCAAATCATCACAATTAGAATTAGAATTGAAGAATTAGGAAGGGCACCAGTTGAGTTGGAGGCAGAGGAATAAAAAGGCAAGCCGGAGTCTTCAGAGGCTCGACATTGCCATTCAGGTTCCTTGTCGGCGAAGATCATGACCAAGGTGTGCAAGCCCTCCAGACACCACGCCAGACTCACTATTACGAAGTGAACCAACTGGGCCAGGCCAAAGTCCCCCACGTACTTGGAGAGCATGTTGTCAATGGACAGCTTCTCACACACAAGGTGCTGCTCGACAGGACTGTCATTTCTGGACAACCCCTCGCTGCTGTCGCTCCTCAGTAAAGGTGAACTCAAGTGATCCACTTCCATAGCTAAGCTACTGTCTGCCTGGACCACCGTCAAATTTCCACCCAGCTCAAAGTTGCTTCAATTTCATTTCAACTCTCCTTTCACTGCCTGCAGATGACCAACGCGCGTCAGAGTTAGCTGGCAATTCAGATAGACTTGTGGATAAGGCATTGTCAGAGGTTGAGGATACACATCATACTCTAGAGATGGAAACGCAAACTGTAAAGATCGATATTTTCAGTTCAAGATAATTTTGTCAACACCATAAGTGGGAAGAGTGGTAGTATAGATGCCAGCGAGATTAAAGCCGGTGCATACTAACAAAAACAAAGGTCAATAAGATCGACCCGTAGGAACCTCTTTTTCGTAAATTTGTGATTGGCGCCTCAGCGACACGGGAAAACCTGCACAAAACTTAACTCTCTGAGTTGCTATGCTAGAATTGAATTTTAAGAGGGTCTCCTAAAGAATGAACATAGCCCAAGCTCGATGAAGATCGAAAGAACAGAGAAGATTGTGACTTGGAGACAGGTCTTGTACTCCCCCAACACACGTTTCTTGAGTAAAAAATTGTATGTCGTCGACACAACCGATTCTCCCTTCAATGATACGAAGGAATGGTAAAGTCATCACCTCCAGAGAAGAAGAACTCCGAACTAAGAAGAGTGTAATTAAAGAGTCTAATTCTAAAGACGAAGCCACAAAGACCTAGATTCACCTCTACAAAATAGTCCAAAAATAATGGAAGCCGTACTAGACCATTCCCCATCACTGAAATGGAGGAAAGATCTAATCACTCCTACCTTAGGATGATGAATGAAGAGCGTGTGGGGTAACATTACTTACTAAACCGCAAGGCACCTCCAGAATTTCCTGGAGTCGCACTTTAGACATGATGAACAGACCATTCTCCTCCATTCCTTCATACTGAAAGGGGGAATGGTCAAGCCTCCCACAACAGTCAGCCTCTGATCATGAATCCCAATTTAGGTTTTAAAAGTGGTAATTTTAGTGGTCCCTCCGTTCAAAGCACTCTAGCCAAGGCTCAAACTAAGAATTGAAGTAAGCCATCTCTAATCACAGTTATCGAGTCAGAATTGTTGAACTCTAACCCAATTAAATAAAGAAAATTCCAAACAATCGTAACAAATAGTCAATCACCCTGCCGCCCCATATTTTCTGCTGCAGATAATCAAACTTTCCATACAAAAATCTAAAATCAAGTGATAAACGCAACGTGTTGAAAATCTAAACCATCAACATGCAAGGAGTCCCTGGAGTGCACAGAACGAATTCAGATGTGGCAGATGCCGAAGGTGACTCACATTCCTGAAGTTTTATTCTCAAGCAAACCGAACCCAAACCCACGCGTACTCGCTCTTCCCACTAAACCCTAAACCCTGAACCCTCCATTGCCGCCCAACTCCCGCTCAAGATGAGTGCTTCCAATTTACTCCCAATAACCAATCCCACTCAAACTGCGCGGCACTACAACTCAAGTTGAAATCACACCAAAAGAAATTCACCTCATGAAAAGAAAATCCACAGAGCTCGCAGCGCAATTGCAATCCCACGTCCATTCCAGCTGATTGCATCTCCTCGTGAAGCTGGGTATGGTTCGATTCGTGAGAATGCCGATCGTGTACATATCCTTACTCCCCAGGGAGCATATCCTCTCCGCTGGACTCGATCCGGTCGTCGTTCCACGACCCCAGCAATGAAAGAGAATGTGAAGTCCCATCCAAGGGCTGGACTCAATCAGCAGGGTTCTGGACTTGCAAGCAGGGCGGCCACTACTACTGTGCCAGACAAGATGCAAATAGATTTGCAAGAGAGAGAGAGCCGTGTAGCATCTCGTGTCTGAAGTCATCCGAGGCGCTTTACTGTAATTTGCAGCGGCGGTTTGCGCATCGCGATGGGGAATAAACTCCAAAGATGGACGATCGTGTCCCTTCGTCATTCGCAATGAAATTTGGTTTCACTCGTTTCAAAAATGTAAAAAAAAAAAAGAATAAAAGAAGAAGGTAGACGATCCGCTGTCAGTGTCGGAGAATTCAACTGTTACTTAAGCCTAGCTGTCATGAAGCTGCGATGACAGACTCTGGTAGTCTGGTGTAACTTTTGTCCCTTGTGTAGAGAAAAGATCGAAGATACTGAAAAGGAGAACGGTGGAGTGGGTGGGGTCTGTCGGGATTCGAACACGTGATCCGCGTGGGAATGTGCTGCTGATAAGCTTCGTGAAACATTCTGTAACTTAGCATGCGTTGTCACCCCCTTGGTGTGCAGTAGACAATATCAGAGGTAAACCCAATATCAATCATTGACCTAAAACCATTGACCTAACACCATTTAAATGTAGAATCCTTGTTGATTTTAGAATGAGAATCTATGACAATATCAAATGCCTTAATTTCACAACAAGTAAAGTTAAGGCATGTATTACTATAATAGATTCTCACCGTAGAATCAAGGATGGCCCTACATTTGGATGGTATTAGGTCAACAACTAGTATTAGGTTCACCTACCTTAAATAGAATAGAATATTTCACACTAAACAAATGAAACAATACTTCATTAGTAACTAAGTGAAGAGGTAGGGCTCAATGTCATGAGTAGGGTGAATGAAAGAAAGGCACTAACGGCCTCTTACCATGTGAATTAGGCCAACAAAAAAAACACTAAAAGACAAGAAGTGAACACCAATTGCGTTGTTGGCTTGGGTGAGTGGAGAAGGAGAATTTAAAGGTTCACCAAAATTGATGAACAAGCCCATTGTTGGAGATTAGGCAATTTGAAGGGAATCACTACATGTAGAATTTTTATTCAATCTCTTCCCACCCACCGGGTCCACATATGACTACAATTTCTAGCTTAACCTTGTAGCTTTTCCAAGGAAGTTTGTCTACCTAGCTCAAATGGCAAGAGGCCCTTACTATGAAGGCTATTGAATGTAAAGTGGTCATGGATTTTGCAATATTTGTTGCCATTGTTTACTCACGCATCTCTTGGCATCTTGGCTAGGTTTCTTTAAGAGTATACTTAATGGAAATGGGAACTGGAGTGTCTAATGGTAGCTAAGTGGTGAGGTTAGAAATGTAAAAATAGGAGCCAATGCAAATACAAACTATATGAGGGCATCCTCAAATGAGTGCTAAAGTAGCATTCATCTCTAGTACCCTACTTTTATTAAGTCATTTTTGGATTAGTTGGTTGTGAGGGGTGATTTAATGGTTTCAAGCATAGAACTTTGGTAGCTTTGGCATTCATTAAGCATTCGTGGGAAGAGGTCTACAAGATGCTCCATAGTGACTTTTGGCCTTTCATAATCTTATAAGTTGGTTGGTCATCTTGACCATATTTTTCTTACTGAAGTTTGCTAGCTTGCGTGCCATACTCTTTTAAAATGAAAAATCTACCTTAAGAGGAGGAAAATGTGATGAATTGTCAAAACTATAGAAATTGGTACACATCAATAGGGGGCGTTTTTTATCCCTCATACTAGATCCACTTTTTTCTTACCATTACTACATTAGTTTACCATTTCCACTAAATATACTCTTAAAGACATTACTTTGTTGTTTACAACAAAATTCCTACCTTCTACTTCATTTTTATTGTTTTTATTGTGCCCTTGTAGAGGTGGCTTAGCTTTGTCAAAGCTATTATAGCAATGTGAGAGTACAAAAAGGAATAAATTTCATTGTTCAAGAAAAGACCAAGTACCTCCAAGCCTCACAAGGTCCTATCTACATGCACAAGTTTCAAAAAAATGATGATATGGCTAGAGCTCTTTTGACATGGTTGTGTTGGCAAATCCAAACTAGTAGACAACATTGTAAAATCAAGGGCCTAAAAGGTGATGTGCTACCTTGTCTTTATAGTGCCCCTATATTTCTTGAATAATGAAAATATTTTAATGTAGCGCTATAAGCCTTTTAACCCCTAAAGGACCGCAACTATGTTTCCACCAAAACTGCTCCAAAACTGTCATTTCTAGGACAGCTACCAAATTTCAGAAAAAAAACATTTTTTGACACATGTAAACATAGGATCTCTTAGTGCACTAGTTTGGGAAGATGTAGAAAAAATTTCAGAAATTTACGCCATGTAGATTGCAAGATATTAGTGTTTGAAGTTACAAAAATCATTTTTTTCCACTGCGAAAATCCGGGCAGCTGCAATTCAGAAGGTCACATTTGTATGAAAAAATGTCCAAAATGGTTGCAACTCTTTAGACTTATTTTCCAATTCAAGTTGGCTACATGCTTGAAAATTTTCATATCATTTGGAATTGTACATCATGTAAAAAAAAATAGTAAGAAGAAAGAAGTAGAGAATGATTCAAAATACAAAAATGGTAACAATTTATTTATTGAATTGAAAAATGCCAATCCCAATGGTTCAAATGTTGTAATAAACAATCTACACCCAATGTTTTTATTTTTTTTCAAAAATATTGAAAATTGAGTAAAATAAAGGACTTCAAAGTTTATTTTAGAGAAGAGAATCCATAACTACCCGCAAACTAAAATCCTTCATAACTTTTGACTCATTAATCCAAATGAAATGATTCAAAGCTTTACATGTATATATAAATCTGTAAAGCCAATTTCAAATTTTTATTTCCAAAAAAAGTGATTTTTTCTGACCTGCCCAAACTGCCCGAGGTGAGAAACAAACAACGTTTTATGCGATAACTTTTCAACCATGTAGTCAAAAGTTACAAAAATTGTTGGGCTTTGAAGATACTCCTCGTCCACACCTTCTATTAAATTTTGGTTCCAAAATATGGAAATCTCTAGCCACACGTACCTGCCCAAAATCGCTATGTTGCCAAAAAAAGCATGTTGGTCCTTTAGGGGTTAAGAGAAGGTGAGAATTTTTTTTATGCACTTGTTGTACATGTAAATAATTTTCTCCCTATTTTGGATTGCCATTTTGTATTTTGTAGCCTGAACTATCCCATTCAAGCGTTAAGATTTCAAATCTAAATTCATAATTTTCAAATTTCATCATCCATGGTAAATAATTTGTTCACACTTTTCCTAAATGAAATTTTTGGTGCAAAGTTCTAAATTTTGAATCTCCCAAATAAGGCTCATAGTATTAGTTTTATACAATCCATCTTACCCATTAGATGACATTTGAGAGCATTATAGGGCCGTTTCGAGTTTGTTCCGAAAATAGTTTCCAATGTCACTGGCCATAGTCAGGCCACCATTAACCTAAAAAAATAATAATAATAATAATTTGGGTCTTGAAATATGAAAAAAAGTCAAAAAAAAAATTTAATTTAATTACATGGCAATGTCTCGACCATATAGGATTCTTATTCCTACAGCAGAAATTGTATTCTTGCAGTCCAGAAACTCACAATCTCCTAATGCCCTCAAATTTCATCTAATGCTTGTCTTTTAATGCATTCAAACAAGGCGGCTCTCAAATGAATACACTCAATTAAAATACCCTTTTAAAACCAAATTTTGCCAAAATTCATCAATTCTATATACAAGACTTTGGAGACACTTTCAAATACATTTATTGTCAAATTTTTCTAAATTCATATTCAAATTCATATCAAGTTCAAAAAATATATTTGAAAGTACTCTTTTGACTTTTAACAAGATGCAAGAAAAATTTAGGAAATTGAATATTAGAAACAATGCTCAATGGCTTATTTATAAATAATCTTATATAGTTCTCAAACAACTAGTACAATACTAATGTAAAGTAGATGCATTCAAATCCCCAATCTTAGTGGCTTGAATGAATGGGATTTCTAAGAGTAATTTTATAAAATAAGGATGTTAGCCTCTTTCAAAGAACTCCAACTCAAATTATTTCATGATTTTATAACATCTATACAATATTCTATAAATCTAAAGATTGAAAACAAAAAGATGGTATTAGACACCCTCATAATGAGCTACTTTGAATAAAAAATCTTTTCAACTCCCATTAGTTGCCTCAATAAATCTTTAGCTTCCTATAAGTGTAATTTTCTTGCAATATTAAACCAACTAGGCTTTTATGCTAGTACAAGGGGTATAAAATTTTCCAACTTTTTTTAGGCACCATTATATCAATTCCATCTAAGCTAGGGTTAATTTCCAAATTTATCTTATTTTAATAAACTAAGTAACCCTAATAGATAAATAGAGTTCAAAGTAACAAAAATAAAAGTCTTCACCTTACACTTAAAAAATTTGGAAAATTCAAACAAATGACACTACCTCCATTTCTCTCAAGCATAGAGTATCTCTCTAAATTATGGAATATATACATTGAGTTGAATCTTAATAAGTAATTTATACGTGTTATGAAATTGCCTAATTTTTCTTGATTTGGTATTGTTGGAAGTCCAAAGCATGGTCTAAAGAGTATTCTAGAGTCTTTTCTAATGCATTTTTAACATGGTTTGAACAAACTATGCATTTATAAAGTGTTGAAATAGATATATTAAGAAACAATCCTAAACTTTAATAGTTGTATATTTTAGGGAAGCATATGTAGGGACCAATTTGGAAAGGGAATCTCACTGAGGAGCACCTATTTGAAGATTCCAAAAGTTCCTATACACTAAATATCAATAATTTCACTATTTTTCAATCTTTTTTAAGGACATGCTAAAAAGTCATTATGTCAATCAAAATGCTATATGAGTATGATAATCTCCATAATCTTTATAGTAAATATTATGTTTGTAACTCCTATTGAATTAAGGGCCCCACCTTGGATTTTTTTGGCAACTTGCACATGCTCTATCGACTATCGGCTTCATAATTTGTAATTTTTGCATGATATCTTTATTGAAGGTACAAATCATCCTATTGTACATTTAGGTAAGATTCAACAAATTGGTGTAAAAATGATTTAATTTTAGAATTCAAACAAATTAGTAGCTCAATTTAGATTTTTTGGCTTTGGCACTTTTTTCTTTCAAATTTTTTAATATACCTAATTTTAGATTAATTTTTTCTATTCATGCAATAAGATGTTGTTTTTCTAAAATCTCTTAAGAACAAGTTTTGATTTTCTAAATTAGAAAAAATTAAATATTTTTAGATTTCCATAAATAATAGTAAATTTTTGTAAATTTAGACATCTTCCAAAATTTTCCTAATTATTTACAAAACTACCTACAAGCATGGTAATCTATATAAAAAACTTTGTTTCATGTGGACAATTATTTACCTACCTATGGTTAATAATTTAACACAACTAGATTCTTTATTCAATTTGAATTTACTTCACTAATGCATGCTTAAGCATTGGTCCATTGTGCCTTTCAAGCAATGAATCTTTTTAATCCCTAAAAGCCATTGTCCCTTTAGATAACAATTTGAAGTTTGGACAAATTCTGATGACGTCAATTTTTAGTGAAACTTTTGAAACTTTCTCATAAGATAGGAAAATTAATTAGCTTAGTGTGAATATAATTTTTACTTCAATTGATGTTTGAAAGCAAAAGTTATACTATAAAAAGCCCAAATTTGAACTTAGTAGGCAAAAAAATAAATCCACAAAAATTTTCATTTTCATTTTCATTTTTTTTAATCTTATACTTATAGATTATGATTTTGTTTGAGTGTGAAGCTTTGATTCATTCCATTTAGATTAGTTATGTGAAAGTTATGAGCAATCTTGTTTTTTGGACAAATTGAGCATCTTCTTAAAAAAATAACCATTTCTGAATGTAATTTTTACAATTTTTCAAAAAAAATTGCTTGGTAAGGTTAAATTTTCTTTCTTAAACAATCTCATCATTGGTATTATTGTATTTCAATCCCATCTAAGAGCTCTTAAAGATTTAATTTTTCTTTCAATCTCGGACCTACCTCAACCTAATAATTTTTTAAAGAATTAAAATCAAGAATTTTTTTTGAAATTTTTTTCATAGACTTTCAACTCAAGTCCTAAACACAAGTTTTTTTAATTCAAAGTCCATAGTGCAAAAAATTTCACCAAATGGAAATCAAAGTCATTTAAAATTGCAGGATAGTGTTCAAAAAACTCTTTTTTTCAGCTTTGAATGCTTATATTTTCCAATCTATACGGTCAAATTTTATGAAATTTTTACCACATGATGTGAAACAAACAAATAAAGTACAAGATCCTACAATTAGATTTTACAAAACCATTTCTTTTGTTCTTTTGGATGAATGCAACAAAATGATAGTTTTGAGTGGTTTTTGATAGAAAAATGGCCTTGGGCCTTCAGGGGTTATGTGCCTAAAGATACTCAAAGTAGGCAAAAAATTTCCAAAGTATACCTTTAAGTGCTATTTGTAAGGTAAATGACCAAATCTACTAAGCTATTGTAGAATTTTATTCAAAGTGATTCAGACTAAGACTAATCACACCATCTTGTAGATAATTATTTTTCTTTTCTAATAATATAAATTTCAACCCAAGCGGATCTTCCTAGCAAACATTAAGGGCAGAGGAAGCTTCAATCTTAAAAGGGTTAATGAAATGTTGTCCATAGATTTATACTTGTTCTCTAATTCAAACATTAGCAAAAATTTGGAATTTCTAAAAGATTGCTAAGAAGTGCCAAAAGGGCCCAAGATTATATTTATTTGACATGGTGTGAGTCCCGTCATTATCACTCTAGCCTTGGATTTTTCTTTTTTTTGCTTAATGCTCATATTTAGGGTCATTATGGTTAAAAATCAACTAAAAAGAGTGCTCAAAGTAGGATTGATACAATTCCCACTAATGATAGAGAATTGGTTATAATGATTTTGGAGTACCTTAAAAGACTCCTTAGAGCCAATTTCTACATCTTATCAGGAGATTAGACATGATATTACACGATTACCAAGAGATTGCACTAGCAAATATTCAAGATGTGACTTAGCACTAAGGCGGGCTTTAACGGAATGCTTGACAAGGGTCCCGGAAGATTGGGCTCTGATTGGCAAACATGGGAGTTCGATAGTCTCCTACGAGCGTCATGATGAAGCCAACTGGTGGAGATTCCCTTGTACGGGAATGATTCCTCCCTAGAGGAATTAATTCCGCTATAGTACAATTTCTACTTTATCTAGACAGTGTAGGTTTTTAGCAAAACTTTGCACTTGTCATTAGGGGGCTTCATAGAAGATCCCCTAAAAGTTTCGTAATTCTCTGGATTACGGAATGACGCCATGGAAAGTCAACCGCTTTTACCGGCAATTGAAAATTCATAGAAAATCCCACGGTGATGGTGAAATTCCACTAAAAATTAGGATAGTATTTTTTAGCACCAATAAGCGTCTCGCCAAATTTCAAGACATTCTAACATCAACAAATACCAGAACCGACAGTGGCAACAAGTTTTAATGGTTTTACCAAAATTCTCGCGAGTTGACCGCCCCCTCCCCTCATTCCACACCTCTTACCATTTACATCTCATTTTCATTATCAAACCTCTTATACCACATTCTAGACACTCTTTTCAAACATCCTTATTTGTTACATCGAAAAGTTTGGTACCATCCACAACCTTTGTTCTTCTCCATTACACTTTGAATTTCATTATACTTTTGAGTTTTCTTGTTGAAAGCCCTTCCAAAGGACTTAGGGGTCGTTGCAAGAAACATCGTCCATTTTCCGTAGTGTTTTGGAAATGGACGATGTTTTCTTTGGGAGTACTATTTAATTAGAAAATCAATTTAAAAAAAATATGAAAAATATTTCTAATGTATAAACCTTAAAGAAGAAGGTATCCTATAAAGGAAAAGCTTAGGAAAACTCTCCAAGTAGGAGAACTAGAAAAGTGGGAAATCTCATGAAAATGGGCGTATTAACATTTAATTTGTAAAAAATAGGAAAATTTATTTTTCTTGAATCGAAAATTTGTCCATTTGGGAAGAGTTGATGGTGATGACATTTCACCAAAAAAATAATCTCACCTCTATTATCAATGGTCAGAAATTGCGTGCAATGGGAGTGCTGTTTGCACGCATGTGGAGGACATAAAATAATGTATTTTTAGATTTCCTTTGATAGAAATATGATTTCCTACTATGCAAATACACCATGAAAATTTCAACTTTAGATCATTAAATTTGGGTACTCCTAACATAGTAAAAACCCCTAAACCTCAATTTGTGACAAATTAACAAAAAATAATTTTAAATATAAAATGATTTTTTTTAATTTATGAAAAATAAGGGATGTAAAAATCATCAAGTTAGATAGAGGTCCAATAATTATTTCATATTCTTGAATATTTTAATTCAAAAGTTATAGTAGAAAAAAACGACGTCACTCCAATTGTGACGGAGAACAGGATTGGTGTTTCTTGCAATCACCCTTAGAGGTATCTTGAAGCGCTTAACCGTTGCACTTGTGTTCTAAGTTTTGAAGTCTTGATACCAAAATCATTTGATTTAAGTCTTTTCACAAGGGATTCACAGCCTGGATTGGCTTATCGAGGATCCCCCTAAGCTTAAACGTTTGATCAAGGTCCTAGTTCCATTGCACTTATTGTGAAAGTTTTGATACCAAAATCACTTGATTTAAATCTTTTAATAAGGGGTTCACAGCTTGGATTGGCTTATCAAGGATCCCCCTAAGCTTAAACGTTTGATTGAGGTCCGAATTACACCTTAGGAGTTTGGGTTAGGATCCAAAACTCCGTTTTAGTCCTTGAGTAGACAAAGTTCTTGTAAAATTATCCTAGAATCTGAGGTTAATCCCTCCAACACAGCAAAGCTATCGCCAAAATTCTAAGATTTTTATTGCAAAATTCCATTACGTGGTTTCCAAGTTTGGAGTCAACTCCTTGATGGCGAAGCTTTGATTTACTAAACAATTCCGTTTTGGGTTTTGTTTAAAGGGTCCCTGAACAAACCCCGTTGTGGTTTTAAAAACCAATTTGGGAAAACAACCGCCCAGTCAGTCTAGTACAAGTCACTGAATTCAGACCAGCAGACCCCGAAGGAAGGCAGCAGTAGTCAGTTCATACCCGCCAACCAGTTGGTCAGCTCATACACGGCCGGGCAAGAGGCCACCCGGGTTGTCAGTCGATTAAGGCACCATTACAGCGGCTGGTACATTTAGACCATATTTCACATCACCATCTGGTTTGATAAAACCAAAACTGGGAGGATACCTTCGGGTCCCATTTTGGTTTTTATTTGGGAATTTCAAAGCAATAGGCTTGAGAAAGGAAACTGAAGTCAGGGAAAATTAGGGAGAGATTTTCGAGAGAAAATTTAAGCTTCTTACTAGAAATTCCTTGTCTTTCTTTTGTAAGCCAGAGTGGAAAAAACTCCCATAAAATAGTTTAGAAAAAGAGTGAGAGGGGGAAAGGCCAAAATTTTAAATTCTAGAAAGCCAATTCAATTTGACCAGAGTACGTAAGCCCATTGACAAAGTCAGATCAGCCCAAGGCTCAATTCAGTCAAGAGAAAATTCTAGTTCATTGAGAGAGCCAGACCAGCCACAAACTGGGTTACAAAATCTGATTTCAAACAAGATCAACTTAGTTTGACCGGTCACATTAGCCTATTGAGGAGCCAGACCAACAAGGCTGGTTCAGTTGAGAAAAACTTAAGCCCTTGAAAGCCAGACCAGCACAGACTACCAGACTAGGTTCAATAGATAGAACCTCAATTCATTCAGTTGAGAAAGAACCTCACTCTCACCACCATCAGATTCAAACTCTAGCACGTTCGCCTCCAACAATCCAGTACAATCGCATGTAAGCTCACATCTCTCAAACTTTCAAACTACAAGTCATTAGCAAGTGTGAAAGTTAGAATGATATGCAAGTATTGAAGTTAGAGAGAGGAAGTTAGGCACAAGTAGGGAATCATTGACTTTTGTGTCACATCTAGGCTTGAGAAAAAAGACAAATAGAAAAAACAAATAAAAGAATAAGTTGACTTTGAGTAGTTTAGAGGATTGCCAAATTAGAGAAAAGTTGGAAAACCTTAGTTGTAGTGGGATTGACTTTTGAAACCATTAGTGATTTATTTCAAAAATTAAATTATATTAGGACATTTTATAGGTTGACCTTGGGGGCCATTTGAAAGAAAAGGAAGGAGCCCAAAAGATAAAGAAAACTACAAAAAGTATTGAAAGAAAGAACGGGGCTTTGAAGGAAGGTACTCCATTCAAGTGTTTATGAGTGTACCAACCACCACAATCAATTACAAGAACGTCAAGATGGAAGTGGAGCTAGCACAACACGGAGGATTTATAGAGTCACATCAAGACCTCGAAGTTGTCATGATGGATGTTAGCCTTTGAAAATTCCTTTTGGTTCCATTTTTCCATAATTTCCTTCAACCATAGAATTAGTCGTTAGTTATTAGTTTAGAGGCAATACAAATTTAGAATTACTCTAAAATCCAACGTCACAAAAATTAAACAAAATAGAATCATAAAGAATTTCGATTTTTGAATCTTAGACTTTGAAGTAGAAGTAGAAAGTTAAAGACACAATCAAATTCTAGAAAAGTAATTGATCGGTAAATTTTGATGAACCGGACAACGGTCAAAATTTACTTATGATCAATTTTATTCAAAGAATACATAGTGAAAATTGACTTTGATAAACTAGGAAAAGTTAAAGGATAAACTTGAAAGAATTTAACTATTTAGATTAAAAAAAAGGGTTTAACAAGATAAATTGGAATTAACCGGTCAACGGTCCAAATTTACCATAAAAATTCACAATTATCCACAGTCAAGATTGAGATCTTGCTTTGAAAGGATAAAATTATTCCTATTGAGGTAAAATTCCAATTGACTATCTAGTCAAGGAGTAAAAGAATAGTTAAAACAAATTAGATTAGAGATAACCAAAGAACAAGTAGGGAGAGAGTCCTCCAAAGATATCTTAGAACATTTGAATAAACCCTGAAGATACTTGGAATTTCATCAACAAGCAAGAAGGTTAGAAACGGAAGAAATCTTAAGGGCAAGACTATTTTAACCCAATACCTATAAGCAAACAAATTAGGAGTAAAAATTAGAAAGATCCATTGCTTGGAAGGCGTAATTGGATTATATGTAGGTTAGACACCCACTAGACATTGTTCGCAAAAGTAGTAGAACCTGGTTGTGTACACTTTATTCCAAGGGTGGGAATAAAGCGCCCACACATGGGTAAGAATTTTTCCCTTGTAGCTGTCATGTACCAAGTGTCATCTATAAAGTGGTGTAGCCAAATGTTAGAGCCTTGGTACATGAGCACTTGTATTCAATTGGTGGAAAACTAACATATTCTAGTAGATAGAGTAGATATTTACATAAATTAAAATGCAATTTCATCAAAGATCTTGTACTTTTCTAGCATAGTAGGACTCTCTATATAGAGTGAGTTATCAAACCTTAGCAGCCTTCTCAACAATCCAATTTTTTTCTAATGAAAATATGAAATGACTCAAAATTTTGGATGATATTTAAAGATGGTAACTTCTACATATAACCTGACTTTAGTTCAAACCTCAAGTTCAAACTAAGTTATTTCTCTAACTTTTCATCTAAATCTAGATTAAGACTTCAACCTTCTAAAACTTTCACAATGTAAGTCTTTTTCTAGGTGTAAGACATCTATGGATTCTAATTCACTTGTTTTACAATCTCATGATCTTAACCCCTTGTGAGCCCTCATTTTGTCACCTAGGACTCACTATTGTTGTTGTTTTTTGATTTTTTGCAAAATATAGTATGAAAAATAGTACAAAAAACTCAAAAAAGATTGTAAAACCAAAATAGGTATGTCACATGTTAGTATATTATTTGTTCATATTTTGAGTGTTTTTATCTAATTAGGTTGAAATCTCACTTGTAAATAGGTTAGAAACCACCAAAATCCAAATAATACCAGCCTTTAATAGAATTATCCAAAATAGCCCCACCTACCATACATGTAATGAATTTGGAGGAAATAGGTCCAAGATGGAACTTCGTGAAAATTTTAGAACTCAAATCCATGGATAGGTTTCAAATTCCCCAATTGATACTCACTTTTCATAAAAACTCCAATTGTTAACTTACAAATTAAAAAACATTACTATGGACCAATGAAGGGAATTTATTGCCAAAAGACGATAATCAAGGTCAAAATCACACAAGGAACTCAACGGTGAAGTCGCTTTTGTCAAGATTCCTTTTCATGTGAAAGATTCCTTAAGACTCAATAATTAAAAGATGGCACAGGATTTTACTCTCCTTCAACAATTGTGTAGAGTCCAAATATGGGCTTACATATATTTTAGAAAATTTCATGGGAGGTTTTAAAAAAAAATTATAATTTTTTGATACTTAGAAATGCTTTTCCGAATGGTCAACCACTTTAACCTCCAATGAGAAATTTCTAAAAATTGCCTAAATTGTAATAAAATCTCATAAAAAATTTGAATAAATTCTTCTATGTTGATTAAAGGCTCTAACAAGTTTTAAGATATTTTGATAGCTAGAAGTATCCCAACTAATGAGATTCTCGAAGTATTGGCAAAATTAAAGATTACAATGGAGTTTGATTGGCATTTTGGGAGTATACAAAATGAGAATGATGTACAAGCTAGGTCTTTTTTTACTCCTTTACACCTATTGAAGACCCTAGTTTATTTATTTTTTTCAGAAAAATCAACCTTCAAAAGTTGGATTTATAGCCTTCTAGGTTGTTAAATTGGCTTAGGATTCATTGAATTTCTAGAGTAATAAAAAGGGGTGAAGATTTACCAAGCCAAATATGTCCATTTAATGCCAATGGCACAATCCGTTTGTGAATTGAACTTAATGTCCAAAAGTTAGAAAATGAATCAATGTAAAAATTCAAAATTGGTAGAATCAGAACGAAAATCCTAAGTGATAAGATTACCATGAACAAATGACAGAAGGTAAGTGCCTTTGGAAGAATATACAAAGGCACTCCTTCTCCTTTCAAAACAACCCCTGTACCCATAATTTTGGCATCCAGCACATTATTCATTTAGTTGAATTTTTGTTTAAGTTTGAGCCAAGTTGCTAGACATGTGTTTTTTGAAGCATCTCAAACTCCAACTTTGAGTCTTTGTTTGAGTTTTTGAAGAACTTTTGGGTCCTTTCAAAGCTTGCTAACTTATTATCTCTAGGATAAGTACAAGTTTTAGTAATTCAACGAAAATTTCAATAATGCTTAGGGGTGCTTCTAGTGCTTTGTTTTAAAGTGTTTTGGTGTACTAATTGATTTACATTCACACTTGTTGTATTCTAGATTATTTCTACATTTTACACTAACATATGTGTTAGTTTTTTTTCATATTGTACTAACTCCATCTAAGTTCTTAGATGATTATACTAAGAAGAGTCTTGTTTTGGTCTTGTCTCTAGTTTTTAACACCCTATTTGGGACAATGAAGCTTTGACTTTGTGGGTTAAAATTGTTTTCAAGTCTTTGTAGATTTTAGAAAATACAACAAAGCTTTGAACCCATAGGTCTTAAAAAAAACCCAAAATAGTGGTTGTTATTACCTCTCCAAGTTTAGTGTCCAAAATTTAGTGAAAAAAAATCCCAAGTAGCCTAATAGTTTTTTAACCCCTAAAGGTTTTGACTATGTTTTCACTAAAACTGCTCCATAATTGTCATTTCTAGAACAACTACCAAATTTTAGGGAATTTTTTTTTAAGAATAATATAACCATAGAATATTAGAGTGAACTAGTTTGACAATATGTAGAAAAAAATTCAGAAAATTCCGCCATGTAGATTGCAAGATAATAGTGTTTGAGGTTACAAAACCCCCTTTTTTACCATTGCAGAAATTTGGGCAGCTGCACTTCAAAGGGTCACATTTGTATGAAAAAATTTCCAAAATGGTTGTAACTCTTTGGATTCGTTTTTCAAGTCAAGTTGGCTACATGCTTGAAATTTTCAAATCATTTGGAATTGTACAAAATGTACCAAAAAAATAGTAAGTAGAAAGAAGTAGAAAATGATTAAAATACTAAATTATTAACAATTAGTTTATTAATTAAAAAATGCCAATTCCAATGGTTGTAATGTTGTAACAGACAATCTATTGAATTAAATAAAGGACTTCAAAGTTTAGTTTAGAGTAGACATTCCATAACTTTCTACAAATTACTCACAAACTAAAACTCTTCATAACTTTCATCTCATTAATCCAAATGGCATGATTAAAAGCTTTCAATGTATATATAGATCTAAAGAACCAATTTTGAATTTTTATTTCTTAAAAAAGTGTTTTTTGAAGAAGTTTTTTGAGCTGCCCAGATTGCTTGCCAAACAGAGAAAATCACATATCATGCAATAACTTTTCAACCATGTAGTCAAAAGTTATGAAAATTGTTGGACCTTAAAGATACTCCTTGGATACATGTTTTGTGAAAACTTCAAAGAAAAAAAAAAACTCCATCCGTAGTGAACTACCCAAAATTGCTATGTTGCCAAAAAACACAATTTGGTCTTTTAGGGGTTAACTTGACACGTGGCATGGGGCCCATAGCCACAAGAAAAAGGGCCCATATGTAGCCACGAAAGAAAGGAATTTCACTGTTTTAGGAAGGTTGGTTAGTAATTGAGCTTGCGGCTACTAAACGAGGAAAGGGTATAGATTGAGAGTGGGATTTAGTTAGACTAAATTCAAAGATTGGCTAGACTAAATTCAAATGTTGGCTTAGAGACTGAATTCAAACTTTTGTATTTCGATTTGATGTCACTACAAGGGAACTGCATCTTATTTGACAGTAATTTTGACAAAATTTTGTCACCTCTGCTATAGATTAGGAGTACCTGTTTCGAACACTTTTTTGACAAGATTATGTCAATTTGGCTGTCAATTTGGATAAAGATACACGTCAGCAAGTCTTCCTCTCACTCCTTTGCCATCGTGGATTTTTTTTCTTTGCCAACGTGGATTTTTTTCCACGTCACTTATTCCAAAAAATATTTTTCAAGGATTTAATAAAATAGTTGAAATAATGGCTAGAAAACAAAATTAGATGAAATGCTTTTGGATGATTAAGATATTTTAATTTTTTTTTTATCAACTTTCAAGAATGTTGACCAAAACAAATTAAGATCATGGAATTAATTTATTCACTAAATTATTTTATTCCATAAATCATTTGTATTTTGTGAAATGAATGGAGAAGGGAAGCTCTTTATATATACATATAAAAGTAGGAGATCAAGAAACCCATATGGGATATATGAATTCTCAAAATTGTGAGAACTCATAGTTAAGTTAAAAATCCAAAATTTTGTATTAAAACTAAGATTTTAGACCTCATTTAAGCATAGTAGAATGTCTTTTTTCAAAAACATTTGAACAAAGACTAGTTAGAATATAAATTGGAGTTTCAAATCCGAAAATCCGTTTGACATTTCAAGTTTCTAATCAAAATTTATGGACAAATTTCAAAAGAAGAAGTTTGAAAAAATATAATAAGAACAATTTCAAACACCTCTTTGAAATTCCATAACTTTTAATTAGAAACTCAAGATGTCAAATGGGTTTTTCAAGGCAAAACTTTAATTGATTATTTAAGTGATGTTAGTTCAATGTTTTTCCAAAAAACACATTATACTATGCCTGAATGAGGTTTGAAGTCCTAGTCTTAACACAATTCCTATTTCTAAGTGTTGAGTTCTAAGTATTTTGAAATTGTTCTTATTATATTTTTTCGAACTTCCTCTTTGAAATTTGTCCATAACTTTTGATTAGAAACTTGAAATGTCAAACGGATTTTTGGACTTGAAACTCCAATTTATATCCTAACTAGTCCTAGTTCAAATGTTTTTGAAAAAAGACATTTTACTATACTTAAACAAGATTAAAAATTTTAATTTAATACAAAATTTTGGGTTTTAAACTTAACTATGAGTTCTCACAACTTTAAGAATTCATATATCCTATATGGGTTGGTTGACCTCCTACCTCCGTATGTATATATAAACTAATTCCATGATCTTAATTTGTTTTGGTCAACATTCTTGAAAGTTGATTATATATATATATATCATCCAAAAGCATTTCATCTAAAAATTTATCATTCATTTGAAAAAATTTCATCTAATTTTTTTTTCTAGCCATTATTTCAACTATTTTATTAAATCCTTGGAAAATAATTTTTTGGATTAAGTGACATGGAAAAAAATTCACATTGGCAAAGAAAAAAATCCCTAGTGGCAAAGGAGTGAGAGGAAGACTTGCTAATGTGTATTTTTGTCCGAATTGACAACCGAATTGACATAATCCTGTCAAAAGAGTGTCCGAAACAGGTACTTCTAATCTACAACAGAGTTGACAGAGTTTTAACAAAATTATTGTCAAATAGGATGCAGTTTTCTTTATAGTGATTTAGGGGATAAAAAGGAAAAATAATTATCTAAAAAATGTTGTGATTAGTGTTTATCTAACTCCTTTGGTGCAGAAAACCTTAATAGCTTAGTTATTTAACTAAGACTTATAAAAGTACATAGCAAACCCACACTTTGGGCCATTTTTTGTGACTTTGAGTAAACTTAGGCATAAAGAAAGATCCGTTTCTCAAAAGGCACTATAGAGCGACGCCTAGGCACCCATTAGCAAAATAAACTCAAATTAACCCTCAAAGCCCTAAACTACATTTTTTAGCAATATAGTGATTTGAGGCAGCTCATTACAAATGGAGTTTTATTTTTTTTCCTTTGAAATTTTCACAAAACATTTTCCTAAGGAGTAGCTTTAAGTCTTAACAATTATTATAACTTTTGAAAACATTGTTAAAAATTTATGGCACGAAATGTTGTTTTCTTTAGTCAGTAGGCAGCCTCAGTAGCTTAAAAACCTTCTTTAAATTTCTTTCTTTTTAAATCAAAATTTTAAATTAGTTTATTAAATTTATATCTATGCAAAAAGCTTTGAATCATTTCATTTTGATTAAGTTAATGAGATGAAAGTTATGAGGACTTTTAGATTGGGGTAGTTTGCAAAAGGTTATAGAATCTCTACTCTACAAAAAAAAAATTGAATTCCTTTATTTAATTCTATTCTTAATGTTTTTGAAAAAAAATTAAAATATTGGATGAAGATTGTTTATTAAAATATTACAACCATTGAAATTGACATTTTTCATTTCCATAAATAAATTATTCACAATTTAATATTTCAAATCATTTTTACTTCTTTCTACTTACTATTTTTTTCCTATATGTTGCAGAATTTCAAATTTTTTCAAATTTTTGAGCATGTAGCCAACTTGTACTGAAGAGAGGATTCAAAAAGTAACCACCATTTTGAACATTTTTTCAAACAAATGTGATCTTATAAAGTGCAACTGCCTGATTTTTCACAGGGATAAAAAAAGGTTTCTTGTCAATTCAAATGTTAATATCTTACATACATTACAAAATAATGAGTGTCCACAATGACTGCAGGATGATTGCAAAATAACTATAGTAGTCATTTTGTAGTCATCTTGTAGTCATTATGGACACTCATTTTTTTATAGTGTATACAATCTGCATGGTGGAAATTTCTGAAATTTTTTCCACATCTTTTCAAACCACCTTACTATAAAATTCTATGGTTTCATCTATTGAAAAAAATATTTTTCTAAAATTTTGCATTTATATTAGAAATTGTAGTTTGGGAGTGTTTTTGGTGAAAACATAGTAAAAAACCTTTAGGCATTAACACAAAACCTAGTTGTAGTACACTATTTACCATTAGTAGATAAGTAGTTGCTCACAAAAGTGTACAAGTTAAATTAGGCAAGAAAGATGTTGTATCCAAATTAGAGGTAAAGCAAACCTATAAAGATCCAACCCACCTCAAAAGCTAAAGAGACATAAAAGGTTGTGGAAGTCATAAGTCCAATTTGAAAAGATTAAAGTTTAAAGTGATTAAAGATTAAAGAAAATTTAATTTGGGAGAATGTCTTTACCTTTGTGGCCTTTAAGAGTGGAGATTGAAATTTTGCAATGAAATTTACCATGTGAGAAAAACAAATTGTATGTGGTTAAGGAACATTTTCCTTCATTTTTTGTCTTTGCAATGACCAATTGGAAGTAATCCTATCTAATAGCCTCCCTTGGAACGAACTTTCACAAGGAGCTTTAGATTATTCAAATTAGGAACTAAGCTTATTTACATTATCTTAGCCTCTAATCAATAACAAAAGGTAAAAGCATCCCAAACCATCCGTGTAGCCATTCCCAACAAATAGATTTTCTATTGAAAGGATTTATCAAAATAGCAATTAAGTTGTTCACTTCCTTAATCCATAAAAGACCATATTTTTCTATGTTGTTCAAGCATAGCTTGAATTGTGTTGACTAGCTCTAGTGACAATCATAATTCCTCATTTGTATAAATAATTTCATATAATTTTTGAAAAAATGCCTCCATTGACAACATTAATAAAAGATGTTTGCAAACATAAATAAGAGGATTTCTAGCTGGTTTACAAGACTGAAAGTTTCCAAATGCTGGGAACGCATTGGGAACTTTGGGAACGTGGTACTGATGTGGTCGAGTGATTACCATGTCAGAAAATATTAATTATTAATTATTTAAAAAAAAATTACAATCATTTTTTTGCTTTTTAATACATTTTGAAGTATTTTGGAAAAAATTAATTAATTAATTTTTTCAAAATTCAAAAATTTAGACCAGGAGGGGGCTGGTTTGCAGTAGTGGGAATAGTTTTAGGGAACACCCTTGAAACGGTCTTCTGGGGGCCCAGAAATATGCTCATGAAAATGCATGTTTTATGATTGCAAAATATAACTACAATGAGTTATAAAATCTCAAAATATGATTCATGCTAAAATCATTGTAGAAAACGTTGGATATGACTGGGTCCAATCATTACCAACGAGTCGTATTGGACATGAGTTATATTTGCAGTCATATACATTAGGGGGTATAATTAGCCATAATTAGCCATTTTTTTTGCCAACGTGGTGTATATGTTGACTATCTTTGGAGGCTTGACTTTCTCTTGAAATGCCTGGGTAGAACGAAAAAATCCTACATGGCATATGACTCGATGTAGTCATAATTTTGGTTGACGTGACATATGACTACATGAAGTCATATTTTGGCTGATAAAGCATATGACTGCATGTAGTCATATTTTGGATGATATGGTATATGACTTTGTATAGTCATATTTTCAAATGATGTGAAAGGTGACTATTGTGGGTTATATTCTTGATATTGTAGAAAATGACTTATAAGTTATATTTTTTGTTGATGTAAAAAATGACCCTCATGAGTCGTATTTTTTGTTGATTTAAAATATGACTCATGTGAGTCATATTTTCTACTAATTTTAAAAATGACCCTTTTCAGTTCTATTTTTTGTTGTTTGTTAATGTGAAATATGACTCATGTGAGTCATATTTTGGAATGATGAGGTAATTCATATGGAATGCTATTAATATTTTTATGATTGAATATAGTCATATTTTTAAATATTTAGAGTTACATTTATGGCATGATTGAGTGAGTGTTATCTACTTATATTTTGATTGAAAAATATTGTGAAATATTACTCAAGCAAGTGATATTTTGGATAAGGGAGAGTGAAATTTCTTACACTTGTATGCATAATTTGTAAATGGGATAATTGAGGATTACAATCATAAACTATTATAAATTACAATTACACTTTCTATACATTCTAAATAAATATGATTTAGTAGCTAGGTAAAAAAATTTATCTAGTTGAAAGTGATTACATATGATTTTTGAGATGCACAAGAACCAATCATAATAGAAAGTGAAATCCACAAAAGAATGTGTCTTTTGCCAATGACATTTGTTAGTCAATAATACAAAACATATCACAATGACTCATTATAAATGTATGGTTTTGCATGCTTATAGGATCTATATTCCTTACAAAAATGTAAAGATGTTGCCTCTTCAGTGTTGCAAGTAGCTTCCAATAACTTCATTCAACCTTAAGTGTCTACACATGCAATCAAAAAGGTTAATTTTCAATGAATGGACAATATAGCTCAACCTTAAAAAAATTTAAGGTAATACAAAATATGTAGCATAAGTTTAAAGTAAGAAAAATTCATTATAACTATATCTCTAAAAATTGCAAATAAACAAGAAGAAAGAATAGCAATGGTAATAGAGGGACCAATTAGCAAAAAATGGCAAGTGCTAAGAGCTAACAACAAATAAAACGTAATTGAATGCAAGAAGATGCAACAAAAGTAAGAACAAACAAGAATTAAGAGTTCAAAATACAACAAGAAATATAAGTTGGGATACAATAAAATGCAACAAATAATAAGAAGCAAAAACTAAGATGCAACAAAAAGAACTAAAGAAACTAAAAGCAAGAACTAAAGAAACAACAAGAGGAAATAGGAAGCAACAAGCAACAAGTGAAAATAAGAAACAAAAAGTAACAAGAAGCAAGAACTAAAAGGTAACCAGAAGAAGCTATTAAGAAAGAGCAAGAACTAAGAAGTGACAAGAAGCAAGAGCTAATTAACCATAAGGATCAAGAACTAAGAAACACAACAAGAAGCAAAATTCAAGAAACAAGAAGAAACAATGAAGAAGTAAAAATAGTCAAATGTTCTACTTAGAAGGGGTGACTACAACTAGGGTTTCAAAACCCTAAATTA
The DNA here is from genome assembly GCA_947034885.2 of Thuidium tamariscinum. NCBI lineage: Eukaryota > Viridiplantae > Streptophyta > Bryopsida > Hypnales > Thuidiaceae > Thuidium > Thuidium tamariscinum. The sequence goes on from OX344750.2 coordinate 37,324,938, forward strand.
GTGGCGGCTACAAAGAAGTGGTAGCTAGGGTTTCAAAACCCTAATCATGTGACTTATCCCAGTGATGTACATGTATGATTGGTTCTAGTCATGTGACTTGACATATACATGCAATTGACCAAATATGGCTATACAACACAACTAAGTTAATTTAACAACCAAATTTGATTCAAAATGGATACAAATTGATATTATAATTTCACAAAATGTGTGAAGAGAAGTTGCAAGGCCTTAAACAACTATATATAATTATGAAATGAAAAAAACATCAAAGCATATGCCATGCAATTGTCAATGTATTTAAGCTCATGCGCAAAGGGTGGAGAAGCAAAAGTATTTGATACAAGCACTAATTAAAAACATTATTGAAGCTGTCATGTGAGAAGTGTGCCATGTGATTTCCTGTTGGCCCAACAATGTGAAGATATATGTGAAGCAGCGCGGAGCGTTACAGAGCATTGTGGAGCATGAGGAACCGTGGATGCAAGTTGGGGTCTCGGCTTCAAATCAAGACGGGGAGTTGGCATCTCGTTTGGGGACCTCAATGCCCATGTCTTCCACGTGGGGCAATGGAGACTCATCTTTTTCAAGTTGAGTCTCCCATGTGATGGAGTGAGAGGTGTTTGCCTCGGAGTTCCGTCCAAGCATGCAATCATTCTTCAAGAATGGTGTAGACTTGACTTGTGCAATGTTGTGAGGTTTTTCTAGTTTCTTTTGAAGCTTTTCCTCACATTTTATTACTTGAAAAAGATCTCATTGCGTTCATGGGTGTATACGTAATGAAAATCTACACCTAAGCTTGTACAAAAACGTGTTTTGTTGTGTTTTGGAGGTGTTTTGCGTGTGCTGGAATTGCAAAAGAACCTCAAGTTCTAGCACCATAGCCATGGTTTTAGGGTGTTTTAGCCTTGGAAATGGGTCTTGGGCCTACAGGTGTTGAAATGTGCACTATTGCACCTAATTGTAGCAAAGGATAGATAAGCATGATGTCTTCCCACCAATGAGAGGCACTAAAGTGAACCATGGGTTAAGGGAAAGCTAACTCCAACTTGGTTGGAGAACGCTTAAGGGAACTCAAGGGAACGTGTAGGGAGTCGTCTCTCTCATGAGAAGAAGGAACATCCCCAAAAGCGATTTCGTTGACGTTGCCAGGGACGTTGCCTCGTTGTTGGTTAAAAAAATGTGAGCGTCGCAGTTATCTAGATTTGAGCGAAAGAGGGTATTAAGGGTGTAAGTTAATCGTATGCTGATGGAGGGCGCTTATATTTGTGGTCGATGGGGTTGCTCGAAATTCTTTGGCGGGGCTATCGTGTGACGGCCCAAGTTTGTACTGGCTGGAGCGAAGAGACTTGGTGCACGGCTCAAACAACTTGGCGGCTTCGAGGTCTATGGTCGAGGGAGTATGAAGAGATGCTGACTAGTTGAGATCGGTTCATTGTAAGCATTTCTTCTTTTTGGTACGCGAAGGGGAAGGTGCTTTGCGTCCTCTGGACTTAGCCTTTCAGTTTTTGAGTTGAGTGAGGAAGGGGCGGGATAGCTTATTTGCATTGGGTTGAAATTCTTGCGACTGAATCCTGCTTTTGTCCATGCATATGCTAGCTTCGTTGGGTCTCTGTGATCGTTGGATCTTTGCGATTAGTAGGTCATTGCAGATCTCAACGTTAGCTTCACATTGTGGGTATTGGGAGGAATTTTACACCTCCGTCGGTTAGGCATTGTTTATGCATTGGCTTCAGGCCTGGGGAGGTTTCGTCCTCGTTCCATTACGTCCTTTGATTACTGCAAGTGTACTATTGTGCTAATTTGGCCTAGTCTTCGTGGAGCCACACCACCACTTAGAGGGTCCAGCGGCTACCTTCAGGTCTTTCATATTGACTAAGGGTTTGGAAGTTGCGGAGAATTCAGTACGACGTGGGATTGTTGAAGTGGGGGAAATTTCGAGCTTGAGATTGCCTAACTTCAGATTGGGTGCTGAGAATCGTCGGATTTCGTAATTCTTTGGGAAAGTTGTCGTGAGGCGTCTGAAGAAGAGCGTTACATTCTGCATTGCCATTTGTTTCCGAAATTTTGGCAGAATGGGCTCCGTGCGTCAGTGAGGGACCAGAACAACATATTTTCCAGCCCGGGCTGTTGAGAGAGTCAGATTGCCGAGCTTGTGGCACGTCCTCCAAGGTTGCGGTCTAAAATCAGAGGCAGAAGCAGAGAGACTTTCCATCCCGCCCTTGGTCTTGTAGTTTTGAATCGCGGGGAATTTTATTGTCCCTGGATACTTCTAATCTGAACTGTGGATTTGGAGTGATCGCTTATGATCGGTTCAACATCTTGCTCAAGTTACATGGAGTTCAATTACCTTCAGAGAGTGAAGGTTTATCGACTGAAAACAACGATTTCGCAAAGCTGTTAAAGATTTGGTGATTGCAATCTGTGTCGGCCGTTGTACTTCTGCGGCAGTGTTGGGGATATGAGAAGATGAATCAAGGAGTGTGATTATCGAGAGTATAGTCCGTGACTGGGATTGAGACAAGGAGCTAAGTTCATTTGGAATGGTGAGAACGGGAATGGAATTGGGTTTTCTTTGAGAGATTCGAAGCATGGTGGTCTGAAGACAACAATTTCGCAGAGCTGTTAAAGATTTAGGGATTTCGGCAGTTCGGTCTGTGTCGTCTCGTAGAGAAGGTGACCGGCACAACCGGTCATCTTGGGTTGGTGACCGGCTATCACTGGTCATCCGAGACTTGGTGACCGGACCAACCGGTCACTTTTGGTTGAGGCGCTTAACGGCTTAAGGCCGGGTTTTGTAAAAAAAAAAAAAAAAAAAAAACAAAAAAAAACGATGACGACTTCTTTGAAAGTTGTTATTGGGTGCATTGGAACCTAGTATTGGAGGTGGAGGTACCACTTATGGTGACCACGAGGGCCCAAGCGGCACGCCATCCTGATAGAGTGGGGTTTAGACCTCCAACACATTTTCTTGAGTTGACAGAGGCAGAGCAATGGCAGCATGAGGCTGACTTCATTGCAGAGCTATTGACCATCATACAGGAGCGAGTGCCAGATCGAGGACTTCAGCATTATGGGGCAGAGTTTTCGGGTGTGTGGCGTGTAGATTTGGCAAGGGCAAAACGTATGGATGTCAGTGCACTAGGTGTAATGGCTTACCGTTTTTGTGTGGAGATTACTCCTTTCATTTCCTTGGAGAGTTGGGATGATAATCGTGCTGGAGTCTTGAATCGGTTGTTGCATGCTTAGTCTCTTCGTGAGATAGAGGTTGAAGTACTCAATGTTGGATTCAAGTACTTAAACCGCGACCGTATGATTGACTTTGCTTGGTGCTCCTAGATATAGATAGGAGTGGATTTAAGCTAATATTATTTAGCTTATTATAGTTAGGGTGTATGTGGCGGTTTGTACCAAACACTAAGAACTATTTATGTGATTGAGGATTCATCTTTATTGTATTCATTATCTATACAACTACATTTGGTTTAGGGTTTGATATTTTGGATATCTAGTCCAAGTTGTACCATGCAACACTACAATGGACAAAGGCAAGGGTGGCCTTATGCCATTTAGGTTGGTACCACTAGGAGACACGAAAAAGGAAGGGATACAAATTGAACTAACCAAAGAAGATCTTCAAGGGGTTCTAGAGTCCTTCCAAACCCTTCACGTAGGGTCCTCAAGTGAATCTAATCTAAGACATCAACCTCAAGAAGCTACTTTGCCATTTGTTCTCTCACCATTGGCACGTGACGGACTTGGAGTCCAAGCATTCAGGCAACCATGCACTAAAGTGTTAGGTCCAAAGGCAATTAAATTTTGGACTCAACAACGAGGAGTGCGCCTCATTTGGGACTTGAGAGCAGAATTGCCTAGCATTGGAGCTCCGTTGAATCGGGCAAGGGGGCGAGTGGAAGCAATTGATTTGGTGATTCCACAAGAAGCGGTGGTATTGAAGAACGAGGGGCAACGTCGAGAGGTGGTGAGACATATTTTTGAGGGGGCAATTCAATTGCCAACGTTCTCCTTGATTTTCACTAAGTTCCAAAGTGGAGATTACTTGTTCCACACAACGTGGCAGTGGGAGCAAGGTTGGTGGTTGGAAAGAGCATCCAATGTTTGGGATGCTCTAACACGTGGTTTCTTAGATATAGAAGTGCCACCAACAATTTACTGTGAGGCAGTGGGGGGGACACATGAGGCTTGGAAGCTTTATATGTGAATTTTATTTATATGTGAAAATTGGATCTGTCTAGCAGGCCGGGTTATACCAGGAGCGGGACACCATTTGCTAAGGACACCGTTTCTGAGTCATCAGACTCCAGTGGTATCACACTAGTACGGGTTTGGGATCGAAAACCTTTCTTGGGGAAGAAGGGTCAAGGTGATTCTATCCTAAGTACTAGCCAAGGGCAAGAAGATTGGGTGGAAAACCTTGAGCGTGTGGAGGAAGAAGACCTATCCACCATCATAGTTGACCACGGGGTAAAATTTGCTCCTAGGGAATCTATATTCATGTGGGACGAGATGACTACACCATATGGGAGTTTTGATCGGGGAGTTCGGCGATTTTTGGATGCTACAGGCACCATGGAGGTTGATGATTTTCGAAGGGAGTTTACCATGTGGTGTGAGCTCCAAAAATCACGCAACACTGACTTTAACCTATACATGGTATGGAGAGCATTATTTGGGTGCCTCGAAGGAGCACCGCTAGCAGATTATGGGGAGTTCGAGCTTGCTCACTCCACAGAGATTCTAACATGGCGGGATTATTATTCCCCGAATTTTGCCGATGTATGGGGAGGAGGGCCTAATGTTATGATCCCGTATAACAAAGGGAAGAAAGAGGAAGGGAGCGTTGGTACAGAAGGCTTAGGTGCCACTGTCACCACAAGTCCCACGGTGATGAGAGATCCACCTCCTTTCAATCCCAATGCACGATTTTTCATGCAGTTGCAACGGGACTATCAAGGCCAACAAGTAGATAAAATGAAATCACTTTGCACATTTGCACGGGGGAGTGACGAATCATTGCGAGAGGCACATTCGAGACTGAGGAGATTAATCTCTGCAATACATGGAGTGACTGAACAGCAAGCTGTTCAGCACTGGTATAGTATACTCGACAAGTAGTTGAAAACTCTAGTCCGAGGAGAAGCCTTGAGGTTAGGTGTACCACCAACTTTAAGGTTTGTTTTTGAGACCTCTAAGAAGATTGAAATCAATCTCTTGGAGGAAAAAGCTGCCATGGGGTTCTTAAAAAAGGAGAAAAACCCGTCAGAGAAGACCAAGTTTGCCAAAGCCAGCATTCCAGCTAACACTGGAGATGCAGATATTGTATGTTATGGCTGCAGGGGAGTTGGTCATCGTCAGCGAGATTGCAAAAAGATAACCAAGAAGGAACCTTCTAAGGCAGGTGGTTATTGCTCTAGGTGTGGTGTTAAGGGCCATGGGGAAGCTAGTTGCTGGAAGATACATCCAGAACTCAAGCCTAAAGGAGCTAAAGATGCAAAAGGGGCTGAATCCAAAGAGGCCAAAACTACTAATGGAGATAAGAAGTCGTGGAAGGCTCGATTTATAAAGTTGGAGGCTAAGATGGCGGCCATGAGTGCCAACCTTGATAACAAGGGATCCTCTTCTCAAAAGACTACAACGTCTTTTTATGCAGAGGAAGATGATCACTTGCTATGTGGTATGGCAGAATCAAATGGAAATTTAGTGGAGGGTTTTGCCATGACACGGAGCAAGACTATACTACTTAATGTACCACGAGGTGTAAGTACAAGGTTGGATCCACAGCGAGGTGAAGCCAATCGCCAAGCGTGGTTGCCGGAGTCATTTACTATAGAAGATGTAGTTCCCACCTCATCTATGGTGCCAACAAGCCGACACTCAAGCACTCTGCAAGCTAAGCGGCCTACTACTACAGGTAGTCAAGACACTAGCATACTCCTTGATGCGGCCACTACGGTTTGCCAGGCTCCTTTATTTTCTGCATCTATGATTTCACACTTACAGTTTAGTGTGGCTAAAGTGTTTCAATTGGCGGCTATCATGTGTGAGGAGGGCACCTCTACATCTATGAGTGCAATGGAAACCAGGCTTGAGTCAGAGATAATTACTAGTGAGAATTGGATCCAGTCTGAGGGCCTTATCTCAGCGGCTGCTCGATTGAAGACCATGCCAGCACGACCAGCAATAGAACGGTCTTCCATCACTCCAGGGGTGGTGGTTCTTGATAATTCCTAAGGTGTTTTCCAACTTGTTGGACCTAAAGGGAAAGTTTTTGCGCCTCGAAGAGTACTATTGGATTCTGGAGCCCAACCTTTGATGCTAGGAGAGTCGGCAATCGAAGGATTGGGTTTAACTAGGGACACATTGGAGACGTGTCCATGGACCATTAGTACATCTATGGGAGGGATGGAGCAAGCCAGTGGCATCACAAAAGGCGAATTAACACTACGGCTTCGCCATGATGATGTCGAGGACGCTAGCTTCATGAAGGTGAAGGCTATAGTCACACAGGCCAAATCTTATGATGTTTTGGTAGGGGCTATGGTACTATATCCTATGGGCTTCACCTTGGACTTTTGGGAGGAGACAACATCTTATAGACCGGGATGGCAAGCTGGAGATGGACGAAAGGCTCACTTGCCATCTCGTCTTATTCGAGTTCTTATCGGTAATCTTGCTGATCTCTATTGCTTCTCTGGGCTTGTAGTTGAAGGCCAACCTTGGTTTGAGGAGGATTTCGAAAAACCCCATGTTGTCACTTCTATTGCAATTAGCCAAGATCCAGATGATTACTTGGATAATTCCGAAGATGGGGGCGAAATATTATATCAACCAGGGGTGGAATCAACGTGGGAGAGTACCACCAAGCTACAAGATGTAACAACAATCGTGATCCAAGAGGCGTGGCGGCAATCCCTGTTGCCACGGGATGAGGAGGACGATACAAGTATAGACGATGCTGGTTCGCCTCTAGATACTTCTACAATCCATTGGAAACCATTAGATGAAGGTATTACACTTTTGGAGTTGTTTGGTGGGATTGGCACTGGATTGGCTGCAGTATTGCAGGCAGGAGTGAAGGTGCGACAATACCTTTATGTGGACAATGACGATATAGCACGTCAAGTAGCAAAGCGTCATACTCGACGATTGCGCCAAGCATTTCTTTCATTATTGAGTACCCATGCTATCAAAACTGCATTTTCTGCATTACCACGTGACATTTCAATGATTTCACATGAGGACATTATACGCGTGGGACCTGTAGATTTAATTATTGCGGGGTCGCCATGTCAAGGTATGTCTATGGCCGGTAAGCAAAATGGGTGAAGGACAATTGTTCTTCGCGATTTTATGATATGGTGCGGATAATTCGTTCTATCCAAACTTCTCAACCGCGTTGTCCTGTTGTAAATTCCTACATAGTGTAGAAACATATTATAATATGTTTTATTGGATAGCTTCAAGGTGACGTTAATTCTTTGAATAACTTCAAAGTGACGCTGTTCTATTGAGGTGTACAACATCCATTTAAGAACAAGATTTTGCCTTAGAGTTTCATTGGATTTTGTTGGTGAGTTTAGTTTCCACATTAGAACTAGAATGTCGAACTGGAGGGGTTTTTCTGAGTCTCAAGATGAAGAGCCTCAATCGGAGGCTGAATTTGAACTTTCATTGTCACAACTGCCGGATCAACCTCTTCTACTGCGAGATATTGTATTGCCGCGTGAGCATCCACGAGATGAAGTTGGGCCTTCTCGACCGCCGAAACAACCTCGTGTGGAGCAACGGTGGCACGGGAACCTTCAACGAGATGCTCGAGCTTTGGTGATCTTATTGCAAGTTGGGTGTGTTGAGCCTGGAAGTCGTGAAGTGACATTTGAAGGAGGTTTTGAAGGTTTAAACGACGAACAATACTTTTGTATAGTGAGGCCTATCGAAGGGAGTCGCGGTCACGAACGATGGTTAGAAGGATCGATGAATTCTTTGACAAAGGTGGATCGTGCCGATTATGTCGCTGCGACAACCAAACGTATCCTCAAGTTTTTGCAGATGGAGTGAAGCTTCGATTGAAACTCTAGTTTTTTACCTCTAGTATACATTTATTGAATGTTAGATCTTAATTTTATATTTTGAGTATTTTATTTAAATCACAATGTGTGATTATAAGTGTAGAATGAAAATTTTGTGATAGAAAAATTAGCTTGGGGTTTGATGATAAGGGAGAGTGTGAATGGGGAAGTGATTGGAATCTCAAGTGGGGTCTTGGTAGGGGTATAGGCTGATGTGCCTCACCCCCTCACTTATGATGGAGAGGAAATTAGGGAAAAGATGCTTAGTTGGTGTGTGTGGAGAGGAAAGTGTGTGTGTGTGTTTTGGGGAGTTTTGATCGAATTTCGGATTGATGTAGCTCATTGAGCATGAAGAATTGAGTAATGAAATTTTGGCATGACATTTCTTGTGTTTATAGATTTCTAAAGAGTGTTTACAAGTTGGATTTGGAGTTGGGAGTCAAAAGTTATGAGAGCTTGAAATTGTGAAGACCCAAAGATCTCCATTGAGAGATCAGAGGCTTCAATAAGCTATAAGTTTTGTAATACTTGTTTGTTTGACTTTATATTTGGAGGGATTGTATATCATTGTAGTAGCTTTCCAAAAAGTCATCATTCATCTGGTTTGGAGTTTAAAGGAAAAAGTTATGAGGAGTTGAAGGTCTGGAGGAAAATTGGAGTTTGGAAGGAGAAAGGCCGTGACTTGAAACGACCACAACTTTGGGTGTGTTTCTCATATGTCTTTGAAAATTCTTGTGGAGTTAGTTTGTAGAATTTCCTATCCATAATGAGTTCATTCACTTCATTTGAACTTTTATTGAAGAAGTTATCGAGTGTAGAAGATAGGAAGGAGTGTTGCCTTTATAGTTTAGAAACTCAAGACTTTGTTCCTTGATAACTTTTGGACAGAGTCTTAGTTTCTCATGAAAATTTTTGAGATTGTGGGTATTAGTTTGAGGATTCTAAGTTACTATCACACTTGCAATTTGGATTTGTAGTTCAAAAGTTATAGAAAAATATAAAGGCAGTAGTTGGTTGCCAAGGGATTTGAGGAACCTCTACTTTGCACTCTAATAACTTTTGGACAGTAGATTAGATAGAGTTGAGATTTGGAGGGTGTTTTCCTTGTAAAGTTATCTTTCCAAATGATATTACACTAAGTATTTGGAGACTTAAACCATCTGTAGCACTAGAAAGAAAGTCACAGCTAGTGAGAGGAGAAGTTTTTTAGTGTTCTTTGGGGTTCTTTGGGTTCTTTTGAAGACTTGAAGATTCGAAGGCCATATATGAAGAAGACCTAGCCTTGTGTTGTGGCTTGTGGCTTGTTTTCATTTTTGTTATTCCCAGCCAGTTTTGGAGGCTAGTTGAAAATTCAATTTCTGCATTGTAAAACTGTTGCGAGCCGTGGTAATCTAGTAAGCATTCCATTTTGTGTTTGTGGCGACGAAGTGGGGTTCATGACCCACATGGTCGATCTTTTATGTTGTTCCCATTCATGAAAGGCGCTTTCTGATCATCATGGATTTGAAGTTTAGAGGCCCATCATTCGGACGGTCACTCGTGTTGTCTGTCCCGTTTTACACGTCCGAAGCCTTGTTTCTTATTACACACCTTCACCCTTGGCCCTATAGAGCTAGCCACAGGATAGGCCAACGGAAGAACAAGTGAAGATTCAAGCAAAGATTCAAGTGAAGATCAAGAGAAGATTCGAGTTTTGAAGACTTACCCAACTTCACTCATCAACGTGCAGCCAGACACCCTGTGTGTTCCCTAAGCGTGCTCCTCTCTACCCGACAGCGTCCACCGGGGTATATTATTAAAAATATACATGTAGTGAGTACTTCATGCACACGTACTTTAGAAAATATTCATCGTATTCATGGAATTTTGGACATTTTTGTTTTATTGGATGCAACAGCGGTGGGCTCACGAGCTCATAGACCGCGACTGTGGTGGACTAATATAGCACCACCAGAGTTATTATCTACTGCAATTGAATGGACTAAACGTCCAGATGTTTATGTGAAGGATATTTTAGATCCTCACCGTTCACCAAGGCGTGTATACCATGATGATCAAGCTCCCTTAGCGGTAGTTAATCGCAAAGGTGAACCACGCCGGGCTTTGCCCACTTTGGTGAGTTTTTCAAGGTCCTATGCCTTTAAAGACAATGGACCAGGCTTAGTGTAGGATTCCCGCACTGAAGAAATGGTGGAACCCAATGCTGACAAACGGGAAAGGGCTATGGGATTCCAAACGGGAATCACCAACATTCCTGGTATCACCGAGTTTCAGAGACGACACCTCATAGGTCAAGCCATGGATTTAAATTGTCTCTCTTGGGTGGTTTCACTTGTAGTGGCTAAGCAAAAGCGTATAGCTTCAACTTTATCAGGCCACTTGGGATTTCATGAGTTGCAAGAGGCCATGAAACCATCAAGTTCCGAGACTTCGCACTTGATGGTTGGGGGCAAAGGGGCCTTTACAACTCACCCATGGGATTTATGGAAGAGTAATTCATTTTTCACGACTCCACGAACCAATTGGCCTAGTTGGGAGCAAATGGCCAAGCATACAATCGAATTGGAGGAGCATGTGGATAAATTATTCTTTGAGGAGCACATAGAGAGTCAAACCGAGGAAATATGGCAATTGAGCCAAGTTGAAGAGCAGTATGGCATGGTTGGAGTAGAGCAAGATGACTACTCCACGTGGTGAGCAATAGCAACCAAAGGTGGAAAAATCTGCTTCAAAGGAAGATAGGAAGGAAGCGGTGACCAATGAAACTTGGCAACCGTTGGTAGGCCTAGAAAATGAAGCAAAGATGAAGGAGGAACAAGAGTTCCTTAAGGTGTATGTGGATTGTTTTGTCTTTAGTCTTAAAGACTTAGGTGTACTGAAGGGACAAGAGGTTCGTATTAACTTGACAGATGATGCACCGATTTATCGCAAACCGTACAAGTATAGCGAGGTAGAACGCAAGATGATCCAAGCTCGAACCAAGGAGTTACTAGAGGCAGGATTGGTAGAGTTAGCTTCTCCAGATTGTGAGTATGCATCAGCAACGGTCATGCCATCCAAAAAAGACATTTATGAAATTGGACTGAGAAAAGGATGTGTGGAGACTATTGTAGAATTAACAAGTTCACGAAGTCAGACCGCTATGTCATGCCAACACCGGAGGAGAATTTTGACGCCATTGGCCATGCCAAAGTATTTAGTACTTTGGACCTCCAATCAGGTTATCACCAACTTGGTATACGAGAAGGTGATAAGGAGAAAACGGCGTTCTGGGGAATTGATGAAGATGGTAAGGATCGTCTATATCAATGGAGGTTCCTGCCATTTGGTTTGAAAGATGCACCAACAAAATTTCAAAGAGTTATGGATCGCATATTTTCGGGCTTGGATTTTGTAAAATGCTACATTGATGATATTATTGTCTATAGCATGAATCAAAAACAACACAGAGCTCACTTGGCAGAAGTATTTGCTAGACTGAGGCTCCATGGGTTAAAACTACATCCAAACAAATGTAAGTTTTATTATGACCAAGTGGAGTATTTGGGCCACATGATATATCCCGGTGGATTGGGAGTGGTAGCCAACAAAGTGGAGGTGATGCTTTCTATTCCAAGGCCGAAAGATGTGAGTAGATTGCGGGCATTTTTGGGTTTGTGTAATTACTATCGGAAATTTGTGAAGACATTTAGTGCGATTGCAAAGCCATTAACCATGTTGACAAGGAATGATCAACCTTGGATGTGGGGAGATGAGCAAGAAGCCGCCTTCAAGCAATTGAAGGAACGGCTAGCGTCGTCACCAATATTAAGGAGGCCAATTTCAGGTAGGACATACCAATTACACACGGATTGGAGCTCACTGGGGATTGGCGCGGTGTTGACTCAAATGGACGACGATGGTAAGGAGTTTGTAGTAGCTTATGCTAGTCGCTCAAACAACAACGCGGAGGCACAGTATAGCTCATATGAAGGAGAATGTCTAGCAGCAATTTGGGCAATTACTCATTTCCGCTGCTATTTATACGGTAACGAATTTCTACTGGTAACAGATCACCAACCGTTGAAGTGGCTTATGGAGTCTGACAAGCTTACAGGAAAGCTTGCACGATGGGCTCTTATGCTCATGGAGTATGACTTTAAAGTTGTGCACCGAGCCGGTTTGGTAAATATGGATGTTGACGGCTTGAGCCGCAATCCAAATCTTAGCCAAGTGGACTCTACGGGGGCTCGTTGGCACGTGGAAGAGGGAGAAGATTCGTTACCAGGTTGGCATTGTGCCACCTACTTGAGTATTATGGCGATGAATGGAGACACTATCAAGGAAGCCATTGTGGCCACAATGGATGTGGATGGAGGTGAAGAGTCTGGGGGCGCCAAAGATATTTTTGAAGATGTGGAGGTTATGAAATACTTGAAGCATGGAGAATTGACAACTACTCTGTCAACCAAGGAGAGGGATCGGATTCTACAACGAGCCAAGCGGTTTGTGTGGGAGGGGACTCATTTGCTTCGAGTATGGCCAGATGGCAACAAAAAGGTAGTACCGGCACCTCATGAGAGAGTGAAATTGATTATGCATGCTCACGAGGACTTGGGGCATTTTGGAGTGCGAAGAACTCATAGCTTGCTACAAATTCACTATTGGTGGCGAGGAATGCAATATTGTAATTGCAAGTTCAACAATTGGTAGCTAGATGCATCGTGTGTGATAGAGTGCGGGCATCATTCAATGCCTCGATGCCTCAATTACAACCGTTGCCAATCATGGGATTGGGCTATAGGTGGAATTTGGACTTTGCAGGGCCATTACTAGTAATACCACGACATAATAAGTATGTATTGGTGATGATTGAACATTTTTCCAAATGGATTGAGTTGGTGGCATTACCTGATAAGTTTAGTGAAGGGGCAGCTTATTCGTTTTTGGATCGTGTTTTGAGTTGCTTCGGGGTTCCTGCTGAGGTATTGACTGATCAAGGACGAGAGTTCCTTGGTGAATTTCAAGCATTGTGTGACCAAGCGATGATTGATCACCGTACTACTTCAAGAGATCACTCTGAAGCAGATGGATTGGCGGAGCGCATGGTGCAAACCGTCAAGAGGGGGCTTCGGAAATATAGTTTGAACAAGGGGCATCATAGAGATTGGGACTTGCAAATTCCATGGATAGCCATGGACTATCGGTTTAGTAAGCAAGCATCTCTTGCTTCTTTTTCATCCTATTATTTACTGTTTGGGCGTCATCCGGTTTTACCTATGGCAATCAAACAAGATGCAGATAAGATATTGGATAACATGGATGATCCGGACACGTGGGCTCGCGTATGTGAGCAACGGGCGGAGCTATATAAAAGAGTAATGCCAATGGCTTTGGACAACCTTTCTATTGCACAACATAGAGACACTTTGCGTTATGCCACGATACGAGGAGGGGGCTATAGGCCCTAGGTTCGACGTTTTTTGCCTGGAGACTATGTTTATTTGCAGCAAACAGCGCCAACAACACTCGACGTGACAGCAGGGCGTATTATTCTACAAGTGCATGAGGTGTTGAAGTCGGGAGTATTGCTCTTGGAAGGTCGTGACGGTAAGATCTGGAAAGATCACACACGCAATTGTGCGCCGTGTCACTTGCCTCACATTGATGGACGAATTGATACAAGCAACTCGCGGATTTCAGCTGGATTGAAATGCGTTTTATGTGGAAGCGCCAAGGGCGCTGCCACTATGGTGTTGTGCGACATTTGTTCCATTGGATGGCATACGGATTGTTTGAGTCCGCCATTGCAAGAAATTCCGGCGGGCCGGTGGATTTGTCCCAAATGTATGTCGGGGCGTGGACACGCATCTTCATCTTCATAAGGTTTTCTACTGAATTCTCGGTGGTTCTTCGGAGAACGCCACTGAGTTCGCCAGTGTGAAAGGGGCTTCAACACTGGCGAAGGGGGTGAGTAAAGGGGTGGTTGTAAAACCACTTACCACATCTGGTGTACCGTTATACTGTGGGTGTTTATTTTCTTTGCTTGCTATGGATGTCGCTAGTGTTGCATACTATGATGGTAGAGTGTTTTTCGCATTTCTATCATTATTTACAAAATATTACCGTAATTGTGACATACGTCACAAGTCATGTGGCGTTTTCCCTATGACCACAGTATCTACTGATGGTCATGAGCTATGGATTCTTGGTGTGGTTAGGTTGCTAGCCAATTACAAGATTCCCTGTTAACTTATGTCACACTTTCTCTCATGTTAGCACGATGTAATCTTGGCACGATGTGTTTGTGCACGACAAAGCAAAAAAAGGGATGTGCTTTTGTACTCTTCATCCCTGTAAGAACATCCAAATCCTTATTTTTTTTAATTGTGATACAAACATGCATGTGCCATGGTAAGCTTTAATCTTCATATGAATAATTTTGTAACTTCTATAGGATCTATACAAACCTTCAATAAGTATGATATTGTGACTTGTATGACATCTCCAAAAAACTTTCTACAAAAAAATACTTCAGTATATAGCATGCGTGAGAGTTTTATCTATATCCTTGAGAGAAAACATACACAACCATATTTTTTTATTATTGGACTTTGAATCCTAATTGGATGTTCAAAAGTTGTTCATTTTGCATTTTAATCAATGAACAAGTTTTTTCTAGCATTATACTATAAGTTATTTACATCTTAAATAAAGTTGATGAATTAGTAGAAGTTAGAATCTTGAAATGGTTTTGGCCAATTGAGGCTTAAATTGTAGTTTTCCAAATCCGATTTTAGAAATTCAATTTTTTTATTAGCTTAAGTTGTACAACGCAACATGCTTATTTTTAAATAGTAAAAATACTCATAATAGAATTTTTTTACAAAAATTAAAGGTGGATGAGGTTTTATTTCTAATTCATCCTTCAAGACTGCATCCAACATTTGTTTCTAGTCTATAAATTTAAGTTAATTTTTAACTTCAAATTTGAATTCTATGTCACTTAAAGTGAAATGTTCTTTCTTTTCCTTAAAGTAAATGAATATTGATATTTATAATTTAAAACTAGCACCCTTAACTATCTACTTTTATTGTATTCTATCTTCTTTTTTTTTTCAGTTTTAAGAAAATGTGATAAGTTATTAAAAACTTTTAGAAATTACCTAAGTGATCTTGAATTTAAACTTGGATTTTATTAAATTCTTAAAGATCTAACTTCAACTTTTAATTTCTAACATAACTATGGTTTCTATAATAAGAAGAACTGCAAAGTGCCAAATTTAAGGACATGCCTAGGAACCCATTTTCACCACATGCCTATACTCCAATATGTATACTATAAGTGTATCTTGAGGCCTCCCTTCATCCATTTTTATTGCATTTTTTGTCTCTTCATATACAATTTAAACAATAATTTCTACAACAAGGCAATTATATAAATACTATCTATGATCTAGTCCTTTTTCAAGTATATGATCTATTTCTTTATACTTCCCTCCTTGACTTTCTCCAACTTATTTTCTATATTTTCTATATTTTTTCTTCTATTTCTGGGTAATTGCAAGAAACACTTCACATTTTTTTATCTCAAAAACGCAATTTCTGCCATAGAACTAGTTGTATTGCACGATACTACTAGTACTACACATCAACATTGTGCTTGCAAATCTTAACCGTTGAATCAAGGTGCCTATAGATCTGGACCATCTGTTAGTACTATGTAATACTATAGACTACTACAAAGTACTACATAAGCCATTAGTAGCAAAAAATAGCAAAAAAGGGTTTTTTTCAACCTTTTCATTTTTAGTAATTCAAAGAAAATTCAGAAAATTATTTAAAAAGAATTCATTTTTCTAGCTAAGATTTTACTCACATTGCAATAAAGAATTTCTCTAGGGAAATTTTTCCCTCTTCATAGCCTTTGTACCTAGGAAGGTCACTTGACCCCATGTCTGCAATAAACATGTTGCTAATTTCATTAAAACCCATTGTCACCCCTTGTAATGTTAGTAGACCTCCAACTTGTCCAATTTGTGGCTTCAAATTTGGATTTTTGGGTCAAAAATAGGTCTAAAAAAACCCCAAATGGCCAAAATAGACATCCAATTGGGGGAACCTTAAAAATAGTAAACTAATTTTAAGAAATTGAAAAAGTATTCAACATCTAGAACTTTTGTGTGCACCTTCATTCCAAATTTCAAATCAAACGCACAATATATGCAAAAGTTATGTGCAAAAAACTACATGTTGGAAGTTAAGGGGACAAAAAATAGGACAAGTGTTTCTTGCAATCACCCTTCTTGGCATATTTTAGAATTTCAATTTGTGACTTCTATTACTAATATCTACTAATTAATTTATAATTATTCTAAGAATTAAACAATTATAATGACATAAGCTTCATTAGTGCTAACTAAATATATACTTAAGACCTTATAACTTCATTTGATCAACCATGTGTATTATAATCTACAATCTTTGTTTAACACATAGTCGTACTTCTATAAACTAAGGAATCCAATTAATCTTCTAATAATGCATAAAGCTTTGGTTAGCAACTTGAAACTTCTACTTCTACTTCAAACACTTAGACTATTCAAGACAAATTGCATTCTCCATTTACTCTTACTCTATGGCTTTTCTTATATGAATTTCTCACAATCCTTTTTCCCCCCTTCGGATTAGGTTTTTCCCAAGCAATATGTTTTTTTTAAGCTCCAAAAGCTCCAATCCACATCATTAGTTTAAATGCATGAGATTTCATTTTGTATTAATTACTCTAATTAGCTTTTAATTTGTATGAGCCATCACATTTAATCTGTGTAATCAGTCAACCTTACAACAAATCCCAGTAGTAGCTCAAGGCGAGCCTACTTTCCATTGTAGATTCTCAAGCTTTGTCGTACCTTAGTACTCCATATTGTCCATAGGCTTTTATTCTTCTCTAATTTCATCCTAAATTCTTTTAATAAAATTCTTTTTAATTATCTTTTATTGTTAACAACTTATTTTTTGGCTTCTCTTTTGAATTCTATGAAAATTTTGAAGATATTCATTAAAATATAAACAAGTGTCACTCCAAATTATTTGACATCAATTTATATTAGACAAATTATAGAACTAAAACTAACCTTTTTTTTATAGAGAAAATCATGCTTTAAACCTAAGGAATGGTCTCTGGGACCAAAATATAAAAGCCCCATTATAGATTGCCCACCTTTTCTTTGGGCTTATAGAAAAAAAATAATTACAAAAAAAATATGAATACAAAATATGACTAACATTAAGATATAATTGAAGTAAAATTATGACCAACGAATGTGATTAGGCACTATCTCTTCAAACATATTTTTTACCCAAATTTTCCTTTACTTGCTACCAAAAGAAAAAAAATGACTATCAAAAAGATGTGACTACAAAATACGACTAGGCACTTTCAAAACATATTCCTTGGCCAAATTTACCTTGGATTGCCCCAAAAGAAAAAAAATATTACTACCAAATAAATTTAATTGCAAAATATAACTCACAAAAAATATGATTGAAAATATGACTAAAGTAAAAATATGACTAAGTACTTTCCAAAGAAGTTTACCACTCAAATTTTCTTTAAGCTGGCCAAAACAAAAAATGTAATATTTGTAAAGATATGACTGCAAAATATGAGTAGGAAGAATATGACTATGAAATATGACTCTACGCCTATAAATGTGTTTTCTATTGTTCCCAATGAAGTATTTGGCGTTCCCAATGGAAATATACTACACGTTCTTGAAGTATAAGGTCAAAATATGACTTTGACTACAAAATATCTCATTACTAGCTTCACAAATCTTTTTGTTGATTCCACTTGCCAAGTTTATACTTTGAGGTGGAAAATCCAACACATTCAATAATATGTGGGTTACTCTTTATTGAAGTCAAGGATACTATTCATGCATCTATTAATGTTGTTTGATCAATTGATGAAGTAGAGAGATTTCATTAGCGGATCCCTAATTTGGGTGTAGATAAAAGGTGGTAAATAACACGGAAGGATTCTTCACTAATCTCAATTATTAAGAGCTTACTCAAGAATTTTATCCCTAGCATGTTAAGGGGGAGGGTTTACATTTTTTAACCTATACATGTCAAGAGCCTAAGTGGCCCATTCTTTCGTGTGGTAGTGCAAGTGCTCTAACATTGTAAAACCAAGCAATGGTCTTCTATGCTAGAAAGGTATTATATGCCTTTAGATGGATGCAAGAGATTGATTATGTAATTAAGAGTAGGGTTGATTGAAGAGCCATATAAGACAATTTTGTTCACAATAAAGTCTTCTTTTCAAGCATCCAAGAGTAATCTCTTCCTCATTAGCAAACAACTAAATGTTATGTAGTACAATAGGGATTTAGTAAAAGTTGGAAAACCAACGAAAAAAACTATTTCCTAGATAAGTTAGTTCAAATTCTCTCATGTGTTTTTCCATGCTTTAAAATGTTTTGAAAAAATATACATCAAAATCATGGTGATATATAAGTTAGATTTTATGTGTGACAATGGCAATGCTCTTATGCCCTTCTTATGTTTCTATTCTGGCAAAGCATAATACTTTGGAGTATTGGGAGGACCATTGTGTGGTTATACAATGTTACATTGTATCTTACCATGCTAAATTGTTTATTTTGACTGTATTGGGCATTTTCTACTTAATTTTTGAAGGACTTAAAAACACTTTGCAATCATCTAGTATATCGAGCTCAGTGGTAATTGATCAAAAAAACTTAAACCAAATACATTAATGATTACAATAGTAAGTTCATAAGAATGTATCACAATTCATATATTAAACCACAATTGAAGAGTTATGAGGCTAAATATGGATTGTACAAGGGATCCAAAGGGCCTTTCATTGGTTTTTATACTTTTCACTTGCCTTGTGAGTAATTGAATACAACTTTTATACAATGTTTTTTGGGGGCAATGAAATTCCGTTTCATTTGTTAACCTTGGACCACTTTGACATCCAATTTTAGGATGATGTATATATTGAAAATCAAAGTTCTTTCTCATTTTAGCTTGGATGAAAGTCTTATGAATTTGTAGAGATACTTTATGAAGTTGTGGTCCTATCCAAGGATTGGATTTGGTGTTGCTAGAGTACATATTTTTTCCAAAATTACGAATGTGGAAGTATGTTAAGTAGTTGAGTTGGGTTGACTTTAATTCAAACTTGGAATTGCAAAAATGAGGTCATAGATTCAAAGAATACAAAAAATTCCAAAAAATCACCATGTTGAGAGAACCTCATTTCAAATCCTTTCCAACAAAATTTACTCCAAAAATGATAATATTTTGCTTGTAATTGCATTTAGAAGGAATTTAGAATTTTCCCTTTCAAAATTTATAGAAAAATATTGGTAGTAGCATTGGTGAATCTAACTGGATGGATAGAATCTAAAACTCAAACTCTACAACTTTTATTTACATCCCAATTCCAAAATATTCTTCCAAATAGTACTTTTTGATGATTTTTCAAAATAGTCAATTCTGGAATGAGTCTGGATGCTTAAAGGTTTGTTTTTTTAAATCTTATTTAAAAACAAACAAAACAAACACCTTTTACAGTACGTAACATTCAGTAGCCCATGGAAGGGCTGCCTTCCCATTGGTGAAGTCCCCATCACCCAATTTCATCTGACATTTTTTGGAGTTGCAAGTTTAGTTACTAAATGGTGTGGAATACCATTGGTGCTGAATGGAATGGTGTGGGATATTCCACACCATTTCATCCGCATGATACAAACGGATTCATCATATTTTGCCGTGAAATGATTACTCCCTCTGTCCCACTAACTTAAAAGCTTCCTGATTAGGCTGATTTCCAGTCTTTGCAGAAAGAATTTGGGAAGCTTTTAGTGGGACAGAGGGAGTAGATTTTAGCAGGCCGTCCCTGCCTGTCCCTGCATTTTGGGCTGGTACCTGAACTTGCGTGACCTATTCCCAGGGCAACTGAGTGGACAACTGATGGCTGCAACTCTGTTTGCAGACTGCAAATGAAAGTGGCCGGCCCGGGGGACCTGACCCTGGCTGGCTGCTTTCTTTTGATTTCCCATGCATGATCAACTTTGCAGAGTTTGAATTCTTATCTGCACTCAGAGGTCCCCAATTATCTTGATGAGATGTGCACGAGGCGGGTCAAATTTCCAAGCACAAAGTAACTTAGTTTTTGTTTTGATTTGTTTTACTTGCACCCCGTGAGTGATTTGAGGGGCTGAGCCAGGGGACCAGTGAGTTCCCCCTGACCCTGTACAGTACACGGCAGCCATCTGGACTGTACCGGCCGCTGTAAACATCATCCCCAGTTCCTCACGGACTTCCCGGGTGCGTCAAATTCAGATTGCAGAAATCCAAACTTGAGTTGATTTGGCCCACCGGCTGGGCCTGCAGCAATTTATCGGTGAATGGCCAAAAGCAATCCCGTCAGTATTCCCGTCAGTCAGTCATCCAGTGTGAGTCATCGAAGCTGAACCCTTTAATCCATCCCGTTTCATTTGTTTCCAAAAAAAACAAATTAAGCTTAACCCTTTTAACGCTTGAGAGTTGGCCTACGGTTTCTGATACTCCTGCGTCCAAGACAGCATGACAGGGAATGGAAGACGAAGAATCCTACCATCAAAGGTGGGCCCAGTATGGTGGATTTACCTTGCGGGGAAATGCAGGAATTTATTATTTTTTGCAAATACTTGTTTTTTCAAATTTGGAATTCATTTTTGCAATTGGAGACCTTGAATGAGTTTTGGAAGGTCAAGAGCAATACCCTAGACATGGCTAGCTTTTTTTCAGTTTTCTCTTGGAAAATCCAAAATTACCTTGCTAGGCCCACTTTTGATAGTTAGATTTAACCCCTACAGGATTGAGGCATTTTCTGGCTTGAAAACCATTCAAAACTGCCATGTTTGCTACTTCTTCCCAAAAAAACAAAAGAAAACAATTTTCTTAAAATCTAACTGTAGGATCTCGTAAATTACTTGTCTGAAATCATGTGGTAAAAAATTGCAGGACACTAAATCCTGCATTTGAACTAGGCCCCGTAAGGATAGATTTGCCTTGGGAAAAACACAAGAATTTTTTATTTTTTGAAAATAATTTCTTTTGCAAATTCTGAATTCATATTTGCGATCAGAGGCCCCAAATTAGCTAGGAGGCCATCTAGGACATTCCAAGACACGGCCCAAAAATATGGGGCTCTTTTACTTTTATCCCTAGCAAACCCTGAAATTATCCTTGAAATTACCCTGGGGGGCCCAGCTCAAATGGAGGATTTAGTGTCCAGCGTAAAATTTCATGAAGTTTGACCATACAGATTGGAAGATATTAGCATTCAAAGTTGAAAAAAAAAAGTATTTTTGAACTCTGATTTGCAATTTCAGATAACATTGACTGCCATTTGTTAAATTTTTTTGCACTATGGACCATGAAGTTAAAATTTTTTATGTTGAACATTTGAGTTGAGAATTAGGGGAGAAAATTTCAAAAAAAACTACTTGATTTTCATTCATTAAAAAATTGTTAAGTAGAAGTAGGTCCAAGATTGAACAAAACACAAAGTTGTTAATAACTTTAAGATGTAATTGAAAAACCATGATCCCAAAGGTGATCTTGTTCTTACAAACATCTTAAACCCTATCAAAATAGAAAATTTGAAAAATTTGAAAAATTGCATTCAAAAATGAATTCTATAAGTTATTTTTTGAAGAAGGTGCTTAGATTGCCCAAAATACAAGATTGTCCATAACTTTCTCATTATTAGTCCAAATAAAATGAACCAAAGCTTCAGATGTAGAACAAAAAATAATCTTTGAGAAAAATAAATAAAAAATAAAAAAATAATGTTTTTTGTGTTTTTTTTTCTGCCCGGCAAATTGCTTTTTGGACTTAGAATGGCATAACTTTTGCTTCCAAGCACTAATTGAAATAAAAATTATATTTTTGGAAAGCTAACCTGATTTCCTATCTTCAAAAAAAGTTTTAAAAAATCATAGCAAAAATTCAGGTCACACAAGCCTGCCCAAAATTCCAAGTGTCCCCCAAGGGGACTTTAGTCCTTTAGGGGTTAATGTTGTCTTGCATTCACAATTGTCCAACTAAGACTAACAATAAGTTTGTTGTGCAATTAATGAAAAGTAGATAAGCTAAACATTGGATTCCATTATCCCCTAAAGGACAAAGTTGCATTTTTTGGCAACATAGTAATTTTGGACAACTCACTATGGTTGGAGTTTTTATTTATTTATTTTTGCAATTTTCACACAACATGTGCTTGAGGAGTAGCTTTAAAGCCCAACAATTTTCATAACTTTTGAGTACATGGTTAAAAAGTTATTGCATAATATGTGATTTCCATTGTTTGGCGGGCAACCTGGACAACTCAAAAAATTTCTTTAAAAAACACATTTTCTTAAAATGAAAAATTGAAATTGATTCTTTAGATTTATATAGACATGCATAGCTTTGAATCATTCCATTTGGATTAATGAGATGAAAGTTATGAGGAATTTTAGTTTACAAGTAGGTATAGAGTCTTTTACTACCCATAAAGTAAAACTCCTCATAATTTTCATCTCATTAATCCAAATGGAATGATTCAAAGCTATGCATGTCTATAAAATCCTAAGGAATCAATTTCAAATTTTAATTTAAAAAGGGTATTTTTACAAGAAGTTTTTTGAGCTATTCAGGGTGCCTGCAAAACAATGGAAATTACATATCATGCAATAACTTTTTAACCACAAATTCAAAAGTTATGAAAGTTGTTGGGCCTTAAAGCTACTCCTAGGGTGCATGCTATGTGAAAATTTCAAAGAAATAAATAAAAATTCTAGTAATAGTGAGCTACCCAAAATCACTATATTGCCAAAAAAAATGCAGTTTTTGCATTTTTGCATAAAGGCCATGCATATTATATTGTACCAAAAATTGTAGGCCATTTCTAGCTTTGCTCAGCATTTAAAGATTAACTTATTCAAGTGGGCAATGATTCAAATGAATTAAATTGAAATTAAATTGAATTGATTGAAGGTACTTCACACAAAATTATAGAATAAGGGAGAAACATCCATTCTTATACCCTAGTATACATCTAATCATGTCCTAAAACTTTGGATAAATAAATGTATGTTCTAAATGTTTAACTTTGATTTGTTGATGCATTTGTAGGATGCATACTTAACTCTAATTTATTGACTACTAATGTTTGCAAATTTTAGATTTGGGTCTACCTATGTGACAGTTTTAATGGTCTAGGGAGCCAATACTTTGAAAAATCCTCCTCCCTCCATTCCACTAAAAAACTCCAAAAATCTTCCTTAAGAAGAATTAACTACATTTTAATTCATAGTGTTAGCAATGCATACATCCAAGAACCAATAATCCATCCCTTATATCTATGCAAAATCTCCAATTTAGGTGATATTGTTTGGATCATTTAATCCAAAATCAAGTAGAAAGTATGATATTTGAGAATAATTTGTGATTATTTCCAACTCTATTATTTTAGGTGATTTAAAAGATATTGGTAACAATGGAATCTTCAAAGCATATTCTTCAACCTAAATATCTACAAATAGCCCACTTTATAATCAAATTTTCATGGTGCTAAAGTAGTCATTGAATGCATCATCAACACTATTGTCTGAGGAATAAACAAGTACAAGGGGCCTCATATGGGCAAAGCCTAGCTTGCTAGGCTAGAGGAATGCTTCCCGATTGTTTCACTTGCCCCACAAGGTTGATCAACATGGTGAATACTTTCTCAATGGTTGAAATCAAAAAACAAAATTTTTACTGGGACAAAAAATGTGCCAAATTTGGAGGCTTTCAATATGATAAAGGGAATAGAAATTATATATGACATCCAAGAAATCTATTTTTTTAATATTCATGATTTTCACTCACTAATATTAGAAAAAATTATATTTTAAAAAAAGGTCCAACTATTTTGAACTGTTTATATTGATATTTTTGGATGCTTTGACATTAGTGAATTGAATATATATAATGACAGAATAGTGAAATGCACAAAATACTACTTCCTCCGTTCCAAAATGATCTTCCGGTTGGCCTTAAATTCTTGTCCCAAAATGATTTTCCTAGTGTGACTAGGAAGAAAAGCCCGTGAACTAATTTTCCTTTTGTCTTACACATTTGGATGAACACTTCGTATAAGCATGATAAGGGCCCTAAGCATAATTTATGATTGAATGTGCTAAACTTGGCAACTTGGATTGGCTAATTTGGAGAGCTGATGCTTTGGTGGGTCCAAAAGTCGTGGATCTGCAATTTGAATTTTGGAATCTCAATTATTTATAGAAATGCAAGTACATGCGCAGAGGTTTCTGTTTTTGTTGTTTGTCAAATTCACTATACACCCCTCCCTTCCCCATGTGTATAGAAGCTCCATTGGGGTGGGAATGAACGATGGTTGTAGTGGGAAGATTGATAAAGTGCACAGGAAGCGTGGGAATAGAGAGAATGATTGGCTAGTAGTACTTCTCATGAAGGCTCTCAAATTCTCATTTTTAAGTGCTTAAAAGTCACACTTCTAAAATTATTTTGAAGCTCAAATTTGCACTACAATAGGAGTACGTTAAATTCTATGAACTTCTCCAAAAAAATTGGAAAAAATGTCTTTTTAATCCTTAATCTGGAATATTTTGTCTAATAGGAAGATCATTTTGGGACAGAGGGAGTAATAAGTAGTGTCAAGTTGTAGGTTGCCTTAAAGTAATAAGCCTATTACTACCCTAATTTGCAATCTTAAATATTTTGGGGTCAATTCCAAAAGGGATGTATATTTTTCAAAGGTGTGCATTTGTATCACAAAGCATTCTATATCCAAGAGGAATTAAAGTTTTACAATTTAAATTTAAATTTCTATAAATTTCTAAAGTGGTTCACCCTAAAAGTATGAAACTACCTATAAAGTGGAGTCATAAGCATCCCATAAACAACATAACTGCTCTCCTATGTATCTAAAACTTTCAAATATTTTGTAATTACCTACAAACTAAACTCTTATTTCAAAATTTCATTTGAAAAAAAATTATTCCTAAAGGCATTTTTTGAGTTGCTTGGGCTATCCACTAAGCAATGAAGATTACATATCATGCAATAAATTTTTAACCATAAAGTCAAAAGTTATGAAAATTGTTGCTCTTTAAAGCTACTCCTTCAACACATGGTGATTGAAAATTTTTAAGATTTAAAAAAAAAAAAATTCATAGTGAGTTGCCCAAAATCAACATGTTGCCATAAATGCAACTTGGTCCATTAGAGGTCAACTTTAATTGCCAAAGGTGCAACATTTTAGAATCTTTAAAACTTTGAAGTTAAATAATACCTTCATAAGTTACTATTTTTGATTCAAGATTTTATGCAAAGGTGCCTATTAGAAATCTTGATGTATTGGTTGATTTTGATTTTCTTGTCTAAATTTTTTGAATTTTGAAGCCCTATTCAAAGAGTAATACTCTTGGTAATACTAAACTTATTCCAATAAAAGTAAAGGGAATTAACAGATCATTTTGGAATGGATGGTATATGTGTTATGTTCTCTAACCATGTATTTTTTTGTGACCTCAATTTTAGATTTGAAATGTAAAAAGAGGATTTATAGACTTCAAATCAGTTTTAACATCTTTGTAATCAAATATTGTAATTAAAAAAAATTCATAAGTGATATTTTTTCCATGCAATGTGCCAATCTCTAACATGTCTAGTTTAAATTTGTATGATTGCAATTAAAAAAATTGATGAAACTTATCAATACATTGATTTTTTGTTTAACCTTGGGCATTTAGGAGGTTAATACCAATTTCTAACAACCATCAAGTAGAAACATGCTATATTGTAGAACCTCTATTAAGCAAGATTCTCTAAAGTTAGAAACCTCCTTAAAGTAATGTATTGGACTTGTTTTAGACTAGGTTGCATATAAATGTTATGAATGCAAATGTCCCTCCTTTGAGTAACAACCTCTCTAATGTAATGTATCAAACCAATCCCCATCCTTTGTTCAATAGAAGTTCTTTACAATAAGGTAGGGGGCTGTAAAACTTTGAAATTTGAGGGCATTACAGGACCGTTTCTGGTCTGTTCCCGAAACGGCTCCCAATGCCGCAGCCTTGTCAGGCCGACTTTTACCAAAAAAAAAAAATGTATTTTCGAAACTTCCCTGTTTTCAGAGTAGATTCTATTCCCTTTCGATTTTCCCACTTAAGTGTAGATTTTAGGAATCCTTTTTGAAATTGGAACTAAAATCGATACTAAAATCGACATCCAGTTTCAGTGAACAGAGACGAACTTAGAGGCTCAGAGTTAATCTAACCAATAAGTGAGTAATGTAAACCATCATCATAAAAATTCTTACACTCCTCAGTTATAATTTACAACCATTATAGTCCAAGTAGTAAGACTCATTGTAACTAAAGATTCAGTTCGAAAGTTCATGATATTCGATCAGCTCGCAGTGATTGTAATAGATCAATACTACTTTCACGATCTGCTAGCGTTTCACAAACGCAGTTTAACAAAAAAACCCGTATGATTGATAAAAAAAATGGGGTATAATATTGTTCTCTTCCTGATCTCTAGAGGGAGATCAGGATGTATATACATGCCGAGATGAACCAGTAGGTTCAGTAACAAAAATACACACTGCAACTTGTCTCCGTTTCCTTCAGCCGTGGAAGCTTCGAAAAACTTGACCTACTTAAAGCGACTGAGTTCCTGAACCTACAAGTATTTTCTGTCTGGAAAGCAAGAGCATAGCTCACAAATGTAAAGAGCACAAAGCTCTTCTTTGCAAAGGAGAAGTAGACTTCACATGTCTGTAAAGAGTTTGGAAATTTTTTTTTGAAAAAAACTTCCTCCGGAGGTGGTAACTCTCACATGTACCCATGCCAACCAGCCAACAATTAGTTTGCTATTTGACGCATACAAGGTGTCTACAAGTTACCACTACTTGTTATTGTATATTCACCAGAGAAAAAATTCAATCAAACTTCACAAACTAATTCTGAAATTGTTCAAAGAACAACAAACGTAACACTATTGTAAACTTTTGCAACACCTGTTGGCCGCTAATTTGCGATCCGAGCACCATTGTTGCCTTGCAGTTTTTGCACCACCCTAACGATACTAACAACAAGTCCTCCCTAGCTTTGATCTGAGTAAATCAAAATTATGAGCAGCTCCAGAAGTTGGAACGATGGACACACAGTACTGAAGTTCCCTTTGTGAGACAGGGGTATTCCGGGTGTTCAGCGGGATCGATGCCATGCTTACTGGGCAGTGGTTTCAACGGATCCAATCCGGTTGTCATTTGCAAACTTGCAGAGCCTCCAAAGTTTGATGCCCCAATACCGAAGTACAGTCAGGATGTTTTCAAATCCATTTAAGCGATGAGCAAACTGGGGGCTTTATTTGAAATCTGTGTTTCAATGTATCAGGTGTTCCTGGCAAGGTCATAATCAATTAGCATATTGAAACATCAATATATTTTGATTGTGTAGGTACTAATAGGTATCCAAGAGCCTAACTTGGATATTCAAATTCATATTTATCCTGAGGCATTTAAATGCGTTTAACATACTGACACAATTAATTCTTGGAGAATTAAATTTGTGTTTTGTTTATCATGAATCATAGCAAATAGCAGTAGACTTATTTTCAAGACACAAGAAATAATCCTTGGAATTATAAGCCTAAAAAATAAAAAAAATAAAAAAATAAATTTGGGTCCTGAAATATGAAAATAAGCCCAATTTTTATTTTTATTTTTTTGAATTTTTATTCTTATTACGTGGCAGTGTCCCGACCACGTAGGATTCGAGTTCACAGGGCAGAAACTGCGTTCCCGCAGTCCGGGAACCCGCAGTCTCCTAATGCCCTCAAATTTCTTCTAATGGCGCCCCTTCACCAATTGATTTGCATTTTGGGGAAGCTAAACTCTTTAAAACAATTTTCAGTAAATTTTTGTGGTAAGAAAAATGGAATTGGCATCTAACCCAAGCCGTTTCATTTTTTTGAACCTTCATGGAATTAGTTATGAATTTTTGAAGTTGAAAACACAATGGTTTCTAAAAGCAACCCCCTCTGAAATGTACACTTCTGGTACATGTTAAAGGCAAAATCTACCAGATCACTTTTAGAGACAGGGTTGCAATTACCACCCCCTACCTTATGCTATTCTTTTCAAAGGCTTCTGAGCTACTAAATTTTGGTGTTGATTATTTTTCTGTCATAATGTGAGTGTGATACATCATATTGTTTTCTGATGCCACTTTTTCCTTGGCATTGGAAGTCTCGGTTGGAAAGATTGGTTGGGGAACTTCAGTGGTCGACAATTGTACGACCTGAAGAATTCTGAAGAAACTCTAGAACTTCAAATTCTGTAATCTCTTGATTGACCAATTTGATCCAAATGATTCTCAACCCCTAAATACGCAAAGCCTTTTTTGAGCTTCTATGAATTTGCTCTAGAGTGAACCAAAAGTCAACTTTATAATGAATTTTATCAATTTAAAAAAAAAATGTAACCATACAAATTCAAACTAGAGATGTTAGAGATCATTTAGGAAAAGAAAATACAACAATATCATTGATGGATTGAAAGATTATAATTAGTTTGATAATGAGGATGTTAAAATTGCAAAAAAGATGTGAAACCTTTCAATCTTCTTTTCACAAGTCAAATCTAAAAAGTTGGTGACTAAGAGATTATGAGGTGAAACAACCTAATATGCATAACCTCAATCAATTTATAGCTTCTCAAAATCTACTCTACAATTTTTTAAATGAATTTCTAATGTGATTTTTTTTGCAAGATCTAGTGTATTTGAGGCTCATTTCCAAGAGTCCTCAATACTAGAGAAAGTCAAGATTGCAATGGGTACCCATGCACAAAATCTTGAATAGAAAAATCATAATCAATCATTTTTAAGCATCAAGTTATTGATGCATAATCCTTGAGCACCTAGAGCAAAATTATTGAATTTGAGACCTTTCTCAACTCATTCCAATTAAATTGTCTCCTAAATTGAAGGGCTTTTCACATCATGGAAAAGCAAGAAGTTGCAAAGGCTTGTGGTCCTCTGGCCTCTCACCTTTCAAAAAGTATTCCATGTATACCTGGAAGTGTGAAAATTCACATGATAGGAAGCTCATCAAAGTTCCAGGATTAGAACTATTTTAACACCATCATCCCATCATGTTATACAAGAGTCTAAAATTATCCATAAAAGAGTTGCACTACAAGCACCTTCTAACCAAAAACCTTTGGTAGAGTTTTATTGCTAGTAGCATGACACATCAACTTTTTTTCATCGAAGTCCTATCTTTCTACCTATGTAATGTGAAATGCTACTACCATCCGGAACCAATCATTTTTAAGAGATGCTCTTGCCGTCCACCTTCCTTCCGCTCATGTAAAGCACCTTTGAGATCCACATACTTTGACCAGACTGATTGGTAGTAGAGATAAGTCTTGAAGTGTGGGGAAAAGGATGTGTCCTTTGACCATACTATTGAAAAGATTATAATAGTTAAACATGGAATTTTTTTGAAATGGAGAGGCCATATTTGGGGCGCTTGGGCACTCAGGGGTTAAAGTAGACTTCGAAAAGAATTCTCCAAAAATACAAACTACTAAAATAGCAACTTGGTAAGAACTTCAAAGTTTTGCAAACACCAGATTTTGGTGCCTTGGGCATTTAGGGGTTAAGACCTGGTTCGAAATCGACCTCAGACACGACTCAAAAATTACAAAAGAAATCATAAAAACCACGACCTCAAAATCACGACACAATTCAAAACGTTCGCCATCAGAGAGTGCCTTCTCAAGCACCGAAAGCCCAAATTTCAGGCATCGCGTCCCCCTCCCCCCTCTTGGTCGTTGCTCCATGTCAGTTTTACCTCCTTTCATATTCTGATCTTGCACATAACTGGCACATGAAGTTCTTGCGGTCACCATATACAGTACTTGTATATGTCTCCTAATTACAACATCTCACACTGCGTACAGGTAAATTATGAGGAACTTGATTCTTAAGCTCCAAATAATCTATCTCAAGGATTAATTAACTCCCTACTGCTCTGAGTAACTATTATACTGTCTAATTCAGGAGGCAGCATTTAAGTGCAATAAAATGATTGTGCCAAATAAAAATCAGAAGTCATCATGCAAGTCGCAAGGAGCACTATGCGTTGGTGTGGATCGAAAGAGACCCTGCGGCTCGTTCGATTCTTCCGCAACAGAGATCACATGGCTTTTCTGAGCAGAGTCGGAAGAAATTAAAGGTGATATTACCGGTATCCCTGCATGATCCACTTCCCCGAACAAAAGCTGCAGCGTATCCTCTAAACTTCGTTTGGGGAGACTACCACGAGGGACTCGCGGCTCCACCCTGTTGCCTCCCGTTTTCTCCTTCACTGACAGGCTCAGGCCCTTTATCGTCATATGGCCTATATTCACTGCACAATCCAATGGATTAAATCACTTGGGATTTATGACTTTGCTCACCAGTCCCCACCCACGCAGCGACAATCATCATGGGTTAC
The DNA here is from genome assembly GCA_947034885.2 of Thuidium tamariscinum. NCBI lineage: Eukaryota > Viridiplantae > Streptophyta > Bryopsida > Hypnales > Thuidiaceae > Thuidium > Thuidium tamariscinum. Next base: position 37,355,612 of record OX344750.2, read on the forward strand.
CAAACAGAAATAGATAGAACTCATCAAAGAGTTGACTCAGAAAGTGTAGTAGAGTGCCCGCACAGAGATTTGCGGGCGTGGTTCAAGGTGGGTGACAGAGAAGCCGCAAAATTTCTGTGAGGGCACTGGACAGACAGATAGACAGACACGCATGCGAGGAATTCAGATTAACCATCCAGAAAAACCAATCCAGCTAGTACCCACGAAGTCCAGATATCTACTACTGTACTACCAGAACATTAATTTCCAAACATGATTTCAATGCTTTGGTTACACCATCCAATGGAAAGGGGCTGGAAGGAGTTAGTGAGACTCACCAACTGCGTCACGTCCAACCAAGGACGGCAGGAACTTTTTGAGATGCTCCTCAGCTTCGATGTCTGCCTTCAATGTCTCACATTCGAAGGAAATTACTGGTGAAGCCTCACCAGATCTGTGGCGTTCGTTCGCCTTGGCAACCACCTCCTCGTCCCACCTGATAAACATGGGAGAAAAGCAGCATCATTCCAGGTTCATTATTTGCTTCACACACGTGCTCACTAGGTGTTAGGAAAGTGAATCTAGTCCAAAGGTGCACCCAAATTCATTCCTAAGATCATCATGATCCGAAAACCTTGCTTTGCGCGAGGTGATGTTTCTTGAATCAACAGATGGACACAATTTGCCCTCTACTTTCACTGATAAGTTAAGGTCCTTTCAAAAGCAGACTTCAAGAATAGGCGGGGAGAATCGGCAGCTAGTGTAAGAAGGCCCAGTTCATTTTCCTAAAACGATTATTTAAATTCAAAACTGTAGGCGAATTGCCATGGAGAGTCTTTTTGTAGGCAAATTCCAAGTAAGGGTAACAGGAGATGATCAAAACATATCAAAGGAGAACAATTACTACTAGGGAACTAAGGATATCGACTGGTTTGCCTAAGTTTCTCTCGAGACACTTTCGTTGAATCAAGAATTGGATACAACCTCCTTTTCACTTTAACTGGGGTTCTTTTCCATGCTCTTTAATCTGTTCAGGGTTATGCACACTGCTTGGTACAGAACCTAAACGAGACCAGACCATAAGTGGATATTCTCGCCTGATCAACGATGTGTGAAACCCACAGTTGCAGCAGAACCACGTTTATTCGTTAGCTTGGTTGGTAATCTTAGTTGTCAATTCGTGGGATTTGCCATCCCAATTTGACAGACTATCACTTATAATTTTACTCGTTTGTTTCAACCTACTCTAGAGCGAATGTGGAGATTCAACTGTCGAGTATACTTCCGTGGTAGAAAAGGACATGTGGATGTGAGGAAAAAACTTGCCCATGAAGATCACATGTAGTGGAAAGGCGAGCAGCGTCTTCTCCTTTACGCTCAACTACAACCGTGGTTTCCTGCTTCGTCTGCATTCCACATATCCCACGAGCCTCTCTGCTTAGATCATGAAGAAACCCTAAACCCTAAAACCCTATGCCTGAAGTCCTGCCAATCGCAATGCAATCAGAATTCTGTCATTCTCAACGGCACAAGAACACTATAGCTGTAACTGCAATGCAAACCGCAAATGCAACGCTTTCACACACCGCACTAAAGCTTTACCTTACCCTCCATCTGAACGCTAATCTCTAATCCCTAAAAAAACCCTAAATCCTAAAGCCCTGCAACTCTGTAACCCAGTGTAACCCTGTATCAGCAGTTGAAGCCCCGGCTTGCCACTTACTTTGAAATTGATGATTGTGAGATTCATCAAGCGGTAATCCTCGCCTCGACTGCATTCCCTCTCACAGGCTATTTCTGCGGTTGCAAAAGCCACTCAATTAATTGCTAGAGAACGAAACATGCAAACCACCAGACTTGCGACGACCGCCAGGAAAAAACGATCTGCAGCATGAAATATACATTACGATCTGCTCGGTGGGATACTAGGAAATGCAAAGCCACGCACCCGTTCCGAACAAGCCCAAGCAAGTCGACGATGCGGTGTGCAGGAAGTGTCCCGATAGGGAGCCAGATGGGAACAGAGCTATGGATGCAATCCCTTGCAGAATCTCGTCCTTCGCCTCCTTGTCTTCTTCGTCATGCTGCTGTTCCTCTCCAAGTTTTACTGCTGCACTCTGCTCAGATTCTTCTTGCGCCTCTTCCTTTCGCTGTTGAGTTCCGGTCCGTCGCCATCCTCCTTCCGCCTCCATCGTACTATACGTTTCAATTAGAATTTACACTCTTTGCAGAGCATTACCAATGAGGAGTTCCTACGTTACCAAGTCTAGTGTTCTCCTGATGATGGGCTTGGGTACGTCAAGGGGTACATCTGATTCCTTTGAATTGTGCATGTAAATCACATGCATGGAGAGTACTGTATAGCTGAACTATTGCTAAAAGCATAACATTCGTCAGCAATGATGATCGCCCACACTGGCTAACTGCACTAAATTCAACTACAGTTGGCGTACATAATATTATTAAGCGAGTCAAGGCAGTTAGAGGCAAAGTACTTCACTTTTGTCAGACTCAAGCTGCACTTGCCTCGGCTACACTACTTACCAAAGACGCCCCATTTGCATGAGTTAAGCTAATTATGAAGGTTTTCGAAGTTTGAACTCAAGATGTGCAAGGATCTGTGACAGACAGAAGATTTGTCAAAGAATTGGAGCATTCTAAATACCCTTGCGTTAGCACTTGGGCCTTAAATGTTCGCACTTCTTTTCCAGAATGCTACGAGTTTGACAACAGAGCAATGCAAGAGACGCATTCCATTGTCCATGCAAAATATAAGACCATGATTGAAAAGCTCTGTGATGGCACAAAATGAGAAGAGAAAAAGATGCATGAGGCAGTTCACAAGCACAGATAACAAGCAGTTGCTTCTGTATTTACAAAGTGCGCAGATTGATAAGCTAAATTCCAAGTGTCAATTTCGAATATCATCGCTACTGCAGGTTTTGGCATCAAAGGACCTTGCTCCGATGACTTCAGTGAGACCTCTGCCGTTTCTTCTTGTCGATGGCCCTTTGGGGCGTTTTAGAACAAGCAACAAAGATGGGATTCAAAATGTCGGTATATACATGTTTCAGTCTGTCCGCTTCTTCAAGCATGTGACTTCGTGTGCCCTTCTTGTAGCCTTCCCTGCCCTCCTCCAACGCAGCAAGCTCCTTGATTGCCCGGGGAACACAACCCCAACTCTCAATAATGCTGCTTACACCCTGTGAGCGCAGCCAGAAGATCATTATAAGGTAGGGAACCAGTTGCGTGGGGAATTATAATGCCCCCCCATATATAACACGACTTGTAAGAAATGAGATCAACTTCCAGGTTCTATCCGATACAGGTGCTTCCATGAGAAGATCTCGTAGTTACAAAAGTCATCGCTCAATTGCAGTTTGTGCTCATGATTGGGACCTTAGCACTTCGACAATTTATATGTAAAACAGACAATGTCAAATTTCTAGTGCGTTGGAATCCATTCAAAAATGGAGACGAGCTACAAGAAAAATCCCGCTTTGCTGACGGAAACCACTCAAAACAGCTGAATGCCGCAGGAATGGGTTCCCTTACGCTCTACATCTCTGAAGCTTCAGCTTCAGAAAATCTCTGACGAGGACCATGCCAGTTATTTACAACAAGACTACCAGTTTTCTTTCCTTTGTGCACGCTCGCGTCATTTCTCGGCCACATAAGCAACAGTGCAACAAGACTTCACACCAAATACGGATCTTCAACGAGACAAAACCATGAATGCATGACATTAAAAATCAAGCATATCCGCAGGTAAAATAAGATACCGCTGTTCTGGATACCGGCACTCGAGAAAATATTGTAGAGAGTTCTCAACTAGACATATCTTACTGGTCTGCACTTACTTGATTATCCTGAATACATTTGATGGCATCTTCAAAACAGACCATGATACCTTGAGCAGCTGTAAACTCCAACTCCTCCGATTCAGGCTGCAGAACACACAACTTTCAGCTGCTGGACTATAGAAACTAACAGGGCACAGAATTCCTCCATGTAGTACTTCATTTCGACAAATTTCCTAGTTCAATAGGGGAAATACGGCTGACCTTGGGGACTCGTTGCTGTAACCAATCGCTTGTAGTTGCCAGATCATCATATACCCAATCTCGAACTTCTTCTAATGATCCGCAGTTGGCTTTATAAACTGCGACAAAGCACGTTTGTGCCTTGAAACTAAGAAACTGATTCAAAAAGGCGGACATCGAAGTGTAGAGCACATACCGGGTAACAATATAGAGGGATTGACTAAATAAAACAAGAAGTATTATTTGACAAGTATCCGTAATTCTACCTGGTTTCCTCCATGGACTTCCCTTATGCATTAGAAACCTGCATGAGAAAAACGTAACCGATTCTGTTAACAAGCGGAACGCTAGAATTATGTCCACTTTCTACTCAAACTCTTGAACACAAATGAGCTGATGTGAACAAAATGAATTATACCTTTCTATGCTGACAAGTTTTCTTTGCTTGTGGCACTCTGATATCCACTCCTGCAAGATATTCAGTTGACTCAAATGATTCATAACAAAAGACACCATGGAAAAGCAAAGAAGACGTAAGATTCGCGAATGCTAGTCCTGTTCAGCATAACCAATCAATGAATAGTCAAGATCAAATAATTCTCGCAAAAAAAGCATGATACTTTTGAGATTTCTAGCTTAGCCAAGATTTTTCTGCATTATTGATGGATCAAAGAGTCAACTGAGAGATGTAATTGAAAAAAAGGTGCCATGAAACCTTGGACACTATGGAACCACCAACAGCTTTGACTTGTTTGAATTTTGGGGTATCCTTGAAAGCACAAACAAGGACAGTGCAATCGCTTGTCCAGTCCGGACGATATTCTGCTCCCATTTCTAGCCCTTGAGTCCGAAATGAGCCTCTAGCAGGATTCTGAATTCCTGAAATTGCGAAGACAACGCCTTCCTGGAACATTGGAGCATCGAAACATCAAAACATGTTCAATAAAATCCGTGAGAACAATGTTGTCAGCAAAGAAAGATACATATTACAGACATTTTGTAAGAACCAGAACATGGCTTCCTTCAGAGCAGTTTTAAGACAAGGGCACCACCCACTGACATGTACAATGCTCTCCAAAGAACATGCACTGGGTGTCTCCAGAGCAGCACTCCAAGTCAGGGGTCAAATATACACACAAAGTCTATGCTACGATCCATCTTCTTACCAGGATTTTAGCAAAGTCATCCTTGTTTCCTGTTGTCGTTTTCATGGAACTAGAACCTGTTAGACCTTCAAGTCTCGCTATACCAGCCTTTCCCAACTCATGTGCAGAGTTCAATTTCGCCTGTGCTGCTTCCCCACCTCTTTTGGCATGAACATGTTCTGACTTTCCTACTGCTTGAGCCGCATTGACCCCAATATCAACATTCTGAGTCTTTCCACTCTTCCGAGTCCTATCCAGTGTGCAGGGAGAAGTCTGCGCATTATCTGACCATGTGGATACTACCTCCTCTTTGATATCCTCAATCTTAGATTTCCTATTTCCAACAATTTCATTCCGATCTGGGCTATGATTCCTGCTTTTCATCTTCGATACACTGCCATGGTCTTTTCTAGGAAATGGGGAGGAAGCAAGTCGAAACGCTTGGCACTCTGAAGGATCAGTTGTTGCTGTCCCCATACCAATCACTAACTTGCGTTTCATAGTCTTCTCAACGACTGTATCCTGATTTATAACCTTGCCAAAATTAGGCTTCCTTTCCTCCACAAACTCCTTCCCAATATCTGCGCTCTGCTTCCTAATCTTCATCTCGGACATGATACCATTTAGTCCAGGAGTATTAAGCCTTTCAAGTGGGAGTGCATCATAGTCCTGCGGTTCAGGCTTTACATTCACTTTCTGATATCCAAGGTTTGTACTGTTTTGCTGTACAATATGTTTCGCCCTCTTCTGATGTTTTCCTTCAGTACCACTCCGCAAAACTTCCGAAGTCACTCTTCGTTTTGCCTCACCCTGGATGCCATCATCGCTCCTAGGTTTGCACGTCTTGAAATTGATGTATGCTAAACCTATGCAAGCACGGTGCTCGGTTGTACCAAAGGGTTGACGACAGTGAATTCGCAACTTGCTCCACCTGTGAATGCAACAAAAGTTCACGACTTTAAAAAAAGTTTCACACTATTGATGAAGATCACAGCAATAAACTGGAAGTATCCCGGTACAAGACACCTACACACACCTCTCACCACAGCCCCAAATCCACTCATTTCTAGGTTCAAGATACACTTCGAACTTTCGAACTTTTTCTCAACTTCACCAAATAGAGAATATAATCACTCAATCTCATAGGAAATCATTCAACTTTTCCAAAGAGCCTAGACTGGCCTTCTAATTATCAATATTAGTGAACACTTAAAAAGAAACTGTTCTGACCCTCCTGCACTATACGTTAGAACAATATAGTGGCTCATTTGCCTCCAAAATTTTTGAGTAGGGTAAAAATCAAAGGTATTTCAACACAAATATAATGAGACTATACCCAACTTCTCGAGAAGTAGAAACCGATTCTTACCGCTGCTGTGCTGCAACAGGCGAAAGCTTGCGATTCGTATCAATGTCGTATGTCAAAGCTCGATTCCGGTTGGCCTTGCTCATCAAGTCTTTCATGGTCATGACCTGAAAGAAGAATGACCATTTTCTTACATCCGGAAAAAGAAAAAAGACCACATTGCATTGTCCAATACTACAGATTCCAGCATTGTGAACTGCGTTTTTGCTAAGTAGTTTCCCGTTCTTCACTGTTCTTTTTCATCATCCTCTGTTCATGAGCTACAATCTCTCACATGCAATTGAAAAACGTTGCAAAAGAAATCTTAAATTTAAGCTAAGCTGCAAAGCACAAAGGTTTCGAAAGCCGTTGTTCGCAGTTTTGTCACTTAAGGGGTAATCTCTGGGAGTGTCAAATCGGAAATGAGTACTTAACGATCGCATTGCATTGTTACGAAAAGCGGTTCAATATTGCAGATTCAAGCATTCTGAACTGCGTTTATGCTCACTAGTTTTCCGTTCTTTTTCCCTCACTAGTGAAGCTCTGTTCTCGAGCTACAAGCTCTGAAAGGCAATTGAAAATCGATAGAAAACAACGTAGTTCAAATTAAAGCTGAGCAACAAAGGAACAAACTCCTCTACCGCCGTTGTTTGAAGGTAACCCTAAAAGATGGAGTTGGAGAGTAACGATCAAGCAAGGAATTCCGAGCCCGACCTGCTGAGGTGACAACAGAAGCTCAAAGTCGCCTCCGTTTTGGCGCCATCCGTGAATTTCCACGAGAGAGGATCCCGCATTGACGACCTCCACGCTGGAAAAGGCCGTGGGCGAGCAGGGCTCCACGACCAACCAAGCCTCCTCGCACGGCTGGTGCGTTTGCCAGATGCGGAAGAGGTCGGGACGGAGCACATTGGTGGCCGGGTGGACCTCCGCTTCGGAGGATCCATCCGTGACGCGCCATCGCACTTGCTCCTCTTCGTCGTCGTCGTCCTCCTCTTCCGCCTTGCCCGCCATTGATGAAGGCTTTCAACACCTCCCAGTAGCAGCAACACAAGGCTCCGTCATATCCTCTGTCTATCTCTCTTTCACTCTGCACTTATTAGTGATTCTCTCACATAGCTGCACTTGTAAGCTATGAGTTGAGTCTACTTAGCAAAGCAGTGATGAATGCTTTCACCACCTCCAAGCAGCAACACAAAGCTCCGCCATCAATAATAAATACCTTCTGTCTCACTCACTCTCCTCACTTAGGTCTTCTCTTACATAGCTTCTCTTGTGGTGAGCTGGGAGTTTTAGTCTAATTAGGGCATCCCAAACCTTTCTGGCCAACGAGATGATGGAAATGGAATGGCCCAACTGATGATTAGTCAATTACAGTAACTCGGATGTGTTCTTCCCGAATTTTCACTTGACTTAATTATCGAAATCGTTTCAATTATATTTGATTTTAGAAGCTCAATGCTGATGAGGACGTAAAAACTGGTGATATTGCAGATGCCCCGAATTCCACGATCTTCAAAGATTTTTGTGGATGAACTGAGGTGATGTTATTGAATGCCAAAAAATGAAGTTAGAGAATGGGGTGGGGATTCAGAATTGGCCGGTCTGAATTGAAATCAGCTGACAGCATGGCGACTGGCCGGGTGACGAGGCCGGGTGTCTTCGGGATTTGGTGTGGTATCCACGTCAAGTGAGAATACTGCTCATGCACGCCATTGCAGGAACGAGATCAATTGTCAAGAAACTAACAGTTCAACGGTAGCCCTGTTTTGTGGGGCTGAGGTTGGAGACTTCATTTATCAAGTAACCAACTCACTGCAATTCAATCTCTCAAGCAGTGTCAAAAATTTGACCGCATCGTTCCCCTCCAGCAATGAGGAACGGAGCTTTTGAAATTCAGCATGTTCTGTGTGATTCCAGTTTTCACAAAAGGTATGTAATTTCCTCTTCTCTATCGATTCTGAAAGCCCACTCACACATCGCTTAACTAAAATGTAGGTTGTTTTCAGAATCCTAGAGTACCAGTGGCGTTGTCAGATTCCAAATCCATCCCAGCTTTCTACTTGGCTTCCAAATCCTGTCGCAACGCACTAGCTCAAACGCACACAAATTCAAATCTAGTTTCACACATCGCCTACATTCTCAGAACTCAAATCTTAATCTCGACACCGCCCAATATATCAATTGACAAACTTGTGATTTTACGCTCAAAATCAAGTGGTTGAATATTAACACTCGTGTATGTCCCCAACTAAGGTTGAAGGAGAGGTGTATTCCATTGGAACGACATTCACACAAAACTACATTGTATACCGTACTCACACAAAACTACATTGTATACCGTAAGGTGCAAACTATTTCCTCTAGAAAATCCGGCAGACAACTCAAGAAGTCACTTGCCAGAAGGAACCATCTCTGAATAATGTAAAATGCACCCAGTACACTAATGATGATATTTAGTGTTGGGTTACAATTAGTGTTTTTACCACCCTACCAGCCGCAACACTAAATCTGAACTGTAGGACAATTAGTGTTGTGTTAAACTTTAATCAGAGTTGTCATATCGGACCGACTGCAAAGTTCAGAGCTCTGTAACTTTTGCAAAACAAATCTGAATCGAGCATATGATATGTTTTTTGGCATCTACAATTTTTTTTAGATGCCAAAAAACATATCATATGCCCAATTCAGATTTATTTTGCAAAAGTTACAGAGCTCTGAACTTTGCAGTAAAAAATTGTCCGATATGACAACTCTGACTTCAATGCACCGCCTCCACTTTCTCTTCTCTTCCCTTCCCATTAATGTGTTGTAACACTAAATGTAAACCTTTTCAGATTTCAGATTTACTATGGAGTACATTTAGTGTTTGAATTGACATTTAATGTTACTTACTTTCATAGGGTAATTGACTTTTAGTGTATGCCTTCGTATTTAGTGTACAAGACACTAAATATCAACATTAGTGTAGTTATAGTAGGAATCATGAAAACACCCAATGGGTGGCTTGCCAATATCTGTCTACGTCCAAAGAATTTTTTTCCCATTTGAGAATTAATCAGGGATAAAAATCTAGCACCGATAATCAAATTCATACATCTCGCAGTCGGCTTGCACTTGCCGGTTTAGGGTGCTGACTCTAGAAATCTTCGCAAAGATCAACCAATTGTATTTACCTACAGCAAAGTACTTCAAAGCAGAAATTCATCATTGAGAGCTCCTTTCTGATTTCAGTGTTAAAAATTGTAAATTTACAGGTTGCACATCACAAATACTGCGTGTGTCCAAATGAAACTGCCTAAAACTTCACAGAAAAGTTGCTCAACTAAAAATTCCTCACAGTAAATTTTATACGATTTCTATTTCAATCCCAAGGAGAGATCCGTTAATTTGGTAGTTTGTCTTAGCTTGCGCTTAAGACCAAATAAAAAAACGGAAAACTTTCCAGGTCACGAAAGTAACTCGTTGCTACATTTCTAGTTTGACATGAGCATTCCACGGCCTGTGCCCCTTGATGCGAAGTGATGTAATTTGAAGTCACATCACGACACCCGCTGCAAAGATGACATCAATCACTACAAGAGCTCTTTGACGGCGTCAAATTTACCAAACTCAATCATATTTGGTGCGGCTGACGACACACGATCTTCCATTTCTTTCTCATTTTGCTGCTCGAAATCTCCTTTGGAAACAGCATGAGCGTCAAGCCAGGTTACAATATCCATCATGACCCTCTTCACCATGTCATCAGGCTCCCCTTGTAGAAGGCAATGCCAGGCATCTTCGTAAAGCTTCAGTGTCTTATCCTCACTCTTGGCCTTCTCATAAAGCAATGTGCTGATAGACGGGTCAGTGACTTGGTCAGCAGCACCATGCAACACAAGCAATGGAAGTGAAACCTGCAGAAACAAACCAAAACAACAAAGAATCATCAGTAAAGGTGAAGAGATTCTATACAGAGCTTTGCGAAATGCACGCTCGTCTATTCCAGTAGTTTCATCAGTATGTTGGCTACAAACGGTTCAGAGATAAGCCACTTCAGACAACCGATTGAGGTCCCCAAGTGTAACAAGAATGACTTACCTCTGCCAGCTTGCTCTCCACAAAATCTGTAGTCTGCAGTAACTGCAGTGCAGTTCCCAATCGTGGATTCCCAATGTACGCAACAGGATTGTGATTAGCCTGCAAAATTCGAACAGTGACGACATCGTTATTTTCGAAATAATCCACAAGAGAATCCAGAAACGAATTTTCATTCCGATGTTCTAACATACATATGGAGCGAAATTTTTCTTATCTATGATACAAAGCACTCAGGGGCCTCTGAAAGTAGGCGTATACACTTACTCTGCTCCTCTTCTCTAAGTCTCGGAAGCCCATTTCGGCGATGTCAGTGTGGGGAACAAGTTTCGCCTTCGGTATAACGTGAGCAAGTGCAATCATAATTTTCACCAAATACCAGGGTGGGTACATAGCATCGGCGATCTTGCACATGGGAGCCACCAGTATCGCACCATCCCACAAGCTGGCATCTTTCAGATGAGCTTTAAGAGCTACAGCCCCTCCCATGGACTCTCCGAACAGAAAGCAAGACAAACCCTTGTTCTCGGGGCGCTCTGATCACATCAATACCGATGTTAGAAAAACGGTAGATCCAATGGCCAAGATTATGTCTTCTCATGCAATTATATGGAAATCATTAGAAAGGTTACTATTGAAATCAATGGCTATTGTCAACCACAATTCAACAGTTTTAGTAAAACGAAACTGTTTCGAGAGCTTTAGATAGCATGCAAAGAGAATTTTCCTCATAATTCATAGAGAGTTCTCTCTATGGCCAGGATGATCTTCTGGAGATTCTCTATGTATCATAGAGAGGACTCCGTCAAAATCACTGTGATCTTGGGGAGAGTTCTTGAAGATTGAGAAATTCTCTGACTTTCCTTAAATTTCCTTAAACATTCTGATGATTCTGAAACTCTGATATTTGTTGGTCACAATAGGTCAAGCGGCGAATTTTCAAGATCCTGAACTCTCTTACATCTAATACTCTTATATAGTGATGCACTCTAAGATTTAAACAAAAAATAAACTCTACCTTTTATGATACGATACTGCTCCACCACATCATTCACAAGCTCGTCGAAATCGGGAATATACCCGTGCAATCCTTCTGAAAGACCAAAACCAGGATAATCCATGCCATAAACAGCATAGCCAGCTACTGCCAGAGCTCGCGCTAATCCTGAACATTCCACCCAGCAATACGTTAACATTCTCTCAAGCGTCATTGAAATAAACACTTTCATTTCATGAAATGGATTGCAGAATGCCGTTCCCAAAGACTATCATACACAGACAAATACGGACCAAATAGGTCAATCAAGAAAGGGTAATGAATTCACAGAGCAAGCTCACCCTCATTGAAAAAAGTGACAGTGTCACCATAACCATGGCAGATGAAGAGAAGCCCCTTAGGACGTGCCTCCGCTGGCACCCAACTTTTCACGAAAATCTCCAAATTACGAGAACTCCTCACATAGCTCTGCAAAATCCGAGTACAGACCTTGAGTTCATCAAAACACGCAATGGATGACATCCTACACATGCATTCTCCGAACATAACCATTTCTAATATACAACTGAATTCAAACGACAATATGACCCCTGCATGTGCATTCAACAAAGTATCCAAGAAAAGAAGCTGCAGCCATGATAAAGATGTACCTCTGTGACATTTAATCCCATTTCTCTATCTTTGAGCTGCCAAAATCACAACACGAGAAAGAACAGAAATGTTAGCATCAGTTCAGTCCTCTAATGGTCCACCTCTAATCCTTTCAAGTATCCATTCATGGCTGACACCGGAGCATGTCCTATCATCATATCTGCGCTTCAAGTGCATGGAACTAATTTCTTGCGAGTAAAGACTCTGGCAAATGCAGCATGTATCTCACCGAAGAAGCACTGAAGTCGAATTCACTATGCAGTTCCAGGAACTTGTCTCGGGACAAGCGCCGCGCGGCAACAGAGTCCATATTAAGCCGGTGATCTTCGGCGAGATCCTCCACAGCAGTCTTGTTCAGAGTAAGCACAGGATCCTTCTCAAATTGCGACATAACCCACGCTCCAGCGCGCGTCGACGACAGCGTCACTTTCCAATTCAACGACTTCCCATAGAAAAGCACAAGCGCGCCCACGACAAGTAGCAATAGCAACACAAGCACACGAGGAAACGCCATGAAGGGGTAGCAGCTACTGGTGGTTGCACCACTATGAGGCACAACAAACGCCGACGACACCAAATCAATTAGCATACTCCTCCAAAATCCACTACCCTTCAAACACTCTTCAAATACTCCTCAAAAACTCTTCAGAAACTCCACAAATTCTCAAATCACCACCACCAATCGGTCCCTGCAACCCAAAATGCTCACAGAAATCGAAGCAAATAGAAGATCATGCATCCCAATTGTGCGAAACGGGTGCGCGAAACTTCAAATTCCGAGAGAGCTGAGCGCGGAGTGGAATGACTGAGCGGATTGTTGAAATCGTCGTGAAGGGCTTTTGAATGCTCCTGCCATCTGAAGACGGGGCGCCAAAAGGCTGTTGCTCTTGTTGGGGCCCCATGTGAGCCCACCACGTGTCGGTGTAGGCTTTGTTGGGACGAGATGGACGTGGAGCCTTGGGGTTTGACAAGTACGAATGGTTTTCTGTCACGAGCTAGACTCGAACTTTGTTTACAGTAATTTATTATCCTGGTCGAGTCAACTTTTGAGCCACTTCAGTTGATGAGTTAGTCAAAGGTCTAGTAACGTGCCTTTTCCTCTCTAAACTGAACTCATAGTACCCAATTGGAATAGAAATTACACGATCTGAACCAGATTCTGCTATGCATGTTTTTTATTGTTTGAAAGTAACACATATGAAAAGATTCATTGCAAGACTATGCTAAGTTATCTGCCGTTTTCTAACAATTATCGAAGACTTTGGTAGTCGACATTATGAAGGCTGCATGCATTATGAAGGCTCAGTTGAACTGAGGACGAGGAGTCATGTGAAGTTGTGAACGTTTCTGATGTTGTTTCTGATGGTCGTCACGGGATTCGGGGATGATTGATGTTCTTGATGCTGTCACAAATCTAATCTTCGAATTTGTTTTTTCCCCCGACATTGAAGTGTAAGCATTTTGAAACTTGCGAAAGACAATTGAGACTCCTCAGAACTCGAAGTGCTTTTCCGATTCCGACAAACAGCATGAAAGTTTGCTCTTAAGCTTGTTAGTAAGAGGGATGCGCTCACGTTTTGCAGTCACGGTGGGGAATCGGGGATGATTACGAGGACCCAGTGAGTGAATGACAGCAGGGAGTAGAATCCACTTGTCCGTCCGTCAATCCTCTTATTTTTTATCAAGTTTTTTGTGAGCTTATCCGTCCGTCAGTCTTGTTGTTTGCCAACTGAAGCTTTTGTTTGTGAGCTTATCTTATCCGTCAGTCCGTCATGTGAGTGATGAAAGATTGTCTAGGGCGCCGCCTCCTCCTCGCAAGGGACATTTGTCACTTGCTTCTGCGTCAGTCTCGTTCGGAGCTGCGGATGCTTCCTACCGATTAGCAACACGTGGTTGATCTACAGTGTGCTGTTTCGGTTGGAAAGCAAAAGAGAAACAGGGCTGCTAATGTTGTCCCGAAGCGGCTTTGGATTGAGGAGTGCTCTGCAGCGGGGAGTCCCTCCTACAAGGCTACAACTCTGGGCAGCAATGAACGGGGAGTACCGGCATTTAGTTACAAGTTAGCCGGTTGAAATCCAAAATTTCTGAATGAAGTTCAAAGTTTCAGGACCTAAACCGATCATTTTAGAGGAAAAAAAAGAATATTTCTTATGTTCTTAAGGCCTAACCGAGGGTATTCTCCAAGCAACCGGTTGGTGCAAGAAAATGTAGGATTTTAGCCGGTTAAGCTAAAATTTCTTCCCGGACTGTACTGGGCAGGAATTTTTTTCATGGACTTTGTTATTGATTGCCAAGCAGCGTACAAAGACGGAGATCTTGGATGGAGTGATACAGTTGTTTACATCTACATAGATGGATGAAACATGAAAAATGTGGACAAAACTTAACCCTTAAACGTCGAGGTAGATGTTTTGTGTCCAATGAATGACAAAGAATCTTCCCTTGTTGGATAGAAATGGAACTATTCATCGTGGGTGTTAGGGGTGTAAAGCCGGGAGATGTTCTACACTACTTTGACTTCCAATGAGTATATTTGAATTATTCAAAGTAGATGGTGTCACTTAGTATCAAAATGCATGACTTCCACAACCACCAATCCGTCCTTCAAGGGCTAAATTTATCATCCTAATGAGTGTACAATTGTCCAAAAATGAATGATATTGTCTTGAGAATTCCACATGCATGGAAACAAGTCTTGTATTTGTAGGACTAAAAATGAGTGAGAAAATGGTCTTGTAGTAAAGATCCTTTCATTGTTAAATTTTTTTTTAAATGAGAAAAATGAAAGATTTGCAACAAATTTGAAGCCAAAATTCAAGATCAAATATAATAGAGTGAATGAACACAAGAAAAGATGCACAATAGGAAAAAAATTTGATCAAATAGGAAAAAAAACAGCTCAAATACAAGTACAAGATGTATATTTTAGTAAATGTGTGTATACCATGAAAAGCAAAAAAAAAATATGCCTCAACCTCATTGGTTCAAATTCCCTATTCAATGACTTTTTGACTCTTTACCTCTAAACCACCCATGCTTTGGAAAATTTTATAAATTTTCTAGTGAATTTTCTTCTTTATTTGAATACACCACTTCATTGTTAACTTTATTTTCTTGAGAATGAGCCCAAGTATAAGTAGCTTTTCACATTCCTAAGTTTAGAAATGGTCATTTTAAAAATGGATCAATCATATTATGGGATATTTGTAAGAAACTCTTTACATTTTTGTCTCAAAAACACAATTTTTGACCATAGGAATGGAAGTACTATACAATATTACCAATACTATGTGTCAATTACTCACCTGTAGATCTAAACTATCAATTGAGGCACCTATAGACTTAAACCATTAATTTAGTACTATGCAGTACTTTGAAACTTTTAAGGGTTACACTTGCAAGAAATACTTGTTCTTTTTATCCCTTTGACCTCACATAGGTCATTTTTTGCTCAAAACTTTTGCATCTCTTATCCATTTGGCATGAGATTTGGAATGAAGGTACATGCAATAGTTGAAAAAATTGAATAATGTGAGCACTTGTTGGTCAATGAAACTTTTAAGGGTTAAATGCAACTACTTGAATTTCGAACCCAAACTAGGGATTACAATTGGATTGGTGGCACTTTTGAATTTGCCTATTTTAGATTTAATCTAGTCTTGTAGACTCTAAATTCAATGGGTTTTTCTTTCCCACATGGTGATACTCAAGATCTCACTGTTTATTACTAATGATAAAATCTGAAAATTTTGAATTTACATTTGAAATCTTCAAATCCAAATTAGTTAGCGAGGGTCCATAATGTGTACATTGACCAAGTTTATAAAAGTTTGATGAGATGAGACTTAAATTGATGAGATGAAAGATAAAAGACTAAAGATAAAAGACGTGAGTTTTGTGAAAATTAGAAAGTAATTATGAAGAGTAGAATTTCTCATTGGGATTGTCGACTAGACATCTTGTCAAAATTAAAAGATGTATGCTAAATAATTTGCAAGTTGTCAATTTACAATATCTAGACAAACAATGATGTTAAAGTGGACCTTTTCTTGCTTGTTGCTTTTTCACTCATGTAATTCATCTTTGGTATAACCTTGTAGCCAAAGACAAAAAATTTACCAATTTAGATAAACTTGCCCTTGAAAATGAAAATCTTTGTCTAAAATCTATAGGATTGGTCAAATCAATGTATTGAACACAATTAACTAATACACACCTTCCAACCAATATTTGGGAAATTTTGAAATCCCTCTCATTCATTTTTTTTAGTGAAAATGTATTGATTTCTCTCCAATGGTCACCAATTGCATCTTCTCAACTACAATATCTTCTAGTTTAATTCCTCCAATACTAATTTCGTCCAATTAAACTCAATTTGATACAACCAAAATTGCTAGAATGGTGAACCATTAAAAAACCCATTTCAAACTAAAAGTACTAATAAATACTACATCCTTGATTTAGTTGTAGGGTTCCACATAGGGTGAGATTTTGTAGCACATTCAAGGACAATCAGGATTCACATTTCAATTTAGTCAATGGAATGTAAAAAGGCATACATGTTGAAGCTCTAAAGTGGCCTTTTTGCTCTTCATAGTTTTTGACTATCCAACTTTTGCTTTTTTTTCAAAATTCTTCTTCTTCCATTTTAGAGCAAGACTATATTTTTATGACCCCCTTGCTCTTCATGGTCATCAATTTTGTACAAGTTAAGCAATGTAGGGAAATGCATTGATTCAATGACTATTGTCAAGTGTTGCTCTTATCAATCCTTAATTCTATACCTATCGTGTTTTCTTATATGTCTAGTACTTGGATGTTGTTGCTAAAGTTAAGTGCATGGAATTTGTATATAAGTGTATTATTTTGGTTAAATGTTGGGGTTTGTGGAGGAAATCGTTTTGTATTTAATTTGGCTTCAAGGATCATTTCATTGTACAATTTACTGTTACAATAATCTCTTACTATTCATTATAGCTTTTGTAGCACAAGTCAAATGAACACGAAATTTTTATTGAACATGTCTAACTTTATAGTAATAGTATATCTTATTTTTTTAGAAATTAAAAAATATTATCTCATGTTTAAGAATGATTTTTGTTAATTTGTCATAAGTTGAGGTTTAGAAGTCTTCACTACATCATGAGTCCCAAAATTTAATGATCTAGAGCTTTAAATTTCATGGTCTATTTGTATAGTAAGATAGCATGTCCCTACCAAATCAATTTTGAAAATATTTTTCTTATGTCCTCCACATAAGTACAAATAGTTCTCCTATTGCATGCAATTTTTGAACATTGAAGAAAATTCTTAGATTATTCTTTTGGTGAAATCTCATCACTATCAACTCTTTTTTAATGGAATTTATTTATTTATTTGTAAATATTTATTTTCTTATTTTTCTAAATTGAAATGTAAAATTACAATGATTTTAACTATTTTCATGAGATTTTACACTTTCTAATTCACCTGCTTAGAGAATTTTTTCTTTGCTTTCTTTCCTAAGTGATTTTTTTGAAGATGCATGAAGCATATTTTTCACTTTTTCTAAGAATCATTTTCTAATTTTAAAGTACTATTAAAGAAAAAACTAATAACTATAAAAGATACTATACTTTTTAGATGCTCTTTGGTGCAATGATCCTTAATTTTGTTGTTTGGTCTTCACAAAGTAAAAGTAGGATCAAAGGAAAAATGACTTCCTTAAAACCTTAAATTCAAATCCTACTCCCAATGGGCAAGCCTTCTCCCTTTCTCTATACCCAACTTCCAAAATTAGTATTCTATTTATCTCATTTGACTATCTTGCCCTACTTGAATATCAACCACTAATTATTATCTTGTGACTTAGCTAAATTCCACCAAGTATTGAAAAGTGGTGTTTAAAATATCCTTCAATTTTTTAGTACACTAATTGAATTCCAACCCCAATAGTTTTCCAAATTTTTATCTTCTTTTTTGAGAATGTAACTATTTTTTTCTAATTCCACTATAGTAGCTAACATTGAATTGTTCTATTAGAGGGGATTTGAAGCCTCCGGAAGATTGCAAGTTCCCACAGTTTGAAAATGCAGAAACATCCCTAGGAACACAATATCATAGGAATCCTACATAGTCGAGAGACTAGCTACCATGTCATTAATTTTTTTTGGATTTTTTTTTCATATTTCAAGATCCCAAATTTTTTATTTTTTATTTTTTAGGTAATTGTTGGTTGACAGCAACCAGCATTTTTTTGGATAGTTTTGGAAACAAACCCTGAAATGGCCCTGTAGAGGCCTCTAACCCCTCCTAATGACTAGATTTTCTTGGTCATTGCATCCAATCAATGGACCAAATGTATATAGAATAATATATTTTTCTCTTAAAGAAACACAATCAACTAGCTATAAAGACCAAAAGAGCAATAATATAGTTGATGAATGATGAAACATTACTTGTTCTTATTACCATGGATTATTCTTATCCAAATTCTTATAAACAATTTCTATAATGTGTAAGTAGTATTTGATGATGGAAATTTTGTCATTTAAAGAACCATCTTTCTAATGTATTTGGAAACCTCTACTTTTCAAATCTTGAACTAAATTTTAACCCCCCAATTTGATTTTTTTCCAAAATTTGATTTCAAATCCTAAAAAACTACTTTTCCTTTTTTTTTGGCTATAGCAACAACACATAATACACTAGGCAATGTTTATATGAAGTTTAGAAGGATAAACAAAGATTACTTCTGCATTCAAATCCAACTAATGAAATGAAGTTTATCAAGTCAAATTTCTATTGTAATGTGATAAATCATTCCTTCATCTCAACATTTTTTGGCAATTTAAACCTGCTACTATGAACTAGTTTTTTTTCTAAATATTGGAAGTCAAGAATTCTAGTTCACACTATGGAAAAAAAAATCAAATATTGTAAAGGTACATTGCTCTAGATATGAATTTTCTTCACTTTTTTTTCAAAAATTGACTACAATTTCAAAATTTCACAAATGTTCACAAAATTTCACAAAAGAGAAACTAAATTTTTTATGACTTCATGAAAACATGTGACTTTATCTCTAAAAAATAAATATAAAATTTTTCATTCATAAAAGGTCACAATGGGAGCACACGAAGGTAGCACACAGAGTGGCGGATTCTGAAGTAGAATTACGTGTTCATGGGCCCATCCTTTCGTGGTTAAGGCTCACTCCACTACCGGTATCAGGGACCGACTCGATACAGTGGTGCTGCAGCAAGAATACGTAAGCAGCTTCGCCCAATAGCTGGAGAATTCAACTCACTACTTGCAGGTAATGTAAGGTACATTTGGATTCCACGACTACACGGGCAAAGCCTCTAATGGGGAAACAGTATATAACAAATTGAAGTCGATTCTACTGCAGTAAGAAAGTTGCGAAACGTGAATCGTTCGAGACAGCAAGCTTTCACTCCTCCCAGTCGTCATCGTCGCTATCCTCTTGGTTCCTTTTGGCAATGTAATCGTGAAGATTCTTTATCTGCACATCAGAAAGGTCCTTGTGTGAGATGGCGATAATGGAGTTGGTGCATTGTGGTAAGCCCTTAAATGAGAAAAAAATGCTTTGGCTCTCCACAACACTGATGACTTTTCTGAACCCATCACCCTGAAACGGTCATTGGATACAGTTCACAATTGACGATGGCCATTGATGCAGATCATTTTCTTATATCGAGACCAAAAATATTAGAAGAGCATACAAGAAACAAACTCACCGGTAATGTAATCCCAGTACTGTTCGTGACGAGAAGAAAAGTCATGGGTGGTCACATTCCAATCAAACAATCAACCCATGAGTGTCGGCAAGAACTTAAGTTGCACGTCTTCACATGAAACACCCATGACTAATATATAACTCAGTCGATTTCTATGACAGCAATTATAAACGTCGATTCTGACCATCCAGTTCTCTTACAACAAAATAAAATCACTGATCGTAAAATAGAACAGCCATCCAATTGAACCTGAAAATCGTTTACAGCAATTGAAGTCTGGTGAGACATGCACACCTGTTGGATTCGCTTGAGACGCTGGCGGGGTCTGTATCTTCATTTCCAAATATTTTACTAGGTTTTACCTGCATGAAGTCCCAAAATAGCAATCACTAATACTGCAGATGCGTGCCCGATTCACAGCGCGAAACAATAAAACTCAGCATTCAATTTGTCAAGGGATGTACTATTTTGCATGTACCACAAAAATATTCATCCAAACACCGTAGCTATATCCCATGTACTATGACTAATTGCTTCCAAAGAATAGAAAAAGCCAAGACAGATACATGACATTGCTCTGCTTGCACGGAAGAAGATAACACCGATGAACTTAAGGAGGCAATAAAATGGTTTGAACAATTCATCATTTCACTAGCATAGAGTTGGCCCAACGAAGAGTTACGGCACATCAAATGACTGGTAGCTAGAGAACAGCAAGTTAATTATCAAATTAGTTACCTGGTCCTTGTCATGGGAAGCGCCTTGCATAGAGAGCCTACGCAATTTCAGGGTGTTAGCCATCTCTGAGAGAAGATTCAAAGGCTGCATCACAACTGTAATATGTCAGGAAGACCTCTTGGAAGGAAAAAGACCCCAAATGGCACGCGGCTATGCAGACAAAATAATCACCAGCTCTAAAACTCTATTCCGAGCACTATTAAGAATTCAGATAAAACCACAGAAACTGGAGTGATGGAGCACATTAAATGCTCAATGACATCGTATTGATGTGAAAGTGCACCTGTGCACCACGATTAGAATCAAACTGCTTAGCACTCAAAGGCTGAGCTTTATCTATAGATGTTGACTGGTCTCCAGCATTCGTCTGCAAAATTCCAGCAAAAGATCATAAGGACAGAATCTTGAAATTTTATATTATATGCCCGACTAACTAAAAGAGAAACAGGTACTGTTGGCTTTCCAGACCTCCAGATTAACCAAGATGAGTTCTCTATGGGAATGGACACGTGAGAACACTCAAGGAAATCGCTCACAAGAAGCATCGTCTGCGATCAGTGCAAAACCTAACTATTGGCGAATAATATTGGACGAGGAAAAGAAAACATAAAAAACAATTCCAGCATCAAGAGAATTATTCTTTAGTTTCTAGGAGTATAAATCCAGGTATCTTCTCTTTCCGCTGTCAATGTTATGACAGCAGCTAGAATAGACTCCTCGATTGCAAGCTAAATATCTTATAATAGCATGGTTGTCCTGTACATACGCTGGGTGTAGTTACAAGAACATAGGTGGACGAAGACCCTGGAAAATGCAGCAACAAACCTTGCGAAGCTGAAAGCCATGATTACGAATAGATTCCATCAATGCAGCACGACTTGCATCCGTCACTGCCATTAATCATCAAACCACATTAGACCAACTGGAACGCAGTGCTCTAGTACACAAGAATACATATAATAATGAACTTATGACACCTATGCATACAATACTTCGAGTAAACAACCCTATAAACATTTCCTTTTTGGCCGACTTTCAGAGCAAATGAATCAACTTTAGAGCTTAAACGACCATGACTGCCTTCGTGCCAAGCCGAAAGAATCAAATCACATTCGCAATAGGTGACCGGTCAACTGACGAGCACAAACCTATCGGTGACGGTAGATTTGATGAGCCCACTACACCGGATTGTTTACTAGACTCCGGTCTCTCAGAGTTTGAAGCTGTGGGTTTCTCTATTTGAATACGTTGAACTGGTGATCGCATTGGTGGTGGCGGTGGAGGGGGAGGTGGGGGAGGAGGGGGAGCAGAAGGTTTAGCTCGGGTTTCTTGAGTAACGAAAGATGGAGCAGCTTCTAAATTCTTAGTTTTCGTCAAAATAGTTGGCAGCCGTGATGAAACAGGGGTCTGAGATGCCTCCGACTTCGGAAGTAGTAACGGCCGCGGATCTGCAGTGATGACAATGAACAAATTAGTAATAAGAAATAATTGACGGACGTTCTTGTGAATACAATAAACATCTCCCCAGTTTGTACGCATGTGGAGGTAACGATGATACTCTGCGATACGTGCTCAAACGTGCATAGCGATACAGGCAGAGAATTGGTGTTTACAAACTACATTCTGAGTGCACAGTAATGCACAGAATGTTTCTGCTACTATGGGCAAGTTCCACGCAATTGACTTGAGTCCAGCTAATCTAGTCCCAATATTTTGCCTAAGTAATTTTCAAAGACTTTCTTCCAGAAGGTCATCCTCAGGAATTTCTTGTGAAGTTCTGAAGGACTAGGAAACTCACCAACTGGAAAGGCACTACTCTGGATCAAAGGCAGAACAGGAGTTTGAGGTATACTCAAGGTAGAGGGAGCAGGAGCCACAAAATCCTCAAACCCGCGCGTTGAACCTGTAACATCCAAGTAATGACACGCAAATCTTATTATTGGCCTCCGCATCAGTTTGTACAACATCTACAAGAGTCTTTACGTTTGCAACAGGACTTCCTCACGTGTAAATAGCTGCCGACACGACACTAGTAATGAGGAGTAAATTCCTTCCAAAGGAGGAGGGTATACTAAGAACGAGTGAACAACCTACCAGACATGCTGCCAATTGACGAGAGAGAATTTATATGCAATAACAAAATGAACCATGCATATTGAGAGAAGCACACAAATTGGTGGCTACTAAAGTGGTTGAATTGCCTGAATAACTCACTATCTAATGATCTTGTATCACTCTTCGTTGGGGTACCCTCAGCTGAGCTGTCACCAATGGAGGCGGCTCTGTAGTGTCCAACAGATGGGGCGAATGGTCTTGAGTGAGACTGATGTGAAGATCCTGTCAAACAACACAAGATATCAAGAAAAGAGAGAGAACGAGAAATTTCTGAAGTCTTCGCAACGATTGTCACGAAGGTTATCCAATGAATAACCCTGTCAAGTGATTGTCCAGACTATCTTCGATGTCCAGCTATGCAATGTGAACAAATAACTTCCTCGCTCGTAACTGACATAATGCAACTGCCTTCAGGTTAGACGAATAAGCCCAAGCATTTAGACAAAGAACGAAGGTCTCCTCAGTAACTACCAAACTACAGTAGAGAAAAAGTTAAAGATGAAAGACCAAAAGCAAAAAACTTACCATTCCAACTTATATCAGCAACCATGGGCAGGTTTGGAAGAGAACTAGGCAAGCTGAAGGATGGAACTTCACCAAGCATTGGTCTAAAGCCGTATTCTTGAACTCCTGATGTAGTCTGAACCAGCCGAGTTACAGTCAGATGAACTCCATCAGAACATTGCAATCCCTTTTAAACTTGTATGAAAGACCTAGGAGGACTTCAAGAGGGAAAATCATACAACCACTAAACAGACATTAGAAGGACCCACACCAAAGCCCAAAGGTATGAGTTCTATTTCCACACTATGTAATCCCCAAAGGCAGAATTCCAACCGGACAAATCAATTACTGCTGCTACTAACAAACTTGCAGGAATACGAGCACGAAAGCATAGCAAACCCTCCAATAAAGCAAGCTGTTGTG
Organism: Thuidium tamariscinum; assembly: GCA_947034885.2. Classification (NCBI taxonomy): domain Eukaryota; kingdom Viridiplantae; phylum Streptophyta; class Bryopsida; order Hypnales; family Thuidiaceae; genus Thuidium; species Thuidium tamariscinum. The sequence goes on from OX344750.2 coordinate 37,379,368, forward strand.
ACCACTCACCAATGCATCACCAGCTAGAACACTTTGAGGTGGGGCAGCAAGTGGAGGAGGCTTGTGCTTGGGTTCCTCCTCCCCTACCACAATGTCAGCTCCTGCAAGATTATCCACCACTCTATACCTGCAAAGCCAGAAGAGATAAAACAAAGCCAGAAATGAGTGACAGAAATAATTTCCTAGACGTCAGTGAGTGTCGGATCATGCAAGCATCAAGTAGAATTCGTTTCAAGAGAGATGACATAGGAAAAATGACTCTTACAGATGATATGGAAGCTCTGAAGAATTGAAAAGCATAGAATCAGCAACAGATTTGATGTTCTTGGGCATCCTTCCAACTCCTTCCTGAAGAAAAAAATCCGAACATTTATCCGAGATTTGAAGGATGTAGATACTTTCAATGCATATGCACTAGATGAACTAGAGTTTCCATTTGAAAATGGGCCACAACTAATTCGTAATACAGAGCTTGGCAGAGAAATTTATTGACTTAAGGTAATGGTAGACAAGATCAATGCATGGCGGTAGCTGATGAGAAGTCTAAAGCGCACTGCTTACAGCGCTTTGGAACTCTCTAGGCCAGTACTCATGGTTTGTCTCCGAGAAAAAACGAAAGAGCTCGAGTGTACCACCTTCTCCATCCTGCCATCAAGACGACTCCCTGGAATCAGACCAGGACTGCAGACGGTATTAAAAAGACACCAAAAATCAATCACGTGATTCGTAGATCCGAGAAAGAAATGTGAAAAAACAAATGCTGAAAATATTGCGGTTTTCTTCATGTTCAGACTTGGAGACTTGGACGGTAGAAATCACACCTGGTATTGGCCTGCATCCAATGATACCGTTGCAATAGGAAACTCTGATTGCTTACCACCAAATAATGGTACAAAATCTATTTGCTCAGTTGGAACCTGGACATACTTAGCGCTAGAGAACAAAGTTATCGCCTCCTTCGTTCCAGCCAGTGCCGCTATCTGAGCCTGCCACGAAATTGATGCATTGAACGATTCATGAAGAGATTCGAAACAGAAATGACGAAGACCAATGCAGCAATCGGCATCCCAGTACCGCTGTCAAAAGTTCTAAGGAAGTGTAGCCGTAACCCACTAAGCGACAAGGAGCGACAACTCCAAATTACTATCAGAAGGCAGTCAAAAGAACATCTAGACCATCTTCATGATCTTGAGAGGCATAGTACGCATTTCTAGTTCCATTTTCATAAGGCGCAAGACAACAATTCAGTTACCGTGCTTTCAGTCTCGACTCAACTCAGTCAAAAGAAATTGGTACGAGCGGCAAATCATGCACTTAGTACCTCTCTTTCAGTAATTCTTGCAGTTAGATTGTTCAACTTTTCCTGCTCCGACTTCACCTGTAGCAAACATGTGAATCTCAGTCAAGAAAATTAGGGCAGTAAACAAGAACCGACCAGTGCAAGTCTCTCGAACCCTAATCCTGGCGAAAGTCTCTCAGATCAACCAAAACTTCGCGAATTGGGAGTCCACAGACGAGCCAGATCGTATACCCTGGAGAGAATGGTGTTAAAAACGTTGTCGGCTGCATCGTACAGATCCAAGAGAGATTGACAGAGCTGGGCATGGCCAGGCTTTCCTCGGTCCTCGCCACTCTCCGCCATCAGAATGCGAATGATGAATGGTGCATGGTGCAGCTGAACATGAGCTTGTGCTTGCGATCGCTGGTGTGATGCCAAGCAGGAATTCAAACGCGAAGACTATGAGAACGGTCGAAGCGGAAAACGAGCGCAAACGAAAGGCCAGAGGAGGGCGAGCAATCGGAGAGACAGCAACCATCAAGCAGGAATCGAAATTGAAGGCTGGCGAAATTGGCAACTGCGTTTGGATTGTAACTTACATTTGGCAAACATGGAATTACAAAGTTCACAAGAAGTGTTTCGCTAATTAGGATTAATTAAATAATTAATTTACTCTAATAGGATGGTTTACACAACAAAGGGTCTACAATATTGGGAGGTCATGGTGCCATTGAGATCTTGGCAAGGGTTTTATTGGTTAGCCAAAACAGTGGGCCTTTAAATGGATTGATGATTGAATGGGAAAGTTTTTATTGAGAGGAATGAAAAAGTCTTGCTAGGTAAAAGTATGAAACACTTGTATTCCATACTAAATTTATGTCTTAGGTATTCAACTAAAATGTTAGAATAATTTTTGAAATATTATGCCAATGTATTCAAAATTGATATTCAAAGTGTATGCTATATCTATAACTTCAATCCATATTCTTAAAAACTTTGAAAAATCATATACTACCAAAAAGTCAATTTCATTATTTGTCATGTTTAGCAATTTTGATGGATTTTAGAGCTACTAAAAACTCAAAACAATGAATCTCACTTTGATATGTAGTGATTATATTGTCTTTGGTAGTCAATCAAATTTTAGATGGGAACCAAAATTTTCCTTGGAGGAGAAACAAAACCTCCATCAATCTTTTTTAATCCAATTCAAGAAAAGAAAGAGTCATTATCAAGAACTCAAGATTTGTTTTGCATGGGGAAGTTGTCCTTCATATAGAAAAAAAAGCCTCTATTAATCACTTGAAATCCAATATAAGACCAAATGGTTATTATCAAGCACTTCATATCGATTTTGTATAGAGAATTTGTCCTTTGAGAGGAATGATGGTCATTGTCAAATATTTGAAATCTAGTTTTGAATTAAAAAGTCATACTTCTAAATGGAATCAAAGTCAATGTCATTCTTTTAGTTTTGAATAGGGAAATTGTCCTTTAACCCTAAAACGCTCTGACATCTACTTTTCGAACAATGTACAAATTGAAAGTTCTTTTTCATTACAACTTGGATGAAAGTCATCCTAATTTTTAGAGACACATTATAAAGTTGTTCTATCCAAGGGTTGGATTTGGTCTTACTAGAATACATATTTTCTTAAAATTACAAGTAGAAGTTTGTCAAGTGGTTGACTTGCATTGGCCCTAGTTCAAAATTAGAATTGCAAAAATGAGGTCATAGAATCAAAGAACACAAAAATTCTTTAAAATCACCACGTTTATAAAACCTCATTTCAAATCCATTCCAAAAAATTCACTCAAAACATGATAGTAATTTGCTTGTAATTGAATTTACAAGGAATTTTGAATTTTTCCTTTCAAAATTTATAGAAAGATATTGGTAATAGCATTGGTAAATCTAAGTGTATAGATAGAATCTTTAAGTCAAACTCTACAACTTTCATTTGCATCTCAAATCCAAAGTATTCTTTCAGATAGTACTTTATGATGATTTTCTTTGAAATTGTCATACATCAAATTCAAACAGTTGAAATTTGGTCTTGGATAGGGAAGTTGTCATTTGAAAGGAATAAAGATGAATGTCGAATACTTAAAAATCCATTTTTGGATAGGGAAATTGGAATACATGAATGAAGGTTGAACAAAAAAGTTGACATTTGAAGGGAATGAAGGTCAATGCCATTTTTCCCATACGAGATGGAACAAACGTTGGAACAAAGGTTGGATTAGAAGTTGGTGTTAGAATTGTCCTTTGAGTGTAAGGTAGAAGGCTCTTAAATGAAGCGGGTTCTAAAATGGTGCCCTACCTTAAATGTACAGTATTCGTACATGTTGCTTTTTCATAGCCTTTAGCAATGTATTGACAATGCACATTTTAGCTAGGGCACCATTTTAGAGCCCTGTGCCCTTTTAACTTCAAAATTTGATAACTAATTCGGAAAAGCTCAAAAAAATATGAAACAACTTGGATTAGATGTCAATTCTACTTGTCTTTCAAGGAAAATTTACTGAAAAATATTTCTAGAAGTTTTACCTCCCTGAAATTCTGTTTCAGCCCTAAGATGGTCCATTATAGGACCTCTTACCTTAGAGAGTGTTTAAGTATTCAAGAGAGTTCCAATTGGAAGTGTTTCACAATATTGTACTATACTCTATAACAAGCGATGAAGACGTTCAGACTCTTGGAGCACTTCCACAGACATTAGTCCAATTTGGCAGGTCTAAAAAAGTATGCAACGAACTTTAATACAATGTCAAGATTTTACAGATCAGAGGACACATATATGCTTTGATGCCAAAAGACTAAATAATCTCAGAAGTCTTTGATATGATGCATATGTTACACCCAAATTTTCAGTCCACAAAACCTTGTATTCAAAACTACACCTCGTACGCCAAGAAGTGAAATACGGTACAGATAACGTAAGGGTATAAGGGAGCTTATGCTACTTGACAAACATATGAAGACATTCGCGATTCCAATACCGGTACCTAGAGTTCGATTCCTTCAACAAAGCACTTGAAAGGATTACACAGAAAACTGAAGCTATCGAGCGGAGCAAACAAGCTTCAAGTCAGATACATACCACCATACAAAAATCTTCGAAGGTCCAAAAACAAAGTTCCCAGAAATAGTGCCAAAATTAGGATCAGAAACTGAAACTTCGAGAACATGAATCCACTTCGTCTGGTACCGAGCGATCAAGATCCCACTTGGAATCGCTTTCTACGATTTCCTCAAGATCCCGAAATAATAGACCATGTCATGCTTAACAATTGCAAGGGGATAACAATATAAGCCCATAATTTTAAAGGGACCCATGCCTGATTACAAATCGTCCAAATGCTGGTGTTTGTAAGAGCTTGAGGTCCAGACTAACTCTCTGCATCACGTAAGACATGGGCTAAAAGACCTCATAACGACATAGTCGACAATCTGCTGATAAACACAGCATTCAATGATAAGGAAAGCGCTTTTGACCACCAAATGGAAATCTGGACCTACTTATGGCCCAGATAAAAGCGCATGAAGTCCTAATTGCTGCTCTGCTCGAGCATCATTCGATGATGTCTTCAAACTAAAGTGGACTAGTAGCCTGCACAACACAACAGTGGAATTAATAACGCACGAAATTGTGATTAATGTACAATATGATAAGATCAGAGTGATGTAACTCCGCTAGCTTGCTTACCTGTAGCAGTGTTCAACATATACGTTGAAAGTCCATTCTTGACGGATAGCGAAAGTCACTGTCATACACGCCTGGGAAATTCACAAGCTCCTCAGTCTCTGTTATCAACCTCCCGCATAATCGTGCTTAATCAAGCATCAAACGTTACAAGGCCACAGTGATTAGTCTGATGCGGCACATCAGGGCTCGGAATTATCGGCGAGCTGGCATAGGGGGTTTCGGCATATTCCCTGAAAATCAATAAAGCTTTCAATGTCAGGCCCTGCATAGAAGCAATTAAAACCATCAAAGGACATCCAGCCATTAAAATTAAGTAAAACAGAGAAACCTCTCGGCTTTCGGAGAACGCAACGGCTCACACCTAAGTAGAGGTCATTCGCAAAGTACTGGTTCTGAGGAAGGAATCCGCCTGTATTAGGCCACTGAGGATGGAGATTTTCTCCGACAAAGTAACGCTGCTGTTGGACAGTATGCGTTGGATGACCTACACCAGCAGTCATTGGAAAACCCGCTGCAGAGGGAGAAATAGCATTTGGGTCGCCTTGTACACTGTTCAACCTCACATTTGAGCAATACATAGTGCCAATATGTGGTAACCGATTATCCTTCTGCGGGGACGGCAGAAGGTTACCGTGCGTTCTTACATCGCTCTTCGGGTTCCCCATAACCACCCCTCCAAACTGTGCATCAGGGTGCGATTGCATCATCCCAAAATGTTGTGCGTGATACGAATTCTGCAGTTGTTGCTGCTGAAATTGAAAAGCCTGCTGCTGGCGCTGTTGGAAAGATGCTGTTCCAGAAACTGCAGCAGCCACTTCCCCAGGCATTTGCCTCCTTCCTCCATGCTGCGGATGTAGAGGAGTCTGTTCGGGCGAGATTTGTTGCCTCAAATTCTGTGTCTGTTGGTGGTGACCTTGTTGACGCAGCTGCTGAGGAATCTGAGACATTTGGGGCCCAAGTCGGCTTGGAGAAGTCTGGGCGGAAGAAAATTGGCCAGGCTTCTGATTGCGAACTGTGTGATATCCTGATTGCGAACTGTGCGAGGAAGCAGGACTAGTTCCGTCCAGACTTGACGAGGTACTCAATCGGCCTTGTGATGTCCTGCAGATAACCAATAGAAATATCTAAATTGAAAATCGCAGAAACGTGACGCAAAAATGATCTCACTCGTGAAGCGCATCAAAACTACCTTCTACATGAGAAATGGAGTTGAAAAAAATGTTCCTAAAATTTTGTATCAAATTAAGTGCAACAACCACCAAAAATCGCTAAGGCTCAGTGGCGGAAAAAATACTGAGATCAAAGTAAGAAAGTACCTTCTTGATGTAGCACCAATATCATGAGCATCTTCATGAAGGAGTTCATCACTGCAAAGAAACTCAGAAAACTGAGATACGAGCTAGCTGCAAATGAAGCTACTCATCCAACTTCAAAAGAACAAATTGTAAATTATTACGAATAATTTAAGAGATTTCAAATCAATAAAATAATTTCAGCCAGGAAAATACGACAACGCATCCGTAACGAAAACGTGTTTGAAGTGATTTCTAAAGGTGCCATTGAAAATAAAATGTACAATTATTTTTAACGCGTTTCTCAGAAATGAAAAGACTAGAATTCAATTCAAAGTTACATATAATTTTGATTTTTGAGATAGGTTTACTAGATAATCAAGAGAAAATTTGCATGTCGATTTATTATGGGCTTAGTTTACACCAACGCTTCCATGATTATCGACAAAAGATGAAATGACAACCAAAATCTCACAGGAAGTAAAGCAATACGATTCACACAGAACTACTTCACCTAAAATTTCAGAAAGGAAAATAAAAATCCAGCCAAAAAAGCGGAGGCGAATCCAATGCAAGTTACCCTCTTTAAACAATGGGCAGATAAAATATCAGAAGAAATTGACTAGATCTTATAGAAGGAAAACAAAAACTGATCCCACATTCACGAGTACATCTCGGATAAAAGATAGAACTACATCAATCACAAAACTCGATGAAACAAAGAAACGATGCTCAAACCCAGATTTCCAACTTCTAACTGAAAGAGTGAAGATAGAGCATTAAGTTATGGTCCGAAGATCGATATCTCACCTAAAATCAGGATCCCAATGAGGGCCTAGTGAAGAATCCTCATCCCCAGCGTCCATTGAGCTTCCAGGTGATAAATAGCTACCCAAAGTACCGGGTGCATAGGACGCCGAGGATCGTGGTACCTGAGATGGCAGTGGATTGCTACCATTCCTCACAGACCGAGTGTGAGGAACTGGAGGCGCACCCCTCCGTAGGCCACCTTGACCATCAACAGAAAGAGTGGAGCTGGCATCCACAATCCCGTTTGCATTGCCGTGCTGAAGCCTAGACCAATGTGCTTGTGCTAAGTCCTGCTGTTGCTGCTGTTGTTGTTGTTGTTGTTGTTGCTGCTGTTGCTGTTGCTGTTGCTGTTGCTGCTGTTGTTGCTGTTGCCCATGTCCACCCACGGGAGGGGGTGGTTGCCAAGGCCGCCTCCTATGAAAATGTCCGTGTGCAGCAGTAGCATTGACGACTGCGGTTTCCAACAAGCGAGCAGGCGAAGCTGGTCCATACCGATTTGGAGAACCTTGTTGTGATCCAGTCGACTGGAAGTGACTTGATGCAGGAGATGAAGGAAACGAACCTCCTGGTGAGACACCATACGGACCAGGAGACACCTGATATAGCCCTGGATTTCCAAACTGAGATGGACTGGCACCAAGGTTCAAAGCTGGACTACCTCCAAGATTTAGAGTTCTCATCTGACACAAAATTGGATGCTGTGGATGCAAAGAGGGTATAAATGGTCTTCCTTGCCAACTTGAGTCTGGAGAGCTACCTACAGTGGATCCTTGACCATTCATGGCCATGGCATGCACTCCCGAATCGTCCACATAACTTTCGAAGTTTCCATCGACTACCGGACCTTCTCCGAAACTTCCAAAACTTCCAACACTGCCATAACTACTTGCTCGTGAAAAGTGACTTGGGTGCTGGTGTGGACTTGCAGCATACCGAGGACCTACGTTCATGCCTCCGACCTGATTGGGACAACGGAGTGAGAATTCTGTTCGATGTAGAATGCATTCTAAGAGAGCACAATCATTTAAGGCAAGGGTCTGAATCACAAGATACAAGACCGCACGATCACCCATCAGTTTGCCTTCCAAAAAAAGGTTTGCCATGCTCTGAACTAGTGCAAAATTAACCAAAGCGCAACTCGGATTGTCAAGCATGCCTCACACAGAGCCCCAAACATAGTACTCGTTTAGAAGGCTCGGATAATGAACCAAAAAACAACTTACTTGGGGAGAAAGTCCAGCGCCGACCCAGTGCCCTGCTGCCCCCCTATGGTCTATAAGAAGACTGTGATTACCAGGCTGCAGAACAACACATATTAGCGAACTTTTCGATTTTCTTATTATTTGTCCTTCCTCCCTCTCTCTCTTCGATTGTGAATGCTGATTTCTGGTCGTTGCTGTTCACGTCCATTTCTAATATAAGGTGCCTAATATTGAGCGTTCACAAAATTACGACTTCAAAAATTGAGCAAACATCAATTTGCTAATCTATAACATAAAGTATATGACAACACTTACCGTTCTTGGAGTCTCTGGCACAGGATCGAAAGGTCCAGTAAAAGGTTCATCAGTTACAAATGGGTGTTGTGCAGCCTGCAAAATGAACAAAACCGATGAATTGGGACTCATACTCAAAGGGGCAGACTAAAAGGTTGAAGTCCAAACAGGATCATCCGGACATCTCCAAAATCATCATTTCGATTCCAGTATATCTCAGAAAAGACGGACAAGACTTATTCATTATGAATATGCTACGAAAGAACATAGTGGGTGAACACTTTTTACAATTTAGGTAACAGGAAATAAAATAACCTGCTGAGGTGACCATCTTTTTCTTGGATCACATTCAAGCAGACCCTTAAGAAAGTCCACAAAGCATTCTCGAGCTCCCATTTCTGAAAATAAACACAAAAGTTAACTCTAGCTGAAACCATAAGAAATAAATCCACATATAATAGGTTACCACAAGAACATGGCGATGATTGCCAAGAAACTAACCATAACAATGGGAAGTTCTGACTTCTTACAGCCCAATGAAAAACAGATATGCAAGGGGAACCTGTGAGGTACTTAAAAAAACATGCAGCTCTGTGCTACCAAATATTCAAGGTCTTTGTCCACGACGCCAAATATAGTTTCAAAATAGTGCAATTCGATACCTTCAATTTGATCAGCCGGTGACATGGGCTTCATGGGATACCCCAAAATGGTTTCTGAGAGAGTTCCATGAAAATACCTCCTCCCAATTTCGGGTTTCTTCCTCTGACGCTGCAACAATCAATTGCGTGAAGTTATATAAATAAAGTAGCAAAAACAAACCAGACCAGAAGCACGAATGTCTGTTCATCCAATCCAACAGTCATAAGTATTCAGTAACATACTGCTTCATATTCCTCCGCTGTAAGTAGCTGATAGGCAGAGCGATTATGATCGGAATGAGGGGCGGCTGTGAGAAGCTTAAAAAACTTGTTCGTATACTTCGCATTCCTCAGAATATGATCAGACGGGTGGCCTCTGCATCAGCGTAGACACCAGTCAAGAGTGCTCAAAGCGACAGTAAACGACTTTTCAGATGGTCCACCAGCACTAACATCTGACGGTGCAAAATCAATAAATACAATTGCAAACTTGGCCCCAGAAATATGGCAATAAAATTGAAATTGCGAAGAGCTCCAAAACGTAACCTTTAATTCAAGAGGAAAATATCTTACTCAAGTTTCTCCTTCATAAATAGGAGCATATCAAAGTCGCAAGCTCCAGGAAATAGTGGCAGACCCAGGAAAAGTTCAGCAGCCACACACCCTAACGACCACATGTCGATAGCTGTTGTGTACCGGTGACCCAGTAGCACCTCAGGGGATCTGTAAAACCGACTCTGCAAAGATCCAAACAGTAATTGGAGGCAAGAAGTATAGTAAGTTAATGATACATAGCACTGACACGATAACCGCAAATTGTGAAAGTAAGACTTGACGAAAAGCTCAGAGAAAGTAAAACGCACGACTCTGATGCGAAACAGTGCTTTACCTGTATGTAAGTGTACACCGTCTGGTCTTCCTTGCACGCCGAACCAAAATCAATAAGCTTCAAATCGGCTGACCGAAAGCTGTGGAAAACAAAAGAAGGGATTAGGAAAGTGCAAACACTACAGTTAACTTCTTGAGAACACAGGTCACAAGGAGATTTACAAAATTGAGAACCAAGACATTGCAAGGCCAAAGTCTAGAGACATTTGACTGACAAAGATATTACTGAGAGCAATAGAATAGCACACTAATGGAAAATATTGAAACGGCAAAAAATATTGAAAAGATTAGTCAAGACAATTCAGTAACTTCCATCACATGGTAAAGTATGCAGTATGGAGGTTTCTACCCCCGACTAACGATTAAACCAGAGATGCATCCACGGAGAGAAATACCTCGCACTCAATGACGTCTAAATAATTGATGGATTCTCGTACACAGACAATGGAATACAAAGGTTACCTTTCAATAAGAAGAATGTTCTCCGGCTTCAAATCACAATGTATAACTCGTGCTTGCCGGAGCAGACTCAGCGACTTCAACAACTGAACAAAGCGAGAACAAAATTCATCAGAGGATTCAAGCGTTTCACAACTGGAAGCCCCGGACAAGAAATTATAACAAGCCGTACTTCCATAAAGAGGGTAAGGAAAACTTGTAGACCATCTGACAATTAGAGCAAATCATCATTGGCAATTGGCAGAAAATACAAACAGTCACACTTGTAATCGGTAACCAAAGCGAGCAAGATTCGTACCTGCTTGGTGAACATGCGCACTAATACCAGTGACATTCCCTTCAAATTGGTCTTTTTCAAAAGCTCATACCTGAATCACAAAACAAAAGAAAAAGGTCAGAAAAGTGATAGTGCTTATGTATAATTACTGAAATCTTCAGATAGCAAGCACGGGAATAGCGCACATTTTTGGAAAAACGAAATGTTTTTAGTGGCCTGTCTAAAAACACCATCACACTCATGCACAGTTCAACAGACAAGGTGAGCTCATATACTAACAGATTCTCAGTAAGGAGCTCAAAAACGATGCAGAGATGTCCATGGTGCTGAAAATGGTCAATGCATCGAACGATGTGGTGCTTGTCGTCTGGATCATATTCCTTGTTCAACTGTCCACCACAATCAAAAGCCAAAACATAAGTTTCACCCAAAATCAAGATATCTACAAATTTGCACATCTCTCAATCGTCATTCAGAAACGAATTCAGGCTCGAAAACATCCGTTTGATCGAAAACTACATATGTTGAAACAGGCTGCGAAAATTTCGTAATATTCATCTACACTAGTTCTTTACCAGTAAATTTAAACTTGGTTGCGATTGCAACCCCTCATATCAATCCCTTCCAAATGATAAAGAAACAGACTAAAACGATCTCTTCACCCTTCACTCCAGGAGTAGTTGTACAAAAGTAAATGGCATACCATGTGCAAAATTCCGATCTCAAACCGCGCTTGAGTATAGTATGCAGGAAGGTTTTTTATGACCTTCACTGCAACATACTCATTGGTCTCCTCAGTAAAACATTTCGCTACCTGCCCAAATGTACCCGAACCCACAAGATCCTTCACAACATATCTGCAATGGAGGTCAAGCAACAAAACATATTCAAAACGCTTGTGAGATCATTCTACAAAACATATGCATGCAGAGAGATCTCCCACGGTATCTATTCCGTTTCCATTGCTTCGAAGATCGCACATACAGACACAACAGCAAGAGAAATTCTGAAACCCTGCAACTAATTTAAAGCCCTAGACAAATGTCAACACACCCTGAATTGTATCCAAAGAAAGAAAAAAATCGAGAGAGCAATAAGCACAAGCTTGAACAAACAACAAAAGATTGCCACTTCAGGAGTTCAGGTCAAACTCAAAAATATATAACCTAGAATGATCGACACATGAAAGAAATTTCACCAACCTGCGAGTCCCATCATCATTCGCTAGGACCTGATTGAAATACAACACAAGGTCGTTCTTTTCATTGTCAAGACCATTCTCAGACACGATTGTCGAGGGTGCAGTCAGATATCGCTTTGGATTCAGATCAGGGGAAAACTGAAATTCGGAGTTGCAAATTTGGTAAGTCGCAACAATATCCTTCGTGAGCTTGAACGCCAACTGCGTTGTCAAAACGGAACCGTACATGATAAGTAATCTAGATAACGACAAAATTAAGTTAGTTGGACCGAAAACAGTGACAATGCTCCACTCATGCACAAAAAGGGTCCGAACAAAAGACCTAATCGTGAGACCCGAACACTCTACAGCGAAGGGTCAATGCATGCATTGGTAGCTGTCGACTACTTGATCTACCAATAGCCAATGCCGTGACAATAAAGAACGACTTCCAAGTCATTGCACAAAGCGACACCCCAAACTCCCGCACTTGCTGCAAACACGCAAAGCAAGAAGCGATACAGCCGAGGCGAGGAATGTACCGGACGAGTGACCTGGATATGAAGCCGCGTCTGTTGCCTCGCCCCTCGTGGAGGTGCATTGGTGCCATTCCGTGGCCTCAGCCGCACATAAGGCCCGAACGAAATTGATCGAGGAAACCAATGAGATTGCGGCATCGGATGCATAGGTCGACGGTTTCGACGGCCGGGCAATACCGAATTCGAGTCCTCGTCCTCACTGCTGTAATCGCCATCCGAAGATGGCGACCTCGGTGACTGACGAGCAGCTCCCTCCATCACCACCTCTTCTCCCCTTCCCCTTGCGTTTACACTCCAACAATCGTAACCCCAGCGCTCATACAACACCCTCCCTTTGCCTACTCCCACCTCTTACCAAAACTACTTCCCTCCCTCGGCCACGGCTGTCCTGCTACTCCAACCCGGCTCTACATGCATAACAAAGCGATGCTGTCGTAACAACCACACCACTTGATCTACCACAGGCAACGCTTTCTCCGTCTCCCGGTCCTCCTTACCCTGGATCCGCCACAAGCTTCGCAACTCCATCATACCCCCAAACCCTCGCTCGCTTTCTCTCAAACTCACAAAAACTCGGTCTCCCTCGGTCTTTGAGTCATTCTCACTCCCTCCCTCGCTCGCTCACTCCATCGCTGCCATTGCCGCAACCGACATGGCAGCGCCCGTCATGCAAGCAGCCTCTGCCTTGACTCCTGCGCCACATGATCATGGGCCGCAACTCCGTTTCATATGGCCGATCCCGCGTGACTTCGCCACGAAGGTTGCTGAGACGCTAACTTCCGAGTTGCGTTGTAGAGAAGTCGTGATCAACGCCACCGCCATCGCCATCAAACACCATGGCCTTCCTTGGCCTGGCCTTGCGATGCCTGGGCTTGCCTTCGCTTCCGACTCCCAATATGCCCCCTGCGGAGTTTGCCCTACCCTACCCGAGGGCAACCGCCCTGTTCACACCGGCCCTGGAGGGGCCGCATGAGCCGTCCTTGGGACGGTCGTAGGCGGAGACCGAGGCGCGGTGGTAGGGTGGGATGGAAACAGTCCCTAGACAAAAAAATAAAACACATGCCGGGACCCTGTGAGGGGCCGTCAATCAATGAAACCTTTGCCGGTGTGCAGCACAGCATCTTTGGGGGATCTTTGCAATTGTTGGTGTGGACTGTGGACCTCTGTGGCATTGGTTTGGGATATTCCTACAGAGAAATCTTCGCATGGCGGTTGATTTAAGAATGTTGGTGTTGTAGATTGGATGTTAGGGGGAATTATCCCCCTATGAAGATACGTTGTTTGTTTGTTTGTTTGTTTGGATGTTTGTTACGTTGAGATCTCCTGGACCGTGAGTCCCCCGGGTGCGTGGTTGGTACCGTCGGAAAGCCCTCGGCAAGGAGGGGTGCACGGGCTTTGATTCACGGTGTTCCAACCTACGGCATGAAAGTTATTGAATTTTGAAGTTTCTATACATTAAAAAAATTAGACTGTGGCAATGGCAAAGGCCACCCTAGTTGTTACATGAAGATAGCAGTCTTCTCCATTCTCCAAATCCCGTGTACTTGCATCTTCATTAATTAATTAAGAAGGGTAACTTAGTGGTTTAGGATAATTTCTCCATTCCAAAAAATTATATGGAACCACATCATCTATGGCAATAGCCTATTTATATAGATTTCTAACCATACTTGTATTTGAATTATCCAATTACAAAATGTAATTGAAATTATTCAATGTGATTTTTTTATTCCAAAAAAATTCAAGGAACCACATCACCTACTGCAATTAGCTAATGTAAACAAACTTTGAACAACATTTGTATTTGAATTAATCAATCACTAAGCATAATTAAAAGTATTCAATGTGACCTTTCCATTCCAGAAAATTGGGTACAACCATGTCATTTAAAGTATAATGGAGACTATTTAGTGTGACCACCCTATTTCAGAAAAGTAGGTGGGACCACATCATTTGTTCTAATGAGCGAAACAAAGTAGAATTCTAACAATACTTATATTGGTAATTGAAACAATTCATTGTAACCAGCCCATTCATAAAAATTAGTTGGAATCCTCAACACCTACAATAATGAGTCGTTTAGAATAGTGAAATATAAATATATTTAGATTTCATTGAGTTTAGAAAACTTTCAATTGTGAATTGAGGTGAGTAAGAAAACTTTACCAAATTCAAAGAACTTGATGATGACACTTATTGAATGTTTGACATGCATAAGGTTTCAATGAGTGAGATAAAGCCAAAGTCAAAAGCCCTTCCAATTTGACTCCCCCATTGAATAATATTAGCAAAAGCTTGATGATATAACATTGTTAACGAATGTAGGAAGTAGTCCTTCTACCATCCCTTAAACTCTATAGTCACCTTCTTCTCATTGGCCAAATTGGAAGTGCACTACAAAGATCTTTTTTCAGTACTCAGTTAAATATACCTTTTGTTACAATCAAACATATGATGAATTACATAAAAATCTTTCCATCCATGACATTGCAAAAAATTATATTTACATGGGGCACATATAAAAGATTCTTAGATAGTAATTAATCTAAGAAATTCATGCTTAAGATTTGATAGTAAAAATGTTCAATGGTATTAGAAAGAATTTGAATATTACATTGTTCTGGAGAATATTGAAGTAATAAAGCTATTTTCATTTAGAACTAACTAGTAAATGAGACTACAATTAATTTATAAATCAGACATACAAATCCTTTTACAAATTTTGCATTCATTGATTGAATTTATATGCTATTTTTTTAGTCATTCAATGAGGTTGAATGATTACTACAAGAACTTGTAACTATGGATGAGTCATTTGGAAAAATCCATTTATATTAAAAAAATAGTTGTTTTCATAAGTACAAAAGGACCATCTAGTTTACATCTAAAATTACTATAATGTATGAAATATTTCTAACTAAACAAATTATTAAAGCTTGTAAGAAAAATATGCACTCATCGAAAATAGGTGGCTTTACCTTATTAATTAGGCTAATTTAAAGGTATGAATCGATGGATATCATTGGATGGGATCAAAAATCTTATTTCATTGGTTATAAGTGAATTTAGGCCTCTTGTTCTTCTTACACAAAATCAAAGGCTTATATTTTTATCACTGGAAGGTAAATTTTAGGATCCAATTTTTTTAATCTAAAAGTAATCAAATTTGAAAATTTCGAATACGATTTAGGGATGAAATATTATAGCTATTAAATTAGAGGCATTTGGATTAACGTGACTAATATAAGGAGGCTAAATACAAAATCCAACTAAAGATATATTTATTTATATCTACAACAATTTTCCAAAGGAATATAATAATAAGTTGTTTAAAATTTGATTCAACGGTGCTATTCTGTGAGCTTGTGAGTGTAGAGTAGGGATTCTGTGAGCATAGAGCTTAAAAATTTGAAGAAGCATTATAAAACTTAATTTTATTCATTAAAATTGATTCCATCTTAAAATTTGAATCAAAATTTCTTATTTCTAATAAATTGTAGTACCTATTTTTGTAAACCTATTATTATGGACCTATTACCATGGTTATATTGAAATTGAATGAAGATTCTAATTTTCAATCTTACTTAAAAGTATACATTACAAAAATGAAGAACTCAATTGATATGAAAGATGAATAAAGATGGAATTAAGTTATATAGAATATTGGTTGATCATCATCCTATAATAATGTAGATCTTTTTGAGGCCTAGGGAAAGTACTAATGATTTTTATTGATGTATTATTATTACAATTGTTTAGATTTTAGAAAGAAAATTTGTTGATAAAAATCTTTGCTACACTAAATTTTATTTTGGTTGATCATGTCTTGTAGCATTAGAAGTCTTCTTAAGGCCAATAGGAGGGCATCAGTTATTCCCTCTTCATTTTTAAGTCAATGGACTTGTTTAAATTTTAGAAAAAAATTTGTTTGTGTGATTTCATTATATATGGAAAGAACTTAGTTGCACCAAATTTCATTTTATTCATGAGTATCTTATAATAGCATAGGTCTTCTCAAAGGTCAATGTAGGCACCTATAGTTTGTCTTAATGTATCAATAATGAAACTTGTTAAGATTTTTTTTTTAAATTTGATTGATAGGGATTACTTTTGTAAAGAATGAACTTTGTTACATAAGATTATTGATTAGTTGACTCATTATCCTCTTGTTCATCCAATGAGGGGATTCATTTCTTCTTTCTTGATGCAATGGTTGTTTATTTATCATCTTGAAACAAAACTTGTCAAGCTTTGTTAAATTTTTGTGAACACTCTCCTTGGTCTTGCTTCTTAATAGCCCTCGGCGTTGAGAGGAATCCCACAGCCTCGATACAATTATTATTGCAAAAAGGGGGGGTTGTTTGTTTGTTTGTTTTTTGGCCGAGGGACTCCCTTTGGCGCCGAGGAGAGTCCACAATTGTGGGAAAAAAAAGAATTTTTTTAAATCGAAGCTGTAGGACTCCCCTTGGTACCAAGGGTTTTTCAAAAAGCAAGAGTAAGGAGAGTGTTCACAAAAATCTAAATTTGTGAAATAAATTCATTTGATTTCAAAAAAATTATAATCAATCACTAATTATTTTTCTTCATAAAATCTAGCAAAGTACAATAAATGGTAAAACAAAGTTATTCAAGGGACCACGATAATAGGTTCATGATAATAGGTCCATGGTAATAGGCACTAAAATTTACCAAAGTTAATCAAATTTGGCTAAAAGTTTTAGATGGAATCTTCAAAAAATTGTGTAGGCTTGCAGGCTCACAAGCTCACGCTCATAGGCTCACAAAATAGCAACCCTATACGTACAATATGCCTCCATTTTACAAATATACATTTATTGATAGTTTTACATTTATTTTTGAGATAGGTATTTTCATTTCTTCTAAAAGATGTAAAGATTTAATATTTTGTGAAAATTTGGAGTTATTGTAAAATTTTGAAGGAATACTAAAACAACTCATATTAGAAACTACAAATGCTCAAAAGATATGGAATTTTCTCCATAATTGTATATAATAGTGTAGAACATTGTGGTATAAATATTTTTATTTTTTTTTAGAAAATTAGAAAATCAATATTTTATGGATATAGGCAACAAAAATCCAAATTTCAATAAATGTAGAATTTTACAAAATTTTCAAATGCTCAAACTAGAGTACAAATTAGACTTGATAAGCTTAATTGCATAAGTTGTCATTTCTTCATTTCAAAAAGTAAAAAGGATCTTAAAGAGGGAATATCCAACATCTCACATAGAGATTAAAACCCTACCAAAGTTGGATTAAAAAGAACTTTTTCTATCTTTTTAGCCTTCTTAA
This sequence comes from Thuidium tamariscinum, assembly GCA_947034885.2. Classification (NCBI taxonomy): domain Eukaryota; kingdom Viridiplantae; phylum Streptophyta; class Bryopsida; order Hypnales; family Thuidiaceae; genus Thuidium; species Thuidium tamariscinum. Next base: position 37,397,255 of record OX344750.2, read on the forward strand.
AGTCATCGTGACCAATGGATACCAAACATCCTCTTGCGAGGTAGGATTAACCCTTGAAGAACATTATGTGCTTCTTAGGCCTATAATCTTAACTAAAATAACAAAAATGGAGGGATGGAGTGACCATAGACAATTCTTTTTAGAAATATTGTGTTTCCTCCTTCTTCCCTAGAAGCTTCAAATTCAATTGAATTGATTTAAATTTTCACCATGTTGTATAAATTGCTTTGATGAAGCCAATATTTAGGTGGGGAATGCTATTTTTGCAAGGTTGCTTGAGAGAGAGAAAGAGGTTGAATTGACAATAGCACTGTGCATAGAACCATTTGCCATGAGCCTTAAAAACACCATGATAGATAAAGTAAACTATCCCATAATGAATACAATGGAAGTAAGTCCATGGTAGGCAAAATTGAAATGATGGTGTACATTTATTACATACATTAGTTTTTGAAATATATGCCATCATTACAATTATGCCCATAATAGGCTTGCTCCCATTCTACCCATAATCATGGAGTAGTTTACCTTACCTTGAGTTGCCCCTATCAAAGACTGAAAATGTCCTCTGAAGATTATCTCAATTTAAAAGGATCAATTTATGCAAGAATAATGTATGTACCATATTGATCATTTGAAAGGTTACGGTGAATTAACCTCCTCACTTGGCTCCTCTAAAGTAGATACACCCAAAATGGCACCTGACCTTAAAGCGCCATCTACAATGTGAATACATTTCCAAAATCATTCATGTACCCAGACTTTGACTGTTAATAACTTTTGCATACGGTATCCAAATCCTCTGTTCTTTGGTGCATTGGAACATGCTTTCACTCACCAACAAGACTGTATGAAAATCTGAACAGCATGATGACAAGAACTAGGCACAATAAGATACCCACCTTAAATCATTCTAGGTTTGCAAGTAAGAAAAAGACCCCTCTTTTGTGCTCAACTAATTTACATCATGCACCTGTCAAAGATAATTTGGGGCCTGTGATTGCAAATATGAATTTGAAATTTGCACATTTTATCTTGCAAGGAATATAGAAAATTTCAGCATTTTCCCCAGCAGCTGAGTGAGCTCAGTGCGGGCATTTGGGAGAGGCCAGACGGGAGTTCACATGTATTGAATTGTTTGCCCATCATGGATGCCTGGGTTTCCAGAGGATTTCATTTGCACCTGATGGAGGAGGAGTAGGTCGAGGAACTGAGGATCCTGATTCCTGCCCCCCACTCAATGGGTCAATGAGCAAGCAAATCTTGGGCAGGATCATGCCATTCCTATTTGTGGCTCAGTCTTCAGGGATCTGTCATCTGGAGCCCCAGGGCAGCCAGAGGAAGGGAGGGACGGACTGTCCACCAAAGTCCTTTCCATTTGTTCCAAAATAAAAACAAAACAAAAACAAAAGTCTGCAATAAGCTCAAGAAAGATTTTTTTAATTTTTAATTTTTTAATTTTTACCTGTAAAAAAGGATTCAGTGGGCTTCCATCTTGACAGGAGAGGGCTCTAAAATAGTGTGGGCATTTTCAACTGTCCAGTAAGAGGTTGTGAAATGCATACCAAATTGTGGAAAAATGACCTCATGATTACATCAAAGCATAATAAGATTTAGTTTACACTTCTTCAACGGATGGTTAACAATCCAAAATAGTTGTGTTCTTGACAATCTCATACTGAAAAATTAAGTTATGGTAGGAGGTCTTGAAAGCAACCATGAAAGAAGAAGAAGACCTCTGTGAAGAAATGAAGGAACTAGATGAATATTTTTGAAATTGAAATGCAAAGACAAACCAATGATGCATCATTTGCAACCTCCATGAGAATTTTTTGAGCCAGAAAACTTTAATTACAAATTTTTGAAGGAAGAACACAGTAGATACCTATTATTGTTCATAGGTAGAAATTATAATGAGCACGCCAATGGCAGTGAGGAAATGAAGGACATCTTAGAATGCATGAAAGCATTGCCAATAAAACTTTTTGGAAGTGCTCATAAAGTTTGGCACATAAGCAAAAATGGATCGCTTTGTATGTGGCCTGAAAAGAAGGACTCTTGACATTAGATACACATGTGCTTCTAATCACAAAACACATGTTAGAAATTTATTTTTTATAATATCTTTCAATTACCACCATAGCTTGTTCTCAAAATGAAACTGAATTGCAGTTTCAGTTTACTCACAAAGGTGCTAGAAAGACTCACTTTCGTTTAAATTGGGCCCACAGTCCAAAACTCAATACATTTGAAACATGCCATGCACCATTTTCTACCCTTCTGTAGGAGTGCTTTACAGTGGCTGGTTGGTTTTCGAACCTCCTCCCAGTTCAGTTATGGTGAGTCTGGTCTGAGTCAACAGATTGGAGGCAGGAGAGATTTATGGCCTGGCAGGCAGGCCCGTGTAAGTTGCTCCAGAGAATGGCAGGCGGGCCGGCTGGATGGACGGAGTACGGAGGAACTGAACTCAAAGCAGCCAGATGAAGTTTGAAGGAGCTGGGAAAGGGTATGACACAGGCTCTGGGGGAATTGACTGGACTGCGGAGAATGACTGAAGCCCCATGCTGGGACTGTTCATCTAAGAAAAATGAGTCTCTAACTGGGGGAACTGGAGCCATAGGCATATCATAGTTTTGGTTTTCAGAACCCCTGAGTGCCCAGCCTATGTTCACTGAAATCCAAAGTCTTTTTAACTCATTCCAATTAACCCTTAAAGGACGGGCCTATGACCACTGGTTGGAAGCCCCCTTGCTGGTCACTCAATTTGATACCGTTCATGAACCAATCAAGCATGAGATTTTTATTTTTTATTTTTCAGAGATGGAAGTATATGTCTTCTGCACTTCACAGAAATTTCAGATTTTTTTGAGGAAAATTGATTTTTATGAGATTTTTCGAAGAGAAAATGAAAAAAAAATCATAGAAAATAAAAAATTATCTCAAAAAATCTGAAATTTTCACGATGTGTGTAAATTGTAGTGACAAACATCATGATGTAAACTCAACTTCCGTGTACACCTATTTATAGGTTGCAGTGGACATTAAAGATGCAGCCAAAATTCAAATTGCAATAAAATATTCAATTTTATAAATTTTTCCAAAATTCCAATTGGAGTAGAAACTAGAAGAAAAGACCTTCATTTCATTAGTTGGGTTCAAACTCAAAAAATGTCATTTTCAAGAAGAAATTTCAGATTCAGTCAATTTCTCAAAATACACTAAAATGGCAAATTTTGGCATCCGTTTTCTCTAATTACTTCTCAACTACATGAAAACAAATAGTAGTTAGACTAAAAACTCAATTAGAGACTCTTTACAACTGAAGGTGAAAGGTCATTAAAAAAAAGTAGATGAAAAAACTATTGTTCACGTCCTCTACTGCCCCTGCGAAGTCATCCGAACGCCAAAAAATGGCGCTGGCGTCGCTTAGGGGTTAAACTATCATCTAAAAAAAGATTCACACTAATTGACCGTATCAATTGGTAATAGAGACTTGTCTTGAGGTATGTGAAAAGGGACGCTATAGACAAGATTATAACAGCCAAACAAGGACATTTTTCAAAATTGAGAGGTAATATTTTCACCCCCGGGATGCTCAGGTTTTTTTTATAGTTATTTTGGAAAACAAATGGATAATTTTCATTCTTTTTCAAAAAGAAAAGAAAACTAAGACATTAGAGTCAGTCGTGAAAGGCTTTTATAGTGTAAAGACGGTGTGAGAGGTAGATTTAATGAAGAACAATGCAAAAGAAACACAACGCCATACTCCATCAAATCTACATTGAATAGCGGTACATTGAAAGGGACCTATACTTATTAATTGATGTTTCACACTATATAAATATCTATCTTTGTTGTACATGAATAGTTACTGAAGTGTCTAAGGATTGTATATCATGTTTTTGCCATCTACAGTTTTCTATGATAAGTTCCTTTAGTTTTTTGGTTCCTTTAAAATCCCTATTCAAGGTAACTTAGTTTAGGTGTTCTAAAGAGTTTTGTCTTATAATTTTCTCAAACTACACTTCTTTGTCCCTCATTGCACACACTTTACAATTAATTCTCATTGTATAAAAGGAATAGATAAAATCTAGTGAATCAAGGTCCCATTGAAAATATGTAATTTATATCCTAGTTGGCAATGTTGAAGTTGTTGCTACTAAATATAGAGGCAACCCTAGAAGAATGTCACCTTGGTGATAGGATCCAAGTCTAAAAATGATTCAATTTTAAACCTATAGGTGCGTTTTCTCTTTCTATAGTAATAGAGAAAGTCATCTACTAGACATTTATTGTCCTCAATTGTGACCACTTTCTCAAATCAATTCTTGCAATTTTCTTGCCTACAATGTATTACTTCTATTCATGAGGGACTCAAATTGATTTAAATACATATTCTTTTAATAATTTCAAAATTTGCAATTTATTCGTATAGAGTCAAAAAATGCATACAAAAAATATATGAAACACTCTTTTCACTTCTTGCAAGATTCAACAAAAAGTTAGATAATATACAATAAGAAATGATCAAATTACTTGTTTGAATGTAAATTGGATAATCTACCTTTACTTAATTTGTTATTGACTCTGATTTGTAACAAATCACCAATTTATTTTAGGATTCATTTTGGAGCCTCCTAGAAAGCAATTGTCATGAAATCGATAGTTGAAAATTAAAATGAAATACTAGATAGTCAATTTTGAATAGGTATTTTCAAATTTTAGATACACTCGGGTGTGCACATGTGTACTTTTTCTAAAACAATTTTTTTTGTTGCTTCATATGCAATTTAAAAATTACACTACCTAAAGTAATAGATTTTGCAAAAGTCTCTACTACTTCTAAATTTTGTGGGTGTAGAACTAATGTAAATAGTAGGTTGTAGTTTGGAAATGCATACAAAAAGTGTAATATAAAGGCTAGTATAAACAAAAAAAAATTGTATACCTTTTGTCTATCATTCATTCTTAATTCAATATGATTACTCTTTTTCTACTTTGGCTTCTTTGTCCTTAGTAATTATATATTTACTTTAAAGATATTGTTGAGATTTTGATTCTCACCAAAATATTTGTGACCTAAAAGATTAATTAACTCTAGAATGAAGGTGCTTAAATATAAATTATAAATTATAAAACTCTTCAAACCAAGTTACTCAATCCCAAAAGAGACCTTTAGGATATGATCACCACCAATATATTTGTCAAGACAAGTAACAATAACAAAAACTAATTATCCCTGGAGGGGTCATTGAAAAATGTTTCTATTGAATATTGATTGTGTGCAATCCTCATAACCCAAGAGAACATGAAAATCTCATCCAAAACAAATTTTTTTCAATCATAAATATTGAATGTGTGTTGTGTTATAAGCATTATTTTGTTTTTTCCATTTTTTTCTATGCAATGCACAAAGTGACATGCAATGCAAGGTTTTGAAGCTACATTCATGCACTCACATGGATGAAACATAAAAATACAGATAAAAACACATGCATTTACCCCAAAAATTTGAAGTCATAAATAATAATATTATATTATTTCCAAATTACATAGCAATTGAGTGATTTCATCCGTAGAAAATATTGGACTCCATTGCTCAATATTTCTTATAGAGAAAAAATTGTACCACTTTTGAACGGTAAGTAAAATAGTTTCGAAAAGAGCAATGATTCCAAGCAAGAAAGACCTTGAAAGTTGTCCGGATTTGACCACATAATCTTCAAGCTCCTTTGTACTTGGGAAGAAAATCATGACCTCCATGTGTCAAGGAAGAGTGAGCCATGCACTCAGTTGTACTATTGTGCATATTCACTGATTTTCTTGGACTGGAATAAGAAACTGTTTTTCATCATGAAAAACGCCCATCATTGCATTCAAGGTCCGGACACCCAAAAAGAGGAAAAAAAAACTACTCCATAACGTAACACCTGGTGCAATTCACTTGAATGATCTGGGTGTGTTTTTAGGGCAGTGCAGACGGAAAGCTTTCGTCAGCCTGGGTGAGTGGTGATGAAGCTCCCGTGTAAGGTAGAGGTATGTATAGTTAATCACTTAAAGCGATTTTCAAGCAGATTGTGAGCAATATGAGGCAAGTGAAATTTGTGTCTCGTAGGAAGATAATTAGGAAATACAGAGGTTGCACATTTTACAAAATTTTATCTTTAAAATTCAAATTACTCTGATTTTTGGAGGACAAAAAGTTGTCTGGACTATTAGCCAATGTCGAGACTCTTCCAATTCTGATCATGGACTAAGTACTTTTTCACTTCCTACTTCCTACTTTCTTGCTCACTACTTTGAGACATGTGTCATGATCTTACTGGGCCCAACCTTGAAAAAGAAGAAAAAATTAATTCCAAGTTTTAGTTGGAAATATATTTCAATCTTGTTTGGAAATAGATGCACCCTATAGATTGGGCATAGGTCCCTAGTCGAGAATGGGTACTTCTACCTTAAGTGTGGATGAAATGGAAAAAAATGGATGATAATTAATTTGTTCATTCAAATGACCATACTTTAATCCTTGAAGGAAAAATTGGTGACAATAGAAATCATCTATTTTAATACTATAGGAATCATCTACCTTAAAAAATTTCAAATGTTTTCATTGGAGACCAACCTATTGTTCATAACTACCTCCTCCTTTTTTCCACAAAATTCCAAGGATAAATGATTGGACTTCTATCTTACATGCACAAATTCTTTATCGTCCATCAAGCACTTAGTGTCTACATGCAATGGTGTTATAGAGTTAACTCTTAAAAGACAAATTGACAACTATGGAAATCATCCATTTTGATATAGTAGGAATCATTGGTATAAAAAAATCTTAAAAAATTCATTAGAAGTCAAAGTATTATAGAAGATCTCCCCTTTCCACCAAAAATTCTAAAGATGATTAGTTGCCCTTTTGTCTTACACAAGCAAATTTATAATCATCCATTAGACGTTAAACATTCACCTTGACATTTAAAGGTTAATCCAAAATGGAGTAGTAGATGAAATTTGAGGGCATCAGGAGACTGTGGATTCCCAAACTGCGGGAACATAGATTCTGCCCTATAAACTCAAATCCTATGTGGTTGCGCCCTTGTCACGTAATTAATTAATTTTCTTTAAAAAAATTTGGACTTATTTTCATATTTCAGGATCCAAATTTTAATTTTTTTAATTTTTTGATTAAAGTTGGCCTAGTAGCGTCCAGCAGCATTGGGAGCTGTTTTGGGAACAAATCCAAAACGGCCCTATAATGCCCTCAGATTTCTTCTAATGTGATGCTCCCAAGATTTTATAGCAATTTTGCAATCCAAGTCATTGTAAAAGAGGGAATGAATTTTTCAAATGCTTCCTCAAAATAAATGACATTTTATTAGCTATTGAAAATTCTCAAGGTGGAAAATGAGCCTTGCATTCTTTTTTGTATAAGCTCAGGATCATCACCAGAGAATAAATTGTTTGCAATTTGCGGACTCAACACTAAAAAAATCTACATATGGGCATTGTAATCCCTACTGGTAGACTAGCTGTGACAGCCACTTCATGGTGCATAGTGAGAAACTATGCACCATGATTAATTTTAAAAATTTTAATTTTTAATTCACCCCTTCTCCCCCCTTGCAAAAAATTTTAAAATTTTAATTTTGGGAGGGAAGGGGGGGGGGGTTGAATTTAAAATTTAAAATTAAATTTTTTTTTTAATCTACCCACCCCCCTCTTGTAATTTTCAGGGTGTGTGGGGAGTTGCAAACATTATGGGATAAATGTGTATCTGTATTCATATTCTGTATTTGTATCTATATATGTATTCTGTATTCTATATTCTATATTTGTATACATATCTGTATCTATATTCTATATACATATACATGTACATATCCCCATCCAACGGCCCTTGATTTTTCGTTGGGGGGGGGTATTTTTTTCCCCATCCAACGGTTCTTGATTTTTTGGGGGGGACCACAAATTGAAAACCTAGGAGTGACAGGCAAGTCACCCCAGATAGTAATCTCTTCATCTAAAAGCATATATTTTAGTTTTTGAATGGTAAATAAACAAGTGAACTTAGAGGTATAAACCTAGTTGAAATCAATCTAATGTGCATCCATGCCAAAGGCAAACGTACAATTCAATTAAAATATGACTAGGCCACATTTCCTAATCCCATCCTTTCGCATAACCTTCTCAATCCTCCTAGATTCATAAACTTGCCATTATTTTGCACTAGCTCTCTAAATGCAATGTACCTTGACTGGATGCATTGAATTTGTGTCTAAATGGTAACATAGAAGGAACAATCATGATTCCAAACACATGTAATCAACCAAGAAAATGACATTTTTAAGCAATTGTGGCATTCTTGCCTCCGTCATTTGAAATGGACTTGACTTGTCTAGGTGCATGGTATCCCAGTGCAACGAAACTGTCCAGGTGCATTGCACTGAAGAAGAAATGGTGATGGAAACTTGGTCCTTGAAGCTAAATTGGCCAACAGTGAGCTTTCTTTTTCTATGAAAGATGAGGAAGTGCAACCGAAATGGATTGGAAAAGCATTAGGAAAATGCTGACTCTGTTTTGGTAGCGGAGTATTATATAATTTGAAGCCAGGTTCAGTGTATGTGGTCAACACAGTGTTCAGACATTCTTGTTCCAACTGATTATGGGATGCCTTCTGACACTGATTAGGTTACAGCATATCCAACCCGGCCAACTCCTATTGCACCAAGGGCGTTGTGGGATTAAATTAGACCTTCACACAATCTATCTTATTGGGTCGCAGCCTCGCAGGGTATGGTTCATCCTAATCTGGTCTTTGGCAGAATCAACTCGCATAACTGCAGTCACAGCGAACTCAGTGCAGTAGTTTAGAAACAATCCTGAATGGAGCTAAACAAACTGTAGGGTGCATTATTTCCAATCTTAGGGCAGTTTTACACCTGGAAGTCGACCCAATTCCTCTCCACACCAATTGCACAAAATTTCAGCCTTTTTTTGGGCTGGAGGCCAGCCTGAACTACTCATTATAATAAGATTATAAATGGGGTTGATTCTCCCATATGTAAAGACCTTGAGGTGAGGAACTCAAGCGAATTTGAGAAAAACTTTGAAAAAGAAGAAGAGAGGGGCTGAAATTTTAAGGCCACTGTACACCTAGAGGCCATGCCAATTCCCCTTGAGGATGATAGCACAAAATCCAACAAATCAGATTTGTTGACAAAAATTATATTTTGTGGGATAAATTTTTTTAATCAAAATTTAACATTGGCCATTGAGCCAAAAATTGACCTCCTATTTTCCATGCACCCAATTTAGTGAGCTCGGGCCACGCTGGGGCCATGTTAGATCATGTCTTTTTCAAATAAAATTTTTTGACTACCAAATTGGGCTAGCTTCTTAGTGGAAAGGGATTGGGGATGATTTCAACCTTCTAATCAATCACAAATGAGAATTCTTTGCCTTTGATATAGCAAATTCATCCAACCTCTTAGGCTCTTTAGGTGGAAATGAAGCTATAAATGTTCTTTTTTTTGTAGTTGGGACTAATAAGGTTATGACACATGTTCAAAAGAAGTGAGTGGAAAATTAGTTCTAGACTAATTGAAAGTGGGAGATTTTAGACATTGGTTTTTAATGTTATACACTTTTTGGCTTTAAAAGTTCATAGTAATTTCAATTTTTGCAATGAAGTTTTGAAAAATTATGTATTTCTATATTTCCTATCTTCCTACATGATAAAAAATTTCCACCAATTCTTACCCCTCACTATTAGCTCCAAATGAATTTATTTGATTAGTTACTAGTATTTCTCCTTGAACATAGTAACATAACTTACTAGTAGGAAGTTCATACGTGTCTTGAATCTGGGTGCTAATGTTGAAAAACTTACTATTTGGAAAGAGGATTGATACTCTCAATATAAGATGTTTTGCATTTTTACAAATCAATTGAAACCACAATTTAAACCAATTAAAAAAATTCAAATTCTATAGATAAAAATTGTATTCTTTAGTTAATTTTTGAAGTTATATATTTAAAATTCATTTAAATCTAAAAATAATTTTATAATTTTGACCATAAAGAAGGTCATTTCTTATAATCTTATCTCTAAAACTATACTTTAAATTCACTTAAAACACTCATTTCTTTTGTAGTGTAAATGATGAAATATAGCCCAATTTTTTCAAAATTAAAAAATATATATTTGAATTTTTTTCTTCCCTTAAATTCTATCCAAAGTTAGGCAATAACTAAAAAATGGTCGCTTGAATACTTAGGGTTTAATGTAAACCTTGGTTGCAATGCCTCAAATCTTGCATGTCATTGTGAATTCTAAAGCATAGGATGGGATTTGACAGTAAGAGCACTTGGTTTCAAAGTTATTCTCTAGCCCATTCTTTCCGTTCTCAGAAAATCGCAAACCAACCTATTGGCTATATTTTTTTAATTTAAGAAAAAAATTCTAATAAGTGTTAAGACACCTAAATTGATTATTTTGAATGATTTAATTTTAAAAATTAATATTTTTTTATGTAGTAGAGTAATGTGGCACATCCTACAGTTTAGAAACTCAAAAAACTCTTGGTCTCCTATTGCCCACAAATCCCTTTCAATGTTTATAATGTTCATAGAGCATTTTCAGTGCACCAACTATTACAAGTACAAAATCCATATTTTGAAGTAGAGGTAGGTGGACCTCATTCCATTCCATCCACTTTTGGAAAAAAATGATTCTAATGTAAAGCCAACAATTTAAACCTTAAAGGAGCTCTAATGCATTCTAAAAAGAAACAAAATAAATATTTCATATTAAATATACACTTTTCATGCAATAAAAGGAGAATTTGAATTTACTAATATGCAAAACAAGGTTGAAAAAGTATGACATTGTTGACTTTCATTGTTGTACACAACCTCCAAGGCTTTCCATATTTTTTCAATTTGTCAAGCCAAATATGGAAAGTGACAGCCCTAGGAATAAAAAGTGACTAGTACTCATTGCATTGGGGCATGTTATTTTAGTATTCACATCACAATGCAATTCTTGTGCTTATTTCAATGATGCATTGGAAGTACTCTTACTATTTGTGAACACTAATTTATATTGCTAGTGTCGAAGACAAAGATGGATGATTGCATGTTTGGTGATTATTACTATCAATGATTCCATTTTTACCACATTTGTTGGCTTGCTTGCCAATCTCTTCATAGAACCAAAAACTCTTGTATGAGAGCCCAAATCTAACATTCCTTTAAAAGTAATGAACTTGATAGATGTTGCATTAGGGCACATGTGTTTTCATTTCCAACTCTCATTACTATTACTACATCAATACATTGTTTCCAGCAAGTGTGTTCCGAGACAACTTTTGAAATGACAAATTCTTATTTTGACAAGAGAGGTTACATAATATAACATCAACAATCTAAAATAGGGGGCAAATTTCAACATCTACCTACAAGTAGGATGAAGAAGAGAGAGTTTTCACCTCCAATGGAAGGTTCTTAGAATTGAGGGCAAAACACCCAAAATTGTCCCTACAACTATTCTCAATAAATAAACTTCCAATTGAAAATGCCCCCCAAAGTGCCATTATTCAATTTTTTAAATTTAAATTCAATTGGTTGATTCTTGATTATACAAATTTCAGTTTTATGACCAAGCCATGTGATGTTTTCCAATGCTAAGTGGCTTTTACTTTGAAAATTCATAGTAATTGCACATCTTATCCAACTTTAAAAAAAATTATTTTATTATTTTACTAAATCCATAACTTTTAATTGATAATATCATAGAAATATTTTTCCTTGAAAAAGGTGCCCTCTATTCCCTTATCACTGGGAATTTTCCATTTGTTTCAACAAAAGAAAAGTGCCCTCTAACTAAATTGATTTGCTCAATTTGACGCTGAGAATTGTCCATTTCCAAAACAACTCAAATTTTATAAATTCCACAACCGTGAATAGAAACACCGACTGACAGCCAGACTCCATTCTCGGAAACTAAGTTAGAGGAGAAAATTCGAAAATTAATAAACTGACGGAACTCTGCACACTTACTAATTTGCTACTTACTACTGTAGTAGTTAGCATTTAGCAAGTCAAAGTTCATCCATGAAATCTTTCATCCATCAGTTTGATTCCTATTGGCGCGCTCGGAGAAGGCTCGCAGCCGGCATTTGGGCATGGGCGTGCATGCCCATTCTGCTGTCGCTTGGCCATTGGGAACGTACTCCACTGACTTGCCCTATTAGTGAGAGCGCCAAATTAATGCCCCCCCCTAATGGTAATGGAGTATTATTAACATTTTTGTATATTGGAAATTAACCCCTAAGAATCGAGACTTGAGACTCATATCCAGAATTGACGATTTCGGAAAGATCATTATAAAGAGCTCTTTGGAAGAATATTTTGGGATTGAGATGCAAATTAAAAGTTGTAGAGGCTGAATTTTAGATTCTTTCCATATAGTGAGATTCATCAATGCCATCACCAATATTTTTCTATAAATTTTGAAAGGAAAAATTTAAATTCCTTTTAAATTCAAATACAAGTAAAATGTATTGTCATTTTTTGAGTAATTTTTATTGGAATGAATTTGAAATGAGGTTTCTTGACATGGTGATTTTTTGAAATTTTTGTGTTCTTTGATACTATGACCACATTTTGCAAATTTTCCAAGTTTGAATTAGAGTTAATGCAATTTGGACTTGGTCAAGCACTTGACAAACTTCCATATTCATCATTTTAGAAAAATATGTGCTCTAATAACACCAAGTGAAACCCTTGCATAAGACCACAATTTCATGGAGTATTTCTAAAAATGAGAATGACTTTCATCCAAGTTGTAATAAGAAAGAAATATGATCTAAAGTCTCTACATTGTCTACAAAATAGATGTCAACATGCTTTAGGGTTAAGACAATATGGTAATATCTCAATCTATTTGCTTTAATTACAAAACTTGTTATAAAATGTTCCCTTATCAACCTCCAAAGTTCCAAAGCCCCTTTGGTAGTCAAAATGGATATTAGGTAGACTCTTGTTATATCAATTTTTGAAGTGATTTTTTGAAATTTTTCTTGAGAAAGAAAAAATGTATGAGCTTTAAGAGAACAAGATTATATTTCAATTGGTGTGGATGAGAAAAAATTTATGCTACAATAAGTTCAAATATTAGATGTATTTGGAGGCCTTCAAAAGATAATTGTTGTGGGTTTATTAGTCCCTTTCATTAATGTGAATTGTTGCATTGTTGTTTGGATATTGAATAATTTCTAATAAATAAATAAATTATTATTTTAAAATAATGTTATCAAACATAGCAATCCCTTGACTATGTTGTCTTGTTTATTTGGCAACAATTTCTATGTTCCCCACAATTTCTAAATTCCAGGGACTGATAGATTTAATTAAGCTTCAAAAAATCTCTAATGATGAGGGAAAGTAGGTAACAAAAAAAATCACAAAAAATTAAAATTTCTTTTGCTAATTTTTTTTGATAGATTATATCTTTAGAAAGCTATAAAGAAAGATTTGATTCATTTAATTATATTAGTAGTTTGAAAGTTATAAAACTTCTTATTTTAGAACCAATTACAGAATTTTTTTTGAGAAAATAACACATGGGATGATTGGATTCATTTTTTATTTCAATTTTCACACTTTTCAAAAAGAAAGTTCCTTAAGGTTAGGTACATTTTCTACAACAATCTCACCTTTGGCATTAGTATACTTCAATTTCACTTTAAAGCGTTGAGATTAGTATGCTTTGATTCTCTTTTGATGTTGCAAGGTTAGTATGCTTCAATTCCACTTTAAACTACTATTGATGACTTAGTTTTTCCTACAATTTGTGAGTTATTTTGACTTCTATCGAGCAATTTCTTAAAGAATGACAATCAAGTAGTTTTTTAATACTTTTTTTTGAGACCTTGAATTGAAACCCTCATCCTAAAGAAATTTTGAAATTGCTTCCTTATACTTGTTGTAAGGCTATTGCTTTTTTTTTTTCCAAATCAACTACAACAAATGTATTCTTGTGTTGCATAATTTGATAGTATGTATGAAATCAAGATTGAAAGAGATTGGAGTTGTCTTGAAAAGTGAGATTTTTGTGAATTCAGTGAATACAATCATGCAATATGTACGTATAGAAAAATGTTTGTCCATTACAATCTTCAATCTTGCCATTGCATCATATGTACACATAGATTTACTAGCAAGGCTACATTATGTTGGAGGGATCGGAGGGACAGTCAGACTGTGACCACAATAATAAGTGTGTATCGCAAAAAAGAAGCGCTGCTCTGGATCAATCAAACTCACGAACGTAATGCCGTCCGTTGCCCTACAAGTCAAGTTCAGTTGGTGTGGGGTCTTCCTGCAACAGACTCATCATTACTGTATTCTTATTATCACGCCGGCCTTTCCAAAAGAACCGCCGAGTTCGTCCTTGCTCCTTGCGCTTGAATGCTTGGTGAGTCGATGCAGCAGATTCTTGCGCTCATTCCGGGATTCCAGATTCACGACTGCATCCCGGACCTTCCGTTGATGACTGGACTGGATGGGGCGATGGGCCCTGCAGTCCGTGGATTAACTTACAAGAGCCGGAAAGCGCGGACGCGTCATGCTGTCCGTGTTCACCATTGACTCAACTGCTGACGAGAACAGCTCAACTGCCACCCTTGGCCCAAGCTTGCTTTTCGGTTGTGTGCAAGACTTCCCTTACGGATGACAGTTGCGTTGATCACACCCGCTCCCCCGCCCCAATCTCCGCGCACGCCAACGCCGACACCGTAATGGGCGGACGCGACTCACTCTCCGGAACGCCCAAAGAAACGCCAATCCTCGAAGGTCTCAATCGAATGTCGGAGCCCAAGAACAGTATTTTAATATATTCACACATCGAACGAATAATGAAATGAAATGACCTCGGCAGTTCCCGTTGTCCAGCAATGAAATCAGCCAAACTGTCGACAACCCGCCTCGAATCTGCAGAAATTTGTTGATTAGAGGATTCCGGGCAGTCTGTGTCCACGTTGAAGGTGCTACCGTCGCGATTACCGACCTGGCGAACAATCAAACACGTACGCACCCCCCTCCCCCTCCCCCTCCCCCGGCCCTGATCTGATTTGTATCAATGGATTGGCTAGCTCCAGTTGTTGATCGATCTCTTGGAAGCTAGCTTCAGTTTGATCTCCAGAAATCTGCGTACGAAATTAAAGGAATGGTGAGTGGACGGGGTTGGATCGATGCATGCAAGCTCGCGTGCAGTGCTGCGACGGTTGTGCGAGGATTGTGCGAGGACGAGATCATGTGCAGAAATCGTAGCCATGGACTCCATTTCAACAGTTGCAGCGAGTGGAAGCTCGCCCCCGGGAAGGGCGGCGAGGAGGCGGTTCGAGGGAGGGACCCAGCAGAGTACTAGCTGTACTGCAGTTTCTCGTCGCTCAGTACCGTCGGAACACGTGGGAATAGAGATGTCCATATTTGGTGGAGGAACACATCATCACCAGATAAGTTAACCCTATTTGAATATTGTGCTACTATTGTTATGTCCTCTGGCTGGGCTTTCAGCAAACCCTAGGAAACGGACGACAATCTTCTTAATTAAATGACACAAGGTTGATGACACTCTGTCAACATTCCTGTAATATCCCCCGGAATCTAGCTCCCTAGGGTAAAGTAGACCGAAAAGCTTGCGGCTTGCCTCCTTATTCGCTTGCCCTGCGCGGAAAAGTTTAACACTGCAAGTGAGAGATCTTGAAATTGTGTACAGGAGATAATAGGTGTGTTTGAATTGGGGCCTCCGTCTTTCAGGTATACTGTATGCAAAGGTCAGATTGGGAATAAATTAAGTCATTCGGAAAAAGTGACACGTGTCATCTTCTGTATAATCTGAACTCTTGAGAATTTGATGTGGAAATTCAAATTCAGCACTTAGTTGCTAAATCAAATCTTCATTTATGGTACTTATATTATTAGGTAGTCACAACTTCTTTACTACATTTTCATTCTTCATAGACCAAAGATGTAGCAATTTGAAATTAGCTTGCAACAATAGCTCAAAGGCAAAATATACTTCTACAAAGGTTTCACGACATTTGTCATTCTCCTTCAAAGCATACAAAAGAATAGGCATACAAAAGAGTTCAAGAACTAAGTATATTCTATGATTGCTCTACATTTTGAATGACACCTCAATATTTGCAATTTTGCAAGGTGACCTGTGTATTTTTAGTCGTAGGTGAATCCATCTTCTGTAGAAGTCCCCTACACAACACAAAAGGGATGTTAAACCTTTTTTTACTTTGGAATGTTGTACATTGGCTCCTATTCTCTCTCATGAATTGTTTGTTCTTTGAGGAAAATTGCCCTCGTTAAGAAGGTGTGACTACCCATAATGTATAAGAAGTTGGGTACATCCAAAACTACCACAAATTAGGTTGAAGGTGTTTTACAGTTTAAATAGATAATAGTGAAAATAAGAGAATAAAGAAATGTGTAGAAAAATAAGAGATGAGTGAATTTTATTTGGACTAGTAATGTGAAAATTATGGACAATATTGTGATTGACAATCTAAGCATTATTTTTAAAAATTACTTGCATGCATTAGAAGAAATTTGAGGGCATTACAGGGCCGTTTTAGGTCTGTTCCCAAAATAGTTCCCAATGTTGTTGTCCACTGTCAGGCCGGATTTAATCCAATTTTTTTGGGTCCTGAAATATGAAAATAAGTCCCAAATTTTCAAAAAATTAATTAATTAATTACGTGGCAGGGTCGCGCCCGTGTAAGATTCGAGTTTATAGGGCAGAAACTGTGTTCCTGCAGTCTCCTAATGCCCTCAAATTTCATCAAATGATTCATTTTTGAGGGCAACTTTTACAATTTCTCAAAAAAGAAAGTTTCATAGGTTTGAATTGGCTTACTGAAACAATTTTAGTATTGAGATTATTGTTTATTAATTTCATCTTAATCCCTAAAGGACTAGCCTGCTAAATTTGGCAACATACACTATAAGAAACCTATGTTTTAAATGACACATTTTAGGTGATATCCAGTGTAGCAATTCATGTTTTAATGTCCAAATTGATGCCCACCATAACATCTTGATGTTTTTTGAAAATCGATCTTCAAAAAACATGAACCGCTCATGCCTTAGTGAATCTATGAAAGAGTTTGAATTTTTTCTTATTTCTCTGTGACAATTAGTCAATATAGTTTGGTGTTTCATTGTATTAAATCCTTTGTGAGCGGGAGTTGTGATGGGGCGCATTTTGGATGAAGGTTCTTCTTCAACTAGAATTTAGTTTCAAGAATTTCAATTACATGTTATATTAATCAAATTCAAATATTTTACATTTCAAGTTTTTCAATATATTTTTGACTTTTTGTGTTCAATGTGTTTGTGCATATTGAGTCAAATGTTCTTCAATGTCTGTTCAAGCATCTTAGTATTCAAGGTGTCTAGTGCTCATATTTTTGGTTGGACAAAGAGGAGAGCTCTTGAATGTAAGAGCCAGGAGACGGACATGTAAGTGAATGTAAATTCTTGACTTATGAATTTAATATATGTGTCTTTGTCAAACTAAATTTAATATTCAATTGAATTTCTATTTTGTTATACAATCTTTAATGTCATTTCTACAAGAGATAAATCTTAATTAAAATGTCTTAATAAATTCCATTTCCAATTTTTATAATAAATTGTAGTTTGAATATGAAGAAACTTCAATCCTAAATTTAAAAGAATAATGTAACTTCAATGTCATAGTATACATTAATCATATTTCTTCTCTACATTTCAATTTAATTTTCAAAGTTCATTATTGAATGCACTTCAAAATCAAAAATTCAATGTGAAATTCGCTTTAAATGTAAAAGTCACAGACCTACTATGCACTTTACAGTGACCACTAAATCATTTTATGTTTCAATCAGTCATGGAATCATAGTGGTTACTTAAGAATTTATTTGTAATTGACGACAATGACGACGATATTCAAGATCTTGAACCATCACCGGTATATATGACCAAAACCAAAATTGACCAATATTCCCATTCATGTGAGTATGTGATGCTTACACTTGTATTCTCCATTAATTGTAAAATTCACATGAACTTAGTAGTGTAGAAATCACATGATGTATCTATATGATTAAAGTATTGCACTTGTAGGTCTTGAATGTAGAGAACATTGAACAAAGGTGGATTTCACTTTTTAAAATTAAAAAAAAAATTGACAACTAATAAAAAAATGACTCATGTATTTATTATAATATTTGATATGTAAAATCTAATATCACAATATGACCATTGTAAAGACAGACTATTTTATAATTGAAACCATTATAAATAGCTTCAGTGTCAAGTTGTAGGCTCTTTTAGCTTAGTTAGGTGATGTTTATAAGTATTAAGTTTTGAATGCTCTTTAAAATAACCTTTCAAATTATTTATTTTTAATTTCAAATTTGTCCGATGATTTCATCCAAGTTTTTTGGCATTTTTTTCTAGCATTTTTTAGCCAAATTATTTCTTCTAGTGCATTTTGGCACTAGAAAGCCAAAAATAAAAGTCTTAATCAAGAGAAATTATAGTAGAGGGACTTATAATTGATCAAATAAACAATCTTAGACATGATTGGGGTAGTGCAAGGCAAAGCAAATATTGGCAAAGCAAATATTTGAATACATTTCCATTGATATATGACAAGATTCCTAATTCCAAAAATTGCAGTAGGAAATTGCTGCCAAAGTTGGCTGTCTACTACGCACAACGCGCAAAGAAAAACCCATACCAAAACGTGGCAAAAGAACCCACTTTGGTAGTTCTTGCGCAGGTTTTTTTTACCATGTTTTGATATAGTTTAATTACAAATGGCTATGAGTCCCCGATTCGTCACCGGGGACTCACAGGTTCTTTTTTTCGAATTCCTACATAAACTAAGGCGTAATTGGGCTTATAAAATCCACAAAAGGGCATTAAACTGGTATTGGCATTACACATACCAATGTGCCATTTGGTCATTAGGTGGGATTTATGATAGTTTACATCCAAAACGGGCCTTGTCTTAGCGAAATAGACGCCAAATTGATAGTGATGTGCAGGATTAGGGTAAGAAGCCTAAAAAGGCCCTGTCTAGGCTAGGAAGTCCTCATGGGGGAATTTAGAGTGAATCCCCTACTCCCCATAGCATCAAAGAGAATACGGGCGGAATACTAACCTTGAAATGCAGGTACCGGGCGATTTCCTAATTCTAGGAGCACGCAGTGGGGATGTAGATTTGCATCCAAGTGGGGGGATCCCATCGGTGGTTCCCTCTAAAGTTTGGGAATTTTCCAACATTGTTTGGATATTTTCCTAGACGGTCAACCGCGGTGGATTTTGGGTGGGAATTCGAAAGAATATCTCAAAGTGCGGTAAAATCCCACTAAAAATCTGGCGAGGCGGTCTCACACCAACGGAGCGCTTCTCCAAGTTTCAAGACGAATTGATAGTTGAAAAATCCCGAATCGGCGACATTCCTCCCCAACTGACAATTTAAATGACGGAAGCTGCAGTTGACCGGCGTACCGGGGCCATACGACATCGGAACAAAGCCTACCTTAGGTCTATTCCTACCCCCCTCCATCTACTTAGAAGATTGGTGAAGGTTTGGGGTTCAAAATTGCCAAACTCCAAAAGTTGGGAATTTATCTCAACTTTGACCCTAGCTTACACTAAGATTCTTTGAGAATTTGGACATAGTTTAAGGGGTAATGGTTCCTCGTAGACTAATTATGGCCTTCCGGACCCAATGGCGCAATCCGTTTGCCATTCGGAGCTAAACTCCAAAAGTTAGCCTTTGGGAGACAACACATGGAGGAGAAATTGGGATTTAAGGCCCCCCAATGCTTTTTGGGGGAGTTTGGGCCCCAATGGCCGTGGGGAACGTGTAGGGAACGCGTGGGGAACTCCAGGCATGTGTGGGAACACGTACCACCTCAAAAAGTTAGTGGAGGTGGCTCCAAGTGCTTGGTGTAAATAATTTCAAATTAAGTAGGTGGGAACATATGGGAACTTCTCCCATGCAAGAACTTGTAGATTTTGGAGAAGGTAAATTAGGTGGATTTGCAAGTTCTTGTAAGGTTAGGTAAGATTTGAATTTCTCAATTCAAATTGTGTAGATTTTAGGTGGATAGTTAGATTTGGGATTGGTAAACATGTACGGACCTCATAAATTCCCTCATCTAGTTATTCTTAGTAGATTAAGGGGGGGTGTTGCTCCCTTTTGAGTATAAAAGGGGCGGCATTCTCCTCTCATTCTCTCTCTTTCTCTTTCTCTCACTCCTACCCATTTAAGGGAGGAGCACTATTGGGCTCGGGTTATGCCGAAATTCCTTTGACTTTTGATGCCAAAGGAGCTTTTGATAGTTTTGGGGTTGTTGCACCCTTGGTAAGTACTTTGTGCTTGCACTTGGGGACTTGAGACCCCCCCAAGTTTTATGGGAACTTATGCTAATCAATATTGTGCCACCCTTTGTGTTGTGAAACAAGTGAAAGTTGTTGTGGGAGAGACGTATGAGGAACCGAGGGGTAACTTGTGAGATGACTTCGAGAGTATGCTTGCACATTGTGTCCACTCTACCCTCCCCCTTCTCTTGATCACGGAGTTAAGCTAGTCCCATGAGGGACGGCAGAGCTTTAGCTCCCTTGTAATGTTTTAGCATTGATAGTTAGGTACCACTCCTCTTCTCCCTTTTTTCTTGTCCCCGGAATAAAACTAGTCCCATGAGGGACGACGGAGCTATGGTCCCCCCATGCTCTTAAGTAAATAGAAGTCTTAGTCAAGTGTCAAAATCTCCACCCTCACGGCGAAGCTTTGAACCCCCTAAGTCTTAGCGGGGTGTCAAATACCACTTCCCTTGAGTTAGCAACAACGTTTAGTTTCCAACATATTGGGAACTAATCCAACGTTTAGCTTCCAACAACTTAGCACTAGTTTTTCCTTAGACTAGGAGGGTAAGAATTGAGTCAAGAATTAGCCCTAGAGTACCCCTCCCACTCAAGGGGGGCTGAAATTAGAGAGGTAAAAAGCAAACTTGGTCTGTCCAATAGAGGGCCGCAACCCCCCAGAGGCCCGGACGCTCCCCAGAGGGCTGAACCTCCAGAGGGCCGGGTATCGGGGGCCGCAGCCGGGGTTGCTAGGGTGCGAGATTGTCGGGGCTGGGTCGCCGGGGTCTGGGCGCCGGGTATTGGGGCCGTAGTCTGGGGTTGCCGGGATCTGGGCTCGCCGGGATCTGGGCTGCTGGGGTCTGGGTCTAGGGGCTGGTCCCAACGGTTCTCATTTTTTTTATTAGGTTAGGATTAGCACACCATTAGAATAGAGTTAGTATAGAAGCGAAATAGGATTGGTTAGGCTTTAGTATAGAATTAGTCTAGGAATTAGTATAGAACTAGGGAAAATCATAGACTTTAGTTAAAAGGTTAGTCTATGAGGTAGCCCGAAACCAGCGGGAGAATAGAATAGGAGTAAACTCGGAGTCAACTACATTGTAACCAAAGGGGTGGAGGCTGACAAAAGGGAGTTAAGCCCAAGGTCAAAGATTTATATTCGGCCGAGGCATGGCGGAAGCTATGGAGGTGGCTTGGAACGGAGGGGAACGGGTATGGGGAACATACGGAACGGAGGTGGGCCTCTAAACCTTCCTTTGTTTTAAATTAATTGATGCAATAGGGAATTAGTTAGTAGGAAGAGGTTGAAATCTCAAGTGAGATTAAGGTCCGGTGATTAGCAACCACGAATAGGAAGACAACCATAACTAGAAGAGAAGTAAGATAACGGATACACAAACATAGAATGAAATACATAGAGTAAAAGAGTACAAATACCTAGAATAGAAGAATACGTAGAGTAGAAGAGTACAAATACCTAGAGTAGAAGAATACATAGAGTAGAAGAATACATAGAATAGAAGAGTACAAATACCTAGAATAGAAGAATACATAGAGTAGAAGAATACATAGAATAGAAGAGTACAAATACGTAAGGTAGAAGAAGACGTAGGGTAGATTAAAAGAATACAACCACGTAGAGTAGATTAAAGCAAATACATAGAGTAGATTTAAGCAAAGACAAATACGTAGGTAGGATAAAAGGATACGCATACGTAGAGTGGGCTAAAACCAATACAAGAATGTAGAGATGGGGTAGAAAGTGCCATACGTAGAATAGAGTTAAGCAAACCCGACACACAAAAGTAAAGTAGGACAAGAGAACAAAACATATAGAGTGGAAGTAATTAGAAGTAGGACAAGAGAACGAAACACGTACACACCTAGGATAGTTAGGAGTAACCAACTCATGCATTAGAATAATTAGAATAGCAAAAGATCCATTGCTTGGAAGGCACAGTGGGTTTGACGCTTAAACACCCGTAGGAATAGTTTTGTAAACAAGAGCCTGGTTGTGATCGCTTAATTCCAAGGGTGGGAATGAAGCGCCCACAATGGCAAACAAACTTTATTACACATTAGAAAACTTCCATAGTATGACGTCTGCTATGTACATGAATTATAAGTCCTACGGCACTCCTTTGACTGACCCCATTCTGTGCAACAATAAGTCATACTACACATCATCTGCCGTTTTCCTCGACGGACCACATCTTGGACATGGCGACCTCGTGGCATTAACCCTTGCTGAGAGGGGTCTATGTACCCACTACTATAGGGTTGTTTCTGTTATATGTATAGCATATTCACATCCCATTATCGTCTCCACTACGAAGTGTTCCATGTGCAATATGCAATGCAAATATGAAGTTCCTACAAACTCAATTATCCTATATCTACGCAGTATGCATCATGCCCAACCGATGATGATATTGACTACGCTAAATCCTGCAAAACCTCAATGTCTATATGTACATATCTTATGAGCTCCGACATAAACGATTATCGTTCTTCATGGCCATTGTCACTAAGTGTACATGTAACCCAATTTTTTTTTATGCACGCTCAATGAATCAGTATTACCCATCTATATGTTGTATATACCTATACACATGCACTGACTTCATCGACACAGACTATGTGATTGACAACGCAATTCTCCCCTACTCTTGGGTGGCATTCACCTCCTCAAAGCGTAGTGACTTTTCTAGAAGCACCTGCCAGAGTAAAGAAACACACCACCACATTGAAGGCACTGTAAATTTGTTTGGTTCCTACCTCTACAATATCGACACCTCTGTTGATGACTACTTCAAACCAGTCCGTAAACTCCGAGCTCCACGAGACGAAATTGCGACGCTGCTCCATGGTCCTCGGATGACAGAGTTCATCATCAAGTTGAAGTTCAAATTGAAAGTGCGTCGTCACATTCCTCCCAAGATGCTCACTTGTAAGCTTATACAAAATGTAATAATTCACTGTCGACGTATCCAAGAGATAGACAAACACCTTATGCCACCATTTGTGGCTCTTTGTCTGACAAGGGTAGTTCCCTTTCAAGTGATCGGCAACACCGCCACCCTCATGAATTCAACGTAGCCTTTGTGAATTGGGGTTGTCTCCAACTAAATTACTTCTCCATTGATTCTCCTGGGCATTGTAGGCCACGAATCATCTGGAGCTGGAATCAGTGGAGAGCAGGCTGACAATATGAAGATTGCCTCTTGATCAACAAACACAACACCCACTATTTGTGCACTCTGGTGCATTTGCCATAGAAGTGATCCTCGTGTCAGCTCTGACAAGGTCTTCAAATCATGCAGTGCTCTAGGGAGGCCCAATCTATTGCAACAGACAATGCCAATTCCATAGGTGCCTTTGGCTAGCGGGTCCATCAACCGTTTAACGGACGTAAAATAGTTGTCAGTACAGACAATATAAAACGGACTATGGTGATCTTTCATTAACTACATTACAACGTCATCAACGTTTTTGGTGTCTCCTCTGCTGCCCCCTGCTAAAATCTCTCTGAACAAGGATTCTATATAAATCTAGAAGTCATAAATGTATTTATGACAAGATTCTGCAAGACACCAGACTTTCACATCCCACTTCATAGGTTTTTGTCGCATCTATTGCCTAACAAGGCAATACTTGCCCTTATATAGAATCATGGTCTCATCAATGGTTACCTCTTGATTCAAATTCTAGTTCTTTTTGAAGTGGTTTTGCAATTCACTGATCACCCTCCTCATCTTCCTCAATTTGTCAAACTCAACGTCTTCTCTAGGAACAATGGCCACTGTGTCATCAGCAATATGTAAGCATCGTGTAATATCTTCATATCACTTACTAGATATTATACTGGAAATGCTAGGACAATAGAGAAACTTGTTGGTCCTACACTAGTAGCTCCGGTGGTTTGGTAGGCGCTTCATGCCCATAAAAAGGTTCTCCACTACAAACACTTTGAGTTTCGACTTTTGCAGGGGCTACGAGTTCTCGGCATGGAGTTGGCTACTGTTGTCCAAAATGAGATTATGAATGTACCGATTAGTGTCCTTGCAAATTCGGTCTAATGTGTTGTCACTCCAAAATCTCCCCCAAAGAGCACTAGTTGTTGGCATTCTGTGGAAGGAGAAGCTAGGTCCACTTGCTACACCACTAAAACGAGGTGGAGTAGGTGTGAAGCAGGATCGGTTTGTTGTCCATGTCTCCTCCAAAAATGCACTGAGAAATGCATGCCTCTCGGCGGTTGCACTAGGTCTCTATATAGCAGGCACTACAATCATTGCGTGAGAGTGACCTCGTGGGCAACATCCATCTTCTTCCAATCTAGTGCCATGTTCCCCTCCAATGTTGTTATGAACTTGGGGCATAAATATAGGATCTAGAGGCATGGAAGGGTCTTTGGATTTGTGGTTTTTCTTGACATGTACATTGCATGGTAGGCCTTCATCAACACGGAAAGTAGCGTCTGAGTTAGAATCAGCACTCCGTCGACAAACTTCGCTATCGAAGTGATGGTCCAGGGCACCGCATATACTTGGCCCAGATGACCAACTGTTGCCTTTCGATGTTGCATGGCCACGTTGAGCTCTGGTCTTTGGCATTGTTGCTTGAAGTAGTAGTTCTTGAGCTCTGTTATAAGGAGTCGTCTGCATGTCCGACAAAATGTATGAAGGAGGTGCGAAGTCTCGGAACACTTTCCAGAACACATTCGTGAATGTGCCATTCATGTGAGCAAATGATGTATGAGCAACATCGACAGGGATATGAGGTACCCGTTGTAGTGCTTCAACGGTGAGAGTATGGTCAATGGAAGACTGTTGCGATGGCATTTGGAATTCTCGGATAGCTACTGCGCAGAATGGTATGGGTGGAGTCGTGTACAGTTCTTCATTGAGAAAAGTGGGGTTTTTTGGCAATTATAGGCCAATGTCCACAGCTACTAGAGTGTGCACATCTCTGTCGGCGGATGACAAGAGTAGAGACGAGTAGAAACTTGTAAAAGAAGAGATAGAGTCATCGTCACCTTCCAGAGAAGACGGGTGGCTTCCACCAATTGCATAGTCATGATCGTCTTCAAAGGTGATTGCAAGAAATATCGGTCCTATTTCCCGTCACAATTGGAATGAAGTTCTTTTCTTTTATAACTTTTGAATTAAAAGATTTGAAAACATGAAATAATTATTAGAACTCTCTAATTTGATGATTTTCACATCCCTTATTTTTTAGAAATAAAAAAAACATTTCATATTCAAAATTCATTTTTTAAAATTTATCACAAACTAAGGTTTAGGGGTTTTTACTACGTTAGGAGTCCCCAAATTTAATGATCTAAAGTTGAAATTTTCATGGTGCAATTGTATAGTAGGAAAGCATATTCTTACCAGAGGCAATCTAAAAATATATTATTTTATGTCCTCCATATGCATGCAAACAACACTTCCATTGCACGCAATTTTTGACCATTGATGATGGAGTTGGGATTATTTTTTTTGTGAAATATCATCACCATCAACTCTTTCCAAATGGAAAATTTTTAGATTTAAGAAAAATAACTTTTCTTATTTTTTACAAATTAAAATGTAAATACTTCCATTTTCATGAGATTTTCCATTTTTCTAATTCTCCTACTTAGAAAATTTTCCCAAGCTTTTCCTTCTCAAGGTACCTTCTTCTTTATGGTGTATACATTGGACATATTTTTCATATATAAAAAAAATTGATTTTCTAATTAAATAGTATTTCCAAAGAAAAAAACGTCCATTTCCAAAACACTACAAAAAATGGACGGTGTTTCTTGCAATGACCCTTAGGTATGGCTTCTTTGTTGGTGCGGCATTGAGTTAGGATGTTGTTGTGGTTGACCTCTATGGAAGGCAAATGCAGCTCCTTTCCATTCTCTAGGAGAATGACATACATGATGTAAGGGTTGTCGCTACATACATAGGAGTGAATAGCAAGTCCGAGAGCCCATTTTGCTGTTTGTCTGGTATCGTCGCGGTCGGCAGGAGTGATTAGTAGTGCAGTTGGGAATTAAATTGGCTCAGGACTACTGAGATGATCATGAGACAAATATGTACTCACAGTCTACAGCT
This sequence comes from Thuidium tamariscinum, assembly GCA_947034885.2. Classification (NCBI taxonomy): domain Eukaryota; kingdom Viridiplantae; phylum Streptophyta; class Bryopsida; order Hypnales; family Thuidiaceae; genus Thuidium; species Thuidium tamariscinum. Next base: position 37,423,795 of record OX344750.2, read on the forward strand.
TTCCTTGCTAAGGCATTATGTAGTCAATTGACAAATCCACTATGGAAGTTGTGCTGGTCGATGCCAAAAATAACGGTGCATCCAAGTGAAGCTGAATGTTCTCCAAGGCCACATGAGGTGGCATCTCCTATGGAGATGTGCTCTTCACGTTAGGTATGTGTGACTCATGTAAAATGTCTTTCCCGAGTGCTTGTTTTTGCTTTCACCTTTCGCGCTTTGTGTCATCAGAAGACAAATCGAAGTGTGCACGTGCTCTAGTGCCACTGCTGCGTTGTACTAACCTTGGAGAGGCTGCATGATTTGATGCAGAAGTTCTTCGTAGCTGTATGGTTCTAAACATGTTGCGGACGGTGTTGCAAATAAAAGGAATGCAAACAACCAAGGAGGAATCAAGTGCTTACAATAGGAGCCTCTGACATACACACGCGGTACAGGCAAGGACGAGCAAAAGCATCTGGCTACAACAGGAACCACAACGTGTGATTCACGTCTTCATTGAAGCTGTCTCGATGTCCTTCCGGTAATCTCTTTCTCCAACCCAGAATGCGTGCGCTGTGATGTTTGAAAGAAATTTGAGACCACGTGGAATGTCTCTTTTCTTCACTCCTCTCTTGACTGTTCTACAAAGAAGTTGTCGTCTATCAAGGAGTCCAAGAATTCTCCTGGTTTGACTATTAGTAGCGTTGATGGAGGTGGCCCATCCTCTGGATCATGACTTATCGAATGTGTGGCAACTAAGGCTACGGATGCTTATGTGATGATTTAGGTGTGGCCATGGAATGGCAGTGTCATGCTTGCAGTGCGTAAGATATCGTTACATGCAGTGTGCAATTGTACAAGATAGGTAGCAGTTCATAAAAAGAGTATCAACTTCTGTGAGTCACTCATGGTGCTAACATGTGCGCACAGAAGAAATCATGTATAGTGCAGTGCCTAGTAATTGTGTTGAACTAAGAATACTACATACAAGAATTATAGCATGGACAATGGAATTTGATGTCTTAAGTGAATTGCCGAACTCATGAAATACCAAAATGCCAGTTCCATTGCATGTAGCAAAAAAAGTAAATTTGCAAGATATTGACTGTGAGGTAATGTGTGCATATAGACAAACCTAAAAATCTTGATGTCTTTTTTAGTAGGCATGCAATTGAGTTGTGAATATGTTGACGCAGGTAAATGAAGTTGTCATAGATGAAGCACTGCAGCTGAATAACGTTACAACGACAAGATGAGGTGGGCGGTCATAAGTGGGCTATGATTCAATTGACATACAACAAAAATTTATGTATGCTAAGAGACTCTTTGAGAGTGCAAACACTATAACAAAACATGCCGTGAAAAAAATCGTAGTTAATTTTGACTACGATTTTTTTTTACGACATGTTTTTTTGTAGTGAAATGGAGACTACAGTACTGAATAAATTTAGACTTCCGGCACTATCATCACTACTCAGTACTAATTGAAGCGAAGATGGTATAGATTATCACTAGAAGAATCCCTTGTTTATCTAGACATGGGTTGTCTAACTTGACGTTGTTTACCTAGACGTTCAATATAGCAACCTCATGTTTTTTTGTCATTGAAGATGTTACAGTGGACTTAGAAGAACTTCACATATACAACATGTGACAACATGATCTATTATCCTTTGTGCTTGCACAGGAAAACATTTTTTAGTAGTGTAACTTATACATTGTGTATGAGTGCTCTACAAATTCCAATACTCTAGATCCACTAGTGCATCCACCATGAACGATACAAATGCATCTTGAGTAGTTGAGGTAGACCTCTAGGAGTGTTTCCCAAGTTGATCATTTCTCTGAAGAAAATGGAAGACTTGTCTATATCCGAAAAACTAGGTCCTAGTATAGTAGTACGTCTACCTCCAGGAGCGTTGTGCATTCAATGTGTAGATGAGTTGTATTGCATTGAGAGAAGTGATTTGCATCATGTGAATGACATCAACGGTTCTCTTTGAATTAGTGCACTGAAATGCACGTTGTACTGCATGGAATTAGTTCTCATCATGGGATTGTGCATTGAAAAAAGAGACAGCACTACGTTCAGTACAAGTATGAAATTGAAGTATTATGTACGCAAAAGTGGCAAGTAGCACTCTACAAGTGTAGATGACAAAGTATAAACGCAGTCATATATTCATGAAAAAAAATGCATTAGATGTTTTTTCAGAGATTAGAAGATTGTTTCAGGCCCATTTTCAATGCTAGGAACAGTCAAAATCAAAATCAAAATAATAATGAAAAAATAATTTTTTAATTATTTTATTATTATAATCTGATATAGTAGTCTCTCTGCCACGTCTAATTACAGACGTGGCAGTGTTCCCTAGCTTTCCCACAGTCGGGAACTCGCAATCTTGTTACTATTTAAAAAAACATCTAATGATAGAGGCGGTGAATCTTTCCCGCAAAAATAAATTCTCCTGACATGAAGGTGACGTCATGATGTAGTACAATACTATGTTGCCCGCAATGAGGGGCAATGTGAACAAATTTTTTGTCTTTGTAAAGTGTGAATCTCTAGAGCTGGGCACTTTGAAATTTCTTCAGTCACAGCCACTTGGACATTTCTCCATTTTCCAGAAAAAATGGCATCAAACTTGCATTCAGAAGTGCTTCCTATAGATGACCAACTAAACAAGCAATGTCCACAAAAAGGATGGATGGAAAAGGCTAGATCCTATAACTTCTACAAGTTGCAATCTATCCGTCATCCAAAAAATGGATGCTTACGTAGTAAAGGATTAAGATAGGTAGTTTGTTTTGTTTGTTTGTTTGTTTTATTTTGTTTGTCACATTGAGATCTCTCAGCCCATGCATCCCTTAATTGTGTGCTTCGTACTGCCGAAAAGCTCTTGGCAAGGAGGGGTGCATGGGTTTGGTTTCGTGGCATTCCAACTTACAACAAGAAAGTTATTGAATTTCAAAGTTTTTATGGATTAAAAAATTAGAAAATTACTTTCACTTTAGTTTTGGTTGTGGCAACAGCACAAGGCATATTAGTCTATACCTTAATAAAGTTAGTTTGTTTTGTTTTGTTCGTCACGTTGAGATCTCCCAAATCGTGTGTCCCGTGGTTGCGTTCTTGATATTGTTGGAAAGGTCTCAAGAAGGAGGGGTGTACGGGTTTGGTTTCATGGTGTTCCGACCGATGGTGTGAAAGTTATTGAATTTCAAATATTTCATGGTTATCAAAAATTAGAAAATTACTTTCTAATTGTGGCATTGGCACAAGGCACACTAGTCTATACTTTAAGATAGGTAGTTTGTTTTGTTTTGTTTTGTTTGTCACATTGAGATCTCTTGGACCGTACATCCCTCAACCATGAGCTTGGTACCATTAGAAGTCTCGGCAAAGAGCGGTGCATGACCTTGGTTTCATGGTGTTTCGACCCATAATGTGAAAGTTATGAATTTTTGAGTATTTTTTATTCTTGGAAAATTGAAAAATTACTTTTATTTGTATTGTGGTTACAATCTTGGTACCATGAAAAAACTTGGTTTTGTGGCGTTTGGACCTATAGTGTGAAAGTTATTGAATTTCAAAGTTTTAGTGAATTAAAAAATTAGAAAATATCTTTTACTTTGGATTTGATTGTGGCAATGGCATATGGCACACTAGTATTCATTGATAAAACAAAGTTCCTCATGGTTGAGTTTGTTTGCTAGAACAATCTCGTTTTTGGAATTAGTGTGTTCTAATTAAATCTTAGAGATATTAATAATTTAGATTCTCCTTCTATCTTGTATCTATTTCTACTAAACAATTTTCAAAATAATGAAATTATGTTTTTTTTTCCTAGATTTTTCTAATCTAGACTCTGAATCCAATTTCCTACCATAAAGATATAAAGCTTGAAACTTTGTAATGCAAAAAATGAAGTTAAGAAGATTCAAAATCAAATGATTTAGTTCCACAACTTGCTAAATAAAATTTTTTTTCTTCTACTTTCAATACAAATATCTTGCAATCTCTACAATCAAAAATTTTGAAATGTGTTTTAAACATTGTCACTAGCATTGTCATACTAGTTAAGTGTAAGATCCTATGACTAAATGTGCAGAAAAACCCAATTATCACATATTTTTATTCTTTGCAATAGAAATGACACTTTGGGTGTTTTTGCGTGAGAAATGGCCTCCATTGTTTAGGAGCTAAAAAACAACTAGTGACCTTAGAAATCATCCCTTTTGGTTATCATGTAAAATTATTGGCTTAAAATTTGCCAAAATATATAGTTGCATTTTTGTCCTACTTGATGGATTTTTTTGTCATCTACTAGACAAAACACATTTTCATCCAAGTTTAAGAATTAAATTCAAATATGATGTTTAATTAGTTGAAAAAAGAAAATTAAAGGTGTGCATGAGCTCTCATTTTTGCACAAAATTCTAAGGATGAACAATTGCACTTCTATCCTATATAATTAGATTCTTTGTCATTCATTGGTTGAATAATTATTTAACCTCTAAATGCTCAAACTGCTTTTTTTGGCAACATAGTGATTTCTAATAGCTTATTATGAATGGAGTTTTTTATTTTCTTTGAAATTTTTCGACAACATTTTTTGAAGAGTACCTCTAAGGCCCAACAATTTTCATAACTTTTGACTATATAGTTAAAAAATTATTGTAAGATATATAGTTTTAATTGCTTAGTGGGCAGTGGGCGGCAAAAACAACTTCTTGAAAAATTGTTGTTTAAATTTTCTTTTTTAGATTTGTATCTAAGTCGAAAGCTTAGATTCTACTCTTTTGGCTTTGATTGATGAGCCAAAAGTTATGGGAGTAGTTTGTCGGTAGTGATACAATCTCTTTACTTAGATTTCTTTTGAAATTCTTTATTTAATTAATTTTTTTATATTTTTACAAAAAAATTAAAATGGTAGGTGTAGATTGTTTATTACAACATTTTTACTATTGGGATTATCATTTTTCAACTCCATGAATAAATTGTTTATAATTTAGTACTTTGAATCATCTTTCTACTTACTATTTTTTTCCTACATGTTGTACAATTCCAAATGATTTGAAATTTGTCAAGCATGTAGCAAACTTGTCTTGAAGAATAAATCCAAAGAGTAACCACTAATTTGAATTTTTTTTTCATAAAAATATGAACTTGTGAAGTGTGCTTGTCTAATTTTTTGCAAGATCCAAAAAATGATTTTTATCAATTCAAACGCTAATATCTTGCAATCTCCATGGTGAAAAATCTTGAAAATTTCTACATCTTTTCAAACCATTGTACTACAAGATCTTATAGTTGCATGTACCAAAAAACGTTTTTTTTTTCTAAGTTTTAATACTTGTATTATAAGAAGCAGTTTTGGAGCGTTTTTTGGTGAGAACATAGTCAAAACCATTTAGGGGCCAAAGGTTAAATCTGAAGAGCTTAAGTAAGGCGCCATTTCCATTTTAGGCGCCAACAGTATGACAGCAGTTGGTCCACGTGTACTTTCATTTGTCTTGCTTGAGTTCGTTCCACAAACAACCAGAATCCTGGCCACGGGCATGGATGCCTGCGTCTGTCTGTCTGTCTCCAGCTTGGAGGTTTACTGTTGAAGCAACTCGGTGGAGTTCAACATGGATTTCGCGGAGGTAGCATTGCGGGAAGAAGCTTGTGCATCTCACGTCGTGCCCGAGATTCTTTGTGATTTGCAATTCCTGTGTTTCAATGGCGCGGATGAGACGCACCGCGCTCTTGTTCTTGATGTGCGCATTGCTCCTGGTGTTCAATCTGGGTGGATTGGACGCGGCTCGATTCACCGAGGAAGAGCTGGAAGACATGGAGGATCTCACCCCACAAGAGCGGGCTCTCTTGACACAGGAGCAGGTCGGCGACAACACCGAAGATTTTAACCCGCTGAAGCAAACCGGAAGATTAGCCGGGGAGGAAGATGTGGAGATTGTGGAGCCGGAGGATCTCGATGATCTTGTGATTAGCAACAAGTACGTGTTGTTGGAGTTTTTCGCTCCTTGGTGCACGCATTGTACGGCATTGCAGCCGGAGTTTGCGAAAGCGGCCACCGCATTGAAAGATGAGGGTGTGGTACTGGCGAAGATGGATGCTGTCGAGCATAACGAGTTCGCCTGGGATTATGGCGTGAAGGCGTACCCGACTTTGTACTTCTTGGTCGACGGCGTGAAGGAGCCTTATACCGGAGGAAGAACCAGGTCAGAATGTTTTTCTTTTTCCCGGTTTCTTGTGATGAGATTTTAAATCTTTGATTATGAGTAGTTTGGTCTTATCAATGGGCCATAATTACGTCACATAACTTCAGCTGCTGGTATCGAATCACGCAAAAGTGTTAGGATTTTCAGGGTTTAAGCAAACCTTTGCGGTTTTAAACCCTGTCAACATGCTGTCGAAGTAATGTTAAACGATTTTCACCTTTGGGATGCGCATTGGATATTTCAAATGTGCTCGAACACTTTCGAAAGTCTGCGGAATCTTTTATTTACTGTTTGCGTGTGCTGAGCGTTCATCGATCGTAGGGTGTGTTTGATTTTATCAAAAAAACAATTTCTCGGCTTTTTTTGAGCGTCTTGGTGTTTGCTCTAAATTAAATGGAGCATCCGTATTTCATAGTTTTGATAAGTATTATCAATTTTAAAAAATTGTAACTGTATGAACTCAAACTAGACTTGTTATGGATCGCATAGGAAAAAAAACATAATATGGCTCATGGAATAAAAGATTATAATCTTTAACCAACAGGGTGTCAAATTGAGGAAATGATTTGAAGTCTTTCAATCCTCTTTTTACATGTCGATTCTAGATTTTTGGTTTCTGAGGAAATATAAGAGTTTTTAGGACATTACATGCATAATCATAATTGATTTATGGCTTTTCAAAATCTACTCTTCAATATCTTTGAATGAATTTCAAATGGGATTACTCCCCCAAGATTCAATGTATTTAAGGCTCATTTTCAAGAGTCTCTAACACTACAAAAGTCAGGATTTGCAATGGACACACTTGCACAAACTCCTCAACAGAAAAACCATAAAACAATTCTTTTCAAAATCAGACTTCTGATGCTCGAAACAAACTTTGAAGGGTATTCGACTGAAAAACAAAATTCCAAATATAGCGCTTTGGTGAGATTTCATTATTTCAAAGTTTAGTCAGCACCAAAATATGGTGCCTTGGGGTTAAGGTTTAATGAAATCCCGGAAGAGTAATAGTGAAATCACAGTTTCCGATTTTTACTCATTTTCTGTGGGAATCTGATGGTCAGTGTATAATTTAGGTGTTTCTTTCATTACTTCAGTCCGGCTTTTTGTTCAGAGCAACAGGTAGGTGATAGTGTTGTTGCAATGGCAGGGGATAAGTTTTCAATAATGTGTGATTGTACTATTCCCTGGTTTAGGTTGAATTGGTTTTCTTTAACTTTTGTCTTCATGCAACGGTTGTAGCGATGCCATTGTTACGTGGGTGAAGAAAAAAATTGGACCTGCTGTCAACATTGTCCAGTCTGCTGACGAGGTATTGGAGAAGGAGATCCCTGTCGCTGTTGCCTATCTTGATAGCGTTGAAGGTAACGATGCCGTCGAGTTGAACGAGGCAGCAAAGCAGCAAGATGGAGTCGAGTTCTACATAACTGCAGATGCTCAACTTGCCAAGAAGATTGGCATCGACAAGAAGTTTCCCGCCCTTGTTTTGCTGAAGCAGCAGAATGAGAAGGTTGTTACTTTTGGTATGTGGCATTTCATCACTTAGACAATAGCAACCTCTTCTCTAGTGTTTGGATGAGTGTGCCCCACATTGCAATGGTAGGAGTGTGAAATGATGCGTTATACTGAAATGACATTGGTATGCTCAGATGGGACGTTTGAGAGGAAGGCGCTTGGCGACTTTGTGTCAGCGAACAAGCTTCCCCTCGTAGTCACATTTTCTCGTGAGGCAACAGCTCGTATATTTCAGTCTGGTGTCACTAAACAGGTAGTTTGTTATGCCGTTTACAGTTTCTTGTACATTATCCCGAATTATATTGGTAGCATGTGAAGGGAATAATTGTATGGAGAATCTAACCTTTGTGCCATGTATGTTGACAGCTGCTGTTGTTTGCAGATTCTGATGAGTTTACGAGAATTCGTGCTAATTATGAAGAAGCAGCTAAGTCCTTCAAGGGGAAGGTATGTGTTATGACTTAAAACTACGGAATTTCTGAACTAGTTGCTAAAACTGTATAATTCTATGATGTTGATTATGAGTCTGAATATTGTGAAAACGTTTGATGGATGCAGATTGTATATGTCCTTGTGGATCTCTCAGACAAGGATATAGCTAATCCGGTTCTGGATTTCTTCGCCTTCGATCATAGCTCGAAGACTAGGGTAACGCTTTTGATGTGGTTTGTTTTTTCGTTTGGGTATAGGTGGCATGCAATTAGGCTGATTATTTGTGTGTTACATATGTATAATGTCGGTGAAAACCTTGTTGGGAATGTTTCGAGATTGTATTTAATGCCGTTTATTGTGTGAGTTTGTATGTGTAATATTCCGGAATTGTCTGAACATTTAGTAGTGTACGAGTGTCGTTGAACTCCAATGTTGATGTTATTGGCTCTCGATGCAGCTCATGGGATTTGCGCCTAAGGAGTCTGGTTCCAAGTACTTGTATGATGGAGATTACAGTGTTGAGTCGCTGAAGGTGAGTTCACAAGGTCATGTTCGGAATGACATGCACGCTCCTCGTACTAGTTTTCATGAGTCTTTTGCCCAAGGAGCATTGAATTCGCGTATTATACAAGCTTGAGGGAATGGGTTAAAACTGGACTTTGATTGAACTTTCCACGTTACTCCACCATAGGGAGAAAGCATTTACCAAACCTTTATTTCATCGTTGCAGCAATTCTCAGAGAAGTTTCTGGCTGGAGATCTTCCGAAGTATCTCAAGTCACAGAAAGCGCCTGCTAAGGTGAGACGTGTATTATTGGGATTACGTTTTTGGAATTATGTAGAAGTTCTGTGTTCAGTGATCTCTCGAGAGAGTTGCGGAAGTATCTGGTTCAATACTTTATGAGAGTCCCATCCCATCGCCGACTTGCCTTGTGTGTTATTGTTTATTTAATATCAAGTGAAGCTAATGGTTGGCAGATATTGGTGTGTGCAAGAATGACGGACCTTGGAAAATTGTCGTAACATCAACTCTTGAAGAAATCGTCTTTAACGAAAATAAGGACGTCTTGCTTGTGGTACTAGCACAACCTGAATACTTTTCTCTGCATGGAAAACCCTATTGATGTATCCACTGTGTTTCATTTTGCAATGTCTATTTCTACATGTTGTGCATGACTTGTTAATTATCCTGCATCTGAGATGCACATTTTGCATTGTTTACTTGCAACTGTTTCTATCATGATGAGAAACCTAGGAAGATTAAAGTACGAAATTGTGTTGTAAATGTTACACAAGGGCAACTAGCACTAGGTGTTTATGAGTTTTTTTCCAATGTTCCAAAATGCCAAAGTAAAGAATGGTTTATAAAGGAGCTCATAGTAGATTGTCCGCCTCCATCATTCTTCCATCTTCACGTCTCCGCTCTCAGGCTTCAACTTGTATTTAAGATTGGTCGACCTCCTTTTATGCATGGACTCTCTTCCTCTCCAGGTCTATGCTCCATGGTGTAGTCACTGCAGATCTCTGGAACCAGAATTCCAGAAGTTGGCGGAGGCCTTGGAGGGCGTTTCCTCGATAGTGATTGCTAAGATGGATGGCACCAAGAATGAGCACCAGCGCGTCAAGGTACTTACATTCTAGTATTAGATTATCGGTTGGCAACTTCTTTTTTTCATAGTGTTGATCGTCGAGTCCAACTTTTTAATTAGTACTGTTTAGTACTAGAGTATGTCGAAATGTTCGTATTTGCTTTAACAGAATGTTCGTCTTGGGAACCTGTTTGCAGATTGAGGGATATCCTACACTTCTTTTCTTCCCTGCAGGAGACAAGAACGCTGAGCCGGTAAGTTTTCGTTTGTTAGTTTGCTATGTTTAGTGTTTTGATGAGTTCGTCTTGACTTTGATTATTACTAAGTTATCATGTACACATTCATGGCATGGTGTTGGTGTTTTCGGCTTGTCAGACACTTTTCAGTGTTGTAACAACGTTTGGACTATTTCCTGATTATTGCAGATTCTTGTTAAAACCGTGAGGAAAGCAGGTGCCGCCCTTGAGTTCTTGAAGGCTAATGCTAAAATTCCGTTCGAAGCGCCTGATTTCCCGGAGGACGATGAGGAAGACGAGGAAGCAGGTGAAGGCGACAAAGAGGCAGATGTGAAGGATGAGCTTTAAGTTAGATGAACTTGATTACCTTAGATGATTCTAGGTGATTACTTCAGAATTGTTTTTCAGTATTTGAGGGTGAGAAAGCAAAGCAATCCAAGGTTCTCACATCCGCAAGTTTTCGCTTCATTTTTCTAGCTGGTGTGCCGCACCAAATGTGGCCATACCATCATTAGAAAACTTATGATAAGAACGGTCAGGACCTAATGTGCTGCCGTTCGGGAAAGTGCAGTGTTTTGCAGTTTTGGAGCTATGAGGTTTTCAATATTCTTATTGTTCATTACTTGGGTTTTTAGTTCCCATTTCCAAATCTTCTTCAGCTGTAATGCTCTATTCCTAATCAGTACTTCACTTGAGCTTTGTTTGAACCCATTCCAAAGATGTGTGATTTCATACTAAAAGTTGATATCTTTCAATTTGAAGTACTGTACCAAATTGTCTTCGAATGATTGTCTACCAACATTGAAACTCTTTACGCATCAGATTACTGCAAAATTTACTGTTGCTATTCTTGATTTATAAAGTGAGGGCAGTATTTGTTACTTGCACAAGGTTATTTGCTCTTGGTGCATCTGCCCTTGGCATTTGTTGTGGAGCGTGATAGGATCATTTTAGTTGTCTTAAAGTAGGAGGTCCATAAAGTATCCATCCAAGAGCTGAAAATGAATTTGGGGAGATTAGCCCTAAAGAGTCTCAATCCTTTTTCGAATTTTTGCCCATTTTCGCTTATTGCTTTGTACAGATATATCATTTACCAGAATTTAATGAATTTGGTCATTAAAGAAGGTTGTCTTTCCTAGATTCAAGTGTTCAATTTGATAAATGAGAAGTTAATTGGATGAAATAGTGGCTTGAAGCCCTTTGTTCATCGTTCAGAATATGGACGTCGAAGCGCTTCAGGGTTAGACTTCCGACTAGAAATATTTTTCAGTAAATTTTCCATGAAGAGCAAATGGAATTGGCATCTAATTCAAGTCATTTCCTATTTTTTCGAGCTTTGTAGAAGTAGTTATGAGTTTTCAAAATTGAAATTTAATGGTCACTGAAAGCATCCATCTTCTTAAATGTACACTATTTGTATATTGTTGGTGCCATGAAAAAGCAAATGTAGCTTTGTATTAGAGGACTATCAAAATTAACTCCTAAATGCCTAAGGCCTATTTTTAGCTTCTTGGAATTTGCTCTAAATTGAATAAAATGTCAACATTTTGATAAGTTGTATCAATTTTTTTGGAATTGTAACTGTACAAATTGAAACTAAACATGTTAGAGACTACATAGGAAAACAAAACACAATATCACTTATGGAGTAAAAGATTATAATGTTTGACCATGAGGGTGTTAAAACTGCAAAAATGATGTGAAGTCTTTCTATCCTCTTTTCACAAGTCAAATCTAAAAAGTTGGTGACCAAAAAAATATAAGATTAAAGGGCCTAACATACATAATTCCAATCAATTTACGACTTTCCAAAATCTACTTTCCAAATATTGTACATACAAAAATTGCAAAGTAGATTTTGAAAAGTCAAGATTGCAATGGCTATCCTTGCATAAAATCTTGAATAGAAAAATCACTATCATTTATTTCTAGACTACAAGAGAAAGGGGTGTTTTAAGTATAGTCCTAGAGATAACATTTTAAATAATGAACTTTTTAGAAGATTTTAAGTAAGAAATAAGTATCTTTCTAGTAAAGTTTTACTAGAAAAACACGTATTTCCTACTTAAAATCTCCTAAAAATGTCATTACTTAAAATGTTATCTCTAGGATTATACTTAATACACCCCTTTCTCTTGTAGTGGTTTCTTGCAATGACCTTCATCCATTAAATGGACACTTAGTATTTGTGGTAGCATTATAGAATTAAGGATAAATAGTCAATATGAAATAGAAATTATGGAATTACAAAGCAATAGTACAATTCGACTGTAGCCAAAAAACACTAGTAAAATTTTTTCCCACTTGTGTTGTTTTGGTCACATTGATTATCAACACGACCAAAACGACACAAGTAGAAAAAATTTCTACAAGTGGAAAAATTTTCTACTAGTGAAAACACCCTAGCCTACCTCCAATCCTACCTTGAATTCTACTCCATGACTTGCAACCTAATGCAAATGTGTGTTTTATTTGGGGATCACCAAAGAATGACAAAAGATTATTGCATATAACAAAACAAAACAACTAGAGAAAATAATCAGGGCCAAAATTACACACATTCCAATCCTATTAATCCATACTTCCTTCATGTATTTGTCAAAGTTGACATTTTCTATTATGATCCCAGTCATACTAATTCAACCTTCCTTCATGGGTTCAAAGTTTAGTATTGTCATATCTCTTACTAGTTGCCTAGCTTTTACTTACATTGATCGTGTCACACTTAAAAAAGAAATTGTGTTTTAGATGACATCCAATGTAGCAACTTGTATTTTAATTTTAACAATAATGTCCACCACAATATCAAAGTGTTGTGGTGAACTTTATTGTTGATGTAAAAACACAAGTTGCTACATTTGATGTCACGTAAAAGCTATCATCTAAAACATGTGTCTTTTATAGTGTCAATCAAAAATTCAAAATTAGATACTTTACAAGTCTTGAACCCAAGTTACATATATAAGATGCATTGATCAAATGCCTTCACTACAAAATATTGGAAATTGAACTTATAGTGATGTATGTCATTCCTTTTAGAGAAACTCAAATTCTTCAAGCTCACCTCTAGGTGCTCTCCAAGCACTTAATTCCTAGTGACGCCAATCATTATGGTCATAATCTCTTAACATTACACATACCACACATCCTCAGATGGATCACTCTTTGTATGTTTCATACCCCCTGTCTGGCGAGGGGGTATTTTTTAGGGGGCTATTTACCTCAAAGGCTTGAATAAATGGTCCCCCATAATTACGTAATTTGTGAAAATGTCTTATATTATGGCACCCTATACTTACTTATATTATGTAGGTGAAAGTATTTTTTCTAAGGAAAAAAAGTGAATTGAAGAGAAAACTAACAGCAAGAAGGTTAGAGAGAAGATTAACTAAAATTTGCATGAAAAGTTGGGATGTTTACTTGCCTCAATATTCTTTTCCGTTGGCACACCCTTTTTTGTACATAAAATTCAGTTAAGTGAACTAGTATAATAATTTTACCACCAAGGACGCTAGTTTGTGAGCCTTAAAGCATGAGCTTGAGAGCTGTGAGCATAGGTTTTGTAAGCCTAGAGAATTAACCAAAAAAACCTTTGAATTTTTTAGGCCAAGAGAAAAAAAAGCAAAGTCATTTAAAAAAAATCTATTTGTAGTAAAATTTCAGTCCCATGACTGTGGACCTATGACTATGGAAGTGTGGTTAACATATTTTAAAATTTCAAACCTTGCTATCTCCAAAGGGCCTCTTGATACCTTCCAATTTTTTTTTTTAAATTTTTAAATTTTTTTGAGGTCCAAAATCCAAAATCCAACACGGATTTTTCTAGGGTGATGGAGTTGCAAAAAAAATTCTTATTTTTTCTTTTTTTTTTGCAACTCCATCACCCTCAAATTGATCTCCCGGTACGGAGAGAAGGGTATGAAGGGTATAAAGTTGCAAAAAAATGAACTGTCACCAAAAAAAGGAAAAAAAATGAAAAAAAAGTTTTGAGAGCTCTAAAGGCTCTATCTCCAAAATCCCTCTCAATATCAAGAGGGGTTTTGGAGGGTGATGGAGTTGCAAAAAAGAATAGAAAAATAGAAAAAGGATTGAAAAAAAATTGAAATTAGAAAAAAAAAAGTTTTGAAAGTCACAAATTTCAAATCCTACAAGGGAATTACTCACTATAAAAATCCTAAATTCTTAAAGCACAATAATAGGTCCACATCCTAAAAATCACTAAAAATTTCACTAAAAATTCTAAATTCACAGGCTCATAGGTTCATAGGCTCACACAATAGCACCTCCAATTTTACCACTTGCAATATACGAAAATCCAAAAACTGAGTTTACAAAAACTTTTGTAATGCATGAAATACACAGTTTGACAATGTATGGAAGGGAAACAATAGAATCACGGTTTACAGAAATTGAAATGCTTTGAAAAATGAGAAAATGTCATCCATAGATTCAAAACAAGAATCAATTTTGAACACACCACTTAAAAGGAAAAAAGGACATTGTTTTTCACATGCCTTAGAATTAAAATCTAAAAACCCTAAACCAACTCTAAATTAAACTAACCCTACTAAATACAATTTCTAAGATCCTAATCTCTAATTCTTAAATTTTATTTAAAAAATTTAATACTTGAGATGTTTTAGCTACCTATTTTACTTGTAATGCATTTTTTATTTTGAAAAGTCCTTTACTTTATTTGTAAATCCTTTATAAATTTTACCTTGAAACAATAAAACCTATGTTGTATTATGTTGCACATGGTTTTAAAATGGAGGAAGTGATCTACCTAGGCACACACCTATAATCATGTTAGGTTCCAACTAGCCATGGAGTTTTCTATTCCTCCATAGCTCTCAATACTTTCATTCCAATTGTTAACTCCCATAAGACATTGGGCATATCATTTAATGACATAAAGATGAACTTCCATTGATGTCCAAGCACTTGGTGGAAGCACTATTCTCTACTAATGCTAAGTGCCCTTGAAAAGAATCAACTCCCTACTAGATCTAGCCCATTATACTTAGGTATGCTCATTGGGATTTTCCAATCAAAATTTACTAAAAGGGACTTACCAATTGAGACTTATACTATGACCTAGTGTAGAACAAGATACGTGACAAGACACCACCTTATTGGAACCAAGAAGTGCATAAGCACTCTAATAATAGACAAGTGGTAGTAAGGTTCCAATACCAAATTCATCACTATGACCTATTTAGGTACCATTTGGAAAGGCCACCCTTCTAAGCAATATTCTTTGTAGAATTTAGTACACTACATTCTCCTAGAAGTTCCCATGAACATCCAAGACACATCCATTTTGGAAGACCAGTCATTTGGCTGTGTTTTGAAATTAGACCTTATGAATCCGCTAAACTTTCCATCACGATAATTTTTTGCTCTAGACTCTAAAACTAACAACCCCTTTTTCTTAATTTAAACCTTTTGTAAATTACCATGGACTATTAACTTTTCTCAATTCAAAAAGTATTGAGGAAGTTATGGCCTTCCAAAGGCCCAAGTCCCCTAGGAAAGGTATTTTTTTGTAATTCCGTCTATTTTGGGGAAACCCTTGGAAACTATATCTTTTGAGTAGATTTATTGTAGATGATGGAGATTTCCAAATCCTAAAACTTAGAAAACTTGATCCAAATACTAATAATGGGATTGATGGCAACTACTACTACCATACTTAAAAACAAAATAGGTATCTAGACTAAGCCACATAGGATTTGGGTGCAAAACTTAAGTTGCAATATTGTGATGAGTATGATGCTTTGGAGTCTACAAAAAAAAACTTGATAGAGAACTAAACGACATCTCAAGCGCTATAGCTCACAGGTGATATCGGCGAGATCCAACCATACACTATGGTTTGAGTTGGAAGTCAGAGGACCCATTGTACCTGCCTAATCCTAAAAGAACCGTGTAAACAGGAAACTTGCGGATTGGATGAAAGGCGAAGGGGTCTATGCACCGACCTAGTCTGGCAAGTTTTACTCTCCGACACTCAAAAAAGAAAACGAAAAATATATCTATTTTTTGTTGAAGATTTTGTTATTCAAATCCTTGCTCTACTTCTCTCTGTGATCAACCTTGTTGCTCAAATAGAACTCTTTGCAATTCCACTACTTTGAAGCCATGCAATGCTCTTCATTGCCCTCAATCCACAGCATATTTTGAATCTCCATGTATGAAAAGTTGTCTACAAATGGAAAGGTTTGCAAATAGAAAGGTTTGCAAATAGAAAGGTTTGCAAATTTCAAGTACAATTACAACTAGTGGATTTTTTATTTCTTTGATGTTAGGGACATTTTTGGAATTAGATTTGCAATTGGCAATACAACTAGTGGATCTTAGAGATGACTACTAGTACTTTACTAAGGTTTGAAAGATTGCTAAATTTTACGACAATTATGTGTGCTCTTGGAATTACATTCACAACTACAATGCACACTAAAATGATGATGATACAAAAACATAAGGTAATATCATACTTAAAGATTCATGAGCTTTTACTTTACTTTATTAAATATGATGTATCTCATTTCTCGAATCATTTCTAATGTACAAGAAAGATTCACAAGCCTATTGCAAGCTTGCTCAAATAGTGACTTTAAATAGTATACTAAAGATGTGAGTGCCTCTTTTTATATAAACTATTAAAGATCAATGTAGCTCTCTTTGTAATCACTTCAAGCATTGGATGTTATACTCACTCATGTGATCACCCATAAGGTAGTTTGCTTATAAAACAACCATTTAAGAAGTGAAACATTGTCATGTCTCACATTGTTTAGCATCTTTAATATAGACTTCAATCAACCTAACCCTTGAACGGCCCTTGGGCCCTCCCGATACAGTACTGTATCCACTGCATACGGTCTGAGCCGAGTTTGAAGAAGTGCTTCCGAGACAAGATTTTTGACTTTGAACCGTTTGGATTGCATCCATGTATGTTTATGTTCATCTGCAAATTTTGAGAAGGCTCCCGGTGGTCGCAATGAGCATGAATTTCGGCAAGATCTGTCAATTGCAACGGTATTGTGTTTGCTGTAGAGGACTTTTATTTTCTAGAAAATTGTACCGTCCACCTTTGGGAGATCACAACGGTCAGTGGCCTCACTATTCTCTCACCAGTGTGAATAAAAGATTCCACCATGAAATTCATACCATTGTACCGATTGTGGCACTTTGGTTTTTGTATACAGACGGCGTCGGGTCACCCGGAAATGTGACAGGCTTTTCTAAAATACCTGCTGTGCTAGCGATCTCCAAGCACTCCTTCTACTGTACGAAGCCAGACAAGCACAACACCGGGGCGCCATGTGGGATGGTCGCCTTGGCGGGAGTGCAACTGAATTTCCTAGGAAATCCTGGTGGCAGCACTTCCAGGGAGAGGGGCACGTCTAACTGATCCCACCCTCACAAAGAACATTCTGAGGAGAAGGACACGTCTTTGCTAATCTGCTCATAGAAAACACCGTGCTTATGAAAGTGGCTACATTCACAACAAATAAATGAAGGTTCCATTACAACATGTGCAACGTTTTTAGCCGCGTCTGCCAAAATTTGGTGGAACAGCAGAGCTTTCCTACACCAAAGGCTGAAACCAGTTAAGACGAAACAAAAACTACATCCTCCAACCTATGAACTCAAAATTGTAGAACGCATGGTTCCGTGGCATAAAAATCGCGCTCCACATCCAAAACAAAAACCCTACCACTAAACTGCTAGCTACTTCTAAAACCACTACAGAGCCTCTCCACTTGTAAACGACAACATCTTCTATCTACAGGTGGCACCCTCGACAACTCCTCAGCACACAACAAACTCGCTTGGGAATTGAAGTGATGGCCTCATACCACCTGTACGCCAAGCCTCAAACAGTACCTGCCAATGAAAAAACGATTCATACCACATTGAGTTGCAAAAGTTGCCCTACTTCCCCATCATCCAAACCGAATCCAAAGACTTTGTTTCCCGCGAGAAACGCATTCTCCCACCTCCTCTTTCGAACGGACTCTGCCACGTATCTAGAACCGTGACCTGCACAAACAACAGGTGCCGTAATGTACTTGAAACCTTGGTATCGTATCCGCAAAAACATATTCTGCCTCGATGACAACGTTGTATCTAAGACTAATCACACTCTTCGATAGCATTCGATGCGCAATAGAATATCTAGCAACTTCCTATTGTATTCAAAACCCTAAATCAGTCTTCTGCTTCCCCGAATATGTGAAATATTGTGACATGCGGCCGCAAAGGGCTTTCAGGCCGTTCAGGAGTTAAGGATCAACTTGTTGATTTTTCAAAGTATTCACCATTCACCCATGGATTGCAAAACATTTAGAATAATGATACTTCACACCACCTCTAATGAAAATGGATGGAATTAAATCTATCTCTTGATCATTACA
This sequence comes from Thuidium tamariscinum, assembly GCA_947034885.2. Taxonomy (NCBI): domain Eukaryota; kingdom Viridiplantae; phylum Streptophyta; class Bryopsida; order Hypnales; family Thuidiaceae; genus Thuidium; species Thuidium tamariscinum. Next base: position 37,442,197 of record OX344750.2, read on the forward strand.
CATCAAAAAGAATTCTCTACTACCCTCACCAATGTCACCAACTTGTTTTTAACTAGCAATATATTAATAGATGACAAAATGCTACATGTAGACTAAAATTGTGTTGTCTTATTATGATAATTTTTATCCATGTAGAGGGTGATTGCAAGAAACACTTGTCCTATTTTTTGTCCCCGTGGCCTTGGACAGGTGATTTCTTACTCATAACTTTTTTGTCATTTGTATTTCTCATACAAAACTTAAAATGAATGTACGAATAATAGTTCTATATATTATTTGATTTTTTGAAATTGAAAAAAATAAATTTCTACTTTTAAATAGCTTCCAATTGGATGTTTACCTTGGCCATTTTGGAGGGATTTTAGTCTTATTTTTGACCCAAATGCAAATTTAAGTTCAAATTAGTAGGCAATGACTACTATTAAAGTAACACAAGCCTACAAAGAGATTTTTTAAGAATAGTGAATTGTCCAACTTCCACATGTGCTCAAAGTGCTCCACCTTTGTGTAGGTGTAGAGAATACAATTTATTTTTTCCAAAGATGAAAATAGTTGAGGGCAAGCACCTTTAAGTTAGAAAAAATGGATTATTTTATTACATTTTTTGAACTTTTCTACTATTTAAGAAATATAAAACATCAAAGTGTATATTTTCATTGTATTTTTCATGCATAATTTTTAGAGTTAAATTTTCTTAGGTCTAAATTTGAGGAGATACTTTGTATTCATTGCTCTTCAAAATATCCATTTTTTTTAAAACTCCAAAAGTCGTAGGAGTCATTGAAATAGGCCATTTTGAGCCAAAAATTGTAAGTGTTTCTTTCAACGACTCTATAGTGATATTTGCTTTAGTTCACTACATGAAATAATGAAAATGCATAGCCTTTATAATTAGGTTGCCTTCCTTCAAGAATGTTACTCTACGAGCCATCAAAGTCAACAAATATTTCTACAAATACTTCCATTTAAGCATGTGGAGGTTGATGAGTTCCAATGCCAAGACCCTTGTTACAATCTTCGATGGATAAATGCATTAACAAATGAAAGGATTGATGATTGTATCATGCTTTTTGTCATGACCTTTGTTGATTGAATGCATTGATGGATGATCATGATCTAATTCACGATGAAATGCGAACTAGTCAATAAAAAAAGATTGCTAGGAAACGGAAATCTTCAAGCAATAGATTTATGCATTGAAGTTAGACAATTCCAATTGGATAACAAGGATATTGGAATGGCTAGATATAGATATGTGCAAATGATGGATTTATACAATGGAGTTGGACAACTCCATTTGAATGACTAGTGTACGAGATAAACACAAATGTGTTGGAATTTGGAGTTGGACAACTCCACTTGAATGATTAGTGTACTAGATAAACACAAATGTGTTGGAATTTGGAGTTAGATAACTCCAAGTAAAAGATCAAGATTTGGATAAAAGATTATTGGAATAAGTGTGTAAAAATGTTACCTTTTCTAAATTCTCTCAAGACTAATTTTGGATATTCAAAACTGGAAACAATGAAATTTTTCACATTTTCAAAAAATAGTTCTACATTTTTTTTTAAAAAGAATTTAAAAATGTTTCAAATTTTCTCTAGTTATTATTCCCGAAACTGACGTACAGGTACGGTAATAAGTTCTTGAAGATTTTGCACTCAGAAAGCGCCTCAGTCCCCGAATCCGCAGAGGCCGAGTGAGCACGGAAGCGTTGGCGCCGGTCCCGTGTGAACAGGGCTGGATGCGAAGAAGATAAGAGGGGACCCATTGCCACGCGTGCCACGTACTTTCCTCCAGTGAAATTCCGCCACGTGGCAACGCTCCGATTGCTCCCCGAGGCTGTCTCCGTAGCCAAGCGGATTGGGACCACTCCCAACTGAGTTAAGTACCGTTAACTTGGTTCTCCGCTTTGCCGCCCCTTCCGTTCAGTTCCAATGCCGGATCCTCCAAGCGGCATGGAAGATGATGGACTTCTGCTGGAGAGTCGTTGATGCAGGACTAGCATAAAAGTTCCCTTTCGTCTGTGGCGTGATCCTGGCTTTCCTTCGGCACCGCTACGATGGAACCCCAGATTGAATGATCCGTCCGGGTCATCCGGAGCATCCCAGTCCAACTGAAGTCCCACTGCTCAGCGGAATTTAGGATTGTCGAACTGACTGACGGGAACTCAAGGCGGTTGCTCAGTTTTCCTTTCGGATCCGCTTGCCAACTGATGATCGACGATCAATACCTTACCGGGACTCACGGGCTGAGGAATACTGTATGTTGGCACAATTGTAAATTAAATGAAATCTCTTGAAATCTACAGTGGAAGCACCCCAAACCGTCCAAATAAGGAATTCAGCAGCGTTGAAGGCGGTTTTAGCTAAAATTGATATTTTTCTAATATTAGGGAGTGAAAATCATGAATATTAAAAAAAAATGGTTTTTTTGGATGTTGTATGTAATTTCTCTTATTTTTCAAAAGTGTTGGCCCTAAAATACTGAAATTGTGCAATAGGTACACCCAAAACTTAACCTTGCTAAAATCAGCAATGAGCCAATTAGATATTTACATGTGTCTTTGAAATGCATCAACCAATTAGAATCAAGCTTGTGGTGAATACATTTAGAGAACCCTACTAATGCAATTGGGTGAGTCTACAGTCCATTGCAAGGGACAAGTTCAAGAATGAGTATTTCTCCCTTACACCTCAATGTAGGTTGGTTGTTTATTTGTTTTCATATGTTGAGATCTCCTACCCTATACATCCCTGATTGTGTGCTTGGTACCATCACAAAATTCTCGATGAAGAGGAGTACACGGGCTTTGATTTGTCGTATTTTGACCAACAGAGGAGAAGTTACTGAATTTCAAAGTTTTAAATAATGAAAAAATTTAGAAAATTCTTTTCTTTTCTTTTGGCTAGGGCAACAACACATTATACACTAAGAGAACTTCCAATGCGTCTTTAGAAACAACACAGGAATGGTGCCAATAGGCCTTTTACTGTCCCTTTGTGAAAAGTTGCTCCCCTACGCAACTGTTACCACCAATGGCATTTTCCAAGGCTCTTCATATAAGAGCCCTTGTGCAGCATTTAGGCATGATGTGTTGAACATGGAATAAAACTGTGGAAGAGCAAATTCTTTGACAATGATGATAAGTGGTTGGATTTGAAAGTAAACTCTCACCAAAAATACACTAAAAAACTCAAAAGAAATTCCTTGGGAAAAAAAGAGAGTTTGTTGTCCATGTTTTGTGGTTGCATTGGGGGATGGAGACGTAAGACACTAAAAACAAGTCTGGCCTGGCACTTGCTACAACAGACTCAGACCTAACAAGTTTCCGTGTTCTTTACAAGATAAGCATAAGAGGTGTTCTAAGAGCCCGTTTCATTTGACCGCCTAGATCTTCAGGGGCTGGAGGGTGGCCCGGAGGAACCAACAACATGCACATCCTCTAGAGAGCTTTATGGAGTCCACATCCTCCAGGCTCAACTTCTCTGTTTCCCTAGCTCTACAGTGTGGGAGTCTGCTTCCTCCATATGCAACTTGGATTGTAGTAGTATTGGGGGTTCCAGTCCACCCTTCCAGGTCCTCCAGGTCTATAACTTCTTGAAGCAAGGCCTAGAGGCTAGACCCCACGTAGACGTTCAGGTCGTTTGGAACGTCAATAGAAAGCGCCCAGATGGAAAACGGCCCTAAGCTTAGGGCCACCTTCCATGCGAGCCGGGCCGGTAAGAAAGCCGCAAGACGACAAGCAGGAGCTGCCGATTCTCTTGCCGGCCTCGATGAGCGGAGAAGCAGGAGCAGCAGCTTCACCGATGTCGGTGGAAGACCGGTGGAAGACAGGATTGGTGGAGAGCGATCGAACTTCAGGGAATCGTTACGTGTGCTCTTCTTACTCAACATCTCCCCACCCACCAGCTTCACATAGAAGTGTGATCGCTCACTTGTCATTGTAGCTCTCCCGGGAAACTTCTACCGGCCCGGCTCACATGGAAGCTGGCCCTTAGATCTATTTGGAAAACCAGCCACATGGTCACCACCGGAAGGATGGACTGATCACGCACGGAATCGAACTGGTGAAACCGTGAGAGTCAGTACGATGAGAGACTTCGAGGATGAAGCAGATAAGGTGAGATCATGTTGCCCATCACGTACTGCCGAAGACCTTCGTCTGCCCAGGCGGTTCCGAATGTTCTAAACAGAAACTAAGCACAAATGTCAATCTTGCAATTCCTCGAAACTACTGTGCTGTACAGTGCCGTTCCAGAATTTTTGCTGAGACTCTGAGACTCTCGATCACCCACCTTGAACCACGTAAGCAAAGATTTCTGGTTGGGCACTATCCTATACTCAAGGGTACCAATCAAAATGACATTTCTGAATTCATAAGGAAAACTCGGGGGTGCTCTCAATACACATTCAAGTCAATTCTACAACCTCCTAATACTTTTTCATAAACTATAATTTCAACCTATAATTTTGAACTTTGTTTAATAATGTCTATAGGCTTCTATTGCCAAAAACTTTCATCTTAAATAACATGTCATATGTTTTCTAGAAGAGGTTGAAAAATGAACTAAACTAGCATGTTTTTCAACTCAAATATTTAAAGAGATCATATTTAGAGAACTATTGCATCAAATATTCAAGAAAAAGAAACTTTCAATAGGAAGCTAATTTTTAGGGGGTTTTTTCCATTTTTTTCCATTTTTTTAATATATAAAGTAGGGGTTTAAAAGTTATTTTTAGCTTTATAATGTATCTTTTTACTTCAAAAATTTATAACTAATTATCATTAACAAGAAAAAATATCAATAATTCTTAATATAAGCTTTAAAAGTAGGAAAATCTACTCATATTTTTTTCTTTTTATTTAAATTTTAGGACATAAAATAGAGGTTGTAGGTTTTGAATGCACGTGATGTGTATAAGAATTCTAAGTGCACCCCCCGAGAAGGAAAATCATTTCAATGTTGCCAACTTTGACATGCTTCCAAGGGTTAAAAAATTGTTTTTTTTCATGATATTTTTTGAACAATATCACATCTATGTTGCTAACATACATGCCAAATTTCAAGGCCAAAAGATTTATGTAGAAAAGATATTCAAAATCTACGAACATGTGTAGCCGTGAAAAAAATTTCATTGTTGCCAACTTTGACACCCCCTCAAGGGCTAATTTTTTTTTAATTTACCATAAAAATTTTGTCATGAGATCATCTCTATGTTGGTGAGATGTGTACTAAATTTCAAGTTCATAAGGTCCATCCAAAAAAAGATATTTGAAATCTCCCAACATGTATAGTTGTCAGAGTGATTTTTTACATTTAGGCAAATCTCTCATAATGCAAATTCTCTTCTTGCATAAATGGTCGTAATTCTTTATTTGCATACTCCTTATGTATATAAAGTTTGCTACATTAACCCCTAAATAGGGTTTGAAAAACATACCTATGTGCAAACTAAAACTCCTCATAATTTCCACGTATATATAATTCTAAAGAATCAATTTCAATATATTAATTTTTCAAAAAGTGATTTTTAAAGAAGTTTTTTGAACTACTTGGGCTACCCAAAGATCAAATAAAATCACACATTATGCAATTTCTTTTAACCTTGTAGTCAAATGTTATGAAGATTATTAGGCCTTAAAGCTACTCCTTGGGTGCATGTTTTGTGAAAATTTCAAAGAAAAATAAATAAATAAATAATTTCATTTGTAAAGAGTTGACCAAAATTTCTATGTTGCCAAAAAACACAACTTAGTCCTTTAGAGTTTAACCATTGATGGAACTCCTTGTGTCAAATGTTGTTGTACTTTTAAAATGCGCCACCAATCAAATACAATTACTATATATGACATGAGCATGTTGACATAATTGACAAGTGGCACTTGAGCTTCTCTATACTGTATGTATATTGCTAATAACTACTCTCCATTGTTCTTTTACAACAATACATGTTGATAGATTTCAAATATTTTCTTTTAAGTGAATCTTTTGACCTAGAAATTTGGCACATATGTTATTAACATAGAGGCATAGAGCTGATTTTGTGATAAAATATTCATGACAAAAAAAAGAACTTTCAATCCTTGGGAGGGTGTCAAAGTTGGCAATAGTAAATTTTTTCTAATGGTTATATATGTTGGTAAATTTTGAATATATTTTTTGATGTGAATCTTTTGGCCTTGGAATTTGGCATGTAAGCTTACATTAGTAACATAGATGTGATCTTTTTCAAAGACAATTCATGGTAAAAAGCATATTTTTAGCCCTTAGAAAATTGTCAGAGTTTGCAGCATTGGAATTTTTTTCCTTGTGAATCCAAAAACTCCATTTTGATTGGGTACCCTACCATCCTGGGCTCAGCCACAGTGACCGTGTCTGGAAAGCAAGAAAAATATAAAAACCCATCAACGATACGGTTGGTTGGTGATCGAGAGGGCTGGATGCTTGCTGAACTCCCAAAGGTTCACGACTAAGCTTACTTGTATGTTTCACCCAAAAAAACGTTCTTTTGAATTGCCATTTCCAATGCAAAGAATTGGATGAAAAAATAAATAAACTACTTTTTTTAATGCATAATCAACTACAAGATTGTGCACAGGAAGCATGTTTGAGGATTAACCCTTTTTTTTACTTTTTGAAAAAGTGTCAAGATGCCCATCACTTCAAATTTGGTGAAGCATTGTATTTCTACATTCATTCGTCTTTTGGACTTAAAAACACTTTTTTATCATATTCCTACACTTTTCATTCAAGTTTGGCAACTTCATCCATATTTTAAAGAGAACTAGAAAATTTTTGGAAAAAAAAGATTACTTTAATCTAGCAAAAGAAAGACATTTATTTTGAAATGGTGCAATTTGGCCCCATGGTGCCAAAAAAAAAGGGCTGGTGAGGATGTGTTGGAAAAACCACCTCTCATAACTAGGTTTTTAAGCTTTGAATCTCATTAACTTATTTTTCCTGCACTACAAAGATTTTAGATTTGAATTTTTATGGTGAGAAATTGATGTGAAAATTTAGGAAAAAATATTCAAAAAACAACAACCATAATTTTTATATTCTAAAAAATTTGTTATGTAGAAGATGGTCCCCAAAAATGATATTTTAATAGTTTGAAAATGGAATTGGAAATATGGCAATCCTAATGGTCAAATTCTTATAGCAAGTTATCTATGCTTTAGAGATGTTTTGCTTTGAAGACTTGTGAAAATTTAAGTTTATAAACAAATCTTGTATGCTATTCTTTTCAAGCAAAATTTCCTAATTGCCTACAATATAAGGCACTTTATAGCTTTTCCATCATATATCCAATTGGAATGAATCAAATCTTTTAAAAAGACATAATTGACTTTTTGTGGATTAATTCTCATTCCCAAAGTTGACCATTGCATGCTTATGAAGCCACGACTTCTTTTTCTCTCAATTATAAAATGGAATAGAATTATAGAAATTATATTCCTTGTACAAATACTACATTCTCTAACCTCAAAAAAGCTTTAAAATATTGCTATAAAATTAGAAATTTGTTTGATATGTAAAAAAAATCCATTCTACAACTTTGGCAAGGCTTTAATACTTAAAGGGTTAAAACCATTTTTCTATCAAAAACATTCAAAACTACCATTTCTATTTGTATGCACTCAAGAAAATAAAACAAAAATTAGAATCTAACCTTAGGACTTTGTACTTTACATATTTGAAATTATGTCGTATAAATTTCATAAAGTTTATTGTATAGATTGTAAAATATTAGCATTCAAAGTTAAAAAAAAGAATTTTTGAACCATGACCTATAGTTTCAAATGACTTTGACTTCAAATTGCACTAAAGACTTTGAATTAATTTTTTTTATTAGAGAATTAAGTTGAAAGTTTCAAAAAACCATTTCAAAACATAAATACTTAATTTTCATTTTTTGAAAATTGTTAAATAGAAGTAGGCCCAAGATTGAAAAAAAATTAAATAATTAATAGCTCTAAGATGGAATTAAAAAAACAATAATCCCAACAATGAGATTCTTTAGCTTGCAAACTTAATCTTGTAATAAAACATTGAATTTTGATTCAAAAATGGATCCTAGAAGTTATTTTTTCAAAAAGATACTTAGATTGTCCAAAAAACAAGATTGTCCTTCACTTCATTAGATGTTTTTTGAGGGGTCAAGAAGACTGCGAGTTATCACAGCAGGGAACAGGTTCGGCGAGGTTCGGCAAGGCGGTCTGACGTGGCCGAGAGACTGCCACGTCATCGACCAAAATTTTTTTTTTTTTGTATTTGAAGACTAAATTTTATTTTATTTTATTTTTATTTTTTTGAAAAAAAAAATCTGACAGCAGGCCGCTCCCCTCGCTGCGGGGAACAGCTGCGGGGGAACAGCACTGGAACAGTCTTCTGCAGGGGTCAAAAAACATCTAATGTTTCATTACTTGTCCAAATAGAATGAATCAAAGTTTTGCATGTAGATCTAAACATGATACTTTACAATTAAAAAATCAAAAATTTTAATTTTGTCTCTTTTTGCAATTTTTTTGTATTACATGCCATATTCAATTTTACTCTTTCATAGTATAATTGCCATATACCAAATAATATAAAAAATATATTCTTACAAAGATGATGAATTTTTCTGTTTTATGAAAGTTTCAAATTTTTTTATAAAAATCAAGGTCGCTATAATTTGCTTGAATTCCAAATTGTTCTCCAAGGAGACATTGGGTCTTTAGGGATTAACCCCTAAGCGCCCAATCATCAATTTTTTGGTCGTTGCCCAAAGTCGGGTAGCATTTTTAAGTAGAAATTTTTTTTTTGAGAAGATTGTATTGCCTTTCAACATTTATATTCCAAACTAAGATCGGTATGGTCAAACAAAAGATATAAGAGAAATAGAATAAAGTGTTTAATAGTGCTTAGTGTTGAAAAATATACTATTTGGGGAAAGTATTGATGCTCTCATTACTAAAATATTTTTCATTTTTTTACGAATCAATGAAAACTATAATTTTGACCAATTAAAAAAAATTTCAAATCCTAAAAATAGAAATTATATATTTAGTGAATTTTTGAAGTTATATCTTCAAAATTCATTTGAAGAGAATTTAAAAATAATTTTTAAATTTTGACCATATGGATACTTTCTACTTTTTGTGCTTTACATTATCTTCTTTGATGCTAACTTCAAAAAAGTTATAGAGCTTGTATTTTATAACACATTTGTGTTTTGTGCTACCCTTTGGACTTTTAGGGGTTAATACTCACTTCTATAGGTTGGATTTGGAGATGGTTTTGATTATCGTGTGGAAGTTTAATTGATAATTAAACTTTTGACTCAAGTTACAACTTTATAGGAAATATTAGCGATATACTTTGAACAGAAAACAAAGAAGTAACATTAGCTTATCTTCTTAGTGAATGTGGCACCAATTTTCCAAAATCAATGTATTTTAAATCACAACAACTTAGAACATTACTCATTTACTCTATTATATCAATTTTCTCAAATCTATTTTTAATAATGATGCTAATATTGCAAAGTTTGGACAAATCAACATACCCTAAAGACCTACTTCTTATTTATTAGAATTACACTCAATTTAAAAATAAATCTCAATTAACAATCTTAAAAGTTGTTGCCTTTATTACTATTTTGAGTGCTTTAGACAATGTCAATCTATTACAATAGAGATAATGTATATATTATAGATACTCCAATTATTGGAATTTCTGAATTTGAATTTTATAGTGAAGGTTTAATCCTATAAAGACCAATCCTTTTTTTCCCGGCACCGTGTGGCTAGATTGCACCATTACAAATAAATGTCTTTTTTTTGCCAGATAAAAGTAATCTTTTTTCGCCATAAATTTTCTAGTTCTCTTTAAAATATGGATGAAGTTGCCAAATTTGGATGAAAAAGTGTATGAATATGATTGAAAAGTGTTTTTAAGTCCCAAAGATGGATGAATGTAGAAATACAATGCTTCACCAAACTTGAAGTGATCGCCATCTTGGCACTTTCTCAAAAAGTTAAAAAGAAGGGTTGATAAAGACTAGGTTTGAAACCAAAAGACAAACCTAGGACTAAACAATAGTCAATAAAAAATGATCTAATTTTACAAAAATTGTGACAGTATTAGAATTAGTTATGGTAGGAAATCTTTGTTCCCCTAATTTAGTAATGGAATGCGGGAAATGTTATGAAAAGGGCAACCATTTTGCTTTTAACAAACTAATGAAGAAATTCTATTTGCTCAAGGGGGTGGTCAAGGTGTAATACTTTCCACAATTTCCTTAGTTATTGTCCAAATACTACCATGTTTCTCCCTATTAATCCCCTAAAGACCAAGTGTACAAAATGTGTCGTCCTTAAATTTTCAATGGCAAATTTTGGATAGGATGAAACAAATCTCAATATTTTAAAACTAGGACATTGTAGAATAATAACTTTATATACTTGTTTTTTTTTTCACTTTTCAAAGTTTGAATATGAAAAGTATTTGAATTTCTTTTAGGAAATGTAGTCTAATAGAAAAAGGAGCAAAACATAATTTTTTTCTAATAAAAGCACAAGTAGAGATGGAAAAAAATCTCTTAGACATTTCTAGTCTTTACTTTGTATAAACAAACAACATCTAGAGATTTTTTTTTCAAATTTGCATTTTTATTAATTTCAAAATTAAAAGGTTCAATTAGTGTGATTTAGAATACAAAATCATTAAAATGATTCCAAAACTTTGAAGATTTTCCAAAAGAAAATGATAATAATATTGATGTTTAATTGAAAAAATTAACACACATATAAATTTTTGTGAATTTTGTAGGATCTGATTTGGTTAGTTTTGACTTTCTATTTTTAAAAAAAAAATTTGTACAAATTTGAGAAAAAAATTATATTCCTCATTTTTTAATTAAAAAATTACTACATTTGCTTCATTTTCTATAACAATTTTTTTGGAAGTGAAAAAGAATTATTCATCCCCTTATAATTTTCTTTTCTAAAAGTTGCATTTTTTGCCAATAAAACTCATCACTTGAAATTTTTATAATTTAAAATTCCAATAGTCAAAATTTCTTACTATTGATTTTGTGCATACTAGCTTAATTTTTGTATGGTTCAAATTAAAATTTTCAACCTCATCTTTGTGCAAAAAAATATCAAAGTGATACAATTCATTAAGAACCTCCAATGTCAAAAAGTTGCTGGGCCTTGAGGGATTAAAGGTATACTTCTATGTAAAATTAGAATCAAAATTGAAAAATGAGGTTTCAAGTTTTCTAGAATCAAAATTGCAATCCATGGTTCTTATGATGTCTATACTTTAGTGTGAGTTGAAAGAAGTATATTTTAGGCATAGTTATGCTATGTTGTCAAATTTAGGAAATCAAAAAGTTAAAATTCAATGTTCAAATTAGTTTTTTAGAAGTCGTTAATAGTCAGAAACTTGTCTCCTTGACATTCATAAGGCTCTCCATATAATTTCATGAATAAAATTTTTAATTGTGTATTAAAATCATAGAAACCCTTTTGTCATTTTTGCAAAGTTTGATTAATTTGCCCATGCTTATACAATTTTTTTTTTCTCGTCCACACTTGGAGTCTTCCCAAGGTAAAAACTTTCCTCACTTTTTACTTTACTTTAGGTCAGGAAAAAATCCGGGGATTGCCCAGATTTGCGGTTTAAGGGACGCCGCGCGTTGGCCGGGGACGCCCTTCATCTCAGTTCGGTTTCTGGATGTCGGGTCCTCTAATCCTCTTGCGGTGATTCTTTCCCATCCTGGCCCTTCCCTTTTCCACGGGTGTGATGAGGCGGCAGCCATATCAGCCTTCAATTCTCGCCACACGCCACGCTTCTGGCTTGTGTTCCTCCACTTCCCCCAAATCCCCCTCACAGCTTCACAAACTTCTCCAAGACATCTCCACGCCTGCGTCCCCAAGGTCACTTACCACCCCAATTTTGCTTGCTCCTCGCGATTTTGGAAATCTTTTGGTGGGATTACCGTTGGTTTCGCAAGCTCCGCTAAAGTATTTGGTGTCGTGGGTTTCTTTCACTTCGGGGTTTGTGTGTTGGGTCGTGGGGAATTCGGTCGTGGGAGCTGATTTGGTGGGTTCGCAGGTGTTGGCGCCGAGGTGCGGTGATAGACGGTGACCGTTCGGCAGCATGGATCCCTACAAGGTGAGGAGTCGGTGCATTTGTGAGTTTGTTGTTTCGGGGATTTGGTTTATTCGTGTCGTGTGGACTGAGATTGGTGCTCATTTGGTAATTACTGTTTTCTTTTTGTTGAGTTGAGAGGAAGGAGTCGCGAGATTTTGATTCTTGGTAGGGAGGGTTGGAAAATTTTGTGAATTAGCAGAGTCGCGAAGGGTGCTGTCGAAAAGAAGGTTGTGGGTGTCTTGCACTGTTATTATTGTCTTCGCGCTGCGATCAGCAGTTATGATTATGGCGGTGTTTTAAATTCGAATATTCTGAGAAATATGTACGTGAGTAGCCGATGATCAAGGGTTATGAGAATTTGAAATTTCGTTGATGAGTGCTCGTTGAGTTTGCTTGGAGTATGCGTTGATTTGTTGTCACAGAGACCTATATTAGATTTTGGGATTAGGAGAATGATGCAAATTGTTCCGTTATGTGTTTTGGTTGTTTTACTGGTCTTTTCTTTTAATTGTATTTCCAGTCCGCGTCTTTGTTCTACTATACCTCGTTATTGATCAGTTTGATTTCTCAGAGGTAGGTTGAGAGTCACATCGTATGTTTTAGGTTACGTGATCTGCTAGGTGAGCTCTGCTCACTTTTTGCGTGTGTTGGTTGCAGTATCGTCCATCCAGCCAGTACGACACACCATTCTGGACCGCCAACACGGGCGCTCCAGTATGGAACAACAACAACTCTCTGACTGTGGGTCCTCGAGGTACGCCCCCTCTGGAAGAGATGCTACTGAACCGTTCTGTTACTCGTTCATCACATATTTTCTGACAATTTCCATGAATTTCCTGATTTAGAATTTAATTTAATTTATTATTTTAACTTTTGTTTGGTTTCTCCAGGTCCTGTGCTTTTGGAGGACTATCATTTGATAGAGAAGTTGGCCCAATTCGACCGAGAGCGTATTCCAGAGCGTGTGGTGCACGCCCGAGGCGCCAGTGCGAAGGGTTTCTTTGAAGTTACACATGACATCTCGCATCTTACATGTGCCGATTTCTTGAGGGCACCTGGTGTGCAGACCCCGGTGATTGTTCGTTTCTCCACTGTGATCCACGAGAGAGGCAGCCCTGAGACGCTGCGTGATCCTCGTGGCTTTGCCGTCAAATTTTACACTCGGGAGGGAAACTTTGATATAGTTGGCAACAATATTCCAGTTTTCTTCATTCGCGATGGCATAAAGGTACTTTCGATGGTTGTCATGTTTGAATTTTGTGTCATAGTAGCCATGGCAATATTGTCTTCAGCATTTTAACCTCTCAAATTTTATTTCAGCAGTTTTGAGTAAAGTCGGATAGAGATTTTTGGTTCACTTTTTGTTGTTTTTTGACCAACTCATGCATTGTTCGTCACTGAATCTGACGACCATCCAAATTCTATGAACTTGACAGTATGATCAATCATTTTGGACCTTTCGGGGTAAGTTGCAGTGCTTTTTTGGTGCTCGTCTCATGGAGTACGTTGCGAATTACTCACGATGATTTTTTGTGTGCAGTTCCCTGATATGGTCCATGCCTTGAAGCCGAACCCGAAGACCCATATCCAGGAGCCCTGGCGTATAATGGACTTCTTCTCGCACATCCCCGAGGCGTGCAATATGTTCACTTTTCTGTTTGATGATCTTGGTATTCCGTCTGACTATCGCCATATGGAAGGTTTCGGGGTGCACACCTTCAAGGTTGGTTTTCGTGCTAACCTTCTGTAATAGCTGCGCAGTCTATTCCATTTCGGTATTTTTCAAATTATTTTATACTATTTCCTTTTTTAGCTCACGTTGGAATTTCTTCGTGCAGTTAATCACCAAGGCTGGCAAAGAAACCTACGTGAAGTTTCACTGGAAGCCTACTTGTGGCGTGAAGAATCTGTTGGAAGACGAAGCAATCATGGTTGGAGGTGCGAATCACAGCCACGCTACCCAGGACCTCACAGATTCCATTGCTGCTGGAAACTTCCCTGAATGGAAACTCTTGATTCAAACGATGAACCCAGCGGACGAGGACAAGTTTGAATTTGATCCTCTGGATGACACTAAGATCTGGCCTGAAGACCTGTTCCCTCTTCAGGTATAACCTCTCTCAAGGCCCTGACCCGCCATTTTTGAGCCCATTTTCACATTGAATCTGTTGTCACAAGATGATGAAATCCACCTTTGGCAATTGCTGTGGACCTGGGCAGTGCAATCTAACGGTCTATTATGTACACGAGTGGCATCTTGAGTTTCAGAAAAAACCCGTTGGTCCTGACGTGGAATGTTCGTGCTGTATGCAGCCTGTGGGAAGAATGGTGTTGAACAGGAACATCGACAACTTCTTTGCTGAGAACGAGCAACTTGCTTTTGGCCCTGGTGTGATAGTGCCTGGGGTTTATTACACTGATGACAAAATGTTCCAGACTCGTATTTTCTCATACTCTGACACCCAGCGCCACCGGTTGGGGCCCAACTATCTTATGCTACCTGTCAATGCGCCGAAGTGTTCACATCACAACAACCATCATGAAGGCTTCATGAACTTCATGCATCGGGATGAGGAGGTGAGTGAATCAATTTTTCTAGTGTTGGATGTATGCTTTGTAGTAATTCTATGTAGTACTGCGTACTGAGATTTTCAATTTGCCTTAATGCGCAGGTGAACTACTTCCCATCCCGGTTTGACCCTGTTCGCCACTCAGAGCGCGTCCCAATTCCTCAGAGCAGACTGGCCGGAGTGAGGGAGAAGGTAATACGATGCCTTGACTTGACTTTTGGTATGGCAGATGCATGTGGGAGGATGAGAAAGGGAGGTGTTTTTAGGGAATTTCAGCATTTTTGGTGGTTTTGTGTTAGTTGTAGTGTACGATCAAAGAACTTTGAGGATTCAACGATTTTTTATTTATTTTTGAAGTCGGTTTTCTTACCCGTAGTGTTGAATTTCGACAGGCTGTGATTCACAAGGAGAACAACTTTCAACAGCCTGGAGTGAGGTTCCGGTCCTGGGATCCTGCTAGGCAAGACCGTTTCATCAAGCGTATTGTTGAGATGCTGTCAGACCCCAGGGTGACTCATGAAGTTCGCAGTGTGTGGCTTTCATACTGGACTCAGGTACTCTCATTTGTGTCGTTTCTTACAATCCGGGTTTGATCATTTGGGAATTCTGCTAGTGTGCTATTTACTTGAAACGGCAATGTTCGTTACATTATTTGGACTCTGTTTAACATTTTCGGTGGTTTTGCAGTGTGACAAGTCTCTGGGGCAGAGGATGGCCTCTCACTTCAACACGAAGTCATCTATGTAGAGAAGTCCTGTTTTGTAATTAAACTTATCGGTTTGGGATTGCAAGCAGTGGGGTTACTACTGTCGGGTGCGTAGATGTAGCGATGCTACTGGTCAGAAAGAGGTTTCAGTACGAAGTTTGTTCACAACAAGTGAACTTGAATACTTTATCCTGTACTTGCTTGTGTAAGATTCTGAAACTTTTAATGTGTTTGATGTGTCATAATATGTGCTTGAAATGTTTTGTCTATTGTTCGGCAGTGACAGCTCATTGATTTTTGTACAAGTTATAATGTTATATCCCAAGGCTTTCAATTCCCATTCATGACTTTACCGTGACAATCAAAACTGAGCACAGATTTGAAAAGTTTTCATCCAAACAACCATTCCAGACAAAGTCCGAAAGTAGATATACGGAAGCTATAGTATGTGACATAGGTCACTAGACATCACGATGGGCGCTTGAAGAAAAAATCAGTTGTGATTAGAAAGAAAATTAATTTTAAAGTTATCCATGTTTAAAACTTGGTTTTGTTTCACCATGATTCTGAGTGAAGGGTAATACCATTACCATACAAAGACACAAGCAAAAAATAAATTATTGTTAGTAGCTTAACCCTTGAAGGATGGACTATTGGTTGTAGAAATCATGCATTTTGATATTATGTGACATCATCTACTTTGAATAAGCTAAATATACTCATTGCAAGTCAAACTAATGTAGAAGATCTCCCCTTTTTACTACTACTAATGAAGAATAGTTGTACTTCTATCCTAAAAGGAAGGATCCGTTGTCATTCATTAGACATAAAATGTTTGCTTCAACATTTAAGGGTTAAAAGATGCAAGGTGTTATAAACAACACACAACTTATAACTTCAATCATAGTGAATTTAAAACACCAACACAAAATATACTTAATAACATAATCATTCAATAAGAGCTCAAACCACTTGACTATAAAAAAATCAATCTCTAAAGAAACTATCTTGTCTTTGTCTTATAATAGAGACTATTGATAAAGACTATTAGTCTTTAAGATAAACTAAGACTACCTTTTTTAACTTTATCTTTCTATCTTTGATTCTATCTTAGACCATCTACTAAAGTAAAAATCCTAAAATAAAAGTCCTAGTTACCTTCTCCAATTATATCATGTCAAATCATATCTTATCTAAATCTTCATTTTCTATTTGGAATTATCTAACTCCAAGTTCTAACTCAATTGTGTTTATCCAATGCACTAGTCATCCAAGTGGAGTTGTTTAAGTCCAATGTATAAATCTATCATTTGCAGATATCTATCTCAAGGCATTCCAATGCCTTTGTCATCCTATTGGAGTTGTCTATTTCTAGTGCCTAAATCCACTATCTAGAGATATGTATCTTTGGGCAATCTCTCCTTATACACTAATGTACATTCCATCATGAATTAGTTCATGATCATCTATCAACGCATTCATCCATCAAAGGTCATCAACTCTTTCATCTATCAATGCATAAGATTGTGACAAGGGTCTTAATACATGGAATCACCTTTGAAATTGTTCTTTTTGAAATTGTAGGAATCATTGACTTAAAATTTTTCAAAACTATACATTAGAAGTCAAAGTACTATAGAAGATCTTCCTTTTCACCTTTCTAATATTGACGATAAATAGTTTCACTTTTGTCTTACATCAAAATGTTCTCTTGCTCATTGACTAGAAAATGGCTTCATCATTGTTTATGTGTTAAGATGTGAAGACAATAGTTCATAATGGAAGAATTATTACCCTTCTGTAGTACTTCGAGATTTGGATAGTGGATTCCTTGCAATGTTATTCAGTGGTCTTGAATAAGGACACTATTGAAGGGATTTGAAGGCAACAGAAGCCTATTTCAAGGTTGTTCCCAAGGTTGTTCCCTATGCTATCAAAAAATTGCAAACTAGCCCTATTGGCTGAATTTTTCAAAATTTTGTAAAAGAAAAATTCTAAAAATTCCAAAAATTCTAAAAAGTGTTTAAAAACTTAAATTAAATTTAAAACTATTTTTTTTCCAAAATAATTATTTAAAGAATAATTTTTATAAATTTAAAATTTAAAATTTTCTAATATGGTAGTCTTTCAACTATGTTAGACTGCTAATGTGACACATTCCTTTAGGCTGGGAATTAAAAAAAATTCACAGTCTCCCATTGCCTTCAAACCCCTTCTGATGATCTAAGACAAAATACTACATCTACAATTTGGAAAAAGAAAGTCGTTTGCTCCATTTGTATAATTTACAATTTAAGCCCTAAATGTCCTAGACCTTTTTCAAACTTCTAAGAACACTACAAGAGAAAGGGGTGTTTTAAATATAGTCCTAGAGATAACATTTTAAGTAATGACCTTTTTAGAAGATTTTAAGTAAGAAATAAGTATCTTTTTAGTAAAATTTTACTAGAAAGATACTTATTTCTTACTTAATATCTTCTAAAAAGGTCATTGCTTAAAATGTTATCTCTAAGACTATACTTAAAACACCCCGTTCTCTTGTAGTGGAATTTATTCTAAAATTGATCAAAAAGCCAACATTTTCATAATTTGTATCATTTAAAAAAAAATTTAACCATATAAATTCAAACTAGTAGACATGTTAAAGATTACAAAGGAAAAGATAACACAATAATATCACTTATGAATTGAAAGATTATAATGTTTGATCAAGGAGGTGTTAAAATTGCAAAAGTGATTTGAAGTCTTTCAATCTCTTTTCACATGTCAAATCTAAAAATTTGGTCACCAAAAAATATATGAGGTTAAAGGACCTAACAAGCATAATTTTAATGAAATTATGGCTTCTCAAAATCTACATAATTTTTTAAAATAAAATTTTAATGTAATTTTTTTTCCAAGATCTATTTTATTTGAAGGTCATTTCCAAGAGCCCTCAACACTAGGGAAAGTCAAGATTGCAATAGACACCCTTGAACAAAATCTTGAATAGAAAAATCATAATCAATCATTTTCAAAATCAAATTTTTTCTACTTAAATTTAGACTTCAAAAAAAGTCTCAAAAATAAAACTATTAAAAATAAAATTTGGGCTAGGTTTTATTTAACTTCAAAGTATTGTTGATACCAAAATTTGGTGCCTTGTGCATTTAGGGAAAAAACTTCAATGCAAGCAAATACCAACCTATCTAACTTATTACTTCAATCTCTAAATGCTTGGGGCCTTTTGGGATTTAAAAACACCATTACCTTTTGAAGTGTTACAAGTTTAATAGTACTAAGCTATAGGGATCTCAATTATACAAATTTTCATGTTGTAGATGATATGAATGAAATTTGGAGTCATTTGGCCACTGTGATGTAGATTTTGCCTACTTGACAAAAATCCCAAGACAGCTAACTAGGAGGTTATTTCCATGGAAAGCTCAATAAGTCTATTATTTGTATAACTAAGGTCACAATAATCGTATGTTGGACACTTATTTACGTCATTTTTTATTTTATTTTAAATAAAATAAATCCAAGAAAAATCTCTAATGTCAAATTGTCATAGTCCACAAACCCAATGCTACAATATAGACCATATGTATGGCGTCATAGTCCTACTTAGTATGTGGTTCATGTCAAATCATCGTTGTCAATTTGTCTTGGGTGGTCAATTTGTCTTATGCATGCTCTAGCCACTTAATGCAATATATATATATATATATATATATATATATATATATATATATATATATATAATTTAATTCCTCTTTTTGTTCTCACATGACAATTTTATCACTCTTAATTTTAATTTTAATTTTGTAATTTAATTTCAAATTAAAAAAATTCAAATTCTTTCCTTATGTCTTGATTATTTATTTATGTTGTCAAGTGGATCTTCTTTAGCATGTCAAATAGTCTCAGTCGTTCCATTTGATTGAATCATATCAAATAGCCATCTATGCTAACTACTTCATCTAATAGACCTATACTCTCTTTTTAGACTAATTGATTTAATTTTAGCAGTCAAAACAAATCGCACCTACCAAATATGTTGGTAGTTTGGGTACAATGGCAATTTTCAATTTTAATTCTAACTAGATTCTATGTAACAGTCAATTGGACTTGATTTCATATACTTGTAATTTAGACCAATCAAAAGAATCATAG
The DNA here is from genome assembly GCA_947034885.2 of Thuidium tamariscinum. Classification (NCBI taxonomy): domain Eukaryota; kingdom Viridiplantae; phylum Streptophyta; class Bryopsida; order Hypnales; family Thuidiaceae; genus Thuidium; species Thuidium tamariscinum. Next base: position 37,461,783 of record OX344750.2, read on the forward strand.
TCCACTAAACTTAATCAGTTCATATACACATTTTACTCAGTCTATTAGACTTAGGCAAATTTTGATTAATATAATCACTCATGGCAAAGTATCCAGTTGACAAACAGATTTAATAAACAACTTCCGTTAGTTACTTCATCTCAACATTTCTACATAATCAATTTGACAGTACCACAATCAAAGGCATTACAAATTATAATTGAAAGTTGAGATTTAATTTATCAATTCAATATGTGTTAATTCAAAGTTAATTTTATATTGTATTTAATCAATTAGACTTTACAATTTTAAGACTAGAATTCTTCACATGCAACTCGACATACCTATTGTTTAACAAGTTTCCCATTTTAATTCTTCATAAAACAATCTTTAACCTCTCACATATACCAGCATGGTTTCAATCAAATTGACATTCACTAATTAATTAGACTGAAAACAATAGTCCAATTATAACAAAGGTGAACCAAATTACTCAGTCAATTGGACTTCAATACCATGCTGATTGACAATTAGACATGGTATGACACAACACATACAACCAGATGCTTGTTTTAAGATACATGCATCCAATCAATCAGACTTATACATGGTATTACAATTCAATGCAAACAATTGCTCTTAATTCGTTAAACTATTATGCATTTTTCAATTACAGTACGTGCGGGCAATGGTAATTCAAAGGATTGCTTTGCAGCATGAAATATAGTCAATTTGACACTTCCTCATTACCAACACCCAGTCTACTAGACTTACTTGAATTTACAAATAGGATGGGCTGAATAACTCATTTCATTAATACAAATTAATTTAGTTTATCTCTCAATTTTACAATTAACACTATGAAGCACAATATAGCTTTCAGTTAATTTGATGCAACTCATTACACATGGTCTTCATATCCAGTTGACATCTTAATTTACTCTCCTCAGTTTATTAGATAGAAATTACACACAATTCATAATCAATTACTTGCAATCTCATTTAGACTAATTGACAAAACTTATCATCACGGGATGAATACTGGAGCTATGATGCTCATTCAATTTGCTTGAATTCTAATGCAACGACCTCTAGCTTCAGCAATTGGACAATTATCCACATTCTTCCATTCTAATTTGTTCCTCTCTAAATGTAACAATTACAACTACTAGCAACTACCTGTTGTTCAGTCCATTTGACTACAACTCCACACTCACAAACTAAATATTCTCACCTTCTATCACACTGACCACTGGACACGGGGAAGAATGATAATTATAATTAAAACTGCGATTTGACAATGGCAATTAGACAAAGCTTCAAACACCCACTGAAGTACAACACATACACCAACAAATCAACAAGTAGACAAGAAAACAAAAAGAGCTCACAACCACCTACTATCTCAGCTCAAAATCAACTAAACATGCACACTTGCAGATATAAAAGCTTAGAATATATTGACAATTTGAAACGAAGTACACTATGAGTCATACTACCTGTATGCATTGAAGACTAGATAATTAGACATTTGGACATATAGTCCCAAAACTGGGAAGACAACTCTTCACCATAGGGCACATTGTCAACTTGTTTTTCCAATTCTTCTATTAGTTCTTTCCAATCCTTCCATTTCACACCCTTCTAAGTCTCAATTAATATCTAGAAGTCTATTTGACATGGGAATGGAAATGGAGCTAACTTTAAGCTCTATTTACACTTGGAAGATAAATTGACATTAAAATTCAGAAAAATTGAGATCATAGCCACATACATTGCAAGATTATAATGTTTTAATGTTGAAAATTAAAGGTTGTTGAAATTTCCTAGCAACACATTTGGAGGTGAATTATGATTTATTAATCTACTCATATGAAAAAAAATAATTCAAAAATAGCATACAAACACATTGGTGAAAGAAAATGTCATTCAAATGACTCATTGTCTTTGCAAAATAGCTTGGAAATGTCAAAAAATAGCAAAAAAGTTGCAAAGAAAACAAATAATGCTAAACCTCCTACTAAAATGCTTCTCAAACACTCATAACTTCTTGGATTGAAATGAAATTTTATCCACACAAACTAGACTAGTATGCACAACTTTTTCTAAAAAGAATTAGAAATGGACATCATTTGAAAAGAAACCATATGAAGATTTTTGGCCATTTTAGAAGACTGCGAATTCTTGAACACTAGGAACGTTGGGAACACTGCCACATCAACATGTTGACGTGGTCAGGAGACTGCTATGTCAAATAATACTAAATAATGAATTATTAAATATTTTTAAAACATTTTTTTGAAAAAAAATACTATTTTTTAATTTATTTTTTTAATATATTCTGGAAAAAAAATTCAAAAAAAAATTCAAAATTCAAAAATTCAAACCAACAGGGGCTGCTCTGCAGTAGTGGAAATAGTTTCAGGGAATGATCCTAAAAGGGTCGTCCAATGGCCCAAAAATCCTCTAATGAAGTTGCAAGTAATCTAAGAATGTCCACATTTTGAACTTTGAATTGTTCCCAAGTATTTAAAACAAATTGGATTGATATGAAAATTTAACCACAATAATTAAACTACAAGGGGAATCTAACTTAATAAATTTTATTGAAAATGAATATAGGATGAATTAGATACGAGCCTTAGAAATTCAATGCAAACACTAAAAAAAAATATGATGAACTCAAATTGAACCTATGAACTTAAAATCAATTTATCTCGGATTGATTTGAAATTTGACCACAAACTAGAAGAAATAACTCAAATTTTCCAACAAATTTTATCAAATTTGGACATTTAACACAAAAACTACAATACTTCAAATTAGACTTTGAAACTATATGGAGACACTTTTGGACCCTTCAAGTGCTTAGGTATTAGCCTCTAAGCAATGGCTAGTCAACAATATACCAATTTAACTTTCAACCAATGCCAACCTATGTAGTTTACCATTTTAGTAACCTCCAAGCAATGGCTTATCTACTATTGTGCAAAAGCAAGAAGAAGCTCATCAATGAAGATGTGAACATATTGGTTTATCATTTTAACTTCTAAGCAATGGCTAGTCCTTTTGGGTGCACTTGAGGTAACATGAGCCACTATTCTTGTAACCAATGCTTTTTTCCATGGAATCTTCATTATAACAACTAAGAATATTCAAAAGAATGAAAAAAATTATATGTCAATGTTTTATATACATAGACATATTATGTGTCAAAATATGAATGCATTCTAACTAAAAATAGGACATCAAAAGGACTTACAAAGGTACTGTAACCAGTCCTTTGTACTCCTTAGTGGTGTGCTTTATTTGATGAATAACAAACCTTTTCATTGAACTTTTTGAACTTTTGAATAGAATTTGCCATCAATATTTCAATTGAATATATTTTGAATTATTTTCAATGCAATTGGAGACATTTTTGAATGAAATATTCTACAAAATATTCCAAAAAGGACTCAAAAAAGGACCCAAAGCATGTCGTCCGTGGCTCATGTTACCTTAAGTGCACCCTTTTGTAAAAAACAAAAAATTCCCATCATTGATGATGTCAATATATTATTTTGAGGATGAATACCAATAGTACTATTAGGAGAAGATGCAAAACACTTGCATTAAGTAATATTTGTGCCAATATTTTAGTGGGACCATACATTTATTACTCACTTTTTGTTCATAAAACATTGTAGTTGGCTAAATAGATGGAACATTGGAAATGATCTTTGTTAACAAGTAATTTTGGTTAGTATTGGAATGCAATTACAATTTGTTTCCAAAAACAAATCAAGTGATCTCAAAGGATTATTTTTCTATATCAACTTTTGATGTCACATAATCTCAAATATTTAAATTATAGGTAGACTAAAGAATTGTGAATGGTCCATTTTACTAAGTTTTGAAAGATGTGGACTAGGGGATGAAGAAAATTCATAACATTCAATAGCAATTGTGGCTTTGTTGCTCTTCCTTTGATAAACGATGTGGAATATTCTACATTCCATTAGTACTTGCAAGGGTATGTGGCATCAAGCAAGAGAATGGTATGTATGTTCTACGACCATACTAGTACTAAAGTTAAGTTTGATTCTTCATGATATGTTGTAAATGAACTTTGTAGATGAAGACTTAAGAAAGAAACAAGGCAACTCCTTCAAAGGCAATTGAATATTATATACCGAACGATACAAATAAAACAAAAACAATATTGACTAATTCTTCTTGCACTGTAACAATTTCTACAATTATAGTAGTTGAATGCATAACTAAAGACTTTCATGAAATAGAGGAATTTTTTATTCTCTACAATTATAGTAGTTGAATGCATAACTAAAGACTTTCATGAAATAGAGGAATTTTTTATTCTGTGATTGTTGTCACCTACTCATATATCCTCCAACTTTAGAATTCAAAAGTTTTCTTTGGTGTTATGAAAAGATGATTAATATTCAAATTGATGTTCTAAGCAAGGTAAAAGCACCAATAATCAACACTAACAACAATTGAAAACATAAACTATTACAAAATTCATTATTTTTATTACATTTTTTAGATAAGAACATGCCAACATACTTTACTTGGACATTGCATGAATGTATGAAACTTCAAAGTATTGTTTATAGGTGTGCCAAAAATCAACACTAGATTCTCCTATGTTCTCATATTCTCATTGTGTAATCACCAATATCTAAATTTTAGTATCAATTTTAGTATCAATTTTAGTATCAATTTTTGGTTTGAATGTAAGTGTCACATTTTGAGTAATGATGATTATAAGAATGCACACCTCAACTTCTACTTTATCTAAAGCAATACTTGGAACTTCTTAAAACTTCCTTTAACAATCATTTCAAGGAAATTGAAGTAAACCAAATCTCAAGAGAAAGGTACAAGCAAATACAAGTAAAAATTCAAAATAGGGTTTAGTTATTGAAGCGTCAAAGTGTAAAGGAAATCACCCATTTCCAATCCCATCTTCACAAATTAGACAAGTTGATTTTTTCTCAAGTGAAAGCTCACCTTCCACAAGACCCCTAAGAGCATTAATCATGTTCAAGAAGTGTACAACACATTGAAAGCATACAATGATGATGATGTGGACATTGCAAGCCTTGAATCAATTTTGTAACCATCCTATGATTGGATATAGATTTGCCTAAATATCAAGAATGGGACAAATAGAATCTTCAAGAATAAAATTCATGATAATTTTGGTCGAGGGAAAAAAATTTAAAAATTATAAAGTCCATCTGAAATCTATTTCAATACACAGGAAAAAAATTCCCTGACCTTCCCCGTGCCGCAGGTAGGCAGAATTCCTTATGTGATCGGAAATAGGTGATCATATGCAATGCAATGATTTAGAAAGAATGTGATTCAACTAGAAATTGAAAGGTGAATTTGTGGTGGATACAAGTCCTAAGAATAGTATGTCAAAACATCACCTGAAGGGAGTAATAATAGCATTAAATGGAAAGACGGTAGACGGTGTACACAGAAACATGGCACGTGATTTTGCCGTCACTCATTCCTGCTCCCAGGCCTGCCTCTTGCTCTTCGCACAGACGGCTTCTTTTTTACGAAGTTGGAAGGAAACCATCCTACTTGCCCATTACAGGCTCCCTCCGACCAGCCCGTCGGAATGGTTTGGTGCACAAGGACCTCATCCCCAATTGAGATGGACAGCTCTCCATATTCTTGTCCTTCAAACTTCTGTGTAGCCGTAGCATAGAAGCTCTTGGTTTCGGTCGGAGACGGCACTTTGTCACCATAAGTCTGCTGAGGCCCTTTCGTGGAATCCTTATAGTCATAGTTTCCGTTCGACGTGTGATAGGAGGATTCTGGTGGGTCCACAGAGATCTCCCTCGCTGCAGTAAACGGAGTGGCAGGAGGAGTTTGTGGAGAAGGAGTTGCAACGTGACGAGAAACAGAGATTGAGCTTTTCTGTACCTCAGACTCAATTTCGTAGTGCAGCGAGTCAAGAATGGAAGTGACGCGGAGAACATATGCCCTTTCAGCATCAACCATGGCGAGCATTTTCTGAAGGGTGGTGATATATTGTTGAGATTCAACTTCACTCAAAGCAGAGGTGGCGTTTTGACCCATAGTCTCCATTGCTGAGGTAATGTCGTCCAGCTTCTGCTCCGCAGCTTCCAATTTGACAACGTGATCTGGATTGCTGCCAGCGTCTTTTGTCTTCCTCCTGTTCACCTCGGCAGCCTGATGATCTGCATCTTGGCGTAACCGGTCATACTTTTGTTTCAGGTGCCGGGCATCCTCTAACGGTGAGCCATTAACCATCGCCTTCAAAGGTTCTGATACGTCCTTAGTAAGAGACCGGTGAAAATTCTCCCGCTCTTTCTCCATCATACTCCTAGCTGCTCCATACTGCTGAGTGGCTCTTTTGAGTGGCTCTGGAATGCTAGGACCCTCGGAGCTATACTTTTTGCAATCCACGCCAAGCTTACTTGAAACTTCAAGTTGCTTGTATCCTGTGGTAACTATACCCTCAACTCCTTTCACAACATCCTTCTGAAAGTGCTTTCCCGCCCGCGTGGAGGTGAAGAGGCGCTCCAACTCCTGATGCCTTTGCTCTTCTGCGGCATCCAGAGCAGCATTGCCGCCTCCCCCGATAAACTTTCGAGGCAAGTGAAAATCAAATTGGGAAATTTGAAATTTGGGACCTTTTAAGAAAGCCATCTTTTCAAGGTCACTATAATCTCCTTGAGCATCACCTTCCAAGTAGCAGTCGCTGACCGTTCCTACAAAAAGATTGAGCTGTCAATTACCAGATCGTGCTACTACAACATCGAGCTTGCTTTCCAGACCCTAACATACTAATGGACATCAACCCCACGTTACGAGGAAAACTGTCAGAACAAGTGACCAACAACAGTTACTCGGCCTGAAATTCAAGGAAACGATCCACCCCTACAAGAGACTGAACTCTAAATATTCGTTAGTAATAACAGTATTCTAAAAGGAAAGTCACTACTTTCCACTTCTAAAAGTAATTGTCTAGATGAGAAGCATCTATAGAAGTGTGCACTCACTTTCCCAAGAGCAAATTCCGATACTGCAAACTAGCGCTCTGTCTTCTTATTACGACGCATTTTCTGCTAGTGACAATCCAGCAATTCCCAGCTGAAAGATAAAGCCTGCCCTCCAATGTGGACACACGTACTCCCTCTGATGCGGAACTTAAGAACTCAATATACCACAACGAGTAACCTTAAATATCCACAACACAGACTCCACAATTCGTGATTCTCGCATCGTGGACGAATTGGATAAACAGAGAAAAACTGATATACATGGCAATGACCTACACAATGCAAATCGGTGTCCCAGTCGGCAACTGTAGTTCACTTTACCACAACACTATAGTCGGCACAAGTATTAACGCGCTTCGACAAACGACATTACCACGCCAAGAATCACCATTGGAAAACAATCGAGCACAACAACCTCACCAGCAACCAGATGATTTCAAAAGACAAAAGAAAGCGCATCGAAAAACGAGACTCACCACAAGAGGTGTCGCCAACGATTAAGCACAAAATCGAGGATCTCGGAAAGCCGCGACTACCGACTATTCCACATCGCGAGCCACTTCCTTTCTTTTGATCCAACCACTCCCGCGATGCATCTCAAAACCAAAGCACCTCAAAACAACGTCCTCCCGATTATTGCCAAACTTGCTCAATCGAGATTCCACAGAGCCGTACCAACGCTACCACTCCACGGTTGCTCTCGTCTTTGTCCAAAATCATTCCCACCAGTTTCAAATGCCTTTGACGGCAAGCAAAAAAGTGTGCAAAAAAAGAACAGACCAAATTTAGAATATGTAAACTGCACCGCAGAGCCAAGCCGAAACGAAAGAAAGAGGACTGCAACGAGTGGTTGTACACTTAAAGGGAGGCAGAGTGAGAGCTGAGTGAGAGCTGAGTGAGAACAGAGTGAGAGACTGAGCAGAGCAGAGCAGAGGAGCGCGAAGCATATGGCTCTGGAGTAACTACAACAATGATAAAAGCTTTAACAATTTCTTCGAAAGTATACGGCTGAGTGAGTGTGGGATCCCACAGACGGGGAGCGGTCTCGATGCGAGCTCGGCAAGGGGGACTGGGGAAGTTGCCGATGACGACGCGGTGCTGTACGTTGCAATTTGAAAGACGCGGGTGCACCTGACGGAGTTCAGAAGGTCGGGAGTGGGGAGTGGGGACTAGAGGAAGGAGACAGACTCTCTATGAATATGGATGATATTCATCCATTTACGGTTCCTTAATCCGTACGGTTGCGACATGCCAGCTGGTTCGGTGGGTTTCGTATTAAAGTTCGTTGGTAATTGGTCATCCAGACGGAAGCTTTCACAGAATTCGTTAGGTTTTCGTTCAAAGCTTCTCGTGGGCTTGTGATTGTGAATTTCCATGGCTTTGGCCGATTGGCGAGCTCCGACACTGTATCACATCGATTGCCGATGTAATTTGACTCGATTCCTTCGCATTTCGTTCTTCGCGTTTGCCGCAAATCGTCGGCCGGAATTTCTGACCTCGAGCGACCAATTCGGTTGGGACTTGGGGGCGATATGGCGGGTGACGAGGATGATGATTACATGGGGGACCTTGAGCGGTTCATACCGAAGGAGGAGCTTCTCCTTACAAAAACAGCTTCCCAGGTAAAGAATAGTGTACTTATCACTTGCAAAAGATGCGCTCTACTAATTGAAAATGTGATCTTTTATGATTTCAACGGTTGCTTCGATCAAGAGAGACACGGTAACTGCGCAGGGTTAGTTTGTTGATTGGCATACGTAGGCTCATTGAAATGGATTGCATGTCTTTGTCGCAGTTTAATTCTTAGGTTCGATGGTCTGCAAATGATTGGCACTCACAGCGTGGAATCTGAAAGCTAGATGCATTTAGAATTGACGGTGCACTTAACTCTTGGTGAATTAAGTAATGAATAACCAAGTAGCTGTGTATAACAAGGTTTGCCGCATCCAACAGATAGGAAAGGGAAAAGGAGCTGGTGGAACCAAAGAGAAGGTGAACTGGAAGGAGAAGCGGAAGCTAAAAGGTTTACAAAAAGTAAAGAAAGAAGCGGAACAGCGGCAAGATGGCCTGGCTGCTGCCATTCCGTCGTCCAATATTGGCTTCAAGATGTTGCAGCAGATGGGATATAAACCAGGGATTGCTCTGGGGAAGCACGGGCAGGGAACCACAGAGCCAATAATCGTAGATGTGAAGGCCAATAGGGCAGGGTTGGGCAGAGACCGAGTTGTGGCGGAGGAGAAAGTCCTGAAGGCGAAGGTTAAGGCTCTCGTTCAGGAGAAGAAACGAAGGAAAGTGGATGAGCTCAGGGAAGGGTTTCAGGAAAGGAGGAGGGGTACCTGGCAGAGCCGGAAACTTGTTAGTGATTACCGCAAGGCATACACCGCTCTTTTGCAGCTTGAAGAGCGATCTTCAGGGTCTGTAGAAGGTCTATCAATGGCGAATCGGCTAGAACCTGCAGGAATTGCTGTAGAGAAAGAGAAAGAGAAAGAGAAGGAGAGAGAGAAAGTAAAAGAGGATAAGGATGGGGGTGCTGATGATGAGGCTGAAGAAGAGGAAGAGGTTATTACGGACGAGGTAGACATTTCGTCGCTGATTCTTCAATTTTGAACATGATGGCTAGATCGAGTTTGTTCGACAGGTTGAGTCATTTAGAGAATGCCAATGCATTTCTCTCGTGTTGTTGTAATCATTGTTTGAACTGTTTTGGAGTGACAAGTGCTTAGAATGTAGTAAATACAGCATGCAAAAATGCGTTTACTGTGCAAACTTCGTTACTAGTGCAATTATCGCAGTCTTCCCAACAGTCGTAACTCTAATACTAAAGAGGCTAGGAGGCTCACTTTCAGTGTATGTCTGGCAGCCTGTGTCGTTTAAGGGTTAACAGCATAACTTCGGAAAATATGGATTCGCGTGTCGCAGTGTCCTAAGTTTTTTTACATGCCAAATTTGGCAGCATTACTTCCTGTTAACGATCTTGAGCACTGCAGAAATCTCTTAACTCTTCAGAATTTCTCGTGATTAGTTATGAGTCAGTGTTGAAGAGCTGTGTTATTGCAACCATTCTTTTCAGTTTTCAGGTACATTAAGGTTTTCTGCGTGATTAATTACTCTCAAGTTTCTCGTGGATGAGCGCAGATGTTACAAGAAATTTTGACTCGGTTGCGTGAAGTTTACAACTACTGCCTGTATTGCGGATTCCAGGTTTGCATAATATTACAAAATCGTAAAATGCTTGTCTTTTTTGGCGGATTGTTTGTTTTGATATGTCTCGTCCTCTTGCCTCACTCGATTGACCAGTCTGGATGCACAAGTTATCGTTTCTGGTTTTGATATCTGCTTGGGTTTGTAGCAATTGTAGCTAATTTTTATAGCTGTGAAAGAGACCTGAAACTTTGTTGAGTGTCCGATAGTTATATTTGCTTGTGGAATACTGCTTTGACTGAAACTGAGAAATCTAGTTCTTTGAAGTTGTGCTTCTCTCAGATGAAGCCAATTTTGACTGTATTTTTACTTGCCTTGCTCAAGTCCATTCCTCAGGTCTTCAGGCCTCAAAGGTCACTTACGTTGCTGGACTGTTCAAGAAATGTTTTGGCCTCTTATTATCTTTTTGCTTTCTCAACTTTGAAAGGTTGTCATAGTAAGATAAAACTCGGTGTATACCAGATATGATCTGAAGTAGGTCTTAGTACCTCATGTCGTGCTTTTAAATCTTGTGCCTAATTACTACGTTCTTAACCAGAAAGTCTCAGGAAAGTATGTTGTTTGATGCAATTTTTGGATCGGTGCAGTATGATTCTCAAGAACAGCTTCAATCTGACTGTCCTGGAGAGGAAGAAGACGCACACTGACAACACTTAGTTCGCACAGAAGCAGACGCTGCACTACAAGAGAGGTCCTTTGGAGCACCCATGTCCCACTTGAGTGAGTTCTACTCGCAGAATATTTAGTGGCGTGCGTGGATAAATTGCCTATGGTATTTACGTTTTAGAAGACACTGCATATGGTTTACTTTTCCGTGCAAATACTGTGTGTGAGGAATCAATGGTGTCCAGTTATACTGATGGTTAAAATATCTACACAGTATGAAGGTTCTGAACTCACGTGGACCACAATCATTAGGATTATTGTGGTCAACATTAATTGCATGGAAATATCTAGTTTCTATGTAGATTAATGAAAGTATATGCTCAAATTTGTGACAAGTTGTTCTTGCTTCTATGTCTAATTTTCAAGATTTTTCATATATGTACATACTGTATATAGCTTGCACGGTTCTTTTTCTTTGTTTCATACTATTCTTGGTTGGCAGTCGCCCTCTGTTTCATTTGAGGTCTTGGATCTCCTACAACTGAGGATGTTTCTGTATTTTGGCTATTGATATTAATGCATTTCATTTGGCAGGGTGAAATACAAACGCGATTGAAGATATCAGAATGTGGCAAGTTCTTATGGCTCTTACGTGTCTCCAATTCACCTGTGGACCCTGATGTAATCTTCAGTCTCCATAGTGTTCTTAAAAGTTTTAAAAGATGGAGGTCTGCTTTTTTAGTTGCAAACAGTCCATTGCTTTTGTGTGTCAAAGTCAGATATTTGTCCGTTGGGTATGATAAAACTTGGACTTGAGTTTGAATGTCTACAGGTTTTTCATCCATTAGTTGCACCTAAGAATCCATTCGTTACCTGTAATCGCTCCCTAAACGAGGCGAGAGTCGATTATCATTTATACTCATCTACCTAAAATTCAGTGCGACCATGTCTTCATTGAGGGTGGCTTCACAAGTCTTACATGTTCACTAGCTGTATTTTGATGTTCTTGCTAGCCTAGTTTGCCCTGTTTTATAAAATTAAACTGAAGATCATTATAGTAGGGATGTCATAGGCTTGAACTATGTCAATAGGTTAAATTGTCTTCTGCAAAAATCTTGTTTTACCTCTGCTTACACACCATGAGCTTTTATCTTTCCCATGTCGCTTCCACTCAGTAAATGATAATTTCTGCTATGTATTGCAGGTGAGTGGTTCCGGTGCACATGTAATCAGAAACAGTAGCGAGTTGCCGGACTTGTGAGTCGTGTTGCATTGAGGAACCTCCCCAAGGAAAACCGCATTCATATGACAGTACTTAGAATTACTTCTGCTTTTCTCTCTCTATTATCATTGTTCAAGGCACCTTACTTCATTTTCTAACCTTTCCTCAGTTTGCCTTAATTTTTCAAACTTGCGATACTTTTAGAGAGCATTTCGACAAGTAATTAGACACTTTCCTGTATTTGACGTAGAGACTCGGCTCTGTGGCAATAGGGTTTTGAAGGGACCTCTTCAATCTCTTAGCTAGCTGAAGGGTTCTTCAGAGAAGCTAATCTGACTAAGCTCCAGTCTGTCATTGCTCATCTGCTAGTGATGTAGTGACCAGAAACTGTTTTGTAGGGTGGGATTGACGGCTCATATTTCGGTCTGTGCTAGTGGTGGGGACGGAGGACAAAGCTGAATCAACTTGCGGTCAACCGTCATCTGCGTGGCTAATAGAGATCGTGAATTAGTTCATGTGGATCCCCAAAGCAGAGCTCAGTTTTTGAGAGGATTTGAATCAGAGAAAATTCTCCATTTTATTCTCGAAGTTCACTGCTCCAAAACTTTAGTTGTAATTAAATATCTTTTGTTGGTGGCAATGATTGACCTGCTTAATCAATCGAGACGTCGCTCCATGCAACTGACGATAAGGCGTCGAGAATCTGTCAAATCTTCTCTGCTCAGTGGGGATACAAAAGTAGGATACTGTATGTTGGTTCACTGTGGAAAACTCCATCTGCTCTGTTTTGTCAGTTACTTGGTTTTTGCTGAAATTCAAAGGTTTAGAGTCTCCATTGGGAGTAAGCTTACATTGCTTCTGCATTTACCAGATGATTAGGATGTCCGCTTTTTCATTTGAATGCTATCGCTGAAATGCTTATCAAGTACCCGAACCTCGTCTCTCTGTTCGAAGCACCAGAGTTGGCAATCTATATTGTCAGTACATCGAACATTCGTTACTTTTCCAAACATCCTGATCCAAACTGTCTTTGGATTTTGTAGTAAGTTCGAAGACCTAATTCAAAACCTTTTGAGGATTTTTACTCGTGAAAACTACTGAAAAGCATTGGAAAACGTTCTGGAGAAGTTAGAGATGACTGGAGTGCGCTGTGCCGTTGTCACAGTCAAAATAATTGTAAAAGTGATTTTATTATTATTTTAAATCATGAAAGCTTTGAAATTCACTAACTTTCATTGTGTAGGTCCAAATATCACAAATTAAAGCCCATGCACCCTTGCTGAGGGCTTTTTGTACCAAGAAGGTGACCAAGGGATACATGGTCTAGGAGATTTCACTATAACAAAACAAGCATCCAAACAAACAACTTTGTCATCCAAACAAACAACTTTGGCTTAGAGGTGTAGATTGATTTTCACCCAAAAAGATTGATTGAAATATGCATGTATGGTATAAATAAAATAGTTTTAAAATTTTTGAAAGTACATTGCAATCCTTAGTTTTTGTGTTCAAGACAACATGATTTTTTATTGCCAAGATTGAAAAAAAAAAATCATATGCCTCTAATGTTAGTATGTTCCTATATCTTCAAAAAATTGCTTCAAAAATCACTATAAAATTAACATACAAACCTATTCAAAATCTTTAAAAAAAAACATTCTATAATTTTTAGAAGGTAAATTCCAAAAAATAATAGAATCTTTAACTTTTGAAATTATATATAATTTGGTGTAGAAACCATGAATTCATCACTTTTAAGGTTATAGAAGTTTGAACCCATCAATATAACCTATGAAGTTTGAAGACCATTTTTTGTCAAAAATCACTCACTCAAAACTACCATTTTTAATGCAAACAATGAAAAAACCATTTTCAATGTACACAACAACAATTTTAAATTATCATTGTTGATGCAAACAACAAAAAATTCAAGAAGTTTTTTTTACATATTAAACAATAGGATCTTGAACTAGACCAAATGAATATGAAAATGTTTGGAAGAAATTTAATAAACTTTGATTGTATCAATCAGGAGATATTAGCATTAAATGCAAACAACAAAATCTAAGGAGTTTCTTTTTCTACATATACAACTATAAGCTTTTGAATTAGGCTAGTTTGAGGATTTTTGGAAGAAATTTGATAAACTTTGACCATATCAATCACAAGATACAAACATTAAAAGTGGAGAAAATGAATATTTTTTAATTTTGAGTCTAAATAGATTAACTTACATTCTCTTAACTTTGATCCTCTTAGCACTTAAAATTTTTCTATTATCAATTGTGAATTAAGAAAAAAGTTGTTGAAAAATTGACTGATTGAGATTTGGAGAAAAAAAAATTTAATAAAAAGACTACTATGCTTTCATTCTTAAAAAAAATGTTAAATTTAATAGGTACTAGTAAGATAGAAGAAAAAACTAAATTGTTGATAGTTCTAAAATGGAATTAAGATACACTAATCCCATTAGAGAAATTGATCTTGAAAAGAAACTAAACCATGAGCAAATTAATTTTGAAAAATTGTTGAAATTGAGCTTAAGAAATGAATTCAATACATTATTTTATCAAAACAAAAATTGAGATTGCTTGCAAAACAAAAAGCTCCATAACTTTCACATCACTTGTTCAAATAGAATCAATCAATCTTTCACATAAATAACAATATAATCCATAAGAATTTAAACAAGTTAAAATGATTTCAAGTTTTTGCGTATTTTTATAATGAAATCTATTGTCTATTGTGAATCCTCAAAAGGATTGAAATAATTTGAAGATGAGAGCTTGATGGTTAATAATTAAGTCAAAAGTAGGAATTGTGTTTGAAGTAGAATTTTAGACCTCATTTAGGCATTGTAGAATTCTTTTTTTTCAAGAAACCTTCATTTGGAAAAAAATTAGAAAATCAAGATAACTTTCATCCATAAGATTTGTTTGAGATTTCAAACCTCCAATCAAAAGTCATGGAGAAATACTATGCTATAATGATAATGAGCTCAAAAGGGTCAAGCCAAGGTATAAATAAATAAATAAATAAATAAATAAAATTTTATATTGAAAATTTGTTTCTCATAAATTTTTATTTTTTTTACATTGAAAAGATTTTACTCATTTCATCTGGATTAGTGATGTAAAAGTTACAACTAGAACATCTTGTTTTGTAGACAATTGGAATATATTCTCAAGAAATAAATGTATTGGATTTGTTTTTTAAAACCATTGTAATTTTATACATATTCTTTTTTTTCATTTTTTTTTAAATTTAAAGAAAATAAAAAATAATGTTCAATTTGTTCATATAAATGATCTCACTATTGAAATTTGTGCACTCCAATTCCATCCTAGAGCTATTAATGATATAATTTTTCCTTCTAGCTTATATCTACTTCAAAGAATGAAAATAAATTCTATTTGTTAAAATTTTTTAAATCTACCAATTTAGTTCTTCAACAAAAAAACATTTTAATCAAAAACTTTAATACAAACATTTGAGGATACAGTGGTTCAAAGTCAAATAATATTATCACACCACATATGAAAAAAAAAAATTCTACACTTCAAACATTGATATCTTGTGATTTTTGAGAATTAGAATCCAAATATAGAATATATGAGCCCAAGAGCCCAAGAATCTATATTAATGACACTTTCTATAGAACTTATAGGTGTTTATGCATTAGGAACCTATGTTACAAACTCTTTCTATGTTATAGTTTGCCTATGTTGTAGGCACATATGTTATGATCACTTTAGAATGGTTGTAGGTAGTTACATACTGATGATTAAAGTCAATGCTTCTAGGCTCACATCTCTATCCTCATATGCTAGCATGATTGTCTTACAATTTGTGGGATCAAAGTTTCCAAAATTTCTTCTACGCATTCACTTACTAGTCTAGTAAAAGATTATACAATTAGATACATAAAAGATGATTTTTTGTTATTATTTCTCTTTGCAATAGAAATAGTAGTTGTAAATTGATATTGATTGAAATAAGGCCTTGGAACTTGTGGGTTAATACTTAAATGTCAATGTGACCACTCAAATCATTTTGGAGGTCTAAAATTTTGATTTTGTAAAAATAGTGATTTCAAATCTTTGAACTGAATTGAGATCTGGATTAGGTAGTATGCGAATGAAGAGGGCAAACAATTAGGCAAAGAGTGAATTTTTCTTACTAACTTTGAACTATTTGTTTATTTTCTTATCTTGTGATAACTTTGAATCAAGTAAAAATTACCGATATGAAATGAGATAGGAGAGTTTTAATTAGGGGTGTAGTAAAAAGTTTAATTTTTTGTTTACTTCATCACTCTAAATAGGAAAAACTATGAACTAGTCATTAGTTTTTTCATGGCCTACTTTGAATCAATAAGAATCACATATGATATTGAAAAAAATAAAATAAACCTACAAAATGAAGTATTGGACATTTGAAGGTTAAGAAGAACTTTAGATTCACCTTCAATTTTAGTTTCCTTTGTTGGTAACATTTAGAACAATTTAATGCTTGAATTCACTATTGTACTCTTTGATACAGTTTTGTTCACATTTGTATACAATTACACTACTAACCTACATTAATGTCATCAAATTAGTTATGTATTTCTATTTTAAAGAGTCCAAAATGATTTTGGATGAAATTAAAAGATTATTTGGATAGTACATTAGCATAAGGCAATCTATTCTTCATTGAGAATATGAATGTTGAAATGCTTAAGTGTTAATATCAAATTTGTAAATATGTTAATTCTTAAAGTCTAAGGGTCTCCTTTGGGGGCAAAGGAGATTTGGGCTAGGCTCTTATTTTATTTTTACCTACAATTTTCTTTTAAAAATTTAGAAATGTAGGATTCCAAGGATCTTACTTGCATATTGTTTTCACAAATTGAACTTACAATTTCGAATTTAGAGCATTATATTTGAAAAGTAAAACTTGCACAATAGGATGGGCATAAGGACATTCATTGACTTTTAAATGGGAGCAATAAAAGGAGCATAGGGAGGTTCCTAAAGAGGGCAATGGATGAAGATACTTGAAAGGACATGAAGTATTGATACTATATTATTATAGAAACTTCAACTACAAATTACACAAGCCTTTTTTCTTCAAATTCAGCATCGAAGATAATCCCCCCTATTTCCAACATAAGATTATTTCTACCATAGACTATTCATAAGCTTTCATTTTTACCATCATATCATTTTTAACTTGACATTTCTTCAAGAAAAAAAAATATTCTAGTAGATAGGGACAATTTGAATTCGTAAAGTGGCATAATTAAATTGAAAGTAGTGGCAAACAAGTACTAAGTGGCAAATTTAGTCTATTAGAACTATAGGAACAATAGATTTTGTCAATGGAAGAGCGGATGATGGGCATTTGGTAAGGTGCTTTTATAATTTTTCTCATTTTAGATTAAAGGTAAAGTTATCATTATATTTTCCCCCCATAATTTTTGGAGACATTAGTAAAAATTGTAGGGATTTAACCCCCAAAGAACCAAATTGTATTTGAGGGCAAGATAAGGATTTTGGGCAGCTTACTTTAAACAAAAATTTTATTCTTTTTGTTTGAATTTTTCATGTTACATGAGACCAAGCAGTATCCTTAAGGTCCAAAAAATTTCAAAACTTTTGACTACATGGATAAAAAGTTATTGCATGATATGTAGTTTTTTTTGCTTGGTGGATAGTGGAGGTAAGTTAAAATTTTCTTAAAAAATGATTATTTTAAGAAATAAAATTTTGAAATTGGTTTTTTATATTTATATTAGAAAGCTGTGAATCATTCCATTTTGACCAATGGGTCCAAAGTTATGAGAAGTTCTAGTTTGCGGGTAGTTATGGAATCTCTATGCTAAAATAAACGGTGGGATCCTTTATTTAACTCAATTTTTAATATTTTTGGAAAAAAATTAAAAACGTCATGTATATATTGTTTATTATAACATTGCAACCATTGGGATTGGCATTTTTCAATTCCAAAACTAAATTCTCAACAATTTTAGTGTTTTGAATCATTATCTAATTCTTTCTACTTACTATTTTTTTTCTTGGATGTTGTCCAAATGATCTAAAATTTTTGAAGCATGTAGCCAACTTGCCTTGAAGAATGAATCCAAAGAGTTATCACTATTTTGAGAATTCTTTGATACAAATGTGACCTTGTAAAATATAGGTGCACAATTTTTCATAAGGCCAAAAAAAAGATTTGTTTCAATTCAAACACCAATATCTCCCTATCTACTCAATCAAAAATTTTGAAATTTTTTCTATATCTTCTCAAACTAACTTACTACAAGATCCTATGGTTTCATGTGTCTAAAAAGTTTTGTTTTCCAAAACTTGATACTTGTACCATAAATGGCAATTTTGGAATCCCGGGGAGGACACTTCTTGTATATTTGGGGGACCCACGTGCGGCGGTGGGGTATTTTTAGGGGGGCTATCAATTACTTGTAATCATTACTTGGCAACATTAAAAGAGCCCCTATTTTACCATAAAGCGGAAAAATCAGCCATATTATCATCCCTATTTTATTTTTAAAACACTTTGCCTTTTTAATGTCCCCTATTTTATATGTAAATTTTTTATAAATTTTACCTAAGATTATTTAAATGTACCCTATATTCCGCCGCATGTAGGTTATTAAAAAACGGGAAGTGTCCTCCCCTAGTTTGGAATGTGTTTGGTAAGAACATAGTCAAAAATCTTTGGAGGTAAGTAGATTGCTTCCAAATTAGTATGAATTACATGCTTTCTTTGAAACTTCTTCTTTGAGTTCCTATTGTGTTCCTTTTTAATTACCCTTGTCTAATGAATAAAATTTAAAAGGTCTTTGATTTTTTTTAAACAACATAAAATACACTTTCAAATTCAAAAAGTTGAAAACGTATAAAGACTTCAAAGTTTGATGCTAGGGTATTGACAATGGAAACTTTGATTGTAGGTTGCAAGAGCAATTTTTCTTTAAGACCAACAAGCAATACACCATTAGAAAGTTCTTCAAATTTTACTTCTAAAGGTATAAAATTAATCTCTTTATTCAAAAAGTTAAAAACACAGAAGCCTCCATAGTGTGTTAAAATTTAAAAGGGTGCAAGACATTCCTAAGTAGGAAGCTATAGTTGGAACTAAAAGGAAACACAATACAAACAAAAGGGGAACACTAATAGACTTATCTTTTATTCAAAGACATTAGATGACTTGAATCTATTATTTTATTTTTGTAAATAGTGAATAAATCTTTCAATTTACCATTGGGATTTTTTTTCCAAAAATTTATATTAAAGTTAAACTATTTGTAAAAAAAATTAGTGTATTGTCAATTCTAAATACATCATGGTATTTTAGGATTTTATTGTAGGTTTTCCACACCTTTATTACCTCAAAAACCTAGTAGAAATATATCTAACATAGTCATCAATATGGTAGGTTTTTATTAATTTACAATCCATTGTGTAAAAACTTCCTACGAATGGTGGTCAACTTCATGTGAAATTCTTGAATTGGATCCAATAAATCTTTTTCATCAAATTTTTTGGTTAGTATGTTTCACTCTATACAAACAAATTTCAATAAATTTTACCACATAATTTTATACATTATTAGTGCAATTTCCTATGATTGGATTCCCCCCAAACTATTTCTTTGTTTGCATGGCTCAATGTTGCTAAAATGAATAGTTTTCAATGGGTTTTGATAAGACTAAAGGTTTGGGGACTTTCGAGTTTAACTAGATGGAATTCAAAATCTACAAACTATACCATTATTTATTAAACAACACTAGATTTTTTTTTGGTCAAAGTTGTATTTTCAAATAAGGTAATTACACCTGATTTTGACCCCTCGAAATTCTTACCTTAAATGTATATCCATTATTCATTAGAATCTATAGTTAGTTTTTAAAATATCTATTTTTAGCACTTTAAATATTTGTAGTTTAATCATACAATGTCCAAAAAAAGAATTCTAAGAGAATCTAAAATCTCCTTCTCACAAGACTTTAGAATTTTATTTTATAATATATAATATTGAGAACTATGTTGAATTGTTTATTTGAACGACTTTAGGTGTATGGTAACTTGTTCTAATAGCAACCACTAGTATAGACTCACAGAGGTACATTTTTGCTTTCTTCAATGTATTAACAATGTACATTTAAGAAGTGATTGCTTTTAGTGACCATTGCATTTCAACTTCAAAAATTTGTAGTGTAGTCAATATGGGTCCAAAAAATATGAAACAGTTTGGATTAAATGTCAATTTCATTTTCCTTCCTACAAACTTTTTTAAAAATTGTTTCAAAGAATTTATCTCCCCTCCAAAGACAATCAACTATCAAAAGGTCTCTTGAAGACCAAACTACCTTAATACTAGTCACCTTACTTTGTTTATGTTTCCAAATATGGCCAAGGTGAAGTGACCCTTTATTCAACCCTTTAAAAAATGCTGAAATATTTTTTTTTTCATGCTTAATAAAATACACAAATTTTGAATTCATTTTTGCAATTATTAGCCCTAAATGAGTTGGAAACAGTTAGTATAAGAGATAAAATTTCCAAGCGCAAAATAGGGTGATTTTTTGTTTCCTTGCACTTTGAAATGACTAAAATTACTTGTCCCTTGGAGGGGCCGAACAAGGGGGCAAGTTCACCCCGCCCCCAAATTTGCACTTCATGAAATAATATGTGGTATTGTAAGATAGGAGGTCTGTAAATGGAGCATCTAAAGACCAGAACTAAATTTCAAGGAGGTGAAACATCTTGAAATATTTTTGGTAAATTTCCCTCAAAAGGCAAGTGGAATTGACATCTAAACCAAGTCTTTTCATATTTTTTGAAGCTTTGTGGAATTACCGTGGTTATAAAATTTTGAAGTTGAAATGACATAAGGCTTTAAAATGAAGCACATCTTGGAATGTACACTTTTTGTACATTGCTAAAGGCTATGAAAAAGCAACATATACAAGTCGTGCACATTTAAGGAGGTGCTCCATTTTAGAGCCTAAGTGCTTTAAGAACCTCCTACCTTAATCCTGAAGCGCTCCGATGTCCATATTCTAAACGATGAACAAAGGGCTTCAAGGCACTGTTTCATCCAATTAACTTCTCCTTTATCAAATGTAACACTTGAATCTAGAAAAGACAACCTTCCTTAATGACCAAATTCATTCAATTCTGGTAAATGATATATCTGTACAAAGCTATAAGCGAAAATGCGCCAAAATTCAAAAAAGGGTTGAGACGTTTCACGCAGGGTGTTTTTTTTGGTATTGTTCATCTACAGTAAAGCCCTCTGTGGCCTCCCACCAGAGGCCAATATTGGGAGGGAGCCACGAACACTGGTGAGCCTGAGCAGGAAGCTGGCGATAAATCGCCAGAAAAAAAAACCCTGGTTTCACGGTTAAAACTCTAAGTTCAGCCATTGTTTGGACTTCCTTTCTATTTTACGGATTATTCCTAATATTATGAGTTGTGACCACAGTGCCGTGAGTGGAGATTTCCGCTGACGGAGATGCAATTTCGGTTCAATTCTACTACTGTTTCCCCTGCAGTTCCCGATGCCAATCTAAGGCTAATTCCTACATTCTAAAAGGTTGTCTGGGGTGAGAAAAGTCCTGCCCCTCGGCCCCATTGGAAGGGGAAGGGGAAGGGGAAGGGAGGGAAGGGAGGGGAGGGGGTTCCCAATGAAGCAGGGGACCTCTTGGACGGTGATAACTTCCACTTCCTCCCCATTTGGGGGCTTTTGGTAGTGGGGTGTCCCCTCTTTACCGAACACTAGAAAACCTCCATTGTCACAACAATAATGATACTTTAATTAGGACTGCGGACGAAAGAAGGGGAAGGAAAACGGAATACTGTACTGTATGAAATGGGACTCACTCTCGGCCCCATTCACACGGAGGAAGAAAAGGAGGATCCCTGCCTCACACGAGACGCTAAACATCCCCATCGAGCCTTCTTCGGAGGCTGCTTTATTCTGCGAAGGGGTGAATGTAAAAAAAAAGCCCCCTATTTTGTGCCGTCTCAATTGTTATTATCTTCATCTCCCCTATCTAATTCGGGTCCTCTGATTCCAAATATGAACTCAAAATTTGCAAAAAAATTTATGCGTGGCTGATAAAAAGTTCTTGCGTTTTCCCAGGGATAAAATGGGGGGTGGGGGTGGTGGTAAAGCAACCTCCATAGAAGGCTCGAGGGGGGGGTGTTTAGCGCCTCGCCTGCCGCACGTTCCATCCTCCAAAATTCTAGCTCTTTGGAGGGCAGGGGGAACTGGCCTCCTCGCTCAACCACTCCAAGTAATTCCAAAGGTGAAGGTCAAACAAAAAGCCCCCTAGTTTGTGCTTAACTAATTTACCTAGTTCACTTCCCCTAGCTAATTGAGGGCCTCTAATTGCAATTATGAATTCAGAATTTGCAAAAAAGATTATTTGCAAAAAATTAAAAAAATTCCAGCGTTTTCCTAAGCAACCGAGCAAGGGGTCAATTCACCCCGGTCCTTTTCAGGGGATCGTGAGGAAATGGCATCCACTCACTTCACCCCAAAATGCCCCTAGGGACTTTTTTGTTGGAGCTTCTTGGAATTCGCTCATAATTGAACCCTTGAACACTATCGAATGGATACCCTTGCACTAAATCTTGCATAGAAAATTCATAATCAATCATTTTCAAATTAGATTTTTGATGCTAAAACTAGACTTCAAAATATAATCTTTTGAAAATAGTAGCTTTATTAGGTTTTATTTAACTTCAAAGTTTTGTCTACACCAAAATTTGGTGCCCTAGGCACTATTTTAAGGGATAATCATACTAGGCACTATTTTAGGGAGTGAAGTAATGCACCCCCATGTTTGTCATTTCATTATTCCCATGTGTATATTTTCATTACCCTTGATCATTTCATCATTCCCATGTCTACATTTTCATTACCTTTGATATTTGTATTTGCATTACCTCCCATATTTGTATTTTCAATAGCTTCCAAATTTGTATTTTCATTATCCCACATCTATATATCTATAACCTCTATATTTATAATTTTTTCGAACATGTCTACATTGCAATCAATATGGGATCAACAACTATATACTATATCCCATCCATGTATTCCTATATTGTATTGTATTTATATACCACCTAAACATATATGCATTCTATACATATACATATTTCATATTTTGTTCTTACATCCGAATACTAGCATCCATATATGTATATATATATATATATATATATATATATATATATATATATGTATATATGTATGTATATATGTGATATTTTGGTTTTGGTTTTGGTTTTGGAGGTAGATGGGCAAATAGAGTGTTTTTTATTTGTGGGGTAGGGGTGGGGTGGTAATTAATTGTAGGAAAATTTAGATGTCTCTTCTCAAAGGATAGGAAAGTACCAAGTCGATGCCTTATTGTTAATGTCATAAACTTGAAATTTTCTCCACTGTCAACAAGCAATACTTTTCTTGTGTTTGAGAACATTGTTTGATGATTTTTATCTTGCCTTCCAAGATTTGGTCAATGTACACAAGGCAATGAACTATATTAAGTTTTTTGGTATATTGAAGACCAAAAACGCAATTGAAATTATCTTCTCCAACAACATTGCTTATATCTTCAATATTGATTCATTTTTTAATGCATTGTATCTAAAGACCTATTATTTAACCTGTAGTGCAAAACTAGACTTAAAAAGACCAATCATATGGAAATTCAAGAATGCTATCAGAAAGTCTACTTGAAACAAATACCTTTTGAAGTTTAGACACAACAAAGAAGCTTCATGTAAAAATTAAATAGAAAATAGTTTGTTCAAGTGGATGAATAAAAAGTTATTTTGCTATGAGTT
Organism: Thuidium tamariscinum; assembly: GCA_947034885.2. NCBI lineage: Eukaryota > Viridiplantae > Streptophyta > Bryopsida > Hypnales > Thuidiaceae > Thuidium > Thuidium tamariscinum. Next base: position 37,485,707 of record OX344750.2, read on the forward strand.
TTTTGAATAGTCACTAATTAGGGTAACATGTGCTAAACAATGATCCTAGAACTAGTTTACAAAATTTAGTGTAATATGCTACCTAGTTTAGGGGATTTAGTGCAATTTGCTACCTTCAAGATAAATAAGCATCAACTTTGGCTATCTTGAGAGAAAGAGTCATTAAAAAAATTAGAAAAGAAATGATTTTGCAAGTTGTAAAGGATAATAGGGGGTACTAATATCCATAGCTAACTACAGAGATGCTAATTTCAATATAGAGTAAGTAACAAACTGGCTTTCAAATTCTATTGGTTGTTGAAACCTTAGCTAAAATTTAATTTTTCCAAGGATTTTTTCCTATAGAGATTTAGCTACTAAGAATTTTTGTAGCAATGGAGCAAAATTTAGCTAGTTTTGTTAACCTTATTTTTTATTCTCAAGTATATAACCAACATAGAAGATTAAGCAATGGTACAAAAATCTGTATAAAATCTACTTCAAAGGTTATTATATAAAAGTCTAGTTAGTGTATTTCCTATTCTTTTTATTGTTTTTAACTTTAATCAATACAAATCTTCTTTATTTTAACAATTTTGCTAAACAACTTTTATAGGAATTTTTCTAAGAATCCATGTTTGTAATTTAACTTATTAGGAAAGGCAAAAGCTAAACCTTATTTTCTAACTTCAAACTTGTAACCTTTCAACCTATACAATCAAAGTTTCTAGAAATTTTCAATGCATTTTATAATAGGCTTGTATAATTTTTTATAGTTGAACTCAAAAGATTGTCTTTTTTTTGCATTTTTTCTCAATGTATTTGAAAAAAGAAGTTTTGACAATTTCTACCTAAAACATATCATTCCTTGTAGGAATTAAATTGTTCATGTCCTAAATTATAGTATAAAATCTCCTTTAATTGAAAGAATACAATGCTTGAACTTCAAAATATTTTATATTTCCTATAAATAATTCATATTAATAATATGTAGGGGATGAATTTGAAATACACAAAATCTTTAAAAATGAGTTTAACAAATCTTATTAATCCCTCAAGTCCCAAGGATGCTAGTTTGTGAGCCTCCATTTTTTTATCTATTTAAGATTCCTAAATTTGTTAGGGACCTATGACCATGGAATTAAATGCAAGGATCTACAGTCTAAATGAACAACAAATGAATATATTACTCTGTGATTTTGTCACCCAAAATTGAACCAAAATATATTTTTAAATTGGAATATTATAAAATAGGAAGTATTTTGTAAGCAACAAATGATGATGAAAATAGGTGTATACAATAGTCTAGGATATCTCACTACAAAGACATATATGAAAAAAATACAATGCATCTTACCACCATTATTTAAGGGGGACATTTATCAAGTTAAAAATAGAAGGGGCAATAAACATGGATTGTAGAGGTTGAATATAAATTTGGTGATAGGCAAAATATTACAAGCACTACATCATGAACAATGGTTTTGAGCTTATGATTGAAGAATAAATGTAGTCTTAATTGTTGTCTTCATGTAGATTTAAAGAATGAAAAGGGTCCTATCTTATTTTATTTTATTTTTATAACAATGCTTTAAAATTAAAAACAAAAAAATCTTGGATAGAAAATATTTAAAATATACATAATAGTCATATATTATATACTAAATATATGTATTAACCTAGAATGAATTAAGCAACTATTTTTCTAGTGAATGCCTTTATTTTTGGACTATCTTAGTCAAATTTTTTTCTTCTGAAAACAAATCCAATTCTAGTAGTTTAATTGAATTCCAAGCTAAAGTATACTATATAGAATTTTATAATAGGGTGAAGTCTTATGCCATTAATTGATCTACAAGGTGATAAAGAGACTGAAGATGAATAAGATGAAACATTAGCATAAGCTAAAGCTAAATCTTTGGCATATGTAGGCAAATCCCGAGGACTCAAAGTAGGACTTCTAAAAAATCCAGGGTGTTGATAAAAAGGCAACGTCTATCTTGGTAATGGACTCATCCAACTGCAAACAACAAATTAGAATATTAAGGATAGAATTTTGAATTGAAGTTGTTAAAAGAGAAATAAACATAAATAAAACTTACTCACATAAGTCAAGTACTTCAATATCTTCAATTGGAGAGTCATCATCAATGTCCATACCATCGCCTATTGTAGAAGAATTAAGAGTCTTGGAGATGGTTGTAGGTGTTTGTAATGGCTTGAGTACTTCATCAAAGAGCTTGACAGCACTTTCTAATGTTAGAATATAGTGATTAGATGAATGAGCTGCTCTGATGGAAAAACCTAATTAAGACATAATATTGACATGATAAAACATCAAAATTGAAGGGTAGATAAAAACAATCAAATCACAAAATAGAAAAATAATGATTCAATAATGTAGATTACAATACCTGTAAAAGCAGTCATGTCTGTAACAATACCACTTGTAGGGCTCAAGCCATGAACAAAAAGCTTCATTAGAACCTTAGACTTCTCCTTAGCACCCCTCCATGGCTTACCAACTTCCTTTCTACATGATTGAGTTGTTGTTGTGATAGAGTTGAAGAGGACGTCATCTGTGGCTAAATCAACCTCAAGAATTGAGGGATCAATAGAAATCTAAAGCTCTTGAGGTTGTCTAGCAATAGGAGAGGCAAATGATCGAACCAACAACAAAGCCTTGAACTTCAATGCTTGCAAATCAAAATCAAATTCAAATTAGAAGGTACATTTGAAATCAAAATAAGTGCAATAACAATTGAGTCAAAGGTAGAAGAGAAAGATTAAAATTACTACTTACAAATTTGGATGGGTTCATAGGATGTGCCAAATGTAATCAATTTATGATACTCTACTTATGGATGATTGCAAGAAACACCGGACCTATTTCCTGTCACAATTGGAGTGATGTTGTTCTTTTCTGCTATAACTTTTGAATTAAAATATTTGAGAATATGAAATAGTTATTGAACCTCTATAACTTGATGATTCTTACATCCCTTATTTTTCATAAATTAAAAAAAATCATTTTATATTTTAAATTGTTTTTTATTAATTTGTTACAAACTGAGGTTCAGGGGTTCTTACTATGTTAGGAGTACCCAAATTTAATGATCTAAAGTTGAAATTTTCATGGTGCATTTTCATAGTAGTAAATAATATTTCTATTGAAGGAAATTTAAAAATACATTATTTTATGTCCTCTATACGCGTGCAAACAGCACTCCCATTGCACGCAATTTTTGACCATTGATGATGGAGTTGAGATTATTTTCTTGGTGGAATGTCATCACCATCAACTCTTACCAATTGTAAAATTTTGAGATTCAAGAAGTATAACTTTTCCTATTTTTTACAAATTAAAATGTAAATACGCCCATTTTCATGAGATTTTCCATTTTTCTAGTTCTCCTACTTCGAGAATTTTCCTAAGCTTTTCCTTCATAGGATACCTTCTTCTTTAAGGTTTATACATCGGACATATTTTTCATATTTTATTAAAATTTATTTTCAAATTAAATAGTACTCCCAAAGAAAAAAGCATCCATTTTCAAAATGCTACGGAAAATGGACGGTGTTTCTTGCAATGACCCTCATCCTTCATCTTCAATTTTTAGTTCTTGAAGAATCCAACCAATTCTCTCTTCACTGTAGAACTATCAGGTAAAAATAGAAGAAACGTTTCATCATCATGAAGATAGGTAAGAGAAATCACCATCATCACATGGAGAAAACTTGGAATGCTAGCATTCCAATGCGAAATTTGAGATGGTGGATTTGAAACCCCTGGAATTGGAAGACCATCTGGATATTTTGCATTGACGAGGTCCACAAATGGTCTCTTTTGTATTTTTCTATCAAAAAAGAACTCTTTGCCTTCACCAACCTACAAAGATAAATTTCAGAAATGTTAATTCATGATAAAAGATGTCAAAGTCATAAAAGAAAATAAAGAGAAGATGTAAATTATATAGAACATGTAAGATTTCATAACAATAAAAATGAGATAAAAAAATAAAAAAATAGAAAGAATGAATTCACCTTTGAGAGAAAAGCCACAATGTTGTCATATGATACATCAAATGTACTATTCTTCTTCTCTTCAACAATTCTAACAAAAGAATCATTCAAGATTAGATCAAGAGATGTTTGATTGGTACACAAAGGAGCCAAAGCACTCATCATACCTTTAAGCTTGGGAGGTAGCTCAAAGGTAGGAGAGGAGGTTGGTACCAAAAGCACAGGAGTAGAAGATGTCTTCTGGCGTTTTGAAGTAGGGAGTTTTGCTTCAACATTGGAAGAAGAAGGTCAAGTGACAACAAGGTTTTTGAGAGTGTCTTTAACTGGTACATCTTTACTAGAATCATCAAGATCAACTACCAATTTCTTTGACAAGTTTGGTCTTCCTAGTCTTCTTGGTTGCATCCTTATCAACCACTTTAGGAACAACTATAGCTGTATCTTTGAAGGTGAGCAACAGGCTTGATAGAATCTCAAAGGACAATGTCAAAAGTAGGTGGTCTTTTGAGAGGACAATCCAAATACCACCCACATTTTTCCCAATGCATGGAATCCCAAGATTTTATGATCCCCTCTGTGAACATACACTCTTCACTTTCTTTGTCCAAATAATTGGCAAAGAAAGTAGGAGTTCTAGAAATGGCTTTGGTAGGAAAAATGATATATTTGAAGTGCCTATAAAGTACCCTCTGCATGGCTAATTTGAAGTTGAGTTGCTAGTCTATCTTATTGTTCTTGTGAACCCCCTTATCCACAGCAAATTCAGAGAAGAATGTAGTATCCCACAACAATATGTGCATTGTCTTCACATAATCAAACATGGTAGGCAAGGGATCCATACCATTGGAAAGATAGTTAACCCCTCAACATCCATGCAGCAAAAATTTCACCTTTCACAATTTTTTCAGCGGTAGTTTCGGTGGCCAATGAAGCTCGATGACCACAACTAAGAATGGAAGCGATGGTATTTCCCCTCTAGAACCTAGCCCCTTGTTTCTTGACAAATTAGATGAAATTCAAATTGCATTGTAGAATAGAAATTGTCACCCAACCCATTCCTGGACATGATAGTTGCGGTAGTTTTTGAGATTGCCACTAGCTATAGCTGGTGGGCGAACATCATCTCAAATTGCTAAGATCTACAGTGGTTCCCTTTGACCTCTTTGACTTTGATTAGACTTGTTCAAATTTGCATCGATCAAACTTGCATTGATCGAACTTTCACAAACTAGTCGTTCCACCATCGTTGAACCTATAAGGTGTGTTGATTGTAACTTTAGACTACACAATGATTGTGCGTAGGAGAAGAATGGAATAAATTAGTAAAGTTATGGTAGAAACTAAGGATGTCTATGAAACTTGATAAACAATTACTTCGTATTTTGCAATCAACGGTGCTCTAAATTGATATCCATATTTTTTTCAACCTCCTTATAGTGTCCTGGGACTGGGACCGGTTCCTATCCAATTGCGACAAGGCCAATCGGTCATTGTGGTCAACCGGATGCCCGAGGGCATTGCAATTCAATTTGTCGCATGACTCCCTCAAGCCACCAATTGATTCAAAAATTGACACGCACATTGTAATGTGCCATGTGTACCACCTCCAAAAAAAATTCATTTGAATCATTGGCAATCGGGCACCACCTTTCTCGAAAGTGGAGGCACCACCAAAATTTCAGCCTCAGAGTTGTTGCTCGTGTTGTCTAGATTATTATAAGATTCACATCGTGACGGTGAAATCTAGTGCAAACTCATTCTATCGCTACATAACTCAGTTCACTACTCCATTCAAAGATGAAATTTTGAGCAGACTTAATTTGTATTCACAAATCGGCTTTGAGTGAAAACACCTTCCATAGCCTCTTCACAATGTTGTTTTGTCCTGGGCGTTGAGGGGTTAATAGATATGTTCAAATCAACCACTATAGCATTGAAAAGTTTTTCTGTCTCAATAGCCAACTACCATGCACACAAATTATAAATTACAAGAATGTTTTGATTGAGTCAAAAGGTTCAAAGAAGTAGTACTAAAACAATAGGAAAGAAAGATAAGTATTCACCTGAGTCCACCATATAGCTTTATGAAGCTACTCATGGAAGTCGATGTCACTGAATTTCGGTTTAAGAAATTTGAGAGCCTCACGAAAAGAAAGAGACTTATTCCACTTCTCAGGCCACTTGATCTTCGTGGAAGTATCCATCGCTAAAGTTGTCAACATCTAAAGTTTCTCTTGGGTCATCTCTGGATTGTCATCATGAGTTTCATAATGAAGCTTTATGTGCTCCAAAAATGCGATTGTATGCTTCGGATTTGCAATGGAAAGTTTTTTCTTCAATTTTGAATGGGAAGCTACCTTGACCTTGTCAATAGCTTTGGAGACCCACTTAGAAACTGCACTTGAAGTCCAATCTACAGAATTGGTATCATACTTCTCATAGAATTTTTTTTTAGTCATAGCAGCAACATCCCCCAACTCTTGTTGCACAAAGTAAAGAATGTATAAGAATAAATAAAATTGCACATGAAAACAAATATTTTGCATACTTAATCAAGAGATATAAAATCAAATGAAAGAAAAAGCAAATGTGAAGAAGCCTAAACATTCAAGGAAATATGAAGTAAAAAAAAAAATTAAAAATTAAACTTGATATAAGACTCCATTTAGAGCCTTGAGAGTTAGAGTGAACCAAGTTCTTTGTTTTGACTTTTGTTTGGCTTCAGTTGCAACAAGATCCTCTTTAGAAACAAGTTTCTCAAAGTACAAGAGTGGCTATTCAGCAATACTTTGAATGCGATAGAGCTTGTGAACAAGATTTATGAAGACATGGGACTTTTGGTTTCGCCTGCCAAAACAAAAAAATTTATATTAGAATATATAAAGTAAACATTCAACTAAAGAAGATAGAATAATAATACATTCAATATTCCAAACCACATAAACTTTAGAAATTGAGGAATTGAATAAAATGAAAATTGATAGAGAAACATAAGGGAATACTAGTTGATTTTGTGTAATGTTGTCAACATAGTCGCAACATCCCCTTTGACCTCTAAAATTATACTTTCAACAGCATAATGGCATTGAAAGTTGTCCGCATGATCTCAGTTGATAAGAGACAACCGTGCTTGCAAACGATGGTTGCCATCCCACACCCTAAACATCTTGCCAGAAAAAGCTTTGAGATCTTCATCATTTTGCAATTCTCTTTCAAATGCAACATTTGCTCTCACCCAGTTTGGACATCACGTTTTGATAATGTCATCCGTGACATCTATTGTCTTCCCCTTATTGTTCTCCAAGACAATGTAAAAAACTCCATTTCCTTCCATGCAACTACAAGTAACAAAGTGTGTAGCTAAATTCATGACATCATTCTTCAAGAAAGGCCTCACCATCGGTAGAGAGATCATACAACACAAAGGAATATTGATTTTTGATTTAGCTTGTGGTTGATACCTCAACCGCTCAAGAAGAGAAATAGTATTCACAATCTCCTTCAAGAATCTATGCAACTCTAACTCTAGTTGATCTTGAGATAGAGGCTGAAATGCGGCATCTACTCTATGTACTTGTGGATCTCCTTCGGTCGGCATCTCAAAAACAATGTGTACAAGAAGATTATAAGAAGTTGTAGTTTACGCACATGTATAATAAAATATGCAATTTAATATAGAAAGCATTAATAAATGTGATTTAAGGAGGCCCAAAAATTTCAACATAAAATCAAATGCATAGCATGTATTAGAAGCAAATGCAAGTCTCTAAAAGTGTGGCCGTTAATAGCTAGGATCTAAGAAGTCTCCCAAATTTCAACATTTGGTAAGTTTATAGCAATGTAGCACATATTGATAGCAAATGCAAGTCTCTAAAAGTGTGGCCGTCAATGACTGGGGTCTGAGAAGTCCTAAAAGAATTCAGCATTTGATAATTTTATAGCAATCTAGGATACATCAATAGCAAATGCAAGTCTCTAAAAAATGTAGCCGTCAATGGCTAGGGTCAAAGAAGTCCTAAAAAATTTCAGCATTTGGCAAGTGTTTAGAAATGTAGCATATTTAGACAACAAATTTGTGTCTTTGAAAGTGTGGCCGTCAACGGATGGGGTCTAAGAAGGTCATGAAAATTTCAGCGTTTGATCGAATCCCTAATGTTCTGAAGAAACAAATGAATGTCTTGAAAGTATGGGCGTCAGTAGCTAGGGTCTAGGATGGCCCGAAAATTTCAGCATTTGACTACTTCATAGTATCTATTGGAAGCAAATCTAAACCTCCCAAACCATAGCTGTTAACGGCTAGGGTATAGCAAGGCTCTAAAAATTATAGTGCTCTATAAAATTGAAGCATTGAAAACCCTAAACTAAAATTCAGAAAACAATGGCTGTTAATGGCTGTCCGTTACATGGGCAAACATCAACAAAATTCTAACCAATGTTGAAAGCAAAGGAGAATCGAAAAAAGTGTAGCTGTCAATGGTTGGGATCAAGGAAGGCGGAAAAAAAAGCCGTGCACCTGGATTTGTTTCAAGCGCCGCACTTGATGTCTACTCATTTCCTTGGATTACCGTTTTTTCATGTTCAGTGAATCCTGAAGATTTCAAAAAAGATTCCAAGATGCTATTTTAGTTTTTAGGCCGTAAAATGCTCATTATGCATCCATTTTTTACGTGCTATATACTGTTGGAATCGTGTTTCAGACCCCTCTTTAGACAAGCACAAAATGGTATAAAGTTGCTAGAAATGTGTCAATTTACCATTGCTTGGAGAAATTATTTATGTACCATTCTGTTTGTACCTCCAAACTCTACCTCCAACTCTAGTGTTTGTACTGCAGATTGTTGCTATCGTTCTTCTTGTTCTTCTTCTTTGTCTTCGTCTACTTCATCTTCTTCTTTGTCAATATTTTGATCACAATTAACTATAGCTAGAGGCAATCTCTAGTTGAACTTTACAAGAAATATGTCCAACTTCTACAATATCCTCTCTTATTGCTTCACAAGGAACTATACCTTCATATGTTAAATTCCTCCTTGTGCTCGACAAATTTGTTGCACTCATTTGGGACAATTGTCTAATCATTTTAGCCCTTAACAATTGCCTTCTACTTGAAAAACGAAAGCTACTTTTCCTCCTCTTCTTCTTCCTACTTGTAACTAGAGTATCCAATACTAACAATGGAGAAAGCAAGTGCTTTTGCATCTGAAATAATCAACTACCAAAGCATTACAATATCAACATTTGTCATACTACACCACACCTTTTGTCTAACTTGCATTTCTATCTACTACCTCATTATGTTCATCAAGATTTCATAATCTATGAGACTTCAAGGACTTTTCTTTGTAAGGATATAGTTTCATTTCATCACTACATAATGGCTAGTTTTATTTACTATTTGAATCATCATCAACCACTAGATTCTTAACTTGTCACTACATATATAATTATAATTTTAAGAATGTCGTATGTCATCATCAACTCCAATGCATAACGGCTTATTGTCTTTTATTAGTGACAATTTTAACACTGATAACTTGGTCTGATACATATCGATATCCTTTATACTATAATCTATTTATTATTGGTGATGGGATAATTGATGCTATGCAGTACGCCACCTTACCCAACTCCATTTCACCTACTATTAATGTATCTTCTTCTATATCAAATCTTAATATGATATTTATTGATGAATGATCATTCAAATCATCAATCCGATTTCAAATTTTACTACATTCATGAAAAAAAATTCCATTTGTTTGGAACAACCCTATAATTTTCTCTTTCATATTTACACCCCTATACTCGCAAACATCATTTCTTGCTTCTTTGTGCTCATCTTGCCTCCAATTTTCTTTAATGCTTCACTATAGCTCAATGATTGGGTAAAACCGGTAGTTAGTATATAGTGAGCCGGTGAATTTGTAGAAATAACTGGTTGTCTTTCAAAAACATGGAATGTGAATCTGGAAGGATTTCCAAAAGGGAGGAAATGAGCCGGTGGCCTCAAAAATATCCAGGATATTTAACTAGTTGCTTCAAACAATTGGCGGATTTTAGCTGCCTTTGGTTGCTGTCGTAGCACAAGGAAGCACAAATCCGTTTGTAGGTGTTAATTTGGCGTTAACACTGTTCAAATGACTCGTGTATCGTTCCCACAGGATTTTACGTAGTTTCCTCAAGATATCTGGAATAACAGGATGCGGAAAACAACCCCAAGACAATAGTAACCGGATGCCTAACCGGAAACTTCCTCACAACATCCACATTCTCGTAGATTGCCTTTCTCACCATTCATACATACTTTACCACTCTCACAACAACCTCCAAACAGGGAAGAGTGCCCAAACTCTGTACCTTTCCCTATCCGGACTTACAATATCCGACTGGGCGGATTAGGAACCGGAAGGAGTGCCCAAACTCTGTACCTCTTCCGGATCCAGTTTCTGGATCCCGTCACTCAAGTAACCAATGAAGTTTAGCCTCTGTATTAGAGGGGTCCGCGGTTGGCATTTAGGAAGGATGTGTTGAATCCTACCCTCCTCAGGATTATAGTGAATGGAGTTCCACTAAAAGAGAAAAATAACAAAAGACATAAAAGAAATAGGCTGCAAGTTCCTCCTCACAACTAATCCGGATTGCACTCCCAACTAGCAGGTCACTCAGGAAACCCCTACAAACCCCACATTACTACAATGACAGACTCATCCAAACTCAGTTCCTAAGGCTTAGTCTAGGAGCCAGATAACTAGGGGATCCTAACTGCATACACATCCTTCACTTCCGGTTATTGTAGGACCTCAACAACACGTCAATTGGCATGCGCCCACTCTCCTAGCAGAACACACCCAATCTAAGAGCGGCTTTCCCACACAGAAGTCTCCAAGTGACTGCAGCAGCTAGACGTCAATCCTAATACACCAGTAGCCTCAACCAAATCACTTCAATTTCCCGGAACCGAATTCAGACAAAGTCTGGGGGAGACACCTCATCCAAGCACCTGCAAACCCAGCTACCTCGCACTATCCAATGGTTCTAGCATTGCACGGCATACCAATCCAGAGTCAAGACTTGTTTAGACCAACTCTTAGAAAGTAGAAATCTGGAAATCAGATTGCAAATGAAAGGAAAAACAGAAGTAGGAACACCCGGGGCAACCAACTAACAGCCACCCCTAAATACCAACCCAAGGGAACCCTAAAAGCCCCAAGGGAACAAAATCAGAGGACAAGAGAATGCCAGGTGGCATTCCTTATCCACAAAAGTCACTTTCCTATCCACCCAATTGGACCCGAAAAAAGTGGATCTCAGATCCTGAAAATCCGGATCTGACTGACCAGGTGCATTCTAAGTCAAAAGCACCTTGCTAACTGCTTTCTACCTACTGGAAAGGTAACTTTCCACCTTTTCCACTAAGTCTGCACCTCAAAATTCTCTACCTACTCTACTTTCTATTCCTAACTACTTCTTCATCCGCTTTTGGGGGGAATCCGCACGCTTGGCGGCTCCCTTGCGTGCTGGCTGTTTCCTACTGGTGGAAACCTTTGCCGACGCAGCTACTTTGCCCTTGGAAGGCGTGGCAGCAATCTTACCCTTCCCCGCAGATTTCGGAGGCGTGATTTCCGCCGGCTCTGACGGTTCCGGTTCCCATTTCAATCCGGATTCCGAATCCGACTCCTCGTCTTCGTGCTCGCTCTGCTCTGGGGACTCGTCTTGGTCTGACTCTAGCTGAATGGGACTCTCCCTCGCCCGCTTCGCTGTAGCCTTCCTCTTCAATGTGCTAGGAACCTTGGGAGACTTCTCGGATACCTTGCTCGGAGGCGTCTCCTGATCCTGGTCTTCCGCTCGGACTTGCATCCGGATTTGGGATCCGGGTGTTGCCCCTTCTCCCACATCAAGATCAAGTCGGGAAGCTGCCTTTGGCGCCTGTGGAGTCTTCTCTTCCACTGAACCCTTTCCCTTGGACTTCCCAGAGTCAAGTAGAGAAGCCACTTTGAATTCGGGAACCGGGATTACACTTTCCTTACCCTGGCTGGCTTCCTTCCCCGTTTCCGGATCTGGATACAACCCAGCCCCTTGCAAAGCCTCCCTGATCTCAAACAAAGTTCTCTCCATCCTCTCACCAAACTCCACTAACACCTTCACCATCTTAGAAGCCACTGCCGGCCCTGCCTTATGCACTTCCTCATCAAATAATTGGGCCTTATTAAGCACATCGCCCAGAATCTTAATAGAATCCCGGATCCGCATGAGGGTTGTTTGGGACTCACCCGACAGCCTCCTAGACTCTTCTGACTTCTTCTCCAACTGATGTTGGAGATCCCTAACCTGAGTGGACAATTCCGCAATCCGGTTTTCCTACTTCCCAACATCCTGATTTCTGAGAAGTTCCTCTATTCTCTCACACAAAATAGAGGGGCTGATGTCTCCCATCAGTCTACATGCCTTCTGGACTTCCTCTCTTTCCCCACTCTAATCCTTTCGGATCCTCTCCAAATCCGCAATAACAATTCCTAACGGATCCTCCTTCCTGTCACTCGGCCAGACCGGATCCTCTTTCACTTCCTCAATCTCTGGCTCCTTTCCCTTCCTTGAAACAGGAACCTTCTCTTGCTTTCTCTCCTTCTCTGAAGACCCTGGTCCTTTTGAACCTTCCTTTCCCTCTTTCTCTTCCTCACTTTCCGATTCCGGGGGAGGACTGATGTCAAACTTCAGCATCACTAAAGCGGACTTGTACATAGTGGCCTCTCTATCCCTCAGCAAATCAAGAGAGTGATACAGGTAGAAGAGAAAAGAACTGAGGATGGTGGGTTTAGACTTTCCGGCCAAAGTTACTAACTTTCCTACATGATCCCGGATTACCATTCCCCAACTAACCTTCCGGTCCCCAGATAATGCCCCAAAGATCGTGTTGGCTATGGTGGTTGTAATCCGGGTTGGCCTTTCCGGATACAGAATCGGAGTTAGGAACTCAAGCACTCTCCTATCCCTCTTGTTTGCACATTCCGCAACTGTATACCCGTCCTTAGGATGTGGTGGTTTGGAGAACTTACCCTTCAAGAACTTGTCCGTCCTTGAGGCTCCTCCTTCTCCCTCCTTAGGAAACCCATATGCCTTCCTCCAAAGTTCCGCTATCCACCGGTTAGGAAGCGCCCTAACAGTCCGGCTCCACTCACTGGACTGATCCTCCATCACCTCCCGGACCATATCTTCGTCCTTGAGGTTCCATGGGTGCTGCAGCAACCCTAGGCAGCCAATCTGGGTCAGGTCCTCCTCCAAATAGGCGCGTTCCTTGGCATCCTTGGGCACCCCCGGAGTCACAAACTTTAGGTTCACAAAAACCGGATCCTCCACTTCCTTGGACTTCCCCATCTCTCACTCAGATAGGCGCTCAAGACTTCAAGACAGATTATCTCACCACAAAACCCTCAAACACAACCAACGCTCAAGGAAACCACGAGGCGCTCACTCAAAACCCTCTTCCTTCAAGTCGGCCGCGCGCCCTTCCGCGATACAGGAACCGGAAACTCTGTAGCCCTCAAAGACTGAAACTCCCACTCTTGCAACACAAAAGAGCTCTCAAAAACACACTTAAGAAACACCAAAACGAATCGCCACCAAATGAGAGTGACGACCCCTCCATCAGTCATGACCCCTTGAACCCCGGAACTAGCCGTTAACTAACAGTTCCGTGATTTCCGGATGTCCCACCGTTAGGGTTTCATCCACTTTCTCTCGACGGCGCTGCCTTTGCCGGTTAGGGTTTCGTTGGCTCCTGGACGACTGATGGTGGCCCTTGGATGACATCTGGACCCGTTCACGATCCTAGGGCTGAACCCCAGATCCTCAATCCGGTTCCGGATTTTCCTGGTTAGGTAAGGGTTTCTACTTCCCTTCCTTAACCTAATTATCCCAATTGGATATCTCCAATTTCCACCTCTTCCTAATCTTACTAACTTTCCCTATTCTTAATCAAAGAATCGAAAAATTTATCTAAGATTAGCTTCCTTATTCCTAATTCTATACTAAATATTAAAAACCTGTATTCTAGGTTCCCACAATTGCTATCCAATGGCTAATACCCGAGAAAACTAGAGTGACGACTGACGACCGCTGGTCATCAATCACCAATAATTTAAAAAGTAACAGTGCCGCAACTACAGGTAGCCAGGCACCCTTTAACTGGCCAACCCCTGCAACATTTGAGGGGTGCAGTGGCGCCTTCTATCAGCCCTCAAACTGCCGATCAACCACTCCCAGTTCTTAGTCCCGTTTCTTATCCCTTTAGGCCTTCACTGGTTAATTCAATCACACTGCACTAACATGCACTCTCAGTCTCCCACCTCTATCATCATTGTAGTTTTCTGACGCAATCATTTCCTCGTGATAAAGTCCCGTTATACTACTGTGCCGCTATTGTATTTGGAGCCCTGCCGCTACTATTGTATTTGCAACCTGCCGTTGCTGTATTGTTTGGAGCATTGTTGTTGTTGTACTATTGAGCCTTTAGTTGGAGCTTGGACTTCTATATTTACGCTTGGAGCTTGGATGTACAATTGAGTATTATTTTGATTCATTATTGTTATTGTCTTCAGCTCAAGTATTTGAACTTTTCCAAGCTTCAGAGAAGAACCTCTTACCTTATCTTTTGTTTTTCCATTATTCTTCACAGCTAAATAGCAGAAGAGTATGAGAGATATGTTCTTCAGGGTAGGCTCTAGCGGAAATGATAATGAATCCAATTCTTCTACACCTATCACACCTCCTAACAAGGAACTTAATGACATTGAAAAAGGTAATAAAGAATGGAAAGACTCTTGGTATGAACTATTTGATTGGGTTGAATTTAATCGTGATTTGAGAAAAGTTTTTTGTAAAACTTGTAAAGAGGGTGGAGGTAAATATGCATATGCAACAGAGGGTTCTACAAACATTAAAATTTCAACATTGCAAGACCATTGTAGGACTATAGAACACCGAAAATTAGCTTAGGCAGAACACGGGGGACAAAAGGCTTTACAAAAAGTTGTTGCAAATGCAAATCAAAGTTGTGATGATGCAATGGTGTCTCTTTTTAAAGCGACATATTTTATAGGGAAGGAAAGTCTTCCTTCTCACAAGTTTCCAAGTTTATGCCAACTCTTGCTTTCTTGTAAAGCTCCCATCACTGAAAAAATTTATCATGATGAAAAAGTGTGTGTGGAAATGGTGTTTGGACTTTCTTCTGTTGTTCAAAAAAATATTTAGAGAGAGTGAGAGATTCTAAATTTTTTGGCCTTATAATTGATGAATCCACAGATATCTCTGTGAAAGGACATCTTGTTGTTTTTGCTACATTTTTGGAGGCTAGTCTTCCTATAACTATTTTCTTAGGGTTATTATGAATTGAAGATGGAAAAAAGATTCAAAGATAATATTTGATACTCTTGTGGCCGCCATGAAGAGTTGGGGCTAAATCTCCAAAATTGTGTTGGATTTGGATCGGATGGAGCTTCTACCATGGTTGGAAAAAACATGGTGGTTGCATCAAGATTAAAAAAGGTGAACCCGTTTCTCACTTCAACTCATTGTATAGCTCATAGAACCAATCTAGCAGCATTAGAAGCCTCTAAGAATTAAACTTGTAAAGAAATGTCAAATGGAGTGGATTTTATGTTAAATACTTTGGTTGCTCACTTCAAAAAATCATCAACAAGAAAATGTGCCTTGCAAGCTCTTCAAACCAAATTAAATGATGCTCAAAGAACACTAAAAAGGTACCATAAAATACGTTGGTTGTCAAGTGGCAAGCAGTGACTATTTTGTGTGATTCTTTGGAATCAGTCTTGATTTATTTGCGTGATTATTCTTCAAATGATGATGCTAACATTTTTGACTTGTTTGCTAAGTTGCGTGACTTTAAATTCATTTACATTCTATATTTCTTGGCCGATATTCTGGGTCGTTGCAAGAAACACTTACCGGTTTTGGCTCAAAATGGTTCAAAATCAATGAGTCCTATGAGTCCTATGAGTCCTATGACCCTTTGAAATAAAAAATTTTAAATTGAAAAAAATATGGATAATTTGAAGAGCAATGAGAATATTATGTCTCTTGAAATTCAGACCTAAGAAATTTTTTCTCTAAATGTTATAGGCAATGGAAAATACAATGAAAATAGCTCTTTTTTCACTAATTTGGTAAAAATAGTAAAAAAATTCAAAAAATGAAAATGTCGAATCCATTTTTTCTTCAAGTAAAGGTCTTTCTTTTCCAACAAATTTCATCTTTGGAAAAAATAAATTTTATTCTCCACACTTGCACAAAGTCAACCACTTTGACGACATGTGGAGGTTGAACAATATAGTATTTTCAAAAAATATCTTTGTGGTATTGTGTAACTTTAGGTGAGGTCCTTTCATGCCAATTTTCAGCTCAAAATTTGCATTTTTGGGTCAAAAATAGGACTAAAACCCCCCAAAATGGCCAAGGTAGGCAGCCAATCAGGGGCAGTTTAAAAATAGTAAATTAATTTTTAAGAAATTGAAAAAATTACAAAACATATTAAACTTTTGTGTGCACCTTCATTCCAAATTTCAAGTTGATAGGGGGTACTATGCAAAAGTTATGAGCAAAAAACTACATGTTAGAGGTCAAGGGGACAAAAAATAGGACAAGTGTTTCTTGCAATCACCCTTCTACAAATGCTCTCAAAATTGTCTAAGATTTTTCAATCAAAACTCGTTGATATCTCTATCATTGGCTCTATTGTAAGAACAGAGATGGCAAGTATTAGAATGTGCTTTCTTGTTGACTGTTGTGATTTAAACCAAGACACATTTAATCCTAACACTGGTTTTCACATCTTTTCGGAATTTGGACCCCCAAGGGGTTACGTTCGTCGCTTGTTTAGTGAAATTAGGGGGTCCAAATTCCATAGTGTTGAAATGACTAGAGATCGTACTGGTGCTAACTTGGAGTCTGCCCTAACATTTCAAAAAAACTGTGCTGAAGTAGTTTGTTTGGCTTTGGAGGTTCAGTTTGAAAACAATGATGTTATAGATGCTTTCAAGATTTTTAACCCCATTCACATGCCTCATTGGCAAATTGATTTGGCTTCATGGGGAGTTGTGGAACTTGATTTGCTTTTGCAATAGTTTAGACAACAAAAAAGTGAAGAAGGAAGAATTTTTCTTCCTTTGGTTGATGGAGCAACTTGCAAACAAGAGTTTTTTGCTTTCAAGATGCAAGGGAGTACAAAGTGGATGGATAGAGCTTTTGCAAACATATGGGCTTCAATTAGTTGGAGTCCATTTTTGAAATTGAAATATCCTAATCTACTAACTCTTGTTGACATTGCTAAGTGCCAATGTGTGAGCACTGCTACGTGTGAAAGAGCATTTTTTTGTGCAAAATAACATTAAATAGAAACTTTGAAACCGTATGACCACATCTAATTTGGATAGTACCATGCAATTGGCGTTGGAAGGACCTGACAAAGACTATGACAACATTATTGAAGAAGCCATTATCTTGTGGAAAAATTCTTCTAAGTTTCGCCATTTGTATACAAGTCTTGAGCAGTATCTTGTAGGAGCATTAGAAACATATGAAGGAGAAATTGGTACTTCCTAAGATTTTTTTATTTTTGCAACCTTTTCATGACCATCCTCAACTCCATATTGCATGGGTTGGGAGGATCCTTGGCCTTCAAATGGTGAAGGGCTTTTGTCAAATTCAATTCGTGCTAAGGATGTAATATTAATTAGTACATTTATTTTCAACTTAATTTTCTCTATATTATAGCAATTTTGCAATTTTACTGGTGCCAATTTAAATTTAGAGGAAATTGGCTGGTGGAAAATTGGAATTGGAGGAAATAAACCAGTCATTTCCGTGATTTGAAGGATGCAACTGGTGCCTACAAAAAAAAACCCTGTTGATTTTTATAACAGGGGGATATTAGCTGGTATTAGGCCAAAAATTTCTCGAACACTGCTATGGCTAGCTAGTATTGTTGCTAAAGGTCATGATGTTCCATTTCTTTTACCACTAGATAGTCAAGGTTTGTTCATGTGCCCGCTGATCTCCTTCATATCAATTTGGATTCACCCCTTCTTCTATTGTCGTAGAGGAAAAAGTCCAAGGAGACTACGGTATTGTTAAGGAGTCTATTTTGCAGTTAAGATGTAGTAATCATGAAGGATTCTATTGGCTTCTTCCTACAAGATGTTATAGGGTTTACGATCTCCCGTCAGAAATCTAGCCACCTTCAACTAAAACACTAACATCTACTTCTGATATGTCCAAGGGTAAACACCCATTACCTTATTGTGTAAAAGTGGAGTCCCTAGATAGTGGATGCTCCAAGAATATAATTGTGTTTAATGCTAAACGCGAGCCTTTGGACTTGTCATAGAGTTGTCTAGCAATTCTGAAGACAAGATGCTAGTTAAAGCTCGGCAACCTTCTTCTTTAAATGTTCTTTTGCCATGTGTGGTAGATTCATCCATTCCCACTACCTTCTGTAGTACATTTAGTAGTCCAACATCGTTCGGGTTTTCTCGTCTTCTTCTTCCTTTCATCGTAATTCCTTAAGTGTATTAGAATGCCTTCGCAAATTGTCTTCAATGCTTGGATTATGGAATGAACTTACCCAAACTAATTTTGATGCCATTAACTATCAGAAGGTTCAATTCTTCCCAGCTAGATTCAATGGTAATGTTCTTTTTGAGCTACCACCTTGTAGTAGATCTATATATGGGGCTAGAGGCATAGAAGGTATGGATAAGCGGTATGATGGTCACACATGGTATCACACCATGACATCAAACATCCATAATGACCTAGGTTTGAAGTTTAAAAAGTTGCATTGTATCAGGCACTTGATTTGTGAAAATACAAAATGTAACTACCGCACATGAGCTTTGAAAAGCAATGAAATTAAGTGGATTGGGACCACTAAACATCCTTTTAGGATAGGTCAAATCCCTCCCCTTGACTCTACCGTGCTTTGTAAAGTCTGTAGACAACTTCCCACTTGTCTCAGTCTATGTAACTTGCAAATTTATTACGTACTTAGAATTGGAGATTTATCACGTGCATGCATCCATTTGGGTGTTCATTCACATCTAGTTGCTGATGGTCAACGTAAAGAGTCTCTTGAAGCGATAACTGGTCTACCTGCTAATGAAGTAGCTAGGACTCCAACAACCAAAACTTTTGCTATTACCTTGGTGGCAAGCAAAGAATTCCTTGATACTTTTCTTATTCATAATGGTCCTGAACCAAAGGAGATGCTTCATAGTGATGCGTTAGAGAATGTCATGGATAAATTCAAGCTCCTTAGCTCACCCAATGTGCACAACATCATATCCTCTTTTCGAAGCAATAACAAAGGTGGAGGCGAGATTGATCAAATTCTAGGCATGAAGGGACGTGCCAAAATGGAGTATATCCACAATAGTATATTTCCAGGATAAGGGCAAGACAAGGCCTATTTATTCAAGATGCTTGTGCATGGACCTGAAAGTGGAGTGGATCTTGTATAACAGATGGAACCAGGCGGCAACTTTGAGAATTGTTTTGTTATGTTTGATCATGTCAAAAGGGTGAAATTATGGACAACTATTGTTTGTCACGTTTATGATTCCACTTATTGTAAAGTCATGACCATTACAGTATGTAATATGTAGACTGAGGGCTCTGAAGGTCAGATCATTTTTTGGCATTGTCTAAATAAGGTCATGGTAAAAAATAGAGTGTCAAATTCTACCTTCAAGGGATTCATGTGCGATAGTGCTCAAACCAACTTTAATGCAATTTGCATTGTGTATGGGTTGGGGGATCCATCTATTCCTATGGTAGACCGTGAAAGGACTTGCTTGTTCTATTGAGCAACAAGTATGCACAAGCACACAGAGAAGTTAGTCGCCAGAGAGTTCCAAAAACAGCATATCCGACTTTGCAAGCAGTATAAGGATGCAACATCAATGCCTGAGGTAGATAAGATGTATCTAGAAATCAAATCTTGGTGGTATTCTTCTGGAGTTGCATCAGAACCAGCTATCCGTGAACTTGAGGATTGGCTAGCATTTTGGCACTTTCGATATCGTCAATGGGGTGCATTTATGGATACAATTTGATCTCTACACTAGAAGAAAATTGGCCAAAACGGCGTTTTTTTCAACATAACCATATCAAGTGGGTTATTTTGAAAACTGCGTTGTAAATGCAGTGAAAATGTAGAAATACAGAGATTTTGCATTTTTTTGCATTTTCACTACGTTTACAACACAATTTTCAACATAACCCATTTGACATGGTGTAGGCGCTTTATTCCCACCCTTGGAATAAAGTGTACACAACCGGGCTCAGTTCTATGAAATCTAGTTCTTAGTGGGTGTCTACCTACGTTTGGTCCAATTCTGCCTTCCAAGCAATGGATCTTCTAACCGCTACTCCTACTTCTTTCCTTGAAATAATTGCTTAAGGGTTTTCCCTCACTTATCTAAGAGTTTTTTGATAAGGATGGTCAAACTTCCTACTAACTTAGCACCGTATGGTCCTTGAATGATTCACTCAGTTTAATTACTCGAGCGTTTTTATTGATTGAGGCATGGAAGGATCCACTCAATGCATGTTTTTCCCAACTGGTGATGGTTCAGAATTGATTTCCTAATTTCTTGTTGATTGGTAATATTTTCTAATCTTGACTAAGCTTTTACTCTTGCTTGGGAATTACCGTCTAAGTGCTTTTACCTATCTCTGATTTGTTTGGTTTAATCCTAATTGCGGAGCAAATCCCAACTTCTAAATTCTAATTACTTGGAAATAATGGAAAAAAGGTTTTACAGACTTAGAGTGATCATGTTGACTTCAAAGTCTTCGTGTCCACCGAATAACTCCTCTTGGTGCATGAGTTCCACTTCCATTTGCACGTAATTACGGTATGTGGTGTGCCTTTGTGAGCCTTGATTCCTTGAACCTTTGGTCCTTCCTTCTTCCTTGGAGTGTCTCTTTTTCTTTCTAATTTCTTTTCCTTTCTTTTGGGTGAGGTTCCAAAGTCAACCTATAAAAAATCCTAATAAAATCTAAACTCTTATTACTAACTAAATGGTTCCAAAGTCAAACCTCCCTACAACTAAGCCTTTCAAAACTTTTCCCTAAATTGGCAAACTTCTAAATGGTTCCTAAGTCAAACTATTCTTCTTCTTGTCTTTTCTATTTGTTTTTTGCCAAACTAAAATATGGTTTCCAAAGTCAAAATGGCTCAAGATTCCATCATCTCTCTCCCTTCCTTCCTTCTAAACCACAATTGAGGTTCACTTCTCTATGATTCTAGAGTTTGGGAATTGTGAGAGAGTTGTGAGAGACTTTGAGTGAGTTGGTGTTGGAACTAGATTGTGTTTTGCAGGTTCAAAATTTGGGGAGCCTGGTTGCTGGAGGTCCAGTAGGGCTGATTTTGAAGTCCAGTTGTGAATCCAAGTTCTGGATGCTGGTGGGTGAGGCAGGTGGCCTTCCAAAAGTAGCAGCTTGGTCAACTCAGTTTTTGAACTTGTTAGCCTGGGTTCAGCCCCTGGTCAACTCAGTTTGACTCAGATTTTAGAGCTTGTTAGCCGGGTTCAGCCCCTTGGTCAACTCAGTTTGACTCAGATTTTAAGCTTATTGGCCTGTTCAGCCCCTTCTGGGTGAACCCAGCTTGGTGTTCAAACTCAATTTTCTAATTAATAGAACTCTGGACTCTGGATGGGTAGAAGGCTGTTCAACTCAGTTTGACTGTCCTAATTTTGTATTTGGACTACCTAACGGCTTTCTTTCTAGAAATCAAAATTCTATACTTCGAATCTCTCAATGTTGCAATGACTGGGCCGGTTGGAGGATCAACCGGTTTCTTTTTATATTTTGTGTCTAATTTCAAACAAAAGAATTCCTAACTTGCCTTTCTAAGCTTGACACCTGTTCCTTACTTTCATGCTTCAACTTGAAATCAAGAAAAAATAGTTTTCTTGTGAAAATTCTGTCTTAATGCGGATGGTGAGGCATGTATGGTTACCTCCCTTGGGTCCAGAGCCTGTTGGCCTGGCCTGAGTGGCCTTTAATTAAGAACGAACTGCCGACCTGGTTGCCGAGAGGCTGCTGCCGGAGCCTGGCTGCCGACTAGCTGCCGGCTGGCCGTTGGGCCTGAGGCCGGGACCTGGCTGTTGAGTGGCTGGCTGCTGGTGGCTGGGTCCTGGTTTCTAAAACAAACCACTTCTGGTTAATTTGGCGGTTGTTTGCCAAATCTTAAACAAAACCACAGGGTCTCCTTTGGGGACCCCTTAGCTAAACACAAATTGGAATAATTTAAGCTAAGGCTAAGAATCCCAATTTCTCACAACTTACCTTTTTGAGGGTTGTTGTTTACAAAACAAGTTCTAGGATGAAAGCTTCGCCGTCTTGGAGGATTTGTCTTCAAATTCTGGCAAAATTTCGCAAGAGCCGTGCTAGGAATTAGTTTTCTGGGGTTGTATCAACTCCAAAAATTCTCACTTGGATCACAATGCAATGGCTAGGCCCGAGGGGGATTCTCAATAAACCAATCCAGGTTGTAAATCCACCCGAAGAGACTAGTCACAAGGAATTATGATATCACAATGTGCAAAAGACTATAACTCCACGTGAACCCAAACAGTTAGCAATGATGCACTAATGAATTTCAAACACCACAAAGTTGTTCAAAACTCTATCAAAACACAAGTATAAAGGCCTTGAAGTGTACCAACAAGGTTGGTGAAGCTCTTGACCCTTGAATACCAAAGAAATCAAAGACTTGTAGTTGGTGTAGACTAAGAGAATGGAATGAGAATGGTATTGAAAGTAGCGTAGAATGATCGGAAAATGGCTATGGTTTTCAATTGATATTGATGCGGTATATGCGTATTGAGTTGATAATGGTGTGAAGTGAGGGGAGGGGGAGGCCTTTTATACATTTCCAAGGCCTCCTCCCCCCTCAAATTACTTGCTAAGTAATTCTAAAAAGTCAACTTTAACCCTTAAAAATCTACACTACTGCTGTGATCACTCTATCTTTTGGAGAATTGGTCCGATTGCCAAACGGACAACCCCAATGGCTTCAGAAGCCCCAAATTAGTCTAGGGAACCCCTACCCCTTACTTCCAAAACCTAATTGAGCTCAAAAGTTAGCATTTATGAACCGGTAAAAAGGGTGGAAAATCCATCTTTTGGAATTGATTTTTTCCAAAGGTTTTGACTAGCCAAGGTTGTCAGGAAGGTCCAAGAATGTTGGAAAAGAGTCTAAGTTGACTCAAATCGGACACTGTATGCTCCCCAAACGCCGGTCAACCTACCAAGATTTTGGTAAAACCCTAGAAAGTCGTTGCCGCCGCTGATTCTGGTACTTGCCGTTGTCAAAATGTCTTGAAATTTGGCGGGACGCTTATTTATGCTAAAATATGCTATCCTAATTTTTAGTAGGATTTTACCATCACCGTGGAATTTCCTACGAATTTCCAGTTGCCGGTGAAAGCAGTTGACTTCCCATGGAGCCATTTCTGTAATCCAGAAAATCACGAAACTTTTAGAGGATCTTCTAGGAAGCCCCCTGATGATAAGTGCAAAGTTCTGCTAAAAACATACACTGTCTAATTAAAGTAGGAATTGTACTAGGGTGGAATTAATTCCTCCGGGGAGGAATCATTCCCGTAAAGGAATCTCCACGAGTTGAGTTAATTCCTCCGGGGAGGAATCATTCACGTATAAGGGAATCTCCATGAATTGGCTTCGCTGTGACGTTCTTGAGTGACTATCGGAATCTCGTGGCCTCCACTTAGCCAAATTCCGCTAAGATTCCTCCTGAGAATTCCGATAGGGCTTCTTGGACTAAGTTGTCTTCCGACTATCAGTTCACGCTATCTCCTGGTAAGCGTGTACTATCATTCCTAATCACCTGATAAGATGTAGAAATTGACTCTAAAGAGTCTTTTAAGGCATTTTGTCGTAATTCTAACCAATTTCGTATTCCCACCGGGGATTGTATCAATCCTACTACAAACACTCTTTTTAGTTGATTTTTAACCATAATAACCCTAAATATGAGCAGTAAGCGAAAAAAAGAAAAATCCGAGGCCTGAGTGACAATGACGGCCTGACGGGGCTCACACATGGTTATGTTGAAAAAAACCCAGTTTTGGCCAATTTTCTTCTAGTGCTACTTTCATTGTTTGTTTTTCTATTTTTTATCCTGCATCCTAAATGTTTCAAATAATGACTTCATTTATTATATTTGCAGAAATTGGTGACAGAAGAATTATTTGACATTCCAACCTGCAATCTAGCAGAACAATGCACAACAAATGGATGCAAGCTTCAGAGAAGCATGCATCTAATTTGTTTGTTGCCACATATGATGATTGGGTTCAAGCCTTCATACAAATGACCAACTACAGGGCTTATCTTTGTAGGGACCCTTCTGAAAAAGGCCCTTCTAAAGAAGATTTGAAATTGAAGAGGGCTATAGCATCTGGAGATGGAAAAAAATTTGTAGATGTATTTAGTGAGATGCTTGGAGCAGAAGACATTTGCACTCAAATTCCGCATTTGGAGGGTGAAGAAGTATTTGGATTCAGCAAAAGGAAATTAGATCTTCCTATTGATTCCAAAGGTGATTCTCATCGCTGCGACAAAGTGAACTTCTCTCATCCTCGGGTTCAAATTAGGCCAACTATCGATAGAGTACAACTTGGATTTGGAGTTGAAGAAACTAATATAGTTTTATCCTATATCCAATTTGTTGTAGAAATTGATTGTAATATTGTAGAATGGCATATAGCAAGAATTTCACACAAGTCAAGGAAATAGTGTCATGCCATTCAAAAGTACTTACAAGCCAAATGCAAGCTATTGATTGTGAGGCATAGAATATCCATTGCTGCCCCTACTTATAGAGGGCAAAAGCGTAAGTATAAGGGCACAACAGTTCAAATTGAGGATTTTTGGTTTTGTGCAGACCAAATTGCACGATATATTATGGGACCTAAATGTTCTCATGTTCTTACACGACCTGAGATCCCTGAGATCTGGCTGGTTTGTATTGTCACCAACCTTACTCGTACTGAAATTATAGAGTTTAAAGAAGCTAAATTTTGCTTGCAGTCTAGCATTCCGATGTCACCGCGTTGGCTATTCATTTCATCTAAGGTATTCAAGCCAATGTTGTAGAGTCATCCTTGACCAGCACATGTTGACAAAATCCCTTCCATTCAAATTTCAAAATGACAAATAAGTTCATCGAAGCAGTAAGGCCTACACTGAAAATCACCGTGATCAATGGGAGAGTGCCAGGAATGTTACAACAAGTATAACTAGGGTGAATTTCCTTCCTTACCCTAGACTTGGTGCTATTATTACACTTTTGTTCAGTAGTGAACCTAATCAAAAGGTTTATAATATCACGCTTTCCAATTATCCATCTTGTACTTGTCCCCATTATGGAGGTATGAATGGAACTTCCATTGGAAAGCGTTGCATGTACATAAACTGCAAACATTTTTATTACATCTTTCGTTATTTCTACAAATTGGATTACAAGACAAACACATTCATTCACGTTCCTACCCGGGTGAATTCACGAAACACTTGTACTATTTTCTGTCACATGGCATGTGCTGATCTGTTTTTTGGCCATAACTTTTGTGTTTTGACTCGAAATGACTCGAAATTCATAGGGAAGATACTCATGACTATCATACACCTTACTTAATTTTTTCATAATTTTCAAAAATATTTGAAGATTAAAATAGTACTAGTGATTGAATGTCACATTTGGCAGTTTAGGGGGTTTTAGTCACTAAGGAGTACCTTTTTTCATGATTTTGAGCTCAAATTTGTATGAATTGTTCTTCTATTAGACTTCTATCTTTCTACAGAAGGGATTTTTGAAAAAGTTATTTTTGTGTAGTGTACAAGTCCACAAAGTGGACCTCCTTCTATGTTTTTTTGGAAACATGTAAAAAATTATTTTGGTGATTTTTTTGATGAATAACCATCTCCATAAAGTTTTTGAAAATGGAAAATTTTTATTTTATTTTTAAAAAAATATTCCTATTTTTTACTAATTAAAACATCAAAGTATGTATTTTCTTGAGGTTTGGCAAATCTCAAGTTCTCCTACTTAGAGATTTTTTTAACAAATTTCCTTCGGTGGATTTCTTCATCTTAAAGGTTTTTACATTAATCATATTTTTTTTAATTTAAAAATAATTTATCTAATTTTAAAGTACTCCCAAAGAAAATCAGCAAAACGCAACAAATAGTACAAGTGTTTCATGAATTCACCCACCCTTAGTTTGGATGAAGTTAAGCAAGTGCTTGTTGCTACCAGAATCATCAAGACGTGTGAGTGAAGTTAGCAAGCAAGTTAGTTGATTAGTATTAGCATGATATAAAGTAAATCTATAGTAGCGATATATTATCTTCAAAATTTTCATATATGCAAAGTACTATATTCATATTTTAATATGTATTCGTTGTTGCAATGAAACAATATTTTATTATTTGTAGGATGTGGAATTCTTTTTTATATTTTCATTTCATTTGTCTTTTTGTCAATTTTAGAATTCCCTTTGGATTAATTATTCATACTCTCACTTTATGAGTCTACTCTAGGACAACCTTTGAAAACATGATATAAATTTGTATATAAGATTTGAACTTGCAATAGCCCCAACATTTCTATGCTTTTAAATCCATGGTCATGGGTCTTGCGGCAATAGATCATATTTTCTAAAAATAATAAACTTTGTTGAAAAAACATCAATCTTTTTTACTTTTTTACTGAAGAAAATCAAAAGTTGTATCATAATTCAAATTTGTAGACTTTAGGCTCACACAATTCTTGCTCAACGCTTACATGCTCACATGCTTACATTCTTGTAGACTCATGTTCACTACTCATAGGCTCACGCTTACATGCTCACATGCTAGCGTCGTTGCCTCAAGTCCCAACAATTTTTTGAGAATCATGGAGGTTTTCAATGAATTGTACCACTTTGAATTTTTTTTTTTGCACATGTATATGTTTGAATTTTTTAGTTTTAACTATACAAAAGTAAAGATTAATTTATCTAAAATGTATAGAATTAATCATGGAAAATGTTGACTATTGGATTTTTAGGTTATAAAAATTTTGGGTGATCAACTTTATAGGCAAAAAATGCAACTTTGGGAGAATTTTTTTAGTAAAGAGATGCATAACACTTTTTTACCACCCCCACTTCTCCCCAAAATTGTCTTGGAATATGACGCAAATGCAATATCTTTTTTTTAAATTTGAAAAATAAAAAACTCCTTGAAATTGGTTAACATTTTCAAATAGGAATAGAGATTCAAAATTGACCAAATTGGATCCTAAAAAGTTTTGAAAGATTTATACATGCATTAATTTTTTTAATTTAATAGTTGATATTATTGGGTATTATTTGGAACATCTTCAAAAAATTTGAAATAATTCTAATTATTCTCTATTCATGAATAATCAAACTAGATTGAACCTTTTTTTTTAATTGCTAAAAATAAAATTTTGAAAAAACTTTCTTCAAAATCTTGGTATTTGAATAGAGTCTAGACTAGAAATGTCCCAAAAAAATGGGTTTTTTTCATCTCTATTACTCACTTCATTGGAAAAACATTATATTTGTTCTCTTTTTCTATTAGACTACATTTCCTAAATAGAATTTGAAATACTTTTCACATTCAAAATTTGAAAATTTGAAAATGAAAAAAGTATGTGAACTTATTATTTCACAGGATCCTAGTTTACAAAATATTGAGATTTGTTGCACCCTATTGAGAATTTGCCATATTGAAAATTTGAAGAAGACACATTATGTCCTTTTGATCCTTGAGGATTTAAATAGTATATAATGGAAAGAAAACTAAATTGCTAATAATCTTCACATAAATTTGATGAATATGAATCTCAACAGAATGAATGAAAATGAGCTCAAAAATCAACAATATGTATTCCTTAGAGGTTTTATTCAATTTTCTTGAAAGTTGAATTGCAAACATAATTCTATTTGTCCTATTACCATTCTTATTTGCATTCAATTCATTTTTCTAAAATTATTCATTATTTCTATATATTTGGTATATAACCATTAAGAAGTTAGTAGTAAACAATATTTCATTTTATTAATTTTAAAAAAACTATATAAAAAATTAATAAAACAATGCATATTAAATGTTTTTATATTATGAATCAAAATATTGATTGAAATTTTAATTTTTCAATTAAATTGTTTCAGAATTGTAAGTATATAGATTTTCAAATATAATAATCATAAAGCACTTATAATTGTTAGTAAAGAGACACTCTTTGCATTACAAGTGACAACCATATAGAAGTTTGGAGGTTCTATTCTAATTTTGCAACTTTGGCAATGAAGATGCACCCTTTACATCCATGATATGAAAACCTATAATGAATGGTTGCCAAGACCAAGCTTTAAGAATTTGCATGCACCTTTCATTGTCACTCTATACATCTTCTATTCATGTCCTTTCATCATCAAAACAATGCAAACCAATACGTCAAATAGGATATGGAACTACCCATGGTGTATATTATTACATACATTAGATCCTTGATTTGGAGGCTTGTGCATATGATTAGTGTGATTTGTACAAAAGAAACCATTATAGGCAAACAATAGATCTTTTTTCCTCTTGCTCTAATTAGCCTCAATACCTAGAGATAATTGGCTTAAATGTGTAGTATGAAAACATTGAAGATGGTCTCAACTTGTGGACGTAACAAAATCATATAGAAAAGTACTCTTATCTTTGTCTTTTGTTCTTAGTATTGCCACTATTCAAGCTTTAATTAGAAAAAAAAAATCACTTTAGAAAAAAAATCTCAATCTTAGTAAAGACTCCTATTTTACAATAATTTTTTTGCCCGCCGCTTTTGACACCTATGCTTATCTCCTATTGCTTATCCTTCTAAAAAGTCATATCCATAAATCTCCATTTCTCCACTCACCAATAAAACTTTTCATTGTAACAACATCAACTAATGAATGCAACTAGGGGGAATTCTAAACTTATTATTAGAGCAAAGTTCTACAAAAGTGAGCTTGATACTAGTAGAGGATTCTAAAACAAAAAAGAAATGAAAGAAAATATTAGAAAATGGTGGAGCTTAGCTTGAAGCTTAGTTGCATCAAAATAACTACTAAATTCAAATTAAGAATGACAACAAAATAGATATGATAGTTAGCCACTTACATATTCACTCTAATAAAGATGAAAGTTTTAATAAAGTAGTTGAATTTTACTATAATTAGATGAAAATAAATGCATAATATTGAAGTAGTCAAGTAACAATCAATTTATTTATTGTTTGAATCACATATAAAAAATAACATTCTTAAGACTAAAACTTACTTTAAAATTAAAGGATTAGATTGCATGTGTACACTACAAAGGCAAAAATTCAAAAGTCCTCAAGTAAGGGGATTAAACCACATAGAAGATAAAAGGAACAAGTAGAAAAAACATGTTGAGAGAAACAAATTCTTAGTGACAGTTGTATTTTTTGCTATGTTAAAAGGTCAAATTCAATGCAAGTTTGCATTGATTTTGACATTTTCATGTACCTCAAAATACAATAGTCATTCAAATTTATTTTTCCTCAATATATATTTTAAGGCATTTATAAAGGATTGCAAAAACCGTCAAAACATTTGTGGTTTGGAGCTTATTGAGTTGAACCACATTGAAGATGAACATACCATTGTGAAGGATGACAAAAGTCCTCAAAACAATTTTGTTGCTTGAAAATTTCATCCCTCCACTCATTTGGTTTCAAAAAGATCTAAGTGATTTCTTGATTCTACTTTATATATGTCAATCTCAAAATCCCTAGAAGTCATCACCAAATATTAGCTAAACCAATTTTGACCTAAATGTTGCCATTAGAATAATTAACCTAGTATCAACTGATTATATTGTTTACAACTTGTATGCAATGAAAATAAATATCAATTATTTAGATTTTACATTATAAATTTCAAATCAACTTTGAATATAGTAAAGTATTTAAAGGAATTTTTTTGACTTAGCACTAACTTTTCAATATAGATAGCATTCTGATATTGAAGTATTTCACTTCAAAAGCATTGGCTCAAAGAACCATTGAAAAACAAATTTAAGTTGCATATTTTTACTACCAAAGTACCAATCTCTTCATTACTATTCTACAAGACATTGTTGAAAAGCTACTTCAACACTTGCAAAATATTGATGTAAATAATGCAACTTTCTCCACAATAACATTATAATTCACCAAATTCCAAAAGGGACCTATTTAATTTGAAGAGAACACAAGTACCTAGAAAAAAATATCCTTCCAAAAGGTGTGGTCACGTGGTGACTTGACTTTCATGGTTGACATGAAAGACAATTGAGGAGTTAGGACGTGCTTCAAGTATATATATACTTCAAGGTATCTTCAATAGTGTTTTGGGACCTTCATACACTGTTACGTATGTCAAGACAACTCAAGAATGTTTGGATTACTCTATGAGTTGCTCCATTTCCCAATACAAAGTAAGATGTTTCACTCATTTCTATTAAAATACATAGCTACTATGCTAGAAGCATTGGCCCAATTTCCAAGTTGCAACCTTCTCAAACATCTGTGCATTTTACTATACACTATTAATACAGTCTTGTTCCATTTGTCAATGCAAGGTGTTCTCTTCCATTGGTTGAAGTTGGAGCCCATAAATAAACCTCCGTACCCGCGTGAAACTCCGCCTTTTCAACTGTTGGGGCTGCTACGATCCCACCCAATTTATCATTGGGTGCACACCTTCACTCACGGCCGGTTCTTATCAGCAGCCACCCACCAATGGCGTCTTGAAAACACTCAAGGACTATCTGAAGCCGTTTGTCGTCCGTGACTACCTTTTTAAGGTATAATGGAGCAATCATGCTTGAGCTCGAACTGGAAAAGCTCTGATTCTCAGAGCCCCAGCTGGAATGGAACCAAGACTGGACAATGGGCGTGAGCGAGCGCTGTCAATTTGGTTTTCAATTGACGGCGGTCATGTCCACGACTCCCCGCCCCTCGAGCCACATGCTGTAAGTTGTGTCCATAGGTGCATCAACTTTACTACTTCTCTTCTTGTGGAGCTACGTTTGGCAATACCCTACACGAAGGTGAGATCCCGCAGAAATGAAGTCATCTTTGAAAGAAAGGGGGGAGTGACACGTGTCGGTTTGTGAGTGGTTTGATGTGGCATGGACCCCTAAGAATTTGACGTGGAAACTCAACTTTGGCATTCAGGTGCCAGATCGGACATTCACGAAGAGTAACATGTTACAAACCAAAGAATCAGCAATTAATCATTCATTTGATGTAGTGGTGTGCTAACTAAGGTAGACCACCTAATTTCATATGCAACCCATTTCCATCACCCTATATTTGGCCCCATTTCCACCCATTCCACTATCCAAATATGTCTAGAATTGAGCCAATTCCGTTTAAAAATATGACAAGACTAGTGCATTTATGTCATTTAGGATAATGTGGCAATAGCTGATTGGTGAATACCTAGATGCTTATAGGGACATAAGAAGGTGGTTATGAGTTGTTATTAGGGCGTCCATGACCTTAGTCAAGGGTACTTTTGTGATTTAGGGTTAAAATCACAAAAATTACAATTTTGATCAAAAAATTATAAATTCTATTTGGGTTGGATTCATGAATCATGCCCACACCTCTAGAAAATATGTGTCGCTCTTGGAATTGGCCCCAAGATAGTCATATTGCAAATCAAGGTGGTAATATGTTGGTCTACCTTACATCTCCATTGAGCAAGTGAGCCCTTGGAAATTAATCTTGGAATCGTCTCTTGTGTCGTTCATCCAAGCCACATGTGGCTGGGGGTTGTTGTATTTTAACCTTGGCAATGAAATTCCATTTCATTTGTTTCAAAAAAAAAATTAATCTTAGAATGTTGACAAGGACTTTTGATGTTTGATGGATGACAAAGAATCTTTGTATGTAGGATACAAGTGCAACTATTCATCCTCCAAATTTTGAGCAGAAAGAAAGATCTTCCACAATACTTTGAGTTCCAATGAGTGCTTTTGGAGTTCATTAAACCATTGATTCCCACGATATCAAAATGCATGATTTCAGGGTCACCAGGGTCCATCCTTTAAGAATCAAGAACTCAAGCAGACCATGCACTATGGACCTGTTCAACAAGTCCCCAGGCATTTTCTTGGTGTGGTAAATTTCCATTGTGGCCACCCACGGTACCCACCCAATCTGCTGATTGAAGCTATAACTTAAATTGCATGGATGGTGTGCATGTCTGCCTGCAATTTCTTTGAATTTGTTTTTCCATACAAAAAATAACTTAAGCTTTGTGTATGGGCTCATTACTTCTTCATTGTGGAGCTAACTTCCATTTGGTAATAACATGCAAAAGATCAGCAACTGATCATCTGTCTGCTGTGGCAACACGACACCCACATCCCAAGCCAGTGAGCGAGCACTTGGAAACTGAACTCGCGCGGCTGGGCGGACCACTTGAACAAGTCTCCAGCCATTTCTCGCCTCTGTTAAAAAGGATGCAATTAAAATGCCAATATGGTAAACTTGGATGGCCGCCCAGCCAGCCAGCCACTGCAAGGTGATTGAAGCTGCTGGGGTGTGTGGTGGGAGACTCTTGGAGTTTGTTATTGTTGTTGCCATGCTGGGCAACGAAAACCAAGGATGGATTAGGGCTTACAGACACTCTGTGTGGCTGTGTGGCTGTCTGGTTGGTGCGAGGAGCTTGGCCATGTGAAATCAGACAAGGTTTGTAGCTGGAAATGCCAGCGAGAATCAAATCAATGGGGGGCACTTCTTCCCTTCCATTTCAGGGGAAAGGCCAAAGGATGGGATGGGATGGGATGGGATGGTCTCGTCTCTGTGGAAATCATGCTCTTTGAAACCATGGAAATGACCTATTTAAAAAAAATTCAAAGGTAGGAATTCATTGGAGACCAAACTAATATTTATGACCTCCCTTTTTTGTATAAAATTTCAAAGATGAACAATGGCATGTCTGTCTTATATGCAAGAATTCTCTGTCATCCAGCTGATGTTTAGGGTCTACAACAACATTACTAAGCTAAAATGGTTGCAATGCGTAAGGAGTAACAACACTAGTATGTGAGCATAGAAGTGTCAGCCTACAAGCCTTGAATCTAAGTATAAGTAAGTATCCTACAATCATTGAAGGTGTTTAGAACAGAAACACCTATAATATAGGTGTTTAGAACATAGATACACTATAACCATTGAGGTGTCTATGATATAGATACCTATACTATAGGTGTATAGAATTCTAGGCTTATAGATTCTTACTTTCTATACTCACATATTAGCAACGATGGCGTAAAGAGGAGATGATTGTAAGTAACAAGGCATTGATGATGTGGAAGCCCAAGGAGGAGGTGCATTTTTCTTGCGATTTTTGAATGACAATGGCATTGTCTGATGTAAATCGATACAAGAAAATCAACAAAATAGGATGAACATTCAAGATGAATATTGAATGTTGGACAAAAAAATCCTATTGCTTGATTGTGCAAATATAGTTATGTGATCAAACATTACACCTTGATTGCGGACCAATACTAGCCCACAAAGTGAATGGGTGATTTGCTTGGCGGTAGTTTATATGAGGGATGGAATCTATAGTGAGCCTTTCTAAAGGCATCAACTTAGTTTAGTTCATGTTGAAGAAGAAATAGTGTAAAAGCTCTCATACCATTATTGAACAAAGAGCAAAAACATGAACAAAGAGCAAAAATAAGAACAAGATCAAAGGTTAGGTAGTAAATGAGTTTTGTTGATTTATGTTACATATACATTAGTATTTTGACAAGTTCCTACTTTACCTTTGGATCAAATTTATTACACCTTGTATAGAATAATTTATTTTTAAAATAAAAAATGAATTTGGGAGTTATTTTGATTTAGTACATGAAATTGCAAGTTTTTTCAAATTTAGCTTTTTGTGATATTTAATATTTCAACGTGAATTTTGATCCTAAGCTCTATTATTTGTAAGTCATTGAGCTTTCTATTGTTTAAGATTTTCTACAGTGATATAGCACAAGAGGATTACATTCTTATCTTTTTGCAATTTGCAATGATTTTTTGATGAAAAGTCTTGAAATTTGTATTTGGAAAAGTTGTTTGAAAAAATCTTAAATTTTTCATGAACTTTTATTATTTTTATTAATATTTTCTACACTATTTAATTATGCCACCTTACAATTTTTGAAAACAGTCATTATATACCATACTTAATTATAAATTTGAAGTATTCTTTAACAAATCTGACCCTACTGTAAGGTACTCTTGTTTCAAGTTTTTGTTCAACATTTTTAGAATCAACAACTTAAGATTTTGAACTCATATTTAGAAAAAAACTTTGTAAACAAATTTAACTATTCACCTATAGAACTTTTGTCGTCTAGAAAAGCCCTTGGAACTTATATGTTGTCATTCATCTAGACTTTAACCTCAGAGTGCTAAAGACATATGAGGGTTTGACAATTATATACTAAAGTAGTTGGCTCTAAAGTGCCTTTTATCTACAAAGCAATTATGAGACAATGATAGATTTTTGCTTTCTTCAACACATCAAAGTGTATATTTTAGGTGGTTGCATTTAGAGATCATTGTGTTGTTTCAACTTCAAAAATTTGCAACAAAATTTCGCAAAGGTTAAAAAATCAATGAAAGGGCTTTGGTTCAATGCAAGGGTTGCTATTATGTGAGCCTAAAAATGTGAGCCTAAAAATGTGAGCCTATGAGCCTTAAAGACTATTCACCTACAATATAAGTGTCTTTATTAAAGAAATCTTCTACAATTATTATATATATATATATATATATATATATATATATATATTATAAATACTTATATTATATGTGTTTATGTTATATCACCTTCAATTGTAGTTGTGTGTGTGTGTATATATATAATGTGTAATATGTAATATGTGCGTATTCAAAGCTCACGTGCTCATGTAAAAAAATGTAAAAGGTAAAAAAATATTTTACCTTTATTGCTCATGCTCACATTTTTTTTTGACATCCTGCTCACATTTTGATGCTCACATTTTGATGCTCACATACTAGCACCGTTGGGGTCAAGGCCGATTCTATTATTCTTCCTCCAAAAATATACTGAAAATTCTTTCAAGGAATCTAGTTTCCTTGAAAAGGCAATCAACTCTTTAAATGGTTGCTTTAAAAGCCTCATAAGATACTTAAGCTTACTTCAGTTTGGAAATACAGTGGAAACACTCAAAAGTATCCGAATAAAGAATTCAGCATGGTTGGAGGCATCTTTTTCTAAAACTGATATTTTTCTAGTATTAGCGAGAGAAAATCATGAATATTAAAAAAAAATCAAAATTTTCGGAATCAATATGTAATTTTTACAATTTTTCAAAGAGTTGGCTCCCTAGACCACTGGAACTGTCCTACAGGTGTACCCTAAACTGAACTCTGCTGAAATCAGTTTTCAGTGAATGAAAATTATGCATGTGTCTTACAACTGCGTCAGCAAATTAGAGTTAAACGCTTGTCAGACACTTTAATGAATGCTCATGGACAGATTTAGTAACACTCTAAAGACCAAGAATAGGTACACGGACGGAAATGGGTGTTTCTTGCTTAGTGTATCCATTTCTTGTCGCAGCAGCTCACCTGCCAGCCACGAATTTAGCAGATTTCGAACGAACCCGAAATTAGAATTTCAGGTGTGTAAAACAAAAAAAACAAAACACCGAAATTAGAGAAAGTTCAGTTGCCATCCAAAATTTCTTTAGAAAAATTTGAAAAATAATAAGAAAGTTGTCCATTCAATGGATGCCCTGATTACCCTGGATTACCCTGGACTACCGGACCTCCCGGTGCCCCCTAGCAAGTAGGAGGAAAAGCGCTGGCTGGTTGCCATTGAATGCGTAACGGAATCCCGATTCTAGGGTCAGGTGCCAATATAAGTTTATTATTTCCTATCCCCGGGCCACATTCAAACAAACCGGCCAAATTCTTCCTTGGATTTTATGGGTAGAGTTTGGCGGCCATCCAAAAAGTTGACGAAGGTTTTATCTTGCAGTAGAGGTCTCCTTTATTTGTGTCCAAAAAAATAAAAATAAAAAAATTTAGCGTAGGAAACTAGGAATGTAGGATAGTGGCGCCTTGCCTAATTTTAGTTTCCTTGGTGTTTTTTTAATAGCCCACACAACTGCCCAATTTATGGTTGTTCCCACCAATGGGGAACTGACCCTTCCCCCTTCCGAACATTCCCCAACAAAAGTGTCAGCTAGAATGTCTCTGTGCTTCAATTTCCATGGCGGCAAATGGAAAGGTGCCACGGCCACCGGTAGCAACTTCTTTCCAGGGCCGGCTAATGCACGGCCATGCAGATTTTTGGTGGGGCTGCCCACCGCCCTACGCAATCGGACGGACCGACGGATCACGGATGCAGCCAGAGTCGGCTCAGTGAGCCAGTCTTTCCGTCCTATCACCGGAGTTCAGACTCTTGATTTTTTCTGTATTGTAAATTTTTCTTATAGATTTTGAGTTTGTAGGAAGTGAGTTTCCAAAAATTGAATAAATAAATTTGGAATCAAATGAAACGGAGGTCATAACATTCAGTAGCACGTTGTGGCTCTGCCTTCTCTCTACAGTGAAGGATGTGGCATATTCCACACCCAACAGCTTCTCCATCCTCCATATGTCCACTTACTTCAGTAGTTACTGGTGAAACATTGTTGGAATGTTGAATATTCCACACCCTCTAGAAGGCATAGCCACCCAATGCTACTGAATGTTATGGTCGTGAGTAGGAATTTAGGAGTTCAGGACTTCAGGGTTAAGTTCTAGGTAGAACCGTCTGTAACCAATCATTTAAGGTGTTGTAGACATGATCAGGTGAAGTACAAGGTAAAGCAAATATTTTCAAAGATGCAATGATAAAAATGATGGGGATTGCAAAAACTTGGTAATTTTATCACATGAATTGAAAATACTATGAATTTTGAAAGGCAAAATGTGCATTGGACCCATTGCCAATATGTGGATTCTTCTAATTCCAATCACATTAAAAAATATTTTTGTATTCACTCTTTCCTACTTTCTTGCACACTACTTTGGGACATGTGCCATGAACTTTTAGTCCCAACTTTGAAAAGGAGAAAAAAAACATTCCAACCTTGATTAGAAATACATCCATCCACATGTTGGCTATAGGGGGCCAATTGCTTATGGGTGGTTCTACCTTAGTGCGCCAAACTAAGTGGCTAGCTGAGGGTCGAGGTGAATTGGCTCCCTTGCTCAACCACTCCAAGTAATTCCAGAGGTGTAAGTAAAACAAAAAGCCCCCTATACATAATGATCGTCTACCACCAATATATTAGATATGACAACATCAAGGTAGTCTGATCTTGCACCAACCTATCAAGAGTTGATTGCATTCGGAGGTGGGGGGAAGAGAGAGAGGGAAACTCCTTGAAACAATTTTTAGTAAAATTTCTTAGGAAGAAAACTGGAATTAGCATCAAATCCAAGTTATTTCCTATTTTTTGGACCTTCATGGAATTAGTTATGAATTTTTGAAGTTGAAATACAATGGTCACTAAAAGTAACCATCTCCTATATGTACAATGTAGGTACATGGTACAATGACAAAGCTAAATGAACCTTTGTCATTACAAGAGTCTTTGACCTCCAACAAATTGTTTCAAGGTCATTCCTTGAAATTGTTTCCCATGTTGTAGACTAGCCATTGTTGGTGTGGATTTTTGAATTTTTGAATTTTTAAATAGTTAATCGATTAATTAATATTATCTCACATGGCAATCTCTCAACTACATCAAATTCTTGATGTGGCAATGTTTCCAATGTTCCTACTGTTTGAGAACTCACACTCAGCTTCCAAAGGCTCAAACCTCCCCTATTTGCTAGTGATTAGTATTGGAACAAGTTCACTTCCAAAGCCCCCAATGTAAAAAATAGTTGTGCTAGGTTTCCCATTTTGGGGCAAGATACTAGAAATCATCATGGAGAACACACTCCTATTATTATCCCTTTCTAACATTACAAAAAATTTGAGAACTTATTAGGGTTAATTGTAAAGTTCCCTTGAGTTTGTACAAGGTTCTCAAAAAAAAGTTTAACTAGGAATGAGCTAAGTGAGCCCATTGTGGGCAAATTGTAATGGTGTTGTACATTCAAGTTCTATAATGTCACACCACTACTATTATTTGGCCCACAATGGGCTCACTTACCTTTATACAAATAAAACACAACACAAAACTCCATCAAAACTCCATTTTAGCACTTCAAGAAGTTTTGTTATGAAATTGTTTGATCCATTCATTAGAAATTGCAGAAGTAAAATATGAAGTCTAACTTACCTTATACATCCCCCTACAATGCAAGGAGGTTAAGTGAGTTGGCAATACACTAGGCATTTTTTTGATGATTTTTTAGACAAAGATAATTTTTAGCTAGAAATCCAAAAGATGAAAAGTTAGAAAAATTCAATTATCACAATTGTCTTTGTATTAAAAAAAAATCTGAATTATTTTGCTAATCACAACAAGACAAACTTCTCATTTTATTATCATTTTATTTATCATAGGCAAGTTTTCCTTACACGAGGAGCTCCCAGTTGCAAACCATAAAGATTAGTATAAGTCTATGAATCATCCATGGTATATGCATATGTACTTCATATACTTATCTGTGTACAGTGGGATATGATTCATTTACAAATTTTTGTATATTGGCAGTTTTCATAAGAAAGTTTGGAAACTTGAGTAAGTCATATCATGCTAGATCAATCCTTTATCATCATACCTTATATATATATAAAATGCAACATATTACAATAGGTGTTTTTTATACATTATCTACCATTTTA
Organism: Thuidium tamariscinum; assembly: GCA_947034885.2. Taxonomy (NCBI): domain Eukaryota; kingdom Viridiplantae; phylum Streptophyta; class Bryopsida; order Hypnales; family Thuidiaceae; genus Thuidium; species Thuidium tamariscinum. The sequence continues at coordinate 37,524,700 of OX344750.2, forward strand.
TAGAAACGCCTTTCACTGAAATCACTACTTGCATTGAGCATGTTCAGAAGTTCAAAATGAACATTTGTAGTTGTTGTAGAAATACTCATCATCTCATACCACTTTATTTCTTGCTTATTCTTCAACTCATAGCAAAAAGTCTTTGACTATCTTTCCAAGGTTTACTATGGAATGGTAGGTAATAAATTGAAAAATCCAAATTGTTGTAAGATTTTCAATAATTCATTTTGTACTTGTTATGAAGTTGAAGTTCACTTATGATGCAATTGATTTTCAACTCAATTTTTTAGTTTTAAAATTGGTTCATTTTTTAGCCTACTAAAGCATCTTAAAGTTGTTTAACTTCCTAATGAAGTTGATTCAAAAATTCATAAATGAGTTGTAAGGTAGCCTACTATACAATACTTAGAATTAGTGCTTCATATCAATTAGTGTACCATGTACTGTTACCACAGTCAAATCCAAAGTAGAAGTAATTTTCTAATTTTTTTAATCAATAAAAACTCTAAAATCCAATAACTTTCTCACCCTAAGTCGGAATGCCATGAAACAAAGCCCATGCATCCTTCTTTGTTGAGGCCTTTCCAACTAAACCAAGCATGCTACCAAGGGACTTATAGTTCAAGAGATGTCAATATGACAAACAAACAATAAAAATAAAAAATAAAAAACAACTTGTCTTAAGGTATATATACTTCATAGACTTGTATATTTGCATTCATAGATATTTTGTTCAAATATTTCATATTGATATTTCATACACTACATATCATATACCAATGCATATAGGACACAAAGACAAAAAGAGGTAGTTGTCATAACTTTGGGTCCATGGTAAGGTAACTACACGTAAAATTGATTGAATAAGTATGAATAGTTTTCATTATTATATTAAAAAATTATTTGCAAGGTCTTCTTGGTAGTCGAAGGAGATTCTACATTCTTTTAGGATGCAAATTTTGGATGTAGTATGAATAAACTATGAATATTCAAAGTGCTAGAAATAGGTGTTTCTAAAATTGACTCTAGTCTCTCATGAATAATAGGAGACAAGTTTGTTTTTTTGTAGAATTTGCTAGATTTGTCGTAATTTTGACCTATGCTTGTCTATCCCTTCCAAATCCGACTTACGCAATGAGGTCAAAATGGGGGACACTAGTAAAAAAAACTTTGGTAGGAGTACATTTCAGACTAGGATCTCTAGGGGTTGATTTTATAGAAGGGGATCAAAATTAGGTCTAGTTACCTTAAGTGAAAATGTATCTAACAATTGCAATTGCAATGCCACTTTCTTGCTTGTGAGGGATGGTTGGAGTGAATTGGTCTCCTCAGTCACAGGGCCCCTCGAAGTCATTCCAAGGGTGTGAGTAAATAAAAAAGCCCCCTACTTGATACTTGAAAATTTTACCTTACCTAACCCTATCTAGCTAATTTAGATCTTGTGATTGCATATATGAATTACACATTTTCAAATTTTATCATGAATGGAATGATAAAAATTTCAGCATTTTTCCGAGGGCCAAGCTAGGAATCAATTCCCCCTTTCCCTAGAGACTAGCCTAATCCTTGAACACCAACATGGACGTTTAGCATCCGATGGATGATAAAAAGTCTTTTGTTGTGGGATAGATGTACAACTATTCATCCTTGATATTAGGGATGGGAAGGAAAAATCTTTTACATTATTTTGACTTCCAATCAGGGTGGTTTTTTTGCACTGTAGATGAACAGGAAACAGCCTTGCATGCCCTCCCAGCAGAGGGCACTATTTGGAGGGGGCCACAAACAGTGGCGAATGCCCTCGAATCAAATTTTGAATCTGATAAATCGCCAGAAAAAAAACCCTGCTTCCAATGACTTCCAATGAGTATATATATTTGATTTATTCAAAATAATAGATGTCCCATGGTATGAAAATGTGTGATTTGCATGGCCACCAGTCTGTCCTTCAAGGGTTATACCTGAATTTTGGCCCATTTGCCTTGTGTGGCTGGGGTACTGTAGTAGGCCATCCGCAGCAGGCACACCACTTGGATGTGTTACCGGATGTGTTGGATCTTGTGACCCCCCACGGCCCCCAGTCACCCAGTTGACCCAGTTGTATGCAAATCCAGTTGGGTAAGCTTAATAATCTCCCTCACGATCGCTCCCAGATTGGGGCTTACCTGAACAGCATCCACTGGACCAGATCGGATGGTATTTCCTACCGTATCGGATTTGGGGATCCAACCAAAGCCATCAATTGACCAAGCCACCTGCCTGCCTGCCAAGGACTCCCTCCACCCCAAATGAAGCTTTTGGGGGGTCCAAATATAACCAATTAGTTGTTCCAAATGGAAGTCAAAATGGTGCTTGTGCCAAAAAAAAATTTAATTTAAAAAAAAGAAATCAAAAGAAAAATCTAAATGGCACAAGAATTTGCTCTGTTCTGCACAACTTGATGCACAACAAGGACACCCAGAAGCACCCAGAAGGCAAAAGCAAAAGAATCGGGAAATACCAGGCCTATACAACAATTCACTTCAGTCCTGCAAAGGGAATTGAAGTACACAACCTCTCACCAATTGAAGCTGACAAACTCAACCCACAACTGCACAACAACTGCTACTAACAAATCTCTTGTTGAGAAGTTCTTGGAGTTGAATGGTAAGACATCGTGAGAACTGAATACAATGGACATCATCAGACTTTGTTGCATCAACGTTGGTTGAAAAATGATTCAAATTGACAATAGTGGGGCAACTCCAGAAAAAGGAAAAATTTGTCAGTTTCACCACTTGTTTTCGACATGCACTGCTTAACTATCAACTTGCACTCTTTTACACCTACTGGGGTTTACTAAAAGCTATTATAACTATTCAATCTTCTTAAAATCGAAACAATTTGTAGGTTAATCTAGCCATTTGTAAAGAAATCTGGATTTATTTTGGGACAAGGGGAGTAACTTATTGGACAAAAGTTCCCATCTCTAAGCCATTGATCGTATAAGATTTAATCTAAATTGTTCAGATATGGATACAGATACAGATATGGATATGGATATTCTACATATATTCTACATATTATATGAATACGGTCCAGATACGGTCCAGATGTGAAGATAAATATGAATACAAATGTGAATATTAATATGAATATAGATATGAATATAGATACAAATACAAATACATGATCACTTGTCCCATAATGTTTGTCAATGAGATGGTTTCAAAAAATTATAAGAGGAGAGGGGGGGGGGGGGAGGGAAATGAAGATTTAAAAATTTGAAAGTTAAATTTTTTTTGGATGCATGGTGATTGTGCACCCAAAAAAAATTTAATTTTTAAATTTTAAATTCTTTGGCCTGTAAGAACATGCCAAGTGTACTAAACCCAAATTAAAATTTTAAATTTTTTAGAATTGGTAGTTATTGACACTTTTTGGTATATTGTTCACACAATGTACCAAAAAGTGGCAATAATTGCCAATCCCTAACACATATGATAGGATAAATTGAAAATGTGTACGAGAATGTGTATAGGTTAATTACTATTGCAATGCATCAAGGCTATGGGACATTGTTGCTAATCATTTTTTAATAGTAAATCACGAGTGCATAATTATCCTTAAATAAATTGCACTATCATATGACCTACCATGGATGGAAAACTTTACATATAACTATAGAAGAGTTTATTTCATTAAAAAACATTGAATGAGACATTGTCCTTTGAATAGTCCATTCATTCTTTACAATTTGCATGAAAAATTCTTCAAGGATTAATGATCATTTTAATACATGTAAAACAATGAAAATATAATAATAAAAAATCAAATGATGTTGAAGGTAAAATTTGTTGATTAACCTAATATTGTAACTATTGTTACCACAAAAATTCTCAAATAATTGCAAGATGCACGTGTCCTATTCTATGTCACATTTTGCATGTTAGATTAATTTTTTGGCCATAGCTTTTGTGTTTTGATTCCAAATGACATGGAATTCATAGTCAAGGTAGTCATGACTAATGATCTCACAATGGGTTTAGGGTGTTGAGCCAAATGATCATTTTTGAAATATTTTTTGAATTTACACAGAGTGCATGAAAAAATTAAGTAGAAACCAAGCAAAGTTTAGCCAATTTTGAAATCACTGCTTATAACTATTGCGCCTTGTCGAATTTTTGAATTTTTGAAAAACATTTTGCTATCCTAAAACAATCCCCAATTTTATGTTGCACTTGAGGTCACAAATGCCAATTTTGGATTTTTGTGAACTATGTAGTACCAAATAAATAATTATACAAGTGATGTTCTGGAATAAAATTTCATTTTGTAAGGATATAATTATTTTGTATAATATTTTTGTATTTAATTTATTTGGATAGCTTTAGATCAAATGGGGAAAAACATTGCATCAATACAAAACTACATCATTCTATTGTGAAGTAAGAAATTCAAATAGTTTCTCAAGTAAATTACTTTTTGCTGATCAAAATTTCCTATAATCCTTGATATGAAATAAATTTAATGTATAATGCATCTTCATTATGAAATATACTTTTGTTGTTAGACTTGAAAACATACAAAGATTGCTTTGCATCCACACTTCAATAGGTATAGAGTCATTAATAGCTCTCTAGCTACTCTTCAATAAGGACAAACATTCTTGTATCTTTGCGGCTATACTTCAAAAGACATCAAATCTCTCATAGCTTTATAGCCACATTTTGAGGAAGGATAGAGCTTCATGTAGTTTTATGGCCGCATTTTGAAGAAGGATATAGGTTTTTGTAGTCTTATGTTTGCATTTTGAAGAAAAGTATGGATTCTTATAGTTTTATGCCCGCATTTTGAAGAAGGATAGAGCCTCTTATAGCTTATAGCTATACTTCAAAAGAGACAAAGCCTCTTGTAGTTTTATGGCCGCACTTTGAAGAAGGACAAAGGTTCTTGTAGCTTAGTGGCTGCATTTCAAAAGGTATTGAAACTCTTGTAGTATTATGGCCGCATTTTGAAAGAAAGGATTTAGCCTCTCCTAGCTTGTAGCTCCCTTTCAAGAGAGACAAACTAAGCCTCTCTTTCTTCTTGTAGCTCCATTGAGAAATAGGTGAAGTTTCTTATTTGATTTGAAGATGATCTCTTCACTCTCGTAGTTCCATTGACAAAAGGGTCAAACGGAGTCTCTTATTTGATTCGAAGATGATAGCTTTCAATGTGTACTTTTTACACTTCCTTAGACTCCACTCCACCCTACAAACTAGCCCCTCATTTCGGGATTTGGGTACATGAGTACGTCCCTACTCCCAATAGTCAAGCCATTTCCCACTAACTCGAATCTAAAGTACAAGCTCATCATGTTTGTTCTTAAGACATGACTGCAGTCAAACCTTAGTTACAAGCAGCCATGCCATGCCATGCAGGAGGATCTCAGAGGAGACCACAAACTGCACGAGCATGCAAAACCCAAATGAAAAAAAAAAATGGAGAGCCCAAATACAGCCACATTTTACCTGAACTGGTCAGTCAAGGCCAGGGATTTTGATGGGAGCAAATCTTCACTTATAAAAAACAATGCAAAAATTTGTTACAAGATATACTTGATTAAATGTTTTTTCTTTTTCTAGTAGATGAAATTGTTAAATTTCTATCAAATCTTAGGATGACAATGCTTTATTTTGAATGAATAAACACTCTTTTGGATGAAAAAATGAAATTTCATCCATTTATTATAGGTTTCATCCATTTTCATGGATGTGAATAGCTTCATTGTCAAAGTGAAAATTAGTTTCTATATTGTCCTTACAATAAAAAAAAATTGATTAACCCCTAAACGTCTAAGGACCTTTTTGAGGTTCAAGGAATCTGCTCTAAATTGAAGAAACATCCAACATTTTCATAAGTTGTATCATTTTTTTGGAATTGCAACTATACAATTTAAAACTCCTCATGTTAGATACTATATAGGAAAAAAAATACACAACTATATTACTCATGGAGCGAAAGGTTTTATAATATTTGATAATGAGGGTGTAAAAACTACAAAAATGATTTAAAGTCTTTCAATAATTCTCTTTTCAAATGTCAAATCTAAAAATTTTGTCACCAAAAAAATATGAGGTTAAGGGGCCCAATATACATAACCCCAATTAATTTATGGCTTCTCAAAATCTACTCTACAATTTTTCAAACTGAATTTCTACAATATCTAGTGTATTTGAGGCTCATTTCCAAAAGTTTTCAACACTATGAAAAGTCAAAATTACAATGGCCCACCTTGCATAAAACCACAAATAGAAAAATCAAAATCAATCATTTTGAAATTTTAATTTTTGATCCGAAAACTAGATTTCAAAAAGAGTTTATATATATATACATACTATTAAAAATTAGCCACTTGAATAAGTTTGATTTAACTCCAAATTATTTTCAATACCAAAATTTGGTGCCTCGAACATTTAGGGTTTAAGGAATGATATCGACGTTTTTTTTCAATAAATTCAATTTTTTAAATTTGAAAGCAAATGAAAGGAGTTTTCATAGCATAAAAATGAAACCCTGCCAACCAAGTTAAGGTAGGATGGAGGCCATGTGGTCATGAAGGGAGGCTGTTGGCCTTCCATTTTGTCGGCCTGATGGCCTCACTTTGTGCTATGCTCTTTTGGAGGTTGCCTTTTCCCCCTTTGGCCTACATACCTTCCCTCAATTGTGTTGTTTTTGATTTTGTTGGGTTCTCTAACCCCTGGCATGTCACTTATGGCTAACGGTCTAGTATTTTGCCCTTGCAACAAAATTCTATTTCATTTCTGTTATTGAAAAATGAAAAAAATGAAAATGTAAACCACAGGAACAAAAGGTCATGTTCAAGTTTGGGAGAACATCTATACCACAATTAAGGTGTAATGCTCAATTATGAATTTCTTCCCACACAATTGAGCACTACACATTTTTTCAATTGACTTAACATTCAGTAGCATTGGCTGGCTCTACCTTCTCTCAACACTGCAGGGTGTAGAATATTCGACACCCCAACACTGTTTCATCAATAACTACCGAAGTAAGTGGACATGTCGAGGATGGAGAGGCTCTTGAATGTAGAATATGCCATATCCTTCATTATAGAGAGAAGGTAGAGCCACAACATGCTATTGAATGTCATGGAATTGTTATGTTCATCTCTAAATTTTCCTCTTGCAATTTATGCTAAGCACAGATTCTCATTGTCAAGCACGATTGTGAGATGAAAGAGCCTCCTTGTTGGACTTGGCCCTCCTTGTCGGCCCTTTCCATTCGCACAATGCCCTCCCCACCTGAGGCATTGTCCTGTACAAAACCACCCAATTACACTGGCACTCAAACTATATTTGTTAATTTTTTCTTTCAGTTAACTTCCATTCATGTAAGTCATGTGACTAGCATTCGTCCATGTGCGTGAAATTCCCGAAATATTGCCCCAGGCAGGCCGTCCCAGGCCTGGCCGCTTTAGCTTGCATGCCATGGCAGGTTTGGTTCCCTAGAGAAGTAGGAGTTTCAGTTCCAGAGGATCTACAGAGATTCAGGAAAGACAAGAAGCAGGATCTAACTCAGCTTCGCTTCCGGCCCAGACGGACGGGAGGCAGTCGTACTTTACCAGGCCCCGCCGGGGGAATGTAAGAGCGAGCCAGGCTTAAGTTAGCAAGTCAAGGGCCCTACAGCCGCGGGGACTGCGCCACTGAGGGGGCCCGGGCCACAGCAGTGGTCCCCAATGACATCTTGAACCACATCCCTTCGGTCGGGAGGAACTGGCCGGGCCCCATCTGTCCCGCAGCCACACCAAGGCAGTGCAGGGGTGCAACGGGGTGACCGTGATGGAGGCTCTGTCGTAGGTGAACAATAATATATGTATAGTTTCATTGCTAGAAAATATTGAAAGACTACATACTGGGGAAATTTAACAAAATTATGAAATTGAAATAAATAGGGAACTCAACAAAGTTTGTCTAAGCAACCCACGTTAGCTAGTCAAGGGTTCGCCTGGGTCCTAGACAACCTCCACCCCTTGATCAAACAGAGTTTGCCTAGGTGGTCCCTCCAAGCAAATGTTTATCTATGTAGTGTGAATAGGATTTTAGATAAGATTTGGAAATAGGGATCAAAAACCCACCAAGTTGATGTCATGGACTTTGTTTATAAGGACAAAACCAATAAAAATAAAAGCCCCCTATTTGGTGCCCAAAATTCACCTACAACACTTCTCCTTCCTCATTTGGGGCCTCTAATTGCAATCATGAATTCAAAATTTGAAAAGTTTATCGTGTGTAGAAAACTTTCAGTCGTTGAGTGATGGGTCACTTCACCCTAGCCATCCCTTCAATCCTACAATCACAAATTCTACTCTTTCATCCAACTTGAATTGCCTATGCAAAAATTTCTGGAAGGGCAATGCACGAGGATGGATGGAAGGCATGAAGGTAGAAAGGACGGATCAATAGATTAATGGATGGAGCACTTTGAGGGAAGGAAGGAGCATTAGTACATTTGTGCTCAAATGTTATTCACTATCACTATCCATACTCTTGTCATTTGAATGACATTACCAATTGGCACCTTGCTAAACAAGGTCATTTTGTAAGCTTGCTTGTGGTCTATTGATCAATATCAAACAAAATGAGGAACAATGGTATTGTAGCTTCAAATCAACTTATCATGAGAGGATGGTATCTATACTTATCTTGGACATTCAATCTAATTGCATCCTTGAAAGGTGGGAATGATGGCTATAGATGAATAGATGGAATACAAGGAGGGTAGGAAAGAACGATGGACAAATAGATGGATAAAACAAATGAAACATTTAGAGGTTGGGTAGGAAGGAGTACCAAAACATTCTTATTTATGGGTTATATCTATTACTTTCTATACTCTGATCATTTTGACAACAATACCAATTCCCGTACCAATTGGATTGTAGGGCAAACTTTGCAATAATTGAATCAATTGCATTATGTCAAATCTACTATACAAACTCAAATCTATCACATTGATTCTATTTAGATGGGTGGAATACTTAGACGGTAGGAAGGAGGGATAGATATTTGGATGGAATACTTGAAGGGATGGTTGGATGAATGGAGCATTGATACATTTTTATTCACATATTATCACCGTTACACTCTATATTATAATAATTTGATGAAATTACCATTTAAATAGTAATATAAACTTTGTAGAAATTAAAGCACCTACATTAAATGCTTTGGCTAGAAGTGCTCATATTCTATATTTGAAGAGAGTAGAGTATACATATTTATTTTCAACCCTCAATGCAAGTGTCTCTTTGGATATACTTGTTATGATATTTAATGTATACATGGGGCATTGGATTTGAAGGTTTATAATGGATACACATAACTTAGTACAATGTTGTTTCAAATCAAGTTAATTGCATCTAAAATTGTCATGATATATAACCATTTAACCATGGTTTATATAATATACTTATTTAAATTGGATCTTGTTAGAATTTATATAGATGAACTGTCTAGTGAATTATGGATTCTTAAAGTGCTGAAAATAGGTGTACATGAGATTGCTACAAATTGTGATGAATAGAGAATGTGTGATTTAGGGAAGACTTTACAAGGATAGATTTTAGAAAACTTGTCACAATTAGGTGTTGTTAAGTTGTGATTATTATATTGTTGTATTGTTCTTTTTTTTTCCTCATACTTCTCATGACATATGATTCATTATAAAGATCATATAAAATGCCTTAGATGTAGAACTTTAAGATTTTTCATCTTGAGGAGAAATGATGGTGCATGATATTTTTCATTGGATGATCAAATTTGGAAGTTTAGAATTCATATTTGGACTTGGGGATTCAAAATTAGGAAACAAAGATAGAAAAGCATAAAAACAACCTATCACAAGATAGGGGTTGATTTATGTTTATTCATGAAGTTTTTTATTTAATTTGGAATCATTCACTAAAGTTTTTTTTTATAGGAGCAAATTTTTGAGCCATTTATTTCTTGAAAGGTACTTCTCTCTAAATAGTCAATTGAATAGTGGTGTAATAGTGAAGTTGAAATAATTCTGAAAGTTGGATTATTGTATATTTTTTACTTTAATATAAAACATTTTAATTTATAATTTTGGCAACAATTGGTATTTTAGCTCTTTTTTTTAACCCCTAAATGCTTTTGAGTATGTTTTCACTAAAACCACTTCAAAACTGTCATTTTTAGACAACTACCAAATTTTAAGAAAAAAATAATTTTGGACAAAAATAACAATAGGATCTTTTATAGAAGATGTTAAAGAAGATGTGTAAAAAAATTTCAGCAATTTTCGCCATGTAGATTGCAAGATATTAGTGTTTGAAGTGACAAAAATCATTTTTTTACCATTGCAGAAATACACGCAGCTGCACTTCAGAAGACCATATGTGTATGAAAAAATGTCCAAGATGATTGTAACTCTTTGGAGTCATTTTTCAACTGAAGTTGGCTACATGCTTGAAAATTTTCAGATCATTTGGAATTGTGAAACATATAGGAAAGAAATAGTAAATAGAAAGAAGTAGAAAATGAGCCAAAATACTAAATTATTAACAATTTATTTATAGAGTTAAAAAAATACAATCCCAATGGTTGTAATTTTGTGTTAAACAATATACACCCAATTTTTTTAATTTTTTTTCAAAAATATTAAAAATTGAATTAAATAAAGAATTTCAAACTTTTTTTGTAGTATAGAGATTCTATAACTAGCCAAAACTACCTCAATCTAAAAATCCTCATAACTTTTGACTCATTAATCAAAATGGAATGATTCAAAGCTTTCCACTTAGATAAAAATCAAAGAAACTAATTTCAAATTTTACTTTCTTAAAAAAATAAATTTAAAATAATTTTTTTTTGTTGCCCGGTCTACCCGCCAAACGAAGGAAACAACATATCATGTCATAACTTTTTAACCATGTAGTCAAAAGTTATGAAAATTATTGGGACTTAAATTTACTCCTTAGGCACATGTTGTGTAAAAATTTCAAAGAAAAAAAACAACTCCATCCATAATGAACTGTCTGAAATCGCTATGTTGCCAAAAAACGCAGTTTGGTCCTTTAGGGGTTAATCCATGCTTTCTTTCATAACATTGTTTTGTTGTTTATACAAATAGTATAAAATTTTGTAAATAGTATTTGGTAGATGGAAATGCTTTGTGATCTTGAAGGACAATATCCCTATATAGAAAGACATTTTTTAAATCATTTCCATTAAACACAACTTTGCATTATAATACTAAAGCCTCCAATGTTGTTTTGACTTACAATGATACTTGTAGTGGTTTAAAACATGCCTCAATTGATTAAGCTCTAACTTTCAATATCCCAAGGCTTATTTTTCATTAATAAACACTTAAAATTCCTATTTCTAATGCAAAAAATATAAAATATACAAATTATTTATTTAATATTCAATTATAGGATCTTCCTCAAAACTTCTTTGTAAATGTATAGAAGAAATTCTAGAAACTATACCCATGTAAATTGCAAAATACAAACAATTAACGTGAAGAAAATATTTTTTTTGCACTTTGTGTAGCTAAATTATAAGTTTTTGAATCTCCTATATTAAAAAATTTTGCACTTCCAATATTGAATTAATCAAAAAAATTATATTGAAGGTTTGAATTTGATTGTTTAAGAATTTGTTTTCAAAACATATATATTTGATTTTCATTCTTCAAAAAATTATTTTATAGAGATAGGTTTGGGATTGAAGGAAAAACTAAATTTTTAACAACTATAAAATGCAATTGAAATGCACTGATTCCAATGGTGAAATTATTTTAGCAAATATCCTAATTAAACCTTGTACAAATTTTTTGAAAATGATGAAAGTTGAGTTAAAAATTGAATCTAAATTGTGAATTTTTCAAGAAGGGTCTATGATTGTCGACAAAACAAAAGGCTCCAAAACTTTCACAAGACTAATCTCAATGAAATATTTGAATCAAAACTTTTCATCAATACAAAAATACAATCTATTAGAAACCAATATGGCAAATCTCATTAGAATGGCAAATTTTTGTCACTTTGACCATTTTTATAGTTAAGATTGCAAAATTTAAAGTCTAAGCTTATCATAGATTCAAAAATCTTTATTAGTCCTAGATGTTACTTTTATAATTTGGATTGTGCAATTTGAAAATAGCACATGGAAAACTACCATTCTAATGAAATTTGCTATATATTAAAAAATAATTCTAGGTTTTTTGATACTTGACAACCTAAAATTTGGTCTCAGGATTGTACAACTTTTGCTTCCAGGATTGATTTCAATAAAATTCACTTTCTACTCTTTGATATGGTCTATTTTTTTAATTTACAACTTAGAATTTTAAATTTTGGTGCTCTCACATGATGTCATCTATTATGTAAAAAGAATAGTAGCACACAACAATGATTGCAAGAATCACTTATAGGATTTGTTGCATTTTGCAACAACATTCATGATTTTTTCTCGAATCCTTTAAAATTAGATTTAAATTAAAAAAATAAATTATGGCCAATGTATGCACCTTTAAGGTGAAAGTAACCACCAAAGGAAAATTGTTAAGAAAATCTCTAAGTAGGAGAACTAGAAAAGTGCCAAATCTTAAGAAAATAGGTACTTTAATGTTTTATTTAATAGAAAATAGGAAAATTTTCAAATGAATAGAACAAAAATAGGCCATAAGCAACAAATCTTTACGGAGATGGTCATTCACAAAAAGAAGCACCTAAATAAATTTTTATATGTTTCAAAATGCAAGTAAAAAGAAGCTCACTTTGTGAACTTCTACACAACATTTAATTAGCTATTTTTGGAAATCCTTTGAACCCTAGCTAAAAGTATACTACAAGACCAATTGTTCTAAATTTCAGCTCCCAATTTGTTGGGTACTACTTTGTTAAAAGAAACTCCAAAATGACAAGTTTGATATAATGTTAGGGGACATTTTTAAATAGTAAAACATTTTTGAATTTTTTTGAAAAATTTGATAATGTGTACAATAGTTATAAGTAGCTTTTATGTAAATTTTGAGTTATTTAGAGCGAAAATGCAAAATTTATGACAAAAAAATGATTTGCATGTAATGTGTGATAGAAAATAGTACAAGTGTTTCTTGCAATGATCCCCAATAGATTTAGTGCTACAACCATCATCAAACATGTAATCAAAAACTATACATGCATGCCTAAGTGCCTAACAAAGGCACTCTTTAATTCTTCCTTGGTGGAATGAAAGCTACTTGGTTTGTTAGTTCTAAATTTTTAGTTTTTCATTTTCAAGACAAAAATGTCAAATTAAGGAATTATCTCTAGGTGAATACTCAAGCCTTAAGTTGGATGAACTTTGAGCTTTGAATGAAAATCATCCAAAACTAAGATGATGTCTCATGGAAGTGTATTCAATATTCTACTTTGATTTGGGGTGGCCCTTAATGCCACTTCCCATGACACATTAGATAATCTTACAACCAAATGCAAATCCTTTGGTATTAGAAATCAAGTTTTTAATTTTGGTAATCAATGAAAGTACCTTAAAGTTTAGTGACATTTTGTACTTTAAGGATGTCCAATTAAAAAGTAGATGAGTCTCAACCTTGATTTTTGTAAGATTCCCCATTTGAAAATCCGTAGAATCAAATATTGAAGTGTTGATGAAATTAGAAACATAGCACGTTGTGATTCTCCACCATGTGCATTCTCTAGCGTAAGTAATTTGGCCCATACCATTAGTCATACGGTGAGATCCGAACGTGGGTCACTTGCAAGGGAGGAACCCTCCGCCCCACTAGAGTAGGTGGCCGTAGGGGAAGTACGGGGACATGCGAACTGGCTCTTCCGAACATGAAACCCGAACACGGCCGACCCGGCCTGCGAGTTTGCGAGCTAAAAGCATCAAAAAGGTCCGGAGTTACACCTTGGATGGCAATCTTCTCGGGGGAGAATTACTGCGCGAGGACAAGGCGCACGGCAAATGGGGGGAGCACACGGGGGGCATCGGGGACGAAAGGGGAAAACTGAAGGCGCCCGCGCGCCCCCCCCCCCCTCCCGGCGGTTTAAAGTGGAGCGCCATGGCATGGGCAGTGCCATCTTTGAGGGCGCCAACGATGAGTAATCATCAGTATGAGTACGACGGAGGCGTCTGGGACTGTTGTGGTGGGCGATACGTAGAGCTGAAGAAGAAGAGCGCAGGCAGAGCGCAGGCAGACGCGCAGAGGCAGGAACGCAGGCAGGCAGGAAGGCAGGCAGGCGCTTCTCATCATCATCATCATCAGGCCTTCCAGTTGCTGCTCCTCGATCAGCTAGCTCCGTCCTTTCTTCGGCAGGGGAGGCGTCGTGCACATCACCTGATGCAGCTGCGAAATTGCTGTATGTTGCCCTGCCCCGGGCGGTACGAGGCCCTGGCCGGGCCTGGCCTGGCGCGAGTGAAAGCTGCTGCACCCAGCGGATGGACGAAGCTTATTTGCTGAGGTGGAGATGCTGTAAGGGGGAGGGAAGGAAGGGAGGTCCTGTACTACCGTACCCGCACCTTGTGGCAGCGTTTCTGACGCACGAGGTTGCGCGGGGCTGGGGTTGCAGCCAGGTTGTCTAACGGGCCAGGCATCCGTGTTTGTGTCTGTGTGTGTCTGTGTGTGTGTGTGTCTGTGTGTGTGACGATGAGGCGTTCTGATGTGTGGCAGGGGGAGTGGAAGTGACAGAAGAGAGTGAGCACAGCTGAGCATGTACAGGAGGGAGTAGTACTTGTCCATGTGTGCTCACCCTCTTCCTGTCACGCTGTCTCCTTTGTCGTTGTTTCGTTTTTCGTGTTATATGAGAACGGGAGAGAAAGAGAGTTGCGGGGAGGATGTCAGAGTGTGATTCGAAATGGAAGATCATTTGTGATGAAAATCCGCCAGAAGCGCCTCGGGTAAGTGTCTTGAAGCCAACGACTAACTTGAATCATCAGCTAGCGCCGGTAGCATGGTCGCCGTGTGCACGTGACTGCAGCAGAAGCCGTCGATGATGGTCACCGGGATGGTTTGCCCTCACTGCATGCCGACGTCATTGCAACATATGTTGCTGAACTCAAGGTCTCACAACTTTTTGATTACCGAAATGGGTTTTGGAAAGCTCTCGGGCTTCGCCGATGGTGTGCTGTTGTGCAATGGTGCTCTACATGAGACGGTGCAATTTGAGATACAGCTTTCGGCTGCTCGGTGATCCAATTGCTCGGAGAATCAGTAACACGAATGGTTCGATCAGCATATTTTGGATTGAGATCATGCTCACAAGAAATCCTACTCACATCTTGAAAGAAAGTTGTGCACACAGAATCATCTTACCTGTTTGACTGAACAGGAATGAAGCGCTGGTTGTCTGTCGAACACCGTGCAGAACCGAAGAGGTCGAAGAGCATCTGATGGTAATCCGGTTCGCTCAATCCAACCACATAAGCTTCGTCCGGTCTGAAAGACTTTCGTTTTCAGAATAATTCACATCTTTGCTTGTCTTCGTGAGTGTAAGGATTAGTCACTCGACATCAAGCACTTACAGTGAGGTATGTTACCTTCTCGTCGCCTAGATGTCTGCCATTCACCTCCCGTTTGCCATTTCTTGACTCAAACCAGTTGATGTGTGTTTTCAACAGGAGTTAAACAGGTTGCCTTGCATGTGGGCTTGATTCGCTACAAATGCTGAAAGGTAAGACACGACAGTCCTCTACGAAACTTGAAAAAAAACCCGCCGAACTCCGTCGTTTGCTTGTTAAGAGATCTAAAACTGCCACACGATGGACATACTGATTTCGCCCTATGTTCTCAGAAACCGTGTTTCTAGTCATAGCGAGATGGAAGTTGAATGGACGGTTCAGCGTCAGACAAGCTCGATCTCAGTTTCAAGCAGTCTTGCTTTCCTAAGAATTATCAAGCTTACTCCCGCTATGAGGGAAGCAAGCTGCTGACGCATCATTTGAAGCTCACTTCTCCCTTTGTTTGCTATCTTTGTATGTTCAGGTGGCACGTGGAGGCTGAGCTGAACGGAGGACTCATTTTCGTCGGATTACGACTCAGTTCTTGAGTCTCAGTAGCTTCCAAGTCGCATGACGCTCTTAGTGCGGCGTTGGTCAATGGTGACGAAGGTGTTTGCGGAGGATCGAAGAAACTATGAATCGAAGCATTTCCGTCAACATTCTCACGCCACCCAACTTGAATGTTTCCCAGCAGCAAGGGAGAAGTGCATCCTAAAGGTATATTATCACGTTCCCGCTAGCACTGTTCACTATCCGACTAACCGACTACTTAGCAGTTGACTGAAAGGAATGTGTTGTGTTTTATGTTGGAACGTCAGGAGAATTCCAGCATTGATTACAACAAGAATGAAATCTCTTTCGAAGACCGCGCCTGCGAATGTTTCGAACATACGCGGATTCCCTGCCAGCTCCTTCAGCTCTATTTCTCGCCTACCTAGTAAGCACCTCGACCTTGTCTCATGCAGTCCTTGTTGTATCGAAAGTATTTTCAGGACTTCTTTGGGTCTGCTCATTCTTAGTACTTGTCGATGGCTAGACAGCTGTCACTCATTTAGACTCCTGAAGTGAGTAATGAATCGTCTTGGAAACTGGTGCACGGTCTCCGGGTAATGAGGGAGTTAAAAGTTTCGCAAAGCTGTAATTAACTTGAGGTGCCAGATGTACTACGACAAAGTCTTTCATGTTTTTATGCAGTTAGGCCGCGTTACCATTTTCTCATTGGAGTTGGACCCGGTCTTCACTCTTCAGATGGAGATTTTCTCACCAGTGAGATGAAGGCTGCCCATTTGAAGATGAGATCCAGAGGCTCCTTCCAGATCCGCATCTGAAGGTCTACTTGCCCAAACCTTTCTGCTATATTGTAGCTTGCAAAATCTAGAATGCTGTTATCCCCTTCGAATGTTATTCATTGCCGAGGTACAAAGTAATGCTAAGTGCATCAATCTCTCAATCTGCTGAGGATATTTCTATGTGAGATCTGTCGTCAGTTAGGTGCACGTACTATCTAGGCACCAGCTAACTATTTGACCTACTGACTGTCGATCAGTACTTGCTTGAGTTAAATGACACTGGCATTCTTGACACGAGTGCGATTATGTTAATCTCTTTTTTTTTTTCTTTTTTTTTTTAATGTTAATCTTACAGTTTTGTTATCCTCAACATCGAGGTTTTGGTTATTGCTTTGAATGCACCTGGATGCAGCAGGTCTCGGTTGATGGATCAGAGTGCCTGCCGTGTTTTGCGACAAGTCGGCTGTCGGCAATCTCTCTGGCATATATTGTCAAGTATGTACGAGGCAGAAACTAGAATACGATCGGTCCCGCAAGTTTTTTGATGCTTGAAGACCGACCACACGGGAATGTCGAATTTTGGTAGTTAATTTAGCGTATTGATTCGAGAGCCTTGCTGGAATGCTCTTTTGAAACTGTGGTTCGTTCCCTTGGGACCGATCTGAGTATCGCCACAGGCTGTCTAACTGTTATGCAAGAAGGTTCACATGGGTGTGTTGCCACTTATGGAAATATTAGCACTGGTTTAGAATGTCACCGCCCACGGCGTGCAGTCATGGAAAACAGCTCCAAGATGTAGAAACTTCTGCACTCGGACCTTATCCGATCATGCGTTCTGTGTTTCTTCTAACAGGTCATTGTCAGGACAGAAACTTCTGCTGCCTGTCAAGCATGGTGTGCAGTTCACAAGCCCCAATTCATTTAATACGAAGAGTACTAGTGTTTCAAGATCTCTGCTCTTACAACTGACGTGTCCGTCGTTTGCTGTTGAATGAAATCACAGTTGTTCCTTGAAGGAGCGTGCAATGACCCACCGGAGCTAAAGATCGTTGTGCCCTCAGTACGTTCGGTTCTGCATGAACTTGATTTCAAATCACTCAATCCAGCATATCACCGGTCGTCTGTAGATGTCTTGAAATGAGAGTTCTGACGACCTGTAATGTAACAGTTCTGATCAAGCAGGTCTGTTTCGGGGTTTGCGCAGTATGAACCCGGAGTCTTGTCTGATTTTATCATGCCTCGCTGTATTCATTTCCATGATGCATGAGTCGCTTGTTGTCAGCTTGTTTAACTTGACGAAATATGTTTGCAGATGTATTTGCTGAAGATGACGGTGCAGTTGTGAAGCATACTCTCAAAGACATTCTGTTCCAGGGCTGTTGACAAGAGGACTTCTTTCGTCGCTCAGGTTCATGACACTGGTCCTTTCCTCTTTTGACTCGTGAAATGCTCCTAGCGAGCTGATGTTTGTCTGATCAGATATCTAGTTTGAAGAGCGTTGTCTGACCATGAAGAATGGAGCGCATATGTAAGAACATTCCTGTTTGTTTTTTGAGTCAATTGAGCAATGGTCTCGAAGAGTTCCCTGAGACGGCTCTTTTGTTAAGTTTGCTTGGCACGTCATTCAGTCTTCAGATAAACCCATGCAGAACACGTGACTTTCATTTAGCTGCTCAGGTTTCAGTTATTTTCATTGGTCGCAAGTCTTGATAATTAAGTATTAACTCTTGATAATATGTGATGGCAATCGTTGTCGATCCTTTTTGTGGATTGATTGTTGTATGATCAACATTTCTCAAGTTCCTACTGCATTCTGATCCAGGCAGAAGACCCGATCGAGGACGACTCCATGCTGAAAGAGCAACGCCCGACACTCCTGTTGCGAGGTCGCTGCTAGGCTACTTACGACCCTTGACATTGCAATTGCTAGACAGGTCTGACAGATTACAGTATGTACAGACTTTTATTCAAATGCGATGGAGGCAGTTGCTTAATGTTTTCCAACTTGGATCCCAAATCTCTTAGGGTAAATCTTGCAGATCATTGTATCAATATTCCTTTGCTTTTGTGAACTTTCGCCCGACTTAACTTAGCAGCGTCTTTCAAGTTTCCAAGTGACTAGCTAGGTGTGCAGAGGGCACCGTCATACTCGTGTATCCATGAGCCTCACTGTTTTATCATTAACATCCAGCATTTTGTAAATGTTGATAAAGCGCATGAAAATAAAGGTGTGCTCTTTCATTCAGACTGAATCTTTTGTTTCGCCTCATATCATACCAATGCTCGAAAAGAAATACACACACATTGAGCAGAAGGGAGTTACTGTTCGCTGTGACTGTACTGAACTAGCTCATCACCCTTGTCGAGCCTCATTTCCTTGTTTTGGATCAGTTGCAACTTGCAAAACACTTGACAAGATTTTGCAGCAGCACTCAGTGAGCACCCAACTTCTTTTTATTCTCAATTTTTGCATCATTCATCCAATGCAGTTGAAATTTATACTGAGAAATTTACAAGGCAAAGTTTTTAGTTAAAGATATTTTACATTTTTGCAGTTAAAGAAATATAATATACTTAAGGAAAACTGGAAAAGGAAGCTTGGTGATATGTCACGTGCACATTCTTGAAGTATTCAATGTTGTCAGTTGACAGAATTTCATGACTTTGGCGTTATTCGAGGTGCATGGCTTGAAATATCAATCTATATTCAGAATCCTAGTTTTTAGAGCATTGTGCAGATGAACATCACAAATTTTGGCGCTTCAAAATGCTTTAACCCCAAACTCTTTAACCCTTGAAGTTCAATGTTTTTGCTACAAATGTTCCAAAATAGACATATCAATTTTTTTGATAAAGCAACATGTTTGAGCTCATGTAACTATAGGAATTTGTAGGATGATTGCAAGAAACCATTAGAAGGGATTTGAGGCCTCCAAAGGGCTATTTTAGGGCTATTCCTTGAAACTATTCTCGTAACTACTAGCCGCTGTTAAACTAGCATTTATCCCAAAAAAAAAAAATTGGGGTCTTGAAATATGAAAATAAAGCCCCCCCAAAAATAATTTTTTTTTCAAGAAAAAAAAAATTCAAAAAAAAAAAATTTAATGACATGGTACTCTCTCGACCATGTTGGATTCTTGTTCATGTGGCAAAAACTATATTCTTATAGTCTGGGAATCCGCAATCTTCCAATGGCCTCAAAAATCCCCTAATGACTTTACATTTTTGGTTCAAAAATACAATTTTTAGCCATAGGATTGGCAATACTACACAATACTGCTAATATTGTATGATATTGCTAGTACTGTGCACCTATAGTGCGTTTGCGAATCTTAATTGTCAATTCAAGGCACTTATAGATTTAGATTGTCAGTCAATATTATGTAGTACTATTGATTATTGACTAATACTACGCACCTATAGTGCGTTTACAAATCTTAACTGTCAATTCAAGGCACTTATAGATTTAGATTGTCAATCAATATTATGTAGTACTATTGAGTATTGACTACTACAAAGTACTACAAAAGCCATTGGGAGTAGAAAATAGCAAAAAAAGAGTGTGGACCTTTTCATTTTTAATAATTAGAAAAAAATTCAAAAAAGTTCCATTAAAAAGTTCATTTTGCTAGAGAAGGTTGCGCTTGTATTACACTAAAAAATTCTTGTAGGAAATTTTTTCCCTCTTCATAACCTTTGTGCAAAAGAAGGTTACTTTGATCCCATGTGTACAATAGACAAGTTGCTATTTTCATAAAAACGCATTGTGAGTCCTTGTAATGTTAGGAGACCTTCAACGTGTCCAATTTGTGGCTCCAAATTATCATTTTTGGATTAAAAATAAGACTAAAACTCCCCAAAATGGCCAACATAGATATCCAATCAAGGGTAGGTTAAAAATAGTAAACTAATTTTTAAAAATTCAAAAAAATTACTCAACATTTAAAGCTTTTGTATTTACCTTAGTTTCAAATTTCAATACAAAAAAAAAGATGCAAAAGTTATGGACAAAAGATTACCTATTGAACTATTGAAGGTCAAAGGGACAAAAAAATAGGACAAATATTTCTTGCAATCACCTTGTACTACGTTGCTTTGAAAAGATGTAAAATTTTTTTTAGTATTTTCCAACTTGTAGATTGCAATATGTTATTGTTGCATATAAATTGCTAAAAAAAACTTGCTTTGAAAAAAAAGGCAATTGCACTTCACAAAGTGACAATGTCATATTTGTATGAAAAAAATGTCCATGTTGGTGATGCTTCTTTGGACTCATTCTTAAAGACAAGTTAGTTACATACTTGAAAATTTTGAAACCATTTGAAATTGTATAACATACAAAAAAAAATATAAAATAGAGAGAAACAAATAGTGATTCAAATACTAAATTTTAGATGATTTAGTTACTGTTGTAGTATTATACAAAGTTAGTAATAAACAATCAACATCCTACGATTTTATTTTTTTCAAAAATGTTAAAAATTGAATTGAATAAAGGACTTCAAATTTAATTTAAAGTTATAAATTCATAATTATGGAAAATTTCATTTTTAAAATGGTGAAATTCTATTACTTTGACACTTTTTAATTTTTACAATTTAGACCGTGCAGTCTAAAATCTTAATTTGTCATAGATTTTAGAAATCTATATATATTGTAGATGTCTAAAATCTATACCTATCGAAGATGTTTCAAACCACACATTCTAAAATCTAATTTTGCAATAGATTTTTGAAATCTATATGAATCCTTGTTTAAAAATCTATTCCAGTTCTAGATGTTAGTTTTCAATTTAGATCACGTAGTTTGAAAAATGGCTTATAGAATACTACCATTTTAATAAAATTTACCATAATTGTTTGTGAATTAAAATTCTTCATAACTTTCATCTCATCAATCAATTGAAATGACTAAAAGCTTTCCACAAATATAAATGTCAAAAATCAATTTAAAATCTTTTTTTCCTATGAAAAAAATGTTTTTTCTAATTTGCCCAAAATGCCGAGAGGAGTGTCCAGATGGAGAAAAACTACTCCACTTCCATCCCAAATGATCTTCTCATTGGACTCTATTTTCAATATTTTTTGTTCCAAAACGATCTTGTATAATGTAGGATGAGAGGCCTACAAATTGAATTCTTCTCACTTCTCTTAGAATAAAAAGAGAAACAATGCCAAAAGTATAATTTCTCAATAATATTGTTGATTCAATTGGTAGTCATAACTTGTACAAGGTAGTTTCTGTTGAATTTCTTGTTGACTTCATTTTCTTTGCTTAGAATACTTCTAATCTCATTTTTGTTGTTCCATTGTGTGGCATCTACAAGAGTATTATTATGAAATTTTAGATAGCTCAGAGTGCATGATAATCATAATAGCAATGTAGGTAATTCTAGAAAGATGCCAAAGTGGTCATATGAGTGGCTGTCCATGCTCCTTCGAAATGCCCTTAATATCTTACTTTTAGATAATTAAAAACAATACTTTGAAATTATAGCTCAAAATAAATTCAATTTTTAAAATTTTAAAACTTTAATCCATAACATTTAGTCCAACAAAAAGATCATTTTGGAATGGTGTACATAACATGCAATAACTTTTGAACCATGTAGTCAAAATTTAGGAAAATTGTTGTGTCTTGAAGATATTCTTTGTACAGATGTTGTGTGAAAATTTCAAAGAAAATAAAAATAAAAACTCCATCTGTAGTGAATCTAGTGGTTAGTGAATAGTGAGTTGCCAAAAATTTCTATATTGCCAAAAAACATAGCTTGGTCCTTTAGAGGTTATTGATTTTGACAATTAGAACATAGATATTTATCCATCCTAAATGTTGTCATTTTGAAGATCTTTTTTGTAATGCTATAAATTAAATTTGTTTATATCAATTTGAATACAATGTCAAAATAAGATATGACCAATATATTTAAATTACTATGGAACAAAAATGGCAAATTTTATTAGAATGGTGGTATTTGAGGCATCATTTTGGGTCAAAAAGCAACCCTCTAAGGGTTGTTGGACCTTTTTGATGGATTTGAGATGCCCTAAAGTTTTTTTCACTTATTTTTCACTTGAAGAAGAATTGATGCAAAATCTAATACAAGTGGTTTCATGTTTTTTGGAGCATTTATGAATTGCTTACAAGTTTTCAAAGAAATATGTGGTAGGCACCTATTCTTGATCATAGGCCTTGCAAAACCTACTTATTTGTAGTCTGAAAAAAGATATGGCTTGATAAAAAATAAGCATTGCCACATTCAAAAAGTAATACACAAGGTTCCTAAATGAGACCTTTACTAAACTTAAATGCACTGTATATTATTTTAACATTTGTAAGAAGGCAATTGGGCAATTAGTTTTCATTTAGAAAAATTAAGTAGACACACCTCAAGTGGCTTTGAAATGGACCCTCTGTGACTCTTATTCCATCCATTGGCAAAGTATGCATTAATACACGATCAGTCTTGATTACATTCTCACATTGTTCACCAATTGTTAATATGTGAGCATAGAAAGTGTGAGCCTATGAGCTTAGAACTCTATACACCTATAGTATAGGTGTCTATACTATAAACACCTCAATGATTATAGTGTATTTATGTTCTAAACACCTATATTACAAGTGTTTATGTTATAAATACCTTCAATGAGTGTAAGATACTTAGGCTCAAAGTTCATAGGCTTACACTTCTATGCTCACATGCTAACATCGTTGTCACATTGTTGGTAGTCCATTACAAAGTTCACTACCAGCATCTTTTTCAGCCACCTAGCATAGCTCACTACTGTACCAGCATCTTCCTCATGCACACAGTTCAATTGTCTTACAGTAAGTTAGCAACGTCATATTTTTTTTAATGAAACAAATGAAACAGAGGACACCATATTCTGACTTCCCACCTCAGTAAGGAACAGTAGTTATTCTAAGCTTAGCTTCCTTCCCCGGGGGTTAGTCAGAGAGGACATTTTGACTTGACATGATTCAGCATGATTGTTGGAGAATAAAATTTGTACTTGTTATCAACTTAAGCATGTTTGTGGTGAGCCTCTGTTCCTCAGAGTTAGTTTGTACTAACTTATGATGAGTTATCCCCCATTTCCTGGAGTCAGGTAGTGATCTCCAAAAACAGAGGCTGCCTCCACATGTTCAAAAAAACAAAACAAAACAAAAACATCACTGAACAGTGGCTGCTGCAACAGATACTCACTCAGGCGGACTTCCAGCATTATATATAATTTCAAGCATTATATATAAATATTGAGTGCATAGCTTAGTATGAGGATTGAAGCTTTTGTAACAACAACCCAACTGCATGAGCTGCCGGAACTCCTTCAAGTGAACCAGATGCTGCATTACTGCAATTTTGTGCCAACAGGGATGAGATGAAATATATGAAGCATTCCCTTGAGGGTATCTTAGGTAGGCCTGAAAACGACAATTGAGGGCGCCTTCTCCTCGGAGTGAGTGAGTTTCAGGGCAAATCATACACTCCCAGAATCCACTGGGAAATTGAATTCTGCACTGGGACTAGTGCACACATATGCTCACTTGATCATCCGTCCGTGCACTCTAGCAGGCCATGGGAGGAGAGAACATTATTCACTGTATGAGATTTGATGAGGGCACTAGTATGACCAGATCAGGGCCAATAATCGTACAAAGTTTGGGATCCATGCAGTTTTAATAGCAGCTGAGATGAGGAGAATTTGGGGAGGCCGTTTTAAATGGACAACAAAAAAAGGAACCAAATTTTGCACTACAAATTGCGTGGGAATCATGTTATTTGGAGTCTACTCCATTGTCATAACAAATGTGCATATATGTTAATTGAAAATCATGTAAAAGTGTTTGATGTTTTGTATACATTATGTGCCATCTAGTGATGCCACCATTTGCTAAGATATCAACTTGTATTTTATGGTACTGAGTTGACAAATTTTACCTTAGCTAATCGTATTCCAAACCAGAGGCTCAGTTGTTATCACTCTTACAATTCGTGACAATTATTTCCATTCATAATCACCTACCAGTTGGGTGGTTACAATTTCGGTTAGGTTGCATTGAGGTACTTAGAGTATCAGCTCCGCACAAAGAAAAAGGGGTGCAACCTGAGGTTGAGGCCAGTTGAATTGTTCCCTAGGGAACCTGATTAATAAAAGGAGGAAAAAAAAAAATTCCTGAGCAAGACTGAGATTTTTGAATATGCACAACTTCAATCAACCAAAATATTGCGCATCGTTTTGGTTCCGTTGCCACCTTGCCGGGACTTTAGAATTTGTTCGAAAGGGTGAGAGCCAACTCAGCCAAGTGTCCTAAATAGTGTTGTGATGTCTGTAAAAGGGAAGTGAGTTCAAAATGTGTTTTATGTTGTCGGCTCGATCAGCAAGTTGCAACGAAGAGGTGATCAATTTTCTTATTACCACTAGTAGAAAAAACAGTGACCAAATCAACAAAAAAATCAATAATTAGAAAGGTGTTGATTTTTTTGTTGATTTGAATGCGTTGATTTGGATAGTTGGTAACAGAAAAGTGTTGATTTTTTTGTTAATTTAAAAAAGAATTTGAACACTTTTTTCTTTGAAAAGATTTTTAAATTAAAAAATTGACCAATCAAATTTTGACACATGGCAAGTGCCATGTCATCAAAAAAACCCCACATGGCATGCTACATAAGCAACCATTCCTACATAGCCACCACCTAAGCAATTTACCCATGAAGACAAAGTGCCACCATGGGAGTTGAAACCTTGCACCTCATGCTTTGGGTTTAAGGCCCTAACCAATGCACCAAGGACATGATTCATATACACATGTAGTGAGAGAGTTTGTACTTCCATAGTTTTGGCTTGTATTTTTCATGTTTTTTGTAAAATCAGCAGACTTCAGAGGTCATTTTGTCATAGAAAAAGAATTGTTTTAAAAAAACTTTGAACTAAAAGAAGTTGGGAAATCAAACAATCTTTCATCTCAAGAAAACCGTTTGCAATTTGGAGGTTTCAATAAAAAGTTATGAATAAATTTTAGAGACAATGTTTAAAAATGTTAAGAAAATTTTCTTAACATTTTTAAACACTTGAGTTATTTGTAAAGTCCCCCCACTTTGGGAATGACTTTTTTGAAGCTGAGAAGGCAACTATAGTTGAAGCATCAAACTTTTTTGTAATATACTTATGTCACACGACTTCAAAAGTGGGGACCAATTTAGGCACCATTTTGATGGGAAAATAAGTTTCATACCCACTTTTATTTTGACTTTTTTTAACTCAAACGGCTTTTTTACAAAACTCATGGGTTTAAACCCTGGTTTAGGGTACTTTATGAATAACTCAAATGTAATTCACAACAATTTAAGTGGAATTTGATTTAATATGTACTAGAGGGTTTTAGATGGACCTCACACATTGAAGATGTACATGCTGCTGATAATCTTGATTGGATTGGAATGCAAGATTTAGGACCCCGTGGTCTACAGACATGGAAAGTCCGCCAACGAGCCCCGAAACCCACTGTGTTCCAAATTCCGGAGTTGCCAAATGGACTTTCAATCTTGCGAGACTTAGTGTATGCAAGGGAAAGGTATGACGAGATAATGTACAATGCTTTCATTTGCACTATTACTTGTCCCATTATTGTTACCAAGCCCACATCAATCACGTGTATGTGAATCAAGTGCCTACTGCAGATTATTCTATTGAAAGTAGAGATGCTTATGCTCTCCTGTTAGATTTAGCAAGTACAACTGAAGATTGAAGCTATTTGAAGCTCTATTTTGTGAACTTGTGTACGTTTCAATGTTGTTCTATTAATTCTTGTAGGTAGAAGCCAGTCGAAAGCCATCTGACTTGCTTGATTACTTTTGTATTAAGCAGTTAGTCAAATGTATGGGTGCATGCTTATTATAGACGTTTTGGATTATTATTTGGAATGTTATTCAAAGTACAAATGGAATGTTCAGTCATCAATTTTATCTTTCTGAATGAGTCTAATTATTTGATACAAAGGATTTGATGAAGAGATGAGAGCTGTTGTAGCAAGCAGTTTAGAGGATCGAGGTGTCCATACTCATCCAAAAACAAATCTCACTAAGGTTTGTTCCATTTTGCTACTCTGTCTTTGTTATTTCCGTTGAAATGACATTGCCAATGATCATTTCCGTTGTAAATTTGATGGCTCTTTGATGGAATACATACATTTGGCATATATAGCTGATTGCAACTCTTGAGAATCTTATACTTTGTATTAATGACTTGCAGTTGGAGAAAGTGGAAGTCGGAATTAAAGTCACCATTGACAAAGGCGAAGAATTTTAGGTTGACGCTGTAATGTTTGCCACATGTGACCGCTAATTTATAATATGATTTGGTTTTTACTCTTCTATGTTAATCAAGTTTGTGCAAATTTTCACAATCCGTTATCTATGAGAATGAGCATGAGAGTGTCGATTTGACATCTCTGAGTTGTGTGAGTTTACTTTTCTAAGTTGTGTGAGTTTATATGATGTGGTGTCAATTCTACGCCTTGAGAGCCCTCTCCTCACAACCCTTTGAAACCTAAGATGGACGGTTGAGATCTTTCAGCCAAGCAATCATCTTGACCGTCAATTACAACTCCATCGATGGCTCGCACACTGCCCTGGGCAAGGTGCTCAAAATTTAAAACATCCACGACATATATGCTCACATAAGATATATGAAATATGTATAGTGATTGGGATAGTATACCTCTAAGTACAATATTTGCGGAATCTTTCCACTGGTTTCAAAGGATCTTTCCATTGGTTCACAAGGATCTTTCCACAAGTCAAAGGAATCTTTCCATTGATTTCTATTTCTTTCCAGTGGTTCCTTGATGGGAAAATCATGACCCTTTTGGCATTCCATACATAGGTTGCAGGCAACGATTGCCACTTGGAATAGATCGACTAAGCTGCTTGCCTAGGCCCTCGTTGAATGCAAGTCGCCTTCCTCCATAATTATGATTTTAGTATAGGGCAATGCTCGAGGAGGAGGGCGTTATGGGAAATAACATGCCAACGAGGAGGAGGTCTGTTATTTCCCATAACGCTCGACGACGAGGAGCTATTGCCTGACGTAAATCATGAGTAGAAGATGACAAATGGAGGATGAGAAATTCAAGTCGGATGAGGAATCCGTAATTCGTGATTATGTAGGAAAACCCGCGTAATCAGACATTACGCTGCAGAAACTTCCCGAGGAATGAACGGGGAAGTTGTTGGGAGTGGTTTATGCTTCCAGTATTACAATCTAGATATCAAACACTCTCCTCAATCACTCTCAAAAGTACACAACACTATTGAGTATTCACTATACATAAGAATGACACTTGAAAGAAAGACGTACCTCAAACTTAGACAATGTAGCAACTTAAATGTGCTACTGGTGTGGTCCTTATATAGCTGGGCCAACTGAATTCAAATTCAATTGTCGAGATTTCATTTGCTTACTACTAAGCCTCGGTAGAAAATTTTGGAGTGAAATCTTCGGCAGTGAATGAATTGAAACAGGGTTGGGGTACTGTGAGCCCCGATTCGTCACCGGGGACTCACGGGTATTTTTTTAGATTTCTACACAATCCAAAGTATAGTTAGGCCCATAAAACCCATAAAAGGATAAAACTACTATTGGCATCCTACATGCCAATACGTACGCCATTTGGTCATTAGAAGGGGTTTAGGATAGTTTGTATCCAAAAAGGATCTTACCTTGGTCAAACAGATATCAATCCGATAGTAATGTGCGGTTTTAGGGTAAGAAGCCTAAAAAGGTCCTTGCTAGGTTAGGAAGTATCCCTGGGAGAATCTAGGAGAAGATCCCCCACTCCCCATAGCATTGAAGAGAATATGGGCGGAATACTAACCTTGAACTACACGTACTGCGCGTTTCCCTAATTCCAGGCGCACATAGTGGGGATGTGAGTCTACATTCACATGGGGGGATTCCATGGGAGGTCCCCTCCAAAGTTTGGAAATTTTCTAAGGCATTATGAATATTTTTCTAAGCGGTCAACCGCAGTAGTATTTGGGTGGGAATTCGCAAGAATATCTCAAAGTGCGATAAAATCCCACTAAAAATCCGGCCAAGGGGTCTCACACCAATGGAGCATTCTCCTAAGTTTCAAGACATATTAATAGGCAGAAGACCCCGAATCTGCGACATCCCTCAACAAATGGTAGTTTAAATGACGGTATTAAAAGTTGACCGGCGTATCGGGAGCTGTGAGCTTCCGATTCGTCACCAGGGACTCACGGGTTCTTTTTTCAGATTCCTACACAATCCAAGGCATAATTAGGCCTAGAACACCCACAAAAAAGTACTAAACTGGTATTGGCATTACACATACCAATATGCCATTTGGCCATTAGAAGGGGTTTAGGATAGTTTGCATCCAAAAAGGGTCTTATCTTGGCTAAATAGACGTCAAACTGATAGTGATGTGCAGGATTAGGGTAAGAAGCCTAAAAAAGCCTAGCTAGGTTAGAAAATCCTCATGGGAGAATCTAAGAGGAATCCCCCACTCCCCATAATATTGAAGAGAATATGGACGGAATATTAACCTTGAAATGCAAGTACCGGGCAGTTTCCTAAATCCAGGAGCACACAACGGGGATGCAAATTTGCATCCATGTGGGGGGGATACCATGAGGGGTTTCCCTCCAAAATTTGAGAACTTTCCAAGATAGTTTGGATATTTTTCCAGACGGTCAACCGCAGCAGTCTTTGGGTGGGAATTCGAATGAATATCCCAAAGTGCGGTAAAATCCCACTAAAAATCTGGCGAGGCGGTCTCACACCAACGGAGCGCTTTCCCAAGTTTCAAGACAAATTGATAGGTGGAAGACCCTGAATTGGCCACATCCCTCTACAAATGACAATTTAAACGACGGAATTTGTAGTTGACTGGCGTACCAGGGGCATACGGCATTGTATCGAGGCCTACCTTAGGTCTATTCCTATCCTCGTCTATCTACTTAAGATTTTGGTGAAGTTTTGGGGTCCAAAAAAGTCAAACTCCAAAAGTTGGGAATTTATCCCAACTTTGATCCCAACTTACATTAGGTTTCGTTAAGATTTAGGGCATAGTTTAAAAGATAAAGGGTTCTTTGTACTTTAACTATGGCCTTCCGGACCCAACAGCGCAATCCATTTGCCAATCGGAGCTAAACTCCAAAAGTTAACCTTTTGGGGACAGCACATGGAGGAGAAAATGGGGTTTAAGGCCCCCCAATGCCAATTTGGAGAGTTTGGGCCCCAATGACCATGGGGAACGTGTAGGGAACGTTTGGGGAACTCTGGGCACATGTGGAAGCAAGTACCACCTCAAAAAGTTAGTGGAGGAGGCTCTAAGTGCTTGGAGTAAGTAATATCAAAATTTAAACTAAAAGTAGGTGGGATCACATGGGAACCACTCCTATGTGGGAACTTGTAAAATTTGGAAAGGTGAATTAGGTGGATTTGCAAGTTCTTGTAAGGTTTAGGTGAGATTTGAATTCTCAATTCAAATTACGTAGATCTTAAGTGGATAGTTAGATTTGGGATTGGTAAACAAGTACCGCCCATCTTAATTCCCTTATCTAGTTTTTCTTAGTAGATTAAGGAGGGGGGTGTTGTTCCCTTTTGAGTATAAAAGGGGCGGCATTCTCTTCTCATTTTCTCTCTTTCTCACTCCTCACCATTTAAAGGAGGAAGACTATTGGGCCCGGGTTATGCCGGATTTCCTTTGGCTTGTTATGCCAAAAGAGCCTTTGATAGTTTTTTAGGGGTTGTACACCCTGGTATTTGTGGTTTGCACTTGGGGACTTGAGACCCCCCCAAGTTTGGTTGGAACTTATATTAATTGATGGTGGGCCACCTTTTATATTGTGAAACAAGTGAAGGTTGTTGTGGGAGAGACTTAGGAGGAACCGAGGGGTGACTAGTGAGGTGACTTTGAAAGTATGTTGCACTGTGTCCACCCTCTTCTCCCTCTTCTCTTGCTCACGGGGTTAAACTAGTCTCATGAGGGACGACGGAGCTTTGACTCCCCTATGATGTTTAGTTTTGGTAATTAGATGCAAACCCTCTTCTCCCTCTTTTCTTGTTCACGGGATTAAACTAGTCCCATTAGGGACGGCGGAGCTTTGACTCCCTTATGATGTTTAGTCTTGGTAATTAGATGCAAACCCTCTTCTCTCTCTTCTCCCTCTTCTCTTGTTCACAGGGTTAAACTAGTCCCATGAGGGACAGCGGAGCTATGGCTGCCCTATGTCTTTAGAAAAATAGAAGTCTTAGTCACGTGTCAAAATCCTCACCTTCACGGCGAAGCTTTGAACCCCCGAAGTCTTAGTGGGGTGTCAAATGTCATTCCTCTTGAGTTAGCAACAACGTTTAGTTTCCAACATATTGGAAATTAATGCAACGTTTAGCTTCCAACAACCTAGTACTAGTTGTCCATTAGGTTAGGAAAACCAAGCTTTAAGCCAAGTCCTAATTTTAGAACATCCCTCCAACTCACGGAGTACTGAAGTTAGAAAGGCTAGTTAGGAAAAAGACCAAGTTTTGGCTTCAGAGAAGGCACCCAATACAAGGGCCGCACTCCCCAAAGGATCAAAACCCCCCAGTAGGGCCACACCCTATGGGCGCTTTATTCCCACCCTTGGAATAAAGTGTACACAACTAGGTTCTACTATTTTGTGAGTGATTCCTAGTGGGTGTCTAACCTACGTGTAATCCAATTACGCCTTCCAAGTAATGGATCTTTCTAACTTCCTACTCCTAATCAACCCATTTGTACTTGCTAGGCGGGAATAACTTTCACTCTAAGGTTTTTGAATTTAGAATAAGTCTTTTTAGTTATTTTCTATTTTGTAATATCGGTGGGAATCTAAGGTTTTATTTGCTTTGGTCAATCCTATTTGACCTTCTCATATAAGCAATGGTTCTAGCTAAGATTTCACTCTTTTCCAGCGTATTACTTGTTGATAGAGTTCCAAGTATTCTCGGATTTTTTATGTTCTAAGATATCTCTAGAGGATTCTATCCCTAACTTGTTCCTTGGTTATCTTTTAATCTAATTAGCGTATTGTTTTAACTATTCTTTTACTACTTTGACTAGATACCTAAATAGTCAATTTGAATTTTATCTTAATAGGAATAATTTTGTTCTTTCAAAGTAAAACCTCAATCTTTGACATTGGATAATTGTGAATTTTCACAGTAAATTTTGACCGTTGTCTGGTTCACCAAAATTTATCGATCAATTACTTTTCCTTGGAATTACTTATGGCTTTCAACTTTCAACTTTTACTTTCTAAGTCTAAAAAGTCTAGATTACCTATTGACTCTAACTTTGCCTAGTTTTTTATGGTGTTGGACTTTGAGTAATTCTAGATTCGTGTTACTTCTAAACTAATGGCTAAATTCTATGGCTTAAAGGAAATTATGGAAAAATGGAAACAAAAGAATTTCAAAGACTAACCTCCATCATGGCGGTTTCGAGGTCTTTATGTGTTTCGATAAATTTTCCATATTGCGCTCGCTCCACCTCCTTCTTGGTGTTTTTTGTATTTGGATATGGTGTTTTGTTGCCCTTTTAATACTTTGGAATGGAGTATTCTTTCCAAAAGCCTCCTTCCCGTCTTTAAACTTCTTTTTGTGATTTTCTTTATCTTTTGGGCTTCTTCCTTTTCTTTTAAATGGCCCCCAAGGTTAATCTATAAAATATCCTAATATAATCTAATTTTCAAAATCAATCACTAATGGTCTTAAAAGTCAATTCTACTACAACTAAGGTTTTTCCAACTTTTCTCTAATTTGGCAAAACCTCTAAACTTCTCAAACTCAAACTATTCTTTTATTTGTTTTTTCTATTTGTCTTTTCTATCAAGCCTAACCGTGACACAAAAGTCAATGATTCTCTACTTGGGCCTAACCTTTCTTCCCTAGCACTAGCACTTGCATATCAATTCAACTTCCACTCATACTAACACACTTGAGCTTGAAAGTTTAGGAGATGTTTTCTTGAGTGCACTTGTGTTGGATTGAGTTGTGCTATGATTTTGGAACTGAATCTGTAGTCTGGAGTGTATCCAGCAAGTTGGAGTGTGTTTAGCAAGTCTGGAGTGTGTCCAACAAGGGTTGGTCTGTCCCCCAAGGAATCTGAACCAGTCAAACTGAGTTGACTTTGAAGGAAATCAGCTCTCTTCACTGATACCCCCTACCACATGTTCTGTATTGAAGTGTATTCAGTTTGTGGCTTCACCCAGTTGCTGAGGTGCTCCCTTTTGGGTTGAACTGGCCTCTCCAAATTTTGGCTTGGTCAAATTGGGTTGACTTTAGCAAAAATCAGATTTCTTGAGACTCTTTCCCAAGCTTAATTTCTCTCTGAATTTTCGCTCAAACTATCTATTTTGGAAAGTTCTTCCTAACCTATAACTATGAAGAGAGAAGAATTCCAAACTTTGAAATTTGATATCTCTCTTGAAAAATTCCTCACTTAACTCTCTCTCCAAACCTTTAGTTTTCTTTCCCAAATTTATTGCTTTGAAAATTTGGAAAAAAACCCAAAATGGGACCCCGAAGGGTATCCTCCCAAGGTTTAAGTTTTTTGAAAACCGATGTATGATGTGAGAATGGGTTGGCTAATCAACCAGCCACCACTGTGATTAAGTAACCTCTGCCGACTGACGCCTGTTGGTTGGTTCGATCGGGTTTCAGTCTAGCCGGGTATCAATGGACTGTTCGCTTTGGTTGGTGCTGGTTCGTACTGGACTTGTAAATTGGCTCGTACTGGACTTGAATTGTTGCCACCTGGTTTTTAAAACCAACTAGGGTCTCCTTGGGGGACCCTTTAAACCAAAACCAACACGGATTTTTGTTAGTAAATCAAAGCTTTGCCGTTCAGGGATTTAAGCCCAAACTTGGAAACCACGTGATGGAACTTTGTCAAAAAATCTTTAGAATTTTGGCGATAGCTTTGCCGTACGGGAGGGATCAACCTCAAATTCTAGGATAATTTTGCCAAAGTTTTGTCTACTCAAGGACTAAGGGAACTTTGAATCCTACTCAAATTCCCGTAATGTAAACAAGGACCTCAAGAAAATGTTTAAGCTTAGGGGGATCCTCGATAAGCCAATCCAAGCTATGAATCCCTTGTCAAAAGACTTAAATCACTTAATTTCGTTGTCAAAGCTTCAAACAAAAACACAAGTGTATTAGTTAAGCTCCCCAAAGGTACCTCTAAGTCCCTTGGATGGCTTGCAACAAGAAAAATCTCAAGTTTGTAATGGAATTCAAATGCATCAAAGAAAAGCAAGAGTTTTGGATAATACCAAGAACTTGCAACGTGGACACGTAGGAACTCAAGTGCGATGTAGAATGATAAATGATGTTTGATAATGAAAATAAAAGTTGTTGAAAGAGGTGTATAAGAGAGTTGATAATAGAATAGAGTTTTGAAATAAGATGTAAGAGGTTTGATAAAAGAGTAGAGGTATGAT
Organism: Thuidium tamariscinum; assembly: GCA_947034885.2. Classification (NCBI taxonomy): domain Eukaryota; kingdom Viridiplantae; phylum Streptophyta; class Bryopsida; order Hypnales; family Thuidiaceae; genus Thuidium; species Thuidium tamariscinum. The sequence continues at coordinate 37,559,010 of OX344750.2, forward strand.
AAAAGAGGTGTGAGAGGTGTGAAATGAGGGGAGGGGGAGGCCTTTTATACATTTCCAAGGCCTCCTCCCCCCTCAAGTTACGAACTAAACTACCAAAGAAAATCCAAATTAACGATCTAAAAATCTACCCTACTGCTGTAGCTATTCTAAATTTTGGAGAAATGGTCAGATCACCAAATAGACAGCGCCATTAGCTCTAGAAGATCCAAATTAGTCTAGGAGAACCCCTACCCCTTACTCTCAAGCCTAAATGTGCTTCAAAGCTAACATTTACGAACCGGTAAAAAGGGTGGAAAACCTATCTTTTGGAATTGATTTTTCCCAAAGGTTTTGACTAGCTAGGGTTGTTGGGAAGGTCCAAGAATGTTAGAGAAGAGTCTAAGTTGACTCAAATCGGACTCCATATGCTCCCCGTACGCCGGTCAACTTACAAGAATTTTAGTAAAACCTTTAAAACTTGTTGCCGCTGCCGGTTCTGGTACTTGTTGAAGTCAGAATGTCTTGAAATTTGGCAGGACGCTTATTTATGCTAAAACATACTATTCTAATTTTTAGTGGGATTTTACCATCACTGTGAAATTTTCTATGAATTTCCAATTGCCGGCAAAAGCGGTTGACTTCCCATGGAGTCATTTTCGTAATCCAGAAAATTACGAAACTTTTAGGGGATCTTCTAGGAAGCCCCCTAATGACAAGTTAAAAGTTTTGCTAAAAACATACACTGTCTAAATAAAGTAGAAATTGCACTACGACGGAATTAATTCCTCCAGGGAGAAATCATCCCCGTACAAGGGAATCTCCACCAGTTGGCTTCGCCGTGACACTCATAGGAGACTATCGGACTCCCGTGGTTGCCAATCGGAGCCCAATCTTTCGGGGACCCTTCTCAAGTATTCCGATAATGCCTGCCTTAATGCTTTTGCGCTAAATCGCATCTCGAGTATTTGCTAGTGCAATCTCCTGTGAATTGCGTAATATCATGTCTAATCTCCTGATAAGTTGTAGAAATTGGCTCTAAGGAGTCTTTTAACGTACTCTGGAATAATTATACCCATTTCTCCATCATTAGCGGGAATTGTATCAATCCTACTTTGAGCACTCTTTTTTTAGTTGATTTTTAACCATAATGACCCTAAATATAAGCAATAAGAAAAAAAAAGAAAAATCCGAGGCCTAAGTGACAATGACGGGACTCACCCCCCCAAGAGGCTGAATCCCATAGAGGGCCGGGGTCCGCAGTATAAAGGGCTACCGGGTTGGAGTCTGTCGGGGTCGGGGGCCACTGGGGTTGGGTCTGTCGGGGTCGAGGGTCCGTTGGGGTTGGGGTCCGCTGGGGTTGGGGTCTGCGGGTTGGGGTCTAGCCTTTGAACACAAAACAATTTTTTTTAGAATTAGTATAGGATTAGTATAGAACTAGGTAAGGAATTAGTATAGGATTAGTATAGAACTAGGTAAGGAATTAGTCTAGGATTAGTATAGAATTAGTTAAGGGATTGGTATAGGATTAGTATAGAATTAGTAAAGAGGAACCATAGGACTTAGGTAGAGGATCAGTATAGGAAGTAGCTAGAGGCTAGTATAAAAATAGAGTAGGGGAGTCAACTCCAAATCAACTAGAATTGTAAAAGGAAGGGTAGAGAATTGACTTGAAGGGAAACCAATTGCAAATAAAGGGCTAACTATCGCACACAGAACGGCGGAAGCTATAGAGGCGGCATGGAATGAAGAGGACCGGGCATGGGGCACGCACGCAATGGATGTGGGCCTCTAAAACTCTCTCTTTGAATTAATTGGTTTATGCAATTGCGAATTAATTAATAGGGAAAGATTAGCATCCCTAGTGAGATTAAGGGCCGATAGTTAGCAAACACGAATAGAAAGACAACTATAACTAGAATAGAAATAGAAGAATGAATACGCAAATATAGAATAAAATACAGAGAAGTAAAATAGAAGGAACAAATGCATACTCGTAGAAGTAGGCTAAGAAAATCCAATACATAGAGGTAGGTTAGACAAATACAATACGTAGAGTAGGTTAAGACAAATACAAATATGTAGAGTAGATTAAAAGAATACAATACGTAGAAGTAGGTTGAACAAATACCGTATGTAGAATAGATTATAAGAATATAATATGTAAAAGTAGGTTGAACAAATACAAATACGTAGAGTAGGATAAAAGAATACAAAGATGTAGAGATAGGATAGAAAATACCAGATGTAAAGTAGGTTAAAACAAATACAAAAATGTAGAGTAGGTTAAACAAATACAATACATAGAAGTAGAGTGAACAAGAACAATACGTAGAAGCAGAGTAGAAGGAACAAATACACAACAGGGAATCTAGATTACATAGGTAGAAGTCGAACAAGAGAACGAAACAAGCAAAAAACTAGATTAAAGTAGGAAGAACATAGAAGTAGGACAAGAGAACGAAACAGGCACACACCTAGAGTAAGTAGGAAGAACGTGCTAGGTAAAAACAACCCATGCATTAGGATAGTTAGGATAGCAAAAGATCCATTGCTTGGAAGGCATAGTGGATTTGACACTTAGACACCTATAGGAATTAGTCTACAAAAAGAGCCTGGTTGTGATCGCTTGATTCCAAGGGTGGGAATAAAGCGCCTACACCCGGGGCAGGGGCAGCAATATTGGGGGCCGCAATCAGGGTTGGCCGGGTTTGGAGTCCTGCCGAGTTTGGGGGTCCTATCAAGTTGGAGTCTACCGGGTTGGAGGTCGCAGGGGCTTGGGGTCCAGGGACCAAAATTGGGGATTAGTATAGGAAATTAGTTTAGGAGGCTAGTATAGAAAATTATAGGAAATTAGTTTAGGGGGCTAGTATAGAAAATTATAGAAAGTTAGTATAGGAGATGGTGTAGGAAGTTAATCCTAGAAAAAATACCAACTATAGGAAGGAATTTAGGGGGTGACTTGAAGGGAGGAACTTAATCAAGGTGTGAAGTCCAACCATTTCAACTGAGGAGGAGCTATGGAGGTGGTATGGAACGGAGAAGGCTAGGCATGGGACACACACGGAACGAAGGTGGGCTTCTAATCTTCATCTTTGAATTAAGTAGATATGCAATTAGGAATCGATTAGTAAGAAAAAGATTAGCATTCTAATTAAGATTAAGGATCAGTGATTAGTAAACACAAATAGAAGGACAAACATAGAATAGAGTAGAATAACCATCGAGTAAAAAACAACCATAGGGTAGGAAGATAAAACACGTAGCGTAGAGCAACGGAACAAATACATAAAGTAGAAGTAGAAAGATACAATATGTAGATGTAGAATAAAAGGAACAAATACATGTCTATAGAGTAGAGCCCAAAATATATAAAGTAGAAGTAGAAAGACATAATACATAGACGTAGGATAAAAGGAACAAAAACATACCCGTAGAATAGAGCCCAAAATACATAAAGTAGAAGTAGAAAGACGTAATATGTAGACGTAGGATAAAAGGAACAAATACGTACCTGTAGAGTAGAGCCCAAAATACATAAAGTAGAAGTAGAAAGACGTAATATGTAGACGTAGGACAAAAAGAACAAATATGTACCTATAGAGTTGAGCCCACAATACATAAAGTAGAAGTAGAAAGACGTAATACATAGACGTAGGATTAAATGAACAAATACGTAACCATAGAGTAGAAAAGAATCATCACTTAAAAGAGAGCAAGGCTAGCCAATATAGGGTAGGAAGAATGTGCTAGGTAGGAACAACTCATGCATTAGTGTAGTTAGGATAGCAAAAGATCCATTGCTTGGAAGGCATAGTGGATTTGACGCTTAGACACCCATAGGAATTAGTTGGCAAAAAAAGCCTGGTTGTGATTGCTTAATTCCAAGGGTGGGAATCAAGCGCCCACATGTACCCGTGAAGAATTGTTAGCCCTCGTGTCCATCACAGAATTTTGTGAAGGTTTTTCCTCAACTCCAAAGATATTGAAAGGATAGTTTTGTCAAAAGTAGATGGAAAAGCCAAGAGTTCATTTTGAGCACTGAAATTCTAAACGAAGTTGCTGATTAGAGAATTATATTGAAATCAGTATGGTGAAATGGGAGTCAATAGTGCCAAGAAAAGTGTTAGATTTTGTTCAAATGAAATTTTCATGGATCATTGGAATTGTAAGAAACGCATATGTTTTGATTTTGTGCCAAATGGAAATAGTTTGAGGAGTACAAGTTTTTTGGGAGAAAACACTAAACAAAATAATATGTAAGAAAAACAAATGCCTACTTGAATGGATCCCATAATTACAGAATTCATATACTACCAAGGCTTAACCCCAAGCTATCAAAGAGGATACAAAGTGTCCTTACACAATTTCAAGTCCACTTCAAAGTGATGTAACTTTTATATCTAAGGTCCAAATTCAATCAAAATTATTGAGAAAGTTGTGTTCTCCCCTTTGATTTGTGTAGTAAAATTTTCAAATCAATCCAAGATGTATTGATTTTCTGGAAGCCAATCAAAGTTCACAACTTCAATTTGAGTTCACCAAACAACAATTTTGGGCTGCAACTTCAGGGCCTTATATCTCCTTCATCCATTACTCATTTTCAATCAAATTTGTGACGTTTTGTTCTCCTTGAAGTATAGTTATTGTCGTAAAATTTTCATGTCAATGAAGTTATTTTGAATGTTTGGGAGCAATTTGAAGTTCAATATCCTGCCATTATTAGAGTACAATGAATTTCAGTGGCTTGTTTCTTCTTTATACAAAGTCTATTTTCAGTAATTTTTTTTGTAAAAGTTGCACATACTAGCCTTGTTTGTGTGGCTAAAATTTCATGTTAATCCAAGAATTAATGAGTGACTAAGAAACATTCTAGTATAAGGAAGTTCAACTTTAGATGTGTTTTTTGCAATTTTTCTCATTGATTTTTGACATTTCAAAGCCGTTTTGTAGACACAATGAGTCAATCGAATGAAATTTTTTTCATCATTGTGTTTGACTAATAGTTTTGAATCATTTTGTAGTGTAAAGCTTTTTCATTTGAGTAGGTTTAGAAATCAAATTTCACCTCCAAATGTGTTTTTGGGAAAATTTCATCATCCATTTTCAACACTAAAACATTATGATCTTACAATCTATGTGGCCAAATGACTTCCAATTTTGTACATGTCATCTACAACATATACACTATAAGATTGCCCAATTGAAATTTGTATGACTTGAAGACATTTAGATTCAGAAAGCTTCAAAAGCAATGATGTTTTTGAATCCTAGAAATTGAATGTCACTTTGAGGTTAATGTGCAATAAAAATTAGTCTAATTTTTGGAGATACCAAGCCCTAAGGTCATGCGCACCAAAATGACTCAGGTTGATTCTCACTACTGAGGTTTTATTACTTGTCTAGCCAAATGCCTACATAAGTACAAAGGCATAGCCTTGAAGCAATAAATATATTCAACTTTTAATTTGAGCAATCAATTGCAATTATTATTTTACTTTATGAGAGCAATCAATTATTACTTTACTTATTTAGAGCAACAATTCATTGTATGCAATTTGATTTTTTTTTTCCTAGAATGAACTGATAATAAAGAAGCATTGAACTTGTTTATTTAGATTAAAATTTTGCTCTAGATATTCAAAAAATTAATTAGGGTTTCTTTTCATCTCTACCTCATTGACCATTTCTTTTTGTAGTGAATTCAATATATTTGCAAAGATTTTTTTTTAAAAGTGTTGATTGAATTGTTAAGTCTTTTGTCCTAAGAATTTAAAAACAATGATTTATATAAATACTACTTGCAATAATATCAATTGATAGTTATTGTAACATAAAAGTGATGTAGGCCATAGTGATACATGTTGAAGATAAGATAAATCAAGATAATGTTTTGTAAGAAAGAATCTTTTATTGAGACAAAATGAAAGATTTTGTATTTTTTGTTTATAATAAAGTGCAAGGCATTTGGACATGGAGATTATCTAACTTGTAAGAATATTAATCCATAATTATTGTAAGATACATGTTGAAGATAAGATAACAATTAGTAAGAAAATATCTTTTATTTTTTTTAATAAAAGTAAAAGATAATGTATTTTAAATAGATTAAAGTAAAAATATAAAGGCAATGAGGCGTATTTAAAACCTATATAAAACTTCAAGGATCTCATCTTTTCTTATATTTTACTATTGATTTTTGAATTTGTATCTTAAATGTATTTATTGTGTATAAATGAACATATTGAGAACAAAAGCCCTAGTTGAAAGTAACCTCATTGTTAGGTGGTTTATGCTAGAATAAATTTGATATATCATTGAAATTTTTTTAAAAGGACTTTAAGAAAAATACTAGAGTAGAGATTTTTCTAATTATGGAAAGAAGTGGTGCACCATTATCCACACCATCTGGCATAAATGGTGAAAACACATCAAACCCTTGTCCACATCTAATGAAGTGCCACATTTGCATGAAGCCCCAAACTAATTCGGTTGCAACCTTGTGTGATTACATTTTTTGTTGGTCATGCATCTATAAGTGGCTTCAAAGTGATTCCCAACCTTGTCCAACTTGTGGAATCACCTTGACAAGAGAGAAAAACATTGTTACTCTTTATGAATTGGGAACTAGTGCAAAGGCAATTAACAACACAATCAACGCTAATGAGGTTGCAATTGCAAGCAATGTCATCCCACCTCATCTACCAAATCCCACATCATCAATTTGTCTGGATTTGCATCAGGTGACATCTAAAACAACTATAGAAGGCCCTAGCCAAGATACTAATTTCACTGCGGAGGTGGCAAATTTGCAATTCCATCAACTTCTTGAAAAGAGAGACCAAAGGAACAATCTAACAAGAAAAAGGAAATCTACATTTATACAAGAAGCACAAGAGAGTGAATTGCAACATTTGGAGGAGATAAACCAAATGGCTCAAGACATATTAAAGTTGCAATTGCAATTGGCTCGAGCAAATGACTTGTTGCCATTTGGATGGAATAATGGACTATAATATAAATGTATTGCTTAGTTACACAAAATGTAGTTATTATTAGCTTGAATCTTTCTCATCCATGAAGAAGCAAATGAGGCCAATTCGTCTCCTTCCTATATGAAAAACAACTAAAGGTCTTGAACCCCAATTTTGTTAAATTTACATATTCCATAACTTTGGCACAGATTCTTCAGATGTACAACAAGAAACATAATTTTATACCAAACTTGTCCTAGTTTTGAGAGCTTTGTTTACATTCGAGGTACAATCTCTAGCACCACCATCAAATGGTACCAATTTAACAAAGTTGACAATGCAAATTCTTGCGTGGGAATTAAAGTATAGTCACTAGATGTGTTAAGTCAGAGATTAAACGTTTGGCTCTTTTGCTTGTTGCATTTTTAGCCTTCATCTATGATGATAGTGAATTTTGTTAAATTGGTGGTATTCCAAATGCCATTTTCAGACTGTGTGGTCTGAATTGAAAACTGACATCTAGGATAAGTATAGATTTTCAAATATCTGGAACATACATAAATTTTTTAAATCTAAGATGGATTTAGTTTTTAGACCGTGCGGTCTGAAACATCTTAGATTGGTATAAATTTTAGACATCTACAATAGGTATAGATTTCAAGAATCTATGTATTATTTAGATTTTCGGATTGCGTGGTCTAAACTGTCAAAAGTGTCAAACTAATGGAATGCCACCATTTTAACCCCTAAAGGTTTTCGACTATGTTTTCACCAAAATTGTTCCAAAACTGTCATTTTTAGGATAACTATCAAATTTTAGAAAAAAAACATTTTTAGAATAATGTAACCGTAGGATCTTAGAGTAAACTAGTTTGAGAGCATGTACAAAAAATTTCAGAAAATTCCGCCTTGTAGATTGTAAGATAATAGTGTTTGAAGTTACAAAAATCCCTTTTTTATCACTGCGGAAATCCGGGCAGCTGCACTTCAGAAGGCCACATTTGTATGAAAAAATATTCAAAATGGTTGTTACTCTTTGGATTCATTCTTCAATTCAAGTTGGCTACATGCTCAAAAAATTTCAAATCATTTTAAATTGTACAACATGTACAAAAAAATAGTAAGTAGAGAGAAGTAGAGAATGATTCAAAACACTAAATGTTTAACAATTTATTTATTTAATTAAAAAATGCCAATCTCAATGGTTCAAATGTTGTAATAAACATTCTACACCCAATGTTTTTTGTTTTTCTCAAAAATATTGAAAATTGAGTAAAATAAAGGACTTCAAAGTTTATTTTAGAGTAGAGAATCCAGAACTACCCGCAAACTAAAATTCTTCATAACTTTTGACTCATTAATCCAAATGGAATGATTCAAATATTTCCACATATATATAAATCTATAAAACCAATTTCAAATTTTGGTTTCCAAAAAAAGTGATTTTTTCTGATCTGCCCGAACTGCCCGAGTTGAGAAACAAACAACATATTATGCAATAACTTTTCAACCATGTAGTCAAAAGTCATGAAAATTGTTGGGCTTGAAAGATACTCCTCGTCCACACCTTCTATTAAATTTTGGTTCCAAAATATAGAAATCTCTAGCCACACGTACCTGCCCAAAATCGCTATGTTGCCAAAAAAGCACTTTGGTCCTTTAGGGGTTAACGAAATTCGCCTTGATGACTGAATGCTGCAGCAACAAGCTTATGAATCAAGCATCTTTTTTTCATCACTTGCTTCAGTTAGCTTCTTCCACTTTTGTAAATTTGATTTGACTTTGCAATTCAACCATGCCAGTTTCAAATTGGAATAATATTATATTTGTAATTTGGTGTCAATGAACATGAGATACTCCACAGAATCTGGGGCTTACGCCCTTCTGTTCACATCCAATAACACGGCTTGTTGCAAAGTGTCGTAATTGTGAACTTCAAGTGCACAGAACGGTAAAACTGATGCCTGAAGTAGAGTTGAGGTTCTTGATCTATTGATGTTTCATTGGAAACAAGCCAATTTCTTCTTAAAATACTGCTGTTGAGCTTAACGATTACGGCGATCATCAAACCTAATGCTTCTGTTTATGAATTGGAAATGGAGAATACGCTTCTGTACTCACTGGTTCTTCTGACATTATTGTTGAATATTACTGATGAATGTTCCACTTGCTACTCCTGAGGACATAGTTCTGAGGCACTGACTCCCCTATTCATGCTTCTTTTTAGAATGTGTTTTTCTTTTGGCAATTTGCTTTCAATTTGCACCCAAATGATGAACTTCACACCAAGCCTTGGAACATAAAGAATAAAATCTTGGATGAAATTTTCAAATTATGGATAAAAAGAAAATTATGGATACATGTGACATGTGCTATTGTATCCAATATGTGGATGAATGTTGAAATTAGGAGCATCACTAGAATATTTGATATTGCCAATTCAACACTTCATAAAAGATGAATAAAAACCTGGTAGAATATCGTGATAGTAATATTTATAAATTCATACTACCAAGTCACTTAATGTACAACTTACAGTGGAAACACCCAAAACCGTCCGAATAAGGAATTCAGCATAGTTGGAGGCATCTTTTTCTAAAACTGATATTTTTCTAGTATTAGCGAGAGAAAATCATGAATATTCAAAAAAAAATTAAAATTTTCGGAATCAGTATGTAATTTCTACAAATTTTCAAAGAGTTGTCTCCCTAGACCACTGGAACCGTCCTATAGGTGTACCCTAAACTGAACTCTGCTGAAATCAATTGTCAGTGAATGAAAATTATACATGTGTCTTCAAACTACGTCAGCAAATTAGAGTTAAACACTTGTCAGACACTTTAATGGACGCTCATGGACAGATTTAGTGGCACTCTAGGGACTTGGAATAGGTACATGGACAGAAATGGGTTTCTCCCTTAATATAATCAGAATTCCTCCAAATTCAAAGAGCGGTTGCTTGAAGACAAATTAGATGGTATCATTCATGGCTCCAAGAGGTGAAGCATTGTTGGGCGTCTTGATTTCAAAGCTTGACAGTAGAATCTTGATAGTTGTGTAAATTTGTTGCACATTTGCTACCAACCAGGCCACTTATTTACAGAGCAAAGACATTTATGGTGAATTTCGTTAAAATGGCAGTATTCCATTAATTAGACACTTTTGACACTTTTGACACTTCAAACCGTGCAGTTTGAATCTAAAAATGTCATAGATTTTTATCTACATGTATTGTAGATGTTTGAAATCTACACCTTTCCAAGATGTTTTACACTCTCAAGTCTAAAATCTAAATGTGTCATAGATTTTGAAGATCTACATGTGTTCTAGATATTTAAAATCTATACCATTTCTAGATGTTAGTTTTCAGTGCAGACCTTGCGGTTTGAAAAATGGCATAAGGAATACTGCCATTTTAACGAAATTCACCATATTTCATGCAACTGGTGTTCAATGGGTTGTACATTCTCGGTGAATGCAGAGTGAATTTGATGTTGGCATGTGGTACGCCTCTAAAACCGCAGAGCTGGATGTGGGAGCAACTTGTGCATGTAGCAGTCAGATTTTGATGAGATTGAGAAATTGAGACTTGGCGTGGATAACTGAATATCACGCTTAGATTGTCTATTTCACATTAGGCTCTGAATTTTTTTACACATATGTTTGGGGTAGGCGAATGTGAAATCTTGAGCACTTGCTATAAAATAATGAATTGTTTGCAGCTGACCCGGCCTCTAGTAATCTTTGTTTACATACATTAGGTTTGTACTAACTGTATTCAGATTTGGTTTGTTTAAGTAACTTGCTTTTCATTTCATAACTCTGGAGGGTATGTGCTGAATTGAGTCTTTATAATGTTGGACTGTTACTAAAGTGCTACATAATACAAAAAATGGACCAATTTGTGGAATTTTAGGTTCCGGTTTCAAATTTAAATGTATGTAGACTAAACGCAGCTACGCATCATGTAGCAACAAACAAAACTTAGTTCAGATGGTGAATTCACCATCTTGGACTGGAGAGCCATCATTTTATGTAAGAGAGTTTGTAATTGTCATCAGTGCTATTCAAAACAAAACTTCAATCTTCATTGCAAGAAGAGTTTCTCCATGACTCCCTGTAGTGTGAGGGTGTTGCTCCCAGGGTCTAAATGTTGTAAGTTATGGCAGAAATAAGGTTTGAGTTGTGATTTCCTCCTCAAAATCACAGTATTTGCAAGCCTGGGAAATGTCCATTTGGGGGGAACTCACTGTCCCTTTCAAATCCATGGTCTGGCATTGCCATGGGATTGGCTCTCCCTCGACTCCCCAAGAAGCAGGCCTACCTCAACAAAAACATTCTCCCCTCAAACAGGCATGCCTCGGCAGCAGGCTCCGGCAATGGTAACCCCGGTAGCAGTCGCACTGCATGCCTCGGTAGTGGTAGGCTTCCTATAAAACTTGATCAAGGGCTACTCTAATGTCCACTCTTCTTGTCATAGCCCATTGATTATTACTCTTCGTTCCTGTCTTTTCAGTCTCTTGCTTTCAATTGTTGGACTGTCGCCATGTCTGGTAAAAAAGAGACTAGCACTGCTCGAAGGAAGGCCGTCACTAAGTCCGCCAAAGCGGGGCTTCAGTTTCCGGTGGGGAGGCTAGGCCGCTACTTGAAGAAAGGACGCTATGCGCAGCGTGTGGGATCTGGAGCTCCTGTGTATCTGGCTGCCGTTCTAGAGTATCTCGTGGCTGAGGTGCGTAAGTTCAAGAGGATTATTGTTCAAGAGCACCTTCTGGTGTCTTCCTGGGCTTTGTAGAGCATGCTTTGATTGGATTGGTGCGGTCGAGATTGATATTGCCATTGCAGTGTGTGATGTAAATCGAAATTAATATGTGTTTGCTGTTTCCAGGTTTTGGAGTTGGCTGGAAATGCGAGCAAAGATAACAAGAAGCGTAGGATAATTCCCCGCCACATTCAGCTGGCCGTCAGAAACGACGAAGACTTACGACAACTGTTGTCTGGCGTTACAATTGCTTCCGGAGGCGTACTGCCCAACATTCACAGCGTGTTGCTCCCGCAAAAAAATGTTGCTGGAACTGGAAGTGGAGACAAGTGTGATAAGTCTAAGAAGAAGACCGAGGGCTCCGAGGCAGCCAAAGCTTGAACGTTCCCTTTGTCCCCAGGCTTAAGAGTATATTCCAGCATGGGTTTTTGGATTTCGGATTTTTTGCTCAATTTATACTACTTCAGTACCGGTAATGGAGTGATGCAAGCGTTGGAACGAAGCGGAGTTTTAATTCTTGTTGGTGGCAGCCTCAACGTCCTTGCTGATCAAGCGTTGAATTAGAAAGGACTACATCTGATTATCTCAACTATGGCCTATAATTACTATACTTTGATATTGTTAGTATTAGTTTCATAGTGGGACAGTAACTGCATGAACTGAGAGCCAGAAAGGCACAGCCATGTAGTTTTCCTGAGTGGATGAAATAAACCGAAGGTCGATCGCTACACCTTCAATATTAATATCTACATGTCAACCTTCAAAGAGTTTTGCTTAGATTCCAAGTATGCATCACATTATATTTTACCTTCTGTCGTTTTTCTCAGTGTACTGGATCACGTGCTGATGTGCATATATAATTGTAAGAGTTTTTCTCAATTGACATATTTAGCCAAATTAAATTCTGAATGAACATCCCAGAGTAGTGTCAAGATTCGGTCATGAGTTACATTCAATTAATATCCTAGCTAGGGAAGGGGAGTGTGTCTAGAGTTCCAAACTTGGACACACCTGGAAACAAAAAGCATCGAGTAGTGCGTACTCTACACTCAGGCGAAAGTGCATGCATTATTTAATCTTGTGGTACCTGTAGTCTTATTGGTTAAAAGCATTTTATGCGTAAGGTCTTTTACGTGTTCAGATATCTGGATATTGGGGAGTCAAATTATCTCTGGAAGTTCAAGGGTTTCAAATTGAGTTTAGATGTGCAACCAACATGCATGTGAAGTGATTTGAGAAACGAGACTCTTGTTTCTATGCAATTTTTGAATCTCAATTGGGTATGTTTAAGCACTATCACTGTTAATTAGAGCTAAATGCAATGTTTCTTTACTTTATTTCAAGTGGAAGCTAGCTTCCAGAGGAGCCAATTGGACACCCGGGTTGGACACAATTATGCTAGCCTTGCATTCTTTTGAAATACGACTTCAAGACAAATTTGGATGGTATGCCAGTTGGAGTAGATTATAATCGAAGAAACGTTCTACCGAAGCAGAATAGCTCTTAGTTGAATGATTTCAGAACTATTGTCAATACTAACCAGAGCCAAAGTTTTGCTACATATATAGTTGTGACATAAATTAACCACCAGATTCTGTAAGGTAGCAATGTGCCTCATGGAGTGTCTCAAATGCCTCAGAAGCATACTTATGGGAGTTTAAAGAGTATACCATGGAAGGATTGAAACGGAGTTTACCATCTCAATCGAACAATTACAAATGCTAAACTCCGTAACATTAACTTCATGGTAAAATCTTGTATTTCCTTTGCGAACAGGACTACCTTGTAATTACTGCAGGTTACCACAACCGCCTCGTCTCCGAAATTTCGAAAGCACTTCAGGATTGTCTCAGCCTCAGGTGTAAAATTTACACCAGGATAACCTGCAGTGCAAGCAACCCTAACTAGGCCATTCACCAATAAAATTTGAGGTCCGAGATCACCCCTACTCAGCAAAGAGCGCAGAGGGAGCAGTGCTTGTTCCCTCTCTCCGATGCACATCACCTGCAAGAATGCAGATCAAACATTCAAAAGCTTGCAGGTCTGCAAATAATATGTGAGTCGGAAGGGTCACCTACTCACCTGGATTACATTTCAGCAGAACTTTGGATAGCACTTGTTGAGTCCACCAAGATTTTCAATTCGTACTAGAATGAGACTATTGCAATTGATAAACCGTTCAATTTGATAGATCACATCCACCATTCCTCTCCATGCTTTGATAACCGTGATTAATATATTGACTGAGGCATTCACTCTCCTAATCACGCTCCTTCACAGAAATTCATGATCTGTGATCTATGTTTATACTTCCAAGGCACCTAATCTATAACTGAATAGAATCAGCAATTAAAGGATGTCGAATCTGATCGGTTGCTTGAAGACAGATGGGCTCATACACACTCTTTCTGCCTCTCAGAGCATCATATTCCTGAAAGGTCTGAAGAGTTGAGTTTAACCCTTTAAAACCATGAATTCTCAGATTTTATGATCACTTGCTAACTTGGTCACTTAGGAAAATTCAAAGCAAATATGGAAGTCAACACACCTAGTCGATGGCGCAACAATGGTCCACAGTATTCCATACAAGTATTTACTGCTAGCATCTGTTCTAGTACTACAAAATGGAGCCTAAGCCTTCTCGTCCCAAGTATGTGATTCACAGGGTTAACCACAGGATTCAAGTGGTCGTATTGAAAAGTAACTCAATATGGTTGATAAACCCAAGTACAGAGATTACAATTGCAAACCAGAGAAGGAGCATGCTTTCGAGTATTTGAGTCTAATAGACAAGTAAACCAACCTCAGATTGATCAACGAGAATCATACTCAAGGAAACATGAAAGAACGAAATTTTAAGTTTCAACTAGTGGTAACCACCACAATATATTAGAACTGAAGGACAAAAATACAGGTTGAGTACAAAAACATGAAATGGAATAATAGTCTCTAAGACTATTGTCAGAAGATAGGAAGTGGAATACATGTGTACCGAGATGTGTACATACAAACATTTGTACTATTTTTTGTCCCCTTGTCTTTGGACATGTGGTTTTTTGCTCATGACTTTCATATACTATATTAGTTTCACATGGTAGTTGTACACATTGAATAATTTTTTACATTTAAGAAAAGGGTGAATGCAAGAAACACTTAAAGCCTTTTGTCACACCCTAGTTTTTTATTTTTATTTTAGCCATAACTTTTGTATTTTAGCTCCAAATGATTCAAAATTTATAGGAAAGCTACTCATAGATATTATGTATCTATAATGAATTTTGGAGATTTTTCAAAAATAATTTATAATTTTTAAATAGCCCCGAAAATTTCTCACAGTACTCAATTAGGGATTTTTAGCACCATTTATCTTCAAAAAAACGAATTTTGATCTAAAATTTGGAGAGCATGGTCTCTTAGTAGACTTATATCTACTATCCAAAAGAATTATAAAAATATTTATTTTTAAGTGTTATAGAAGTCCACAAAGAGAGATTCATTTTGCATTTTTTTCCAAAGGTATAAAACAATATTTTGGTGAGTTTTTTGGTCAAATCTCATCACCAAAAAGTTTTTTCAAGTTTTGTATTTTTATGTATTTTTCAAAAAAATAATCCTATTTCTGACAAATTAAAATGTCACAAGTTGTATTTTCTTCACTGGAATTCTATGAGAATTCTATGTCCAAAGTTCCGGTGAAGAAAATACAACTTGTGACATTTTAATTTGTTAAAAATAGGGTTATTTTTTTAAAAATACATAAAAATACAAAACTTGAAAAAACTTTTTGGTGATGAGATTTGACCAAAAACCTCACCAAAATACTGTTTTATACCTTTGAAAAAAAATGCAGAATGAAGCTCTCTTTGTGGACTTCAACAACATTTAAAAATAAATATTTTTATGATTCCTTTGGAAAATAGGTACAAGTCTACTAAGAGACCATGCTCTCCAAATTTTAGGTCAAAATTCGTTTTTTTGGAGATACGGGGTGCTAAAAACCCCTAAATTGAGTATTGTGAGAAATTTTCGGGGATATTTAAAAATAATAAATTATTTTTGAAAAATATCCAAAATTCTTCATAGATATATAATAGCTATGAGTAGCTCTCCTATAAATTTTGAGTCATTTGGAGCTAAAACACAAAAGTTATGGCTAAAATTAAAATAAAAAACTAGGGTGTGACGAAACGCAACAAATAGTACAAGTGTTTCTTGCATTCACCCAAAAACGATCTATTATTTTTCAACAACAATTTTTACCTTGGCCATTTTGTGGGGTTTTATTACTATTTTTGACCCAAAATAAGAGAATTTGAAGCTCAAAATTGGAATTCAAGGACTTCAACCAAAGTTATTCAAGCCTACAAAATTATTTTCTTAAATAGTAAATTGCCCACCTTCCACATGTACTCAAATTACACTACCTTTGCCCAAGTGTAGATTGAATATCTTTTTTCCAAAAATAAAAATGATTGTAAAGGAGAATCTTTGTGGTGCAAAATATGGATTTTGAATTTTGAGTTTTTGTATTGCTACACTATTTTCTAAGAATCAAACACCAAATTGTTCATTTTCTTGATATATTTCACATGGTTTTTTGTGCATTACTCTTGAATAATATTTTCTAGGTTTGAATTATTATACCCATACTATTTTCAATGCTTTACAAATTATCCATATTTTAGCTTGTTAAATAGTTAGTTGTAGAATCTTCATTTGCCATTGAAAAAAATAGAATGTTAACTTTTCATATTAAAACCTTTTTTAGTCACCTTTTAAAATCCTTATCTTGGATTAAAAATCCATAATACCTTATTCTAGATTTTAAGCCTTCATAAACATGCATGTATTTTACAATTTCTAAAGCAAAATTTCATGACTTTAATGAAATTGACTTATTACGCTTCCTTGTGATAAATACAATTAGAAGTCAAATAGCATGGTATGAATGCATATTCTATGACCTCCATCTTATACTTCTATTTTTGTCATTTCAAAGAATTTTTAAATTTTTTTAAATAATTCACCTAATAATTTTGAAGTGAAATTCTTTTATAATCATTTGATAGAGATTTCATTAGATTTTGTAAAATTTTATTAGAACTAAGACTAGATAATTTCAAAAGTAATCAATTTTTAAATATTAACACAAATAGAAGTTTAGTATATTGTATTACCTCAAAAGGTAACCCTACTTGTCAATAGAATAGTCAATAGAATATTTTAATATTAGATGGTTGTATCTTATTTCATCTACAAAGTGTTGGAATTTTCTTTTATCAAATATTAGTTTTGAAAACTTCATGAGTTGGTTATCTCATTATGTGTAATTACTTTATACTACTATAAAATTATTAGAATTTTTTTGATCATAATATTAGTCATGATTTTCATTATTAATTAATTTAATAAAATTAATAGTTAGAATTAGATTCCAATAAACTATATGTTGCTAATTATCATGATTCTTACTTCTTTGATTGACATTTCAACTATTTAGTTTTTTAGTAAGAACAAAATTGGAATTATATGTTGATTTTGAACTATTTAATGTATCACACTAACATACTAAATGACTTTTAAGGCAAGTTGATATGTATACTAACATTGACATTGAAATCAATTAAGCAAGTGTTTTGTATGTGTTGGCATTGTTTGTTCATATTTTCATTAATAATTTTTAGTGCTTGACTAAATTTTATTTTAATTTGAAATTTTTTAGACAAAACTATTTAATAATGAAAAAAAAATCTTCTACACTATAGAAGTTTGTGAAGGTTGCACAAATTGAAAATCCCTTCAATATTTTGTCTGTAATTTAATTTAAAAGGAATTTTGAAATTGTACTTTCAAAATTTATAGACAAATGTATTTTGGAGTTTGGACCATTTGTTCCATTTTAGATGCCTAAATCATCTACCCCTTCATATTTCATTATAGACAAAATATGGGACAAGCTTACAAACATCTATTATAGCCAACCCAACATCCATCTCCACTTTGCATACCATGCAACCTACAACAAATTGACGCTTATAAATACTCATTATTATATTGCATCCATCCAAACATTAAAGTACCATGCATACAAAGGTATAACAAAGCAAATTATATATTTGAAACATAAATATGTAAATTCCTAAAATCACATAGTATTTTGTAGTGTTTTTTATTCATGAATGAGAGAATCTTAGAAGACAAATCCTTGCAATACACAATTCCCTTATTGCTCATGTACGCAACCTACCGTAAAGCACATTTTACAATGAAATTCCGAGCTTCTAACTTTCTTGTCTTCCCTTCCATTGCTAAGCTACCTAGTTAATATTGAGTCTACCATAATACAATTATATATATATTCTAGGAGTCATTTGAATGATCTTTTGAATATATAATCATAATCTCAATGAAAGATAATTTTGTTGTTGTGGCAAATGCATGATTAAAGAGTGACAAATTATGACTAAGAATGCTTGTTACTAGCTTGTACAAATTTTGAATAAGGTGGTATGAGATACAAATGTCATTGATTTGCTAATGAGGAAAATCTTTACTAATATCAACTATATTATTCAACTTTATGAGTGCACATCTATCTAACTCTATGTATTGAGTTCTCGATTGAGTTCATGAAATTTTTAAATTCACCTAAATTTTTACCAATCTATACATCTATTCATGAATTCAACCTTCAACAAACTTACTTAAGACATACACTAGTGCTAACAAGCCACGTAAATCTCACTATAATTGATTTAATAACAAATACAATGTCCATTACAAACCGTAGATGGCGAATTTCGTTAAAATAGCGGTATTCCATTAATTTGACACTTTTGACACTTTAGACCTCGTAGTCTGAAATCTAAAACTGTCATAGATTTTTGAAATCTACATGTATTGTAGATGTTTGAAATCTACACCTATCCAAGATGTTCCACACTATCTGGTCTAAAATCTAAATGTGTTATAGATTTTGAAGATCTACATGTGTCATAGATGTTAAAAATCTATACCATTTCTAGATGTTAGTTTTCAGTTCAGTCCATGCGCTCCGGAAAATGGCATAAGGAATACCGCCATCCTCCTATGAAGATACGCTGTTTGTTTGTTTGTTTGTTTGTTACGTTGAGATCTTCCGGACCGTGAGTCCCCCGGGTGCGTGTTTGGTACCGTCGGAAAGCCCTCGGCAAGGAGGGGTGCACGGGCTTTGATTCATGGTGTTCCAACCTACAACATGAAAGTTATTGAATTTTGAAGTTTCTATACATTTATAAAAATATTCTTTTCTTTTCTTTTAGACCTTGGCAACAGCACGGGCCACCCTAGTTTTAATGAAATTTGCCATATAGTTGTAAGGTTAAATATTTCAATTATGGTCATTTCATCCCAAATTTGGATTGGTACAACAATTACATGTATCAATTGATGAAAACCGAATCTTGTTGTTTCTTAATAATTTAGCTCGACTATCCTACATTGTGATTATGTCTACTATTAGCAAAGCAAGACAAGTCATCAAAAATAATTGTAAGTTGATACCAAGCTCACAACTTCAACTTCGTAAGTGCTAATTCACAATCATTTTGATAGCTTGGCCTACTTTGTAATTATTATATATGGAAAATAATTGTAGGCTAATACCAATGTCATTATTACATTTTGATAAGTCCTAACCATCAATTTTTTTTATTACTTGGCTTGCTTTGTAATTATTATATAAGGTAGAACCACCTATTCCTGATCAAGGACCCATACGCAAGTACCCAACCTATAGGATGCATCTATTTCCAACCAAGGGTAGAAGAGATTTGCAATCAAAGCTTGGAATGTACTTTTTTTCCCATTTTCAAGGTTGGGACTAATAAGATCATGACACATGTCCCAAAGTATCTTAAAGTGTGTAGAAGGTATCAAGTAGGAAAGTAGTTTTAGCTATGATCCAAATTAAAAGACTTTAGACATTGGCTATGGGTTCAATGCACTTTTTGGCTTCCAAAAATCATAGTAATTTCAGTTTTGGGAATAAAATTACGAAAAATTTCCAATTTCCATATTTCCTATCTTTCTACACGGAAAAAATTTGCATAGCCTTATACTCTTCATCATCTATTCTAGAATTACTTAAGTGATTCGGTATAGGTGGTTCTACCTTAGAAAGGTTTGATTGAACACTCATGTACTGAAATTAAATTTCCTTGTTAAATTATCAAGGGACCATATGACCTTGACACCAATTACAAGATGACATGTAGTACTTTTTCTAACAAATTTTCTCCTGAAGTTTTCTCCCATAAAACAAAGATTATTTTTCAATTACATTAGGATAGTTTAAAAAATATCTATAAATGACCTTTTTTAATTGCATAAGGCTGCCTGTGGATACAAAGTGTTTGATTAATGATAGAGAATTCTTGCATATAAGATAGAAGTGCAATTCTTCAACCTTAGAATTTTGTGCACTTTTATTTTATATGCAAAAATTCTCTATCATCCGATGAACAATAGTTTGATTGCTAATTATTACTTTAAAAACTTTAAAGTAGATGATTTGCACTATTACAAAAAAGATGATTTCCACAAAGACCAGCCTAACCTTCCAGGATTAATATTGTACCATATATTCATAAAGATCAGATTCAACAGAAACTAAGTCATTTTTGAAAGAATGTGACATGTGTCATCTTAAGATGTTCTGATGTGACATGGACCCGTCAGAATCTGACGTGGATACTCAGTCGGCACTCAGGGTGCCGAATCAGACGCCGTATATGCCCAATCTGACCTTCATGGAGGATACCTAATCCTTTAACCATACCATGTTTTCAAATTGACTCCAGGTCTCTAGCGAGGTCCTTTGTTCGTGATTGGAAGATTTGTGATAAACACTCTTGCATTCTGCACAGAATCTAATGATTCACTGTTTAGTGGAGCAATACTTATCTGAACAGCTCTGTTTCTTTGAGTGATTCTTCCTGCACTCTTTCTGTTTCCTATTTCCAAACAAGCAGCTTGCATAGATCATCGCTAAGTGTTCGACTACCACGGATTGTCCGAATTTTTCTGAAATCAGCATTGTAATTCGAACGTTGTTCTCGATTTCGAGTTTCGGTACTTTGGGGGCAATGACCGCAATGCGTTTCCCTCGCCCTCTCGAAGAAGCGCATTCAAGGAGACCGACTGGGTGTAGGCATTGTTGAGCATGGTCAAAAAATGGTAAGTCTCTTGTCTGTCTTGATTTTACTTGTTTTTGGGGTGGAGTTTTGCAATCTAGGGTTACTGTATGAAGAAAGTTTGCAGTGTTTCGGTGTTTGGTTCGAACACCTAGAAAGTCTAGAAATAATGTCGATTTTCGTGCAAACGACAGTGAGGGTGGGTGCTTCGTTCTTACAGCTCTGTTTTTCTGTACGTAGGTGATTTGAACTGCCAACTTGTGCGAGTTGTCAAGTGGAGGTTTGAGATGACTTCGGTTGGGTTAAAAACAGTTCTCCAAGCACTTGTGGTCAACGATGTGTTGGCAGCGAATTGCTGCAGCTCTTCCCCTCGTATGTGTACTGTGAAAGCCTAAACCCTAAATCCTACCCCCCTGGTTTGCTCTTTTCGGTAGTCTAGAAAATTTTCGCCCTGGCGAGATGGCAAATCCAACTATAGGTTAGCGTATCAATCTTGTGAAACTTCGCACGAATGGCTGCTAGTCACTTTAATAGGTTATCAGAATGTCATCGTAGAACTATGTCAGAAATCCAAATAAGGTACCTACACCTTAATCTGACCTATAAGCTGTGGCTCTGTGGGCATGATTAAGAAGTTTTGCTCATTGGCATTTGCTTTGTAAAGCAAATGCAAGGGGTTGTGTAAATTTTGGAGTCTCGAGAAATTATTTATGAAGATTGTAGGAGGCTATTAGCGTGAAAAACCCATCTGATGCTCACAAAGAATTAATTTCACTGTTTCAAACAATCAATAATGAATTTTAGCTACTTGTCTCTCTTCTCAACCTCCACTTTTGATAACGTTTCAGATTATTCTAACATATTTTGCAAGTTATATAATTTTGTATTACACATTACGCATTAGAAAATCACAATTTCCTTCTAAATTTTAAGAAAAACACAAAAACTCATAGTAATGATTTTTTCATTTATCAAAAATAGAAGTTTTAGTAGTCAATTTTAAAATAGCTGATAGTGATATCTTGACTTAGAGGTCATAGCTAAGGGTGTTTAGGGTGTAGGAGATTAAAATATTTTTTGAATTTTTTTAACTCAAAAAGAAAGAGGTCACCGAGCTAGGGGTTGATCATATGACTTTGGGTTTTAAGTTATACAATCAGGTCCTCTATTTGCAGACAGGACTTTGACGGTTCTGATACGCCTTTGAATAGTTTGTAATTTTGCTGTCTGAGTGACGAATAAATTATCTGTGTATCATGTGCTTCTCATTCGAGATTAACGCCGTTGTCAATTAGCAGGGAAGGCACTCCGAATTGGAACTTCACTAATTCCAAGGTCCAACTTCGAGATCATTGGGACCTCGCTTTGTCGTTTGGCAGCCCTGAGTTCCTCTCGCAACTATCAACCTTTGGATGTGGCAGGAACAGGAAATGACGCAGCAGGTGACGCACACACTCTCCTTTGTCTCATCCTGGAACTGAGTGACAGGCAGACCTCTTTTATATGATCTTCTCTGAGATAACATTCTGGAATATCCTACGCATTTATCATCCGTTTAAACTATGTCATATTGATTTTTTAGGGACCCCAGGCAGTCAATCAAAATCTAGTGAAACTCAAATCATTGATGACAGTGCTCAGGTAGCGTTAGAATTTCCGTCTAAGTTCCCGAAATATGTGTTCCTGAATTGCTGTTGTTGATGTCTGACCATTGAGAACAGTGAGCGGACAGAAAACCTTGGAGATGAGTCGTCTGGACTTGAAGGACATGATGGGCGAGCGAGAAGAGGTGAAAAGCATGCTCTTTGAGTTCCTCCAAGCTCGGGGTGTAAGTGAGTCTCTGGCTGCACGTGCAGTGAAAAAAGCCACTCGTCTGACTGCTCATCTTCTGACCCTCTTGCGCATGGTTTATCGCATACGTTATCTTACAGGTTTACCCTTCTCTTCAACAGAAGCCTTAGGATCCTACACATGACATATTCTGTTCTGGTACTTACTATGTCTCCGCGGCTGGATGAAATCTCTTTGATGTTCCTTAATCTACTTTTTCTGTCATCCTACCCTGAAAGAATCCTTTTGCCGTGTAATGTTAGGATTAGCAAGAACTTATGAGTCATTTGGTGTAAAATGCTTGCTGAAAGTTCAACAATTAATGAAAAATGGAGTATTTTCACGGTCCTGAATATAGCTGAGGGCTTGTACTCGCTGGAACTTGTTCAAAGCAAGTTTGTTATTTGCTCCTCACAGTATTCTCATAGTAGTTGTTGTCTTTGTAGATCATGTTCTAATTTCATGGCTCTACATTATTCATCTTCCTTATGACGAAGTATGATGCCGCATGTTTCGCAGGGAGAGAGCTTACGGCCTCAGAAGTAAGAAGACCGTTATCGCCCTTTTTGGAGACTCTAGGAGCACAACACAAGGAAGGACTCGTAGATGCATTTTTGAGCTTTCCTGATGCCCCCTCAGTAAGAAAGACATTGGATGAGGAATTATACTATTCTGGGGACTCCTTCACGTCACCAGTCCTTGGGAAGGTCAAGTTCACCAGTTTTCCTTTGCTCCAAGTCCATATGGTACATGGGAAGCTTCCTCTGTCGTTGGTGTATCTCCTGGAGTTGGGGTTTCCTGTTGCTGAAGTTGCTGAACTTGTGTCTCGGTTCCCGTGTATTGCAAGCTACAGCGTAGAGGAGAAAGTCAGGCCTATAATCGATTTCCTCATGGACTTGGGAGTCCGATCCTCTGACATACCCAAGATCATCTTGAAGAGGCCTCAGCTCTTCGGGTGCAGTTTAGAAGAGAATATCAAGCCAACAGTCGCGTTACTGAAGGAGCTTGGGGTGGATTTGGAGGGCTGGGTGAAGATTCTCTCGCAGTTCCCTCACATTTTGACGTACAGCGTTGGCAAGGTACAGCAGGTGGTGAGATTTCTTTCTTTGATAGGGTTGTCCCCGAAAGAATCAGGCAAGGTACTCACAAGGTTTCCTCAAATCATTGGCTACAGCATCAAGACCAAGCTTCAGCCTTTTGCAGATTATTTCAACAGCATTGGGGTGAAAGACTTGAAAACTCTCGTATCCAGGTCACCTCAAGTCCTTGGGCTGAGCCTTGAGCTCAACATCAAGCCTACAATTCTCTTCTTTTCAGAGAACGGTTACACCATGGATGAGCTGAGTACCATCATACTTCGATTTCCGCAGCTTTTAGGGCTCAGCACGGAAGGAAATATACGGCCCAAGTGGCAGTATTTTGTGGAAACGGGTCGAGAGAATTCCGAGTTGGTTGATTTTCCTCAGTATTTCGGGTACAGCCTGGAGAACCGGATCAAACCTAGACACAATGCTCTGGAAACGAGGGCTGCGAGTTGGTCATTGAATCGGATGCTTACTCTTCCAGAAGCTTCCTTTTCAAAGCATGTGGAGAAGGAGACGTAATTGACTCACTCCATGTACAGTACAGCTTCCAGTTGAGTTCCAAGAGCTTTCTTTTACCATCAATTTCCGCTCTTTCATGCAATGCTTTGAGAGAGCAGATCTAGTCCTATTTATGGCTAACAGCTTTCGCTTCACTTGACGTTCAACAGCTTCCAATCAATTCTGCAATGAACGTACAGTAGTTGAGTCCATTTCAAATGAATCCATTATAATCATGCTTTCAACCTAAAAACTGCAATTCTTGAAGAATTCAGATATGGATCTCAATAGGGTAATTCAACCTAAAACTGCAATTCTTGAAGTCAGATTTGAGTCACAATGGGTTGATTCAATCTTAAACTCCATTTCTTGAAGAAGTCAGATTTGGGTCACAATGAGGTAATTATGGTAGAGCGTTCTAATATTGTGCATTTCCTAAATATATTCATCTGGTTTGCAGAGAAAGAAGTGTGCAAGATTACGGCACCTTCAAAAAGTGTAGTTATTATGAAACTCATGTTACAACTTCTTTCTTGATTTACACTTGAATGAAATGCACAATATTATTGCACTTCCAAAACTTCAAACAAAATCGCACCCTTTCATCCATCAATTGCTCATAACATTTACTAAATCCACCTTTTTTTTGCAATAATCTTCCATTTGAAGTGACTTCAAAATTCATAGATGATGGGGCTAGAAAAAAATTTAATATCAATTGGTGCTAGCTCAAAGTTAGAGGCTGTTAGATTGCTCTACTATAGTTGTTTTGTATTCAATTGGTTGTACCTAATTTATTTTTTCAAGCATAATAATGGATGCAATACTAAAATCCTATCCATGTCCAAGGCACCATATTTTAGTGTCAACTAAACTTTGAAGATAAAGATAATCTTACCACAATACTATTTTGGGGATTTTAGAAATGAATGTCTTTTAAAGTCTATTTCAAACATCAAAAACCCTTTTCTAAAAAGAATTGTTGATGAATTTTCTATTAAAGATTCATATTTTTTCCATGACTTGTACACTAGATGTGACTATCCACTAACATTGAAAAGATGGCACCACCTCTTGGTTTGCCATTAGTTCTTCCTTCCCTCCCTCTCTCAAAAATTACATGTTTTATTTTTATTTTTTAAGTGCCTCCCTTCCAAAATGCTATCAATTCCTCAATAAATCACAAGCGGTTGATCCTTGTGAGATCCTTGTGAAGTTTAATCTGACACCATCTAAATACAAATTTAGAATATGGATATTGTATGCTATAAAATATACATATGACATCAAATATTGATATGGATAATTGATATGGTATGAATAGTGAATAGTGAATGCGGGTAAGAATATGGACATGGGAGTGGATATGGGTTATGGGACTTTGAATTGCTCCATATTGATTGTCAAATTAATTAGATTCTCAAAATTACAAAAAGGGCGGTTGGGGAGGAAAGAGAAGGAATTAAGTTTAATTATTTAATTTTTAAAATCTAGAAGGAGGGGATTTGGTTTCTCTCTCCGGTGGACATATAAAAAGAGGATATAAAGATGATTGCAAGAAACACTTGTCCTATTTTGTGTCACAAGATGTATGTTGATTTGTTTTTTGGCCATAACTTTTGTGTTTTGGCTTCAAATGACTCAAGATTTTTAGAAAAGGTACTCACAACTATCATACACATTTCCTAAATTTTTTCTAATTTTCAAAAATAATTTACTATCCAAAAATATACCCCAATTGAATGTCACACTTTGTAGTTTAGGATTTTTTTGTATTGAGGAATATTTATTTTTTTAATGATTTTGAGATGAAATTTGGATGAGATGGTCTTCTAGTAGACTTTTAGCTCTCTAGGGAAGGATTTTTAAAAATAGTTAATTTTATGTGGTGTGGAAGTTTACAAAGTGAGCTTCTTTCTACTTGTATTTTGGAACATATAAAATATTATTTTGGTGGGTTTTTTGGTGAATGACCATCTCTATGGAGTTGTTGCAAATGGCCACTTTTTTATTGAATTATTTTTACTATTTTTCCCTAATTAAAACATGAAAGTATGTATTTTCTTTAGGTTTGGCACTTTTCAAGTTCTCATACTTAGAGAATTTTTCTATATAATTCCTTCTATGGGTACCTTCATCTTAAAGGTGTATACATAAGTCATATTTAAAAAAAAATTTAAAAATTAGTTTTCTAATGTTAAAGTACTCCAGAAAAAGTCATGAGTATTGTTGCAAAACACAACAAATAGTATAGGTGTTTCTTGCAATCGCCCAAAAAGACTTTAAATCAATTTTACGCTTTTGACATGTTTTTAATCAATAATTATAATTTTTAAATTCATAAGTGATGTTCTCTTTTTTTTCTTTTCCTATCTGATTTATAACACACCTAGTTTGAATTTGTAAAGTTATTATTGTAAAAACTTAATTAAATTTATCAAAATTTGATCTTTTGTTTGGTTTTGAACAAACTCCAAGAAGCTTAAAAGGGCCTCATGTATTTGAAGGTTTTTATCCATTTCAAATTGCTTCAATAAGGAATGTATTTTTTTTTTATTCCAATTTTTCTATACTAATGGTTTAGTGTACCCTACGCCATTGCTACAACAAAAATAAAAATAAAATAAATTTTCTAAATTTAATTTCTAAAAAAATAGTAATTATACCTTATATCATAAGTTAGAGCGCTAGAAATCAAAGCTTATGCATTGGGTTCCTTACTAAGGCCTTTGTAATGATACCAAAAATGTAACTAGGGGATGGATGGTTTTAAAGATCTCACTATAACAAAACAAACAAGACAAATTAAAAAACAAATTTAATTTATAGATGCATTGCTTAAGTTCCTCATGGTGTTCACAAAAAATACTAGCATTTAATTATATACATCACATGGAGGTGACAAAACTTTCTTCTCCTATAACTTTTGAAGCATGAACCTAATGAATTTGAATTTTTTTTAAGGGGAGATGGTTGTCATAATTTTAATTGCATCCCTCATCTTTCAAAAAATTAAAAAAAATCATTTTATATTCAAGAGTCTCTTTTGTTAATTTGTCACACTTTAAGGTTTAGGAATTATTATCAACACATCAAGTATCCAAAATTATGATCTAGAGCTAAATCTTTTGTAGTCTATTTCTTCAATATATAGGCATGTTTTTACCAAGGTGCATCTAAAAATATATTATTTTTAGATGTTGACCACTTTTGTGCAAATAGGGCTCCTTGTACATACAATTTTGAACATTGAAGATGGTTTCAATATCATTCTTTTAGTGAAATCTCTTCACTTTGAAGACTAATCCTTATAAGTGGCTAATTTCTAGCTTTTAAGAAAATAATCTATCCTAATTTTTACAAATTAAAATGTCATAGTACCTATTTTATTGCAAATCTATACTTTTCTAATTTGCCTACTAATTGAATTTTTCTATGCTTTTCCTTCTAGAAATACCTTCTTTGGGCAAGTATGTACATTGGTCAAGTGTTTAATATTGTAAAATCTTTAATTTTAAATTTATGGTGCTCCCCCTCAAAAGCATAAAACTACCAAAGTAGAACAAAATAAATCATTCATTCTTGCAACAAATGAATCCTTCAATAGGAATTAAATCATCCCATATATATGATTTGACTATATGCCTTTAATACAAGCTCTTTTTGAAGTCTATACTTTAAGGGAAAGCAACTTCTTTGCTTTTATTTTGAAAGGAGTGACATTTTTCTAAATAAAAGAAATATAGTAGTAGAGTATTTTTTATAGGTGTATTGCTCAAAAATAACCTATCCTATGAACACTTCTAATTCAAATTTGTGAATTTGCACAATTGTATCACTAAATGAAGGGTTTGTAAAAAGAAACAAATGATCTACATCTATTTACATTATAAATGAATCAAATACTTGTACTTGATTATATTACCAACCCTTACAATCTTAAATTTTCTTTCTCCAAATGCTTCAAGATTCAATAGCAAGCCCTTCATTATTTTTTGCAATTTCACTCATTTCTAAATGATTTTGACTATCTTTTCACCAAATTAAATCACTTGAAAACTACCATTTCTAATAAAAAGATCAAATTCTAGAAAGAAAACATTTCTAGACACATGTAATTGTAGGATCTTGTATTATGTTAAATAGAGAAGATGTAGAGAAATTTTCAAAAATTTTGATTGTGTAGATTGCAAGATATTAGAGTTTAAATTGACATAAATCTTTTTTTGACCTTGTAAAAAACAAAGTACTTGCACTTTACAAGGTCACATTTCCATGAAAAAATGTTCTAAATGGTGGTGCTTTTTTCAATTCATTCTTTGAGACAAGTTGGCTACATACTTAAAAAAATTTAGATCATTTTGGAATTGTACAATATATAGGAAAAAAAGTAAGTAGGAAGCAGTAATAAATGATTCAAAATACTCAGTTGTTAAAAATTTAGGAATTTAGTTATAGAATTGAAAATTTCCAATTCCAATGGTTGATAAACACTGTACTTCCTAAGATTTAATTTTTTTCAAAATTTATTGAAAATTAAGTTAAATAAAGAACTTCAACCAAAGTTTATTTTTGACTAGAGAATTTGTAATTGATTGCAAATTAAAACTCTTCATAACTTTTGTTTCAGTAATCATAATGAAATGAATAAAAACTATCCCTACATTTATGATCTACAAAATCAATTTCAATTTTTATTTAAAAATGATTTTAAAGAAATAATTTTAGTTGCCTAAGGATGTGTTACTTTTTCTTTTTTTGATAACAAATGGAGAACCATTACATTAAGAAAGAACCAAATACAGCCAAGTCCAAAGGCTGGACACCTAAAGAGATAAGAGCAGAACAGAAACAAACCAAGAAGAGAAACCAACACTAAAAGGAGCAGGAGGGGCCCTCTTTAGTCCAAGTAACATGCTAGCCTGCTAACCAACATAGGGAAAATCGTCCGGACCCGATCGAACTACTGCCAAAGGTGGGTAGACAAGATGCTAGGGTTGTGTTATCACCTCTCCCAAACTTAGAACCATGCAAAGAGATTTCTATAATAAAGCATTTTGCTCATCAAAAACCATGATGTTCTCCACAATTGCACGTACTTTAGAAATTTTGTGGACTACCTTATGCCGCTAAACCAAGCTAATTGCGGTCTCAAAATCAATGAAAACAATAGACGTGAACTTCAACCCCAATTGATTGGTTGGAATGATTGATCTAGGTTTGTGCCTCACTCCTACTTGCACTTCTTCCTTAGATACCTTTACTGAAGAACCGAAGTGATACATCTCAAAAATGGCTAATAGATAACAAGGGATTTAACTACCTGCACCTAAGGTATACAAGCCTATTTCCATCCTAATTTGGAATCTGAATATCTTGGAGCCAATTCCAAGATAGGCACACAAGGTCACATTTGTATTAAAAAAAGTTCAAAATGGTGGTTACTCTTTGGATTCATTCTTCAATGCAAGTTGGCTACATGCTGAAAATTTTTTAAATCATTTGAAATTGTAAAATATATAAGAAAAAAAATAGTAAGTTGAAAGAAGTAGAAAATCATTCAAAATACAAAATTGTGAACAATTTATTTGTAGAAATGCAAAATTCCAATCCCAGAGATTGTAAGTGGGCTTCTCAGTTGTGTCAACAACCTTGGAATCAGCTTCATTTAGTGTAACCTTACACTTAGCCTATTGTACAAATTGTACCTTGTTTTCCTTTGCAAAACAACTGGTCTTGAAGATACACTCCTCCCACAATGGAATATATGTCTGGTTCCATTATAAAAAATCTGGCCATGGTAGGCACTGGCCATGGTAGGTAGCTGTGAAGACTTAATCATACAGATGCGGTTAGTAGACTTGATCGACCTCAGCCAACATATGATGGCATAGCTATAGTGGATCCTACAGTTAAGATATGCAGCACTTCTTGATGTCCCATATTGAGACAAATTGAAGAAAAAAAATTATCCAAATTGTTGGTCTGGTCCTATCAAATACAGGATTCACAAACTCGCAGGTTGTTCAGTGTTCACAGTTGGTTGTCCACATTGCGTGCACAGAAATCCATCGTCTTCAAAATTAATTTCCAAATTGATCAGGTTCTCATACTGAGCTCTGCTGAACCTTATTCTAAGAGTCACAATTTCAAAATCATCCTCTTCAAAATCACTCTCAACTGAGCCTTTTCTATGTGTTGTGGTAGTGGCATCCCAGCTTTCATATACGCATGAGCTTCTACCATTGGAAACTTTGGAGTGTTTAGCCTGGGCTAGTGAGCAACGTTGCTAGGAAGGGAGCGGTGAGCGGTGAGCGGTGAGCAGGGAGCAGGGATTAGTGAGCGGGGACGAAGAATAATGAAAGAAAAATTGAAAAAATAGTTAGAATTCTTAAGAAAATTGCAAAGAAGAAGAAAAAAAAGTGGATGAATTTTTGTAAGAAGTTAGATGAAATGACACAAAAGTGGATGAAAAAAGTGGATGAAAAACGTAGATGACAAAAGTGGATGAAAAAGGTGGATGACAAAAGTGGATGAAAAAAGTGGATGAAAAACGTAGATGACAAAAGTGGATGAAAAAGGTGGATGACAAAAGTGGATGACAAAAGTGGATGAAAAAAGTGGAAAATTCATTAAAGCAGATGATAGTAGATTTTTACTCTACGAATGACTGTACAGAAAGGATAGGATGAAAATAAGCTCCAATTATATCATAAGGAAATTTTTTACATTGTGGGATGAGGCCTCTTTGAAAAGGACAATTTTTATCCCGTACTTCCATCCATATTGACATCATGATGTTTAGGAAGGTACATGTTTTTTACTATGGTAAATAATGAGGCATTAGGTACTTCTTGTAATTCAAATATTAAGGACATTGAAGGATTCATTGAATTGGAGAAGGACAAAATTGGTGCAATTAGAAGACGAATGGCTCATGTGTTTTTATTACTATTCGAGACTTTTTTTTAAAATAAGATCATTGTTAATACATGCTCATGATGTTTGCACTATGAAATGCCTCTTATTGGACATTAGAACAATAGGTACTTTTGGTCATTCAAGTCCTTTGTACTAGAAGTGAATTTTTTACATTGAGAAGTTCAGAAGTACTTGATGATATTCACAGAAGGTAGTGACAAATATTTTGTACTTAGGCTATCAACTCTAGCCTCCAATAAATAGCTTTGCATGTGAATTTGTAAGGGCCTCCTTCAGGCTTAAAAATTCATCTTATGACATAGTCGTATTGAACTTTGTATTTTTGATACCTTACAAATATTTCTAAATAGATGTTGAAGATCCTATAACCGTGGAAATACGTAGAAGTCTTAAAAGGTCGGGAATGTAGGGGACGTATTTTCAATTTGTGGATTCCTCTAATTCCAATCACGCAAAAAAACACTTTTTCATTTAGTGTACTTCTTGCACACTACATTGGGGCATGTTATGAAATTTGAGTCCCAACTTTGCAAAGGATAAAGTTTATTTGTAGTTCAGGTTAAATACGACCACCGACAGCTTTGTTGTCCTTTACCGCTTACATATGCTTGATTAAACCTTAGGGTATAGAGAAGGGCGTTTAGGGTAGCCAAAACAATGAATGGATAATATTACTTGTTCTGAAAGTGCGAGCACAGTAAAGAACAACTGTTCGTCATTTCGGGACGTCATTATTTAAGATACATTTAAAATGAAGTAGGACTTCCACTTTGCATACAACTCATTTAATGTTCTAGTAGTATTGGGGTGTACTCGCTAACTAAGCTGAACATTGCATACGGGAAGGGACACGAGCTAGTCGTCCCCAAGCTCCACTAGAACATATCGAAATTGCCTACAAAACATGAAATTCAGAGTTGGCGTGTAACATTGTGCTAAAGAAGTCTACTGAAGAACAAGTCACACTGTGGAGTGAGTAAGAAGTTTCATCAATTTCCATCAAATTGGTTGAAAGCACAAGGGGACCCTATTGTGGGTCAGCCTGAACCTCCATCCCTTAGATGCAAAGGAAAACCTTAAACTTTGAAGAGCCCAAACATGCTCTACTTCCATAGCCATGCACCTCTCACTGGAGAAAACTCCATATAAGCCGAAGCCCTAACTGTAATGTCAGACTCAACCCACTAAGTAATTGTCAGCATAATTACGTGGACTTCTCAATACATGAGCACGTACATCCCCAATAACCTCTTGCACGCTAGAGTCATCATCATCAGTTGTAGAAGCCACAGAACGCCTAAGAATCCATAAAAGAAAAAATAAATTGCAAGTGGATGCTAGACATCATAGAGTGTGGATTCATTCTAAGTGGTAGCCCGATGATGACGTTTGTCCAACTATGAATCGAGTGGCTTGAAATTTGTGGCGGTGGCTCTCAAATTGGATTCATAAATTAATATCAGGATGCAAGGAATGTTGCAGGTCTTAGGAGAGGTTTAGGGTCCTTTCTCCCATGCCATTCCTATGTTCTGGTTTTAAAATCAGTGTGTGTTGATGCCCCAGTGCGGGTTCTGCGATACATGAGCTCTGACCCTCTTAGTGCGTATGGGTCAGTTTTCGGCGTCTCTAATTCCAAATTTGGATATTCAATTGATTACAATACGACACAAATGTCGTAGATGGGGTTGAGGGTGGAAGGCCCTCCCTTATTCTGTTGGTCTTAGGATTGAGATGTGTATGATGTGACAATTTGCATCGCACGGCATAAACCACCTTCCTGGACGTTAGTGCCAACAAGGGTCCTGCGCTACTATGTCCAAGATTTTATCCTATATCAATAGCAGTCTGAAATGAAAGCCACAGTAGGAGCGTCAGGGTTAGGGGGCCCTCCTTGCACCCCATTTTTCAGGTGTGGGAATGGATCGTGGGTTAACATGGTGTTAATGTGTTAGTCCCTCAATGTATAGGCTTCCCTCCTAAGGCTGCTCGGTGCATGGAAGGTTCTTGGGGAGGCCAAGGCCAAGCACCACTGTTTCTAATTGTTGATCGTATATCGTAACCTATGAGATATGAATGCTACACGTGGATGCGCGGGAGTAAGAGGCGCACTCCCTCACCCCATTCATTTCAAATGAAACGTGGTGTCAATGGCGCGAGGATGTGTGTCGCGAAATGAATTGACTGCCTTTTCCAAGGAAAGAGGGTCCCCTTCGGGCGTCCGGGTCAAGCGCCAGTCTGAACGTGATTCACATTCATATCGACAGAAGTGTGAGACGATGCCGCGGTGGTTGTGTCTCGGGTAGTGGCTTTTGCCAAAGCATCTCCAATTTTTTTTAAATTTCTTTTTCAGGGGTCTGGATGCGGAGTGCGCAATGTGCGAATTGTATCAATCATGGATGCATAGACTGCCCCCCTCTTCGGGATGTCTCGGCACCGAGGGGTCCCCTTCGGGCGTCCGGATCTAGCGCCAGTATGAACGCGAATCACATTCATATCGACAAACACATGTGTTGATGCCGCGGTGGTTGTGGCTGGAGTGGTGGTAAGGCCGAGCCACACCCACTTTTTTCCTTGTCTTTCTCATGGGTCTGGATATGGAGTGCGCAATGTGCGAATTGTACCAATCATGGATGCATAGACTTCCCCCCTCCTTTAGGGGTCTCAGCACAAGAGGATCCCCAAAGGAGACGGAGTCATGCGCCCGTATGAACGAGAATTACCTTCATATCGACACACACTTGTGTCCATGTGTGGGCGCTTCATTCCCATCCTTGGAATTAAGCGATCACAACCAGGCTCTAACAATTCTACTACCTACGGGTGTCTAAGCGTCAATCCATTGTGCCTTCCAAGCAATGGATCTTTTTTACTATCCTACCTAAGGGTTGTTTCGTTCTCTTGTCCTACTTCTACGCGTTTGGGTTTGTTTTAGCCCGCTCTACTTATGGTATTTCCTATCCTGTCTCTACGTCTTTGTACTTTTATCCTATTCTACGTATTTGTCTTGGTTTTAGTCTATTCTACGTGTTTGTGTTCTTTCGCCCTACTCTACGTATTGGTATTGTCCTACTTCTACTTTACGTATTTTAGTTGAGTACTTCTTCTTTATGTATTTGTCTTCTATACGTACTTGTATTTGGCTTAGTCTAATCCACGTCTTCTTTTACGTATTTTCTTACTATACGTACGTGTATTTGGCTTAGTTTAATCTACGTCTTCTTCTACGTATTATTCTACTATGTGTACGTGTATTTGGCTTAGTCTAATCTACGTCTTCTTCTACTATATGTACGTGTATTTGGCTTAGTCTAATCCACGTCTTCTTCTACGTCTCCTTTTACTATACGTACATGTATTTGGCTTAATCTAATCTACGTCTTCTTCTACGTTTGGGTATTTATTATTTTCCTTCTCTTTATGGTCGCCTCTCTATTCGTGATTGCTAAACACCGGACCTTAATCCTACTTGGGGTGTAGACTTTTCCACTAACTAATTTCCTATTACATCACTTAATTCAAATCAAGGGTAGGGTTAGATGCCCACCTCCGTTCCGTGGGTCCGGTCCTATTCACTCCACGCCACGTCCATCATTGCCATGTCTTGGTCTCGGCTCTTTTTATTATCCCTTTCCGGGTGCTCTTACAATTAGGTCTTTTTTGCAATGGCTTCCTATCTCAACTAGTTTCTATTTTATCCCCTTAACTACCTAATTTCTATATTTCCCTTACTACCTAAATTCTATCTTTCCCCCTAACTACCTAATTTCTATATTTCCCTTACCACCTAATTTCTATCTTTTTTTTGTAAGAACCCCTGGCTCCCCGAACCCCTGGCTCCCCGAAACCCCTGGCTCCCCCCGGCTGCGGTACCCGGCTGGCGGCCCGGCTGGCTGGCTGGCTGAGGCTGGTCCAGCACTTGGAGACTTACAATTTCTGGCTTTTTGAATAGAATTAGGAACCTCCTAATCAAAAGAACAATTGATGTGGCCCAAGGGTTTCACCCCAATGGATGTTGGATGCTAAACGTTGACTTAGTGTCAACCGTGTTGGACACTAAACGTTGAGTCTAACTCAAGAGGGAGGTTATTTGACACCCCACTAAGACTTAGGGGGTTCAAAATTCCGCCGTGAGAGTGAGGCGTTTTGACACGTGACTAAGACTTTAGTTTCTTAAGAAGGGTGGGGGTTCATAGCTTCGCCGTCCCCTATGGGACTAAATTAACCCCGTGACTAAGAGAAGAGGGAAAAGAGAATGTTTACACCACTTATCTAGTCTATAGTTCAAAGCTTCGCCGTCCCCTATGGGATTAAATTAATCCCGTGACTAAGAGAAGAGGGAGAAGAGAATGGTTACACAACTTATCTAGTTTATAGTTCAAAGCTTCGCCGTCCTCTATGGGACTAAATTAACCCCGTGACTAAGAGAAGAGGGAGAAGAGAATGGTTACACCACTTATCTAGTCTATAGTTCAAAGCTTCGCCGTCCCCTATGGGACTAAATTAACCCCGTGACTAAGAGAAGAGGGAAAAGAGAATGTTTACACCACTTATCTAGTCTATAGTTCAAAGCTTCGCCGTCCCCTATGGGATTAAATTAATCCCGTGACTAAGAGAAGAGGGAGAAGAGAATGGTTACACAACTTATCTAGTTTATAGTTCAAAGCTTCGCCGTCCTCTATGGGACTAAATTAACCCCGTGACTAAGAGAAGAGGGAGAAGAGAATGGTTACACCACTTATCTAGTCTATAGTTCAAAGCTTCGCCGTCCCCTATGGGACTAAATTAACCCCGTGACTAAGAGAAGAGGGAGAAGAGAGTGGTACAAAGTGCAAACATACGCTCGAAGTCACCTCCCAAGTTATCCCTCAGTTCCTCACAATACTCTTCCACAACAACTCTCAATGGTACATAATACAATGAGTAATCAAGCTTAGATTGCAACAAGTTCCACCACTTGGAGGGGTCTCAAGTCCTCAAGTAAAAAACCACACTTACCAAAGGGTGTAAAAACCCCAAAAGACCATCAAAGGCTCCCTTGGCATCAAAGGCCAAAGGAAATCCGGCATAACCCGGGCCCAATAGTCCTCCTCCCTTAAATGGGTAGGAGTGACAAAAGAGAGAATGAGAGGAGAATGCCGCCCCTTTTATACCCAAAAGGGAGCAACACCCCCCCTTAATCTACTAAGAATAACTAGATGAGGGAATTTAGGAGGTCCGTACATGTTTACCCATCCCAAATCTAATTATCCACCTAAAATCTACACAATTTGAATTGGAAAATTCAAATCTTACCTAACCTTACAAGAACTTGCAAAACCGTCTAATTTACCTTCCCCAAAATCTACAAGTTCTCACATGGGAGAAGTTCCCATGTGTTCCCACCTACTTAATTTGAAATTACTTACACCAAAGCACATGAGCCACCTCCACTAACTTTTTGAGGTGGTACTTGCTCCCACATGTGCCCGAAGTTCCCCACACGTTCCCTACGCATTCCCCACGGCTAATGGGGCCCAAACTCTCCAAAAATGCATTGGGGGGCCTAAAACCCCCATTTCTTCTCCATGTGCTGTCCTCAAAAGGCTAACTTTTGGAGTTTAGCTCCAATGGCAAACGGATTGCGCCATTGGCTCCGGAAGGCCATAATTAGCCTTAGAGGAACCCCTTACCCCTTAAACTATGTCCAAATTCCCAAGGAATCTTAGCGTAAGCTAGGATCAAAGTTGGGATAAATTTCCAACTTTTGGAGTTTAGCAATTTTGGACCCCAAACCTTCACCAATCTTCCAAGTAGATGGAAGGGGGTAGGAATAGACCCAAGATAGGCTCCGTTCCAATGTCGTATGGCCGCGGTACGCCGGTCAACCGCCGCTTTCGTCATTTAATTTGTCAGTTGGGGAGGAATGTCGCCGATTCGGGATCTTCCAACTATCGTTTTGTCTTGAAACTTGGGGAAGCGCTCCGTTGGTGTGAGACCGCCTCGCCGGATTTTTAGTGGGATTTTACCGCACTTTGGGATATTCTTTCGAATTCCCACCCAAAGTCCACCGCGGTTGACCGTCTGGGAAAATATACAAACAATGTTGGAAAATTACCAAACTTTAGAGGGGACCACCCATGGGATCCCCCCACTTGTATGCAAATCTGCATCCCCCTCATGTGATCCTAGAATTAGGAAATTGCCCGGTACCTGCATTTCAAGGTTAGTATTTTATCCGTATTCTCTTCGATGCTATGGGGAGTGGGGGATTCCTCCTAGATCCCCCTATGAGGACTTCCTAGCCTAGACAGGGCCTTTTTAGGCTTCTTACCCTAATCTTGCACGTCTCTATCAATTTGGCGTCTATTTAGCTAAGACCAGGCCCGTTTTGGATGTAAACCATCCTAAATCCCACCTAATGACTGTGGCAACCTAGAATCCCCCTAAGCAGGTTCTTACGCAAAATAAGGGAAGAGGGATCTATTCAATCCCCATTTTTTTTTTTTTTTTCATAGTTTGACGCACAATTAGGACCAAGACCGGAAACCGGAAAACTGCAGACCGGAAGTAGAAAACTACGCTAAGGAACAGCGTAAGAAACCCGGATTCAGACCACCTAGCGACCGAGACCGGATAGGCAATGAGTGGCTACCGAGCCTAGAGATCGTCGGGAACTCTCCCACGTGACCAGACTAGTTTAAACCTAACGGTCAGTAATTAATACCGGGGGAAAAGTATAAGACCAGGAAAGCAGGGCCAGGTCCTGCCACTTTCTTGCACGCAGTTCGAGAAAGGATCTTCTGGCCAGAGATAGAGCATTGGGTCTACAGACAGAGAGAAGGGATAGGAAGTTGTCAATCCGGTCTGGTACATAGTTGAGAGATTATCACTAAGATAGTTGAGAGGTTCTTGAGCGCGGGAAGTTCATTCAAGTTGGACCGCGCCTAGATTGTGTAGGCGTCAAGTGAGAGATGGCAGAAGAGGTGCAGGAAGGAAGGATTCTAGCCTTCCGGAATGTGAATCCGGTCGTGCCAACTAACGCACAAGACAAGCGGGAGTTGGAGGAAGACCTCAGGCAGATGGGTTGCGAGGGGTTCATGGCTCATCCTTGGAACGTGAAAGATGAGGCGATGGTGGAAGAGCTGCTGGCCGGCCAGACCAACGAGTGGAAGGGGACGGTCTGGGCGCTCCCAAAGGAGTGGAGCGCAGCGATGTGGTGCAAGGTGTACGCCTTCGAGCAAGGTGGAGACGCAACAGGAACCCGGACGGACAAGTTCCATCAGGGTAAGTTCCGCAGACCTACCAACCCGAAGGATGGCTTCACGGTGGCCGAATGTGTGTCTGCTAGACACAAGAGGCTGCTGCGGTTCATGATGGCGATCTTGAACCCGGATAGACCTGGTAGGATTACGGTCACCGTAGCCAACATCGTCTTTGGTGCGCTGTCGGGAGACAGGAAGATAGATTGGGGGTTAGTTATGAGGGACCGGATGGACCGAATGGTGAAAGGAATTGGAAAATCTAAACCCTCTCCCATTTCACCATTCCTGTTTCACCTATATCATTCGTTAGACTTCTTGAGAGAGAAGGAGAGGGAAAATTATGAGGTAGGGGCTGCAATGATAGAGTATGAGATTGCAGACCCGGAAGCTGAAAATGACCAAGATGAGGAGGACTCCGAGGATGAGAGTCAGGAGGGGAAGCAAGGAGGCACACAGGAGGGAGACGAAGCTCCAGAGGTAGGAGAAGAGGATCCACCTCTAGAAACCCCTGTGGTAGCCGGGGAAGCCCAGAGGTTAGATCCGGTCTGGGAACAGGATCCCTTACTAAAGATCCTGCGAGATCTGGATGATTTTAGAAAACACCACCTGGAGGAGAGAGGGTTGTTGCGGGGCATAAGCCAAGCCCTAGGCTCTATCCCTCCCTCCAAGATCATGGAGGTGTTGGGAGAATTGATTCAAGAGGCACATGATAGCCGGGACAGAGAGGAGGTACTCCGGCTGACGAATCAGGTCTCAGCCCTGAAGAGGGAGCTCCATCACACTCAGGAGGAGTTGGATGAAGAGAGACGCCTCACCACGCAGGCCCGGAACACACTCGGAGAGATCCGAGAGTTCATCACTCATCCGGGCGAGGTTGTCAACAAAGCCATGCTTTTCGACAGAAAGGTGTTGGAAGCAAGCAAGATGGTGGGTCCCCAAATGCTTACAGCTCTGGTGGCCTACAATAAGAAGATGGAGGCAGCGCTGGAGAAGTGGCGGTTAGTAGTTACGGAAGTCCAAGCTAGTTCTGCTCCGGTCTCAGGACCGGAAGAGCCAAAGATGGAGGAGGAGCAGCCGAAGGATCAGCCACCACCAGCAACTGTCGAGGTAGAAGTCGGCACGTCCGAACCAGCGAAGGAAGAGGAGATCAAGTCTGAAGCCGTGGCTGAGGAACCTGTCCCACCGATCCGGATTGAAGAGCCCAGGGTTTCTCAACCCGAGAAGACCAAGGAGCCGGAACCCGAGCCGATGGTGTTGAGGGAGATAATCCGGGGAACGACACCACCAAGGGAGAAGACCAAATTCATCACCTTGCTGGATGATTCTCCAAGCAAGTCGTCACCCATGGTCGTCACACAACCGAAGACCGGAGGGGAAGCAAAGGCAACGGTACAGGTCCGCTCAATATTGAAGACCGGATCTGGATCCGGGTCACCAAGCAAGGGACCAGCCCGGATTGCCGAGAAAGTGGGAGAGCAGACCCCACAGAGCAAGACAGTGCACCATCCGCCCATCACTGGATTCAAGAAGAGGACCACGGAGACACCCAAGGTGAAGCGGAAGGCCCGGGATGAAGAAGAAGAGGATTCCGAAGAGGAGGATGAGGATTCGGAGGAGGAGACCGACTTCGGTGATGAGTCGGACCAGTACTCGGATGCAGACCAAGCATTGGCGGAGACCACAAAGACCAGGGCCAAGGCGCGGGGTAAGACCAAGCCAAAGCTGCGACCCATCAAAATGTACCGGTCCCCAAAGAAACAGCCAACCCGGAAGGGTGCATCGCCTGTCAAGAGGGCGAGGAAATAGGAGAGCATTAATTTCAGGTAGATAGGAAGGCGGCTAAAACAGGATATATTTAGGTTAGGAACTTTTGAACTTAGACCGGATCTAGATATGTAGGATCTGGGATCCTATTTTGTTGGTATTTTTGTAGTTTTGTGGAAGTCAACTCGCCCAAGTTGTAGAGGAATGTTACGTGGCATTCTTGGCGACTGGTGTTGATTCCATTTGCGCTTTTAGGTTTTCTTGTAGTTTAGTATTTAAACCCGGTTCGTAATTGAATCCGGGCGCGCATTATGTTATCTTACTTTCGCAAGTTTTTGTGTTGCAAATACAAGTCAGAACCTTTCTGATTCACTCTGGAGTGGACCGTGTACTTGGGACCTTGTCAAAGTTTTATGGTGACGGTTAGGATTGCAGCCTTGTGTGGATAAATGTGTGCCCGGATGTTCAGTTTATCCGGTCTCTGGATTTAAAGTGAATTCGGTTTTGATAGGGAATTTGTGCAGGATCTCACAGTGTTTTCTGGAACAGGTCTAGGGAGTATTCGATAGGGATAGACACTTGTAGAGTCTAGGTTTGAGATCGGGAGCGTCCGGCCAAATGCCAACTGAATGGTGATCCGGTCTCTATAGAAGAAAGAAGGACTAAGTGAGGAAATTCAGCTCTCTTGCATAAGCTACCGCCCTTATTCTACCAGAGATTAGACTAACTGGGTAATCCGTCGTTGTAGTCTTTGTTAGGATTAGGCAGGAGTGCTTGCGTGACCTGCTGGGTTGGATTAGTCCCGGTCCAGTTGTGAGGTATTCCGGTCTAGTTGTAGTAGTAGTTTCTTTTTACTTATAAGTGGAACTTCTGACACTTTAAAACTTGAAGGGTAGGAGTAAGCTTCCTTCCTAAACGCCCAAACAAGCAGATCCCTCTTGTTATCGAGGTAAAACTTACATTTGGTTACTACACTAGGGACTGGACCAACTACTAGTATCCGGTCCGTAGCCCCATATCTAGTAAAGATAAGTATAAAGGCGAACAAAATATACAGGTATAATAGATATACAAATCTGAAAAGATAAAGGATTGATCTGGCAATAGGGTCTAAGGAAGTCTTAGGAACCGTTGAGACCGGACCGGATTAGTCTTTTGCTTGGGTTTTGATTTGGTAACCACTAACGTGTTCCGGTCTTTCGTCAACTTTCGACCAAATCCTTTGGGAACGATACACGAGTCACTTTAAGGCTAATTTGGTACAGTCTAACGCCTTAGAGAAGGAATTGTGCTTTCCTGTGCTACGACAATGACCAAATGGCACATTGGTATGTGTAATGCCAATATAGGTTTAATGCCCTTTTGTGGGTGTTATGAGCCTAAATAAGCCTTAGTTTATGTATAAATTCGAAAAAAGAACCCGTGAGTCCCCGGTGACGAATCGGGGACTCACACCATGCCGCGGCTTGGGGTGGCTGGGGTGGTGGCCATGGCTGATCCACCCCCATTTTTTTTAATTCATTCTCAGGGGTTCCAAATGTCGGGTGCGCAATGTGTGAGTTGCATCGAGCATAGATGCATAGACTGCCCCCCTCCCTCAGGGGTCTCAACACCGAGAGGATCCCCAATGCGGACGGGGTCATGCGCCAGTACAAACTTGAATCACATTCATATCGATACAAGTGTGTGTCGATGCCGCGGTAGTTGTGGCAGGGGTGGTGGCCAAGGCCGAACCACCCCCATTTTTTTAAATTTTTATTCAGGGGTCTGGATGTTGAGAGCACAATGTGCAAGCTGTATCGAGCTTAGATGCATAGACTTCCCTCTTCCCTCAGGGGTCTCAGCACCGAGAGCATTCCCAATGGGGACGGGGTAATGCGCCAGTACAAACTAGAATCACATTCATATCGACACAAGTGTGTGTCTATGTCGCGGTGGTTGTGGCTAAGGCCGAACCACCCCCATTTTTTTTAATTCCTTGTCAAGGTTCTGGAATGTCAAGTGCGCAATGTGCGAGTTATATCGAGCTTAGATGCATAGACTGCCCCCCTCCCTCAGGAGTCTCAACACCAAGAGGATCCCCAATGGGGACCGGGTCATGCGCCAGTACAAACTCGAATCACATTCATATCGACACAAGTGTGTGTTGATGCCACGGTGGTGGGTGGCTGGGGTAGTGGCCTTGGCCGAACCACCCCCCATTTTTTTAATTTTTTTTTCCAAGGGTCTAGATGTCGAGTGTGCAATGTGCGAGTCATATCGAGCTTAGATGCATAGACTGCCCAGCTACTCAGGGGGTCTCGGCACCGAGAGGGTCCCTAGTGAGACTGGGGCCATGTGCCAGTACGAACTTGAATCACATTCATATCGACACAAGTGTGTGTCGATGCCGCGATGGTGGGTGGCTGGGGTGGTGGCCTTGGCCGAATCACCCCCCATTTTTTTAATTTTTTTTTCCAGGGGTCTGGATGTCGAGTGCACAATGTGCGAGTCATATCGAGCTTAGATGCATAGACTGCCCAGCTATTCTGGGGGTCTCGGCACCGAGAGGGTCCCTAGTGAGGCCGGGGCCATGCGCCAGTACGAACTCGAATCACATTCATATCGACACAAGTGTGTGTCGATGCGGCTGGGGTGGTGGCCTTGGCCGAATCATCCCCCATTTTTTAAATTTTTTTTCCAAGGGTCTGGATGTTGAGTGCGCAATGTGCGAGTCATATCGAGCTTAGATGCATAGACTGCCCAGCTACTCCGGGGGTCTCGGCACCGAGAGGGTCCCTAGTGAGGCCGGGGCTATGCGCCAGTACGAACTCGAATCACATTCATATCGACACAAGTGTGTGTCGATGCCGCGGTGGTGGGTGGCTGGGGTGGTGGCCTTGGCCGAACCACCCCCATTTAAAATTTTTTTTTTCAAGGGTCTGGATGTCGAGTGCGCAATGTGCGAGTCATATCGAGCTTAGATGCATAGACTGCCCAGCTATTCCGGGGGTCTCGGCACCGAGAGGGTCCCCAGTGAGGCCGGGGCCATGCGCCAGTACGAACTCGAATCACATTCATATCGACACAAGTGTGTGTCGATGCCGCGGTGGTGGGTGGTTGGGGTGGTGGCCTTGGCCGAACCACCACCCATTTTTTTAATTTTTTTTTCCAGGGGTCTGGATGTCGAGTGCGCAATGTGCGAGTCATATCGAGCTTAGATGCATAGACTGCCCAGCTATTCCGGGGGTCTCGGCACCGAGAGGGTCCCCTTTGGGGTCGGGGTCATGCAGCAAGTTGAAGGAGAATCACATTCAAATCGACACAAGTGTATGTCGATATCGCGGTTTAGGGTGGCTTCGGTGGTGGCCGCGGCCGATCTACCCCCATTTTTTCAAAATTGCTTATTCGAGGTCTGGATGCGAGTGCACCATGTCCGAGTTGTATCGAGCTTGAATGCATAGGCTGCCTGTGGTATAGGTCTATTGTAGCCATTTTGTTTTTTTTGGTTTTCAATGGGTAATTTTCTCAATTTTCTATAGTACCATGGCATTTTGAGGTTAATTCTCTATAGTTGCTAGTTAGTTTCGGTTTTCACTTAGGTTTATCTATAGTTCAGTCAATGGATGAATGGAGTGGGTAGTTGGAGGCGGTTGCTATGGGAGTTAGGAGTTGGTAGTTAAATCTATTGTTGGCTGAGTTGTAGGGCAGTCTGGAAGAAGCCAGAGCTCCTGCGGCAGTGGAGGCCGGCAGTGTGTGTGGAGAGCAATAGTTTGGTATTAGCAATTGTGTTTGGGTGATAAGGCTGTGGTGTCCATAGTTCTTATGTTTAAGTGAGTGGGCTGAATCTATAGTTTTACGGAGTGAGGTTGAGGTGATTGAATGGAGAGGATCAATTGTAATTTTTCGGAAATTAATATAGAGCGGAGTTGAATTGAAAATCTATTGTATGTGTGTGTGATTGTGTGCTGGTCTATTGTTCTGGCTTTCATGGAATGTATGTGAATGGAATCAATTGTATTACAATGGGATGTCAATTGTATGGCATGTATGGGTGATGGATTGCTATTGTGAGGAGCTATGGCTGTGAGGGTACTGGCTGGAGTGTGTAGCTATAGCAGATATGGTTGGTGGCTCAATATAAGTTTATAGATTTTGTTTTGCAATTGTATGTGTGCCTGATGTGATGGATGGAACGAAATAGGTCTATAGAATCAGTGGGTGAGGAAGCATACCATTGTTATAGACTGCTTCATATTGTTGAGGAT
This sequence comes from Thuidium tamariscinum, assembly GCA_947034885.2. Lineage (NCBI taxonomy): Eukaryota > Viridiplantae > Streptophyta > Bryopsida > Hypnales > Thuidiaceae > Thuidium > Thuidium tamariscinum. Next base: position 37,603,499 of record OX344750.2, read on the forward strand.
TTCTATATTCACTATGAAGTTATTTGAGAGAAATCAATTGGTGAATTAAAGAAAAGAATAGTTGGTGAATCAATTGGTGCTATAACACATGCTGGACAACTGGAGCAATAGTGATGCAGTCAAGCTGTGAAGAATCAATTGGAGATTATGTTGGCTAGAATTGAGGAAAGCCAGAGCTATAGAAGAAAGACCAAAACTATGGCTAAGTTTCCCTACCTTAATTATAATATAACTATGAGCTATTTCTATTGTGAGATTGGGATCAATTGAGTGTTTTCCTTATCTTTCTATTGTGCAATCCTTAGGAATTAACAACAATAGTTATTCTTAAGTTTATCTATTGGCCAATTCCTTCTTCCCTGCGAACGAACTCTACTATAGATATTTTTTAATAGTTCCCACACTATTAAAATATCATTCTACATTTTGGCGCCGCTGCCGGGGAGGTAGCGAATTAAAAGGCAATAGGTAATTTAATTAATTGTATCAATAGGAATGGGAAACAATAATTTTTGATGGAATCCAGATGAGCCATAGATGGAGTTTGAGCCCTCGAAATCCAGTAAAAATAGAAAGGGAAAGGGCTGCTAGGGATGAACGTGCAAGAGTGAGAGCTTTAAGAGAAAAACAGGAAGAAGAATTGAGAGTGAAAAATGGGAGTCCTATTGTCTCACAGTCTATGGCTGAGGGAAGCGGTCAGTCAATAGATATTAACAATAGCCTGTTAACTGAAGGTCAATCGATAGAAGAGAATATTTTTAATGATCTGCCTATAGTTGCAACCGAGAGTTCAGAACAATTGAGTTCCTCTTCTGATATTACAGAATTGGAACCAGATGCTATAGATCAAACTGAATTATTAAAATCAATAGATATAGCCTATAACGAGCAGAGAGCATTTTCTAGTGGATCTTTCCAAGGATTTGGACTTTCTCATACCTTGTGTGAAGGAATTTGTTTGTCAAGACTTAATACTCCGGGGGGATATTTAAGTGAGGATTTTAGATATGGAGAGAATGTGCAATTAGATGATTTGACATCTGGTGAAATTAATGAGAGTAGAGAGAGTGAAGCACCAAGTTACCATAGTCGTGAGGATAAGCCAGCCTTAGATAGAGGCAATGTTTTTACTACAGCCACTATTTGGGGTTGTATAAATCAATTACATACGGATGCTAAACATCATCAAACTTTAATTTCTTGGGAAGGAGGGAATAGAATTTCTCATATATCTACTAGTTCTAAAGATGATTTAGAAAGTGATTTGGAAGATTTTGAGCACCAAAGTGGTAGTTCTTCTATTGAAACCTTAGATAATTATCCATCAAGTGAGGGAAGTGTCTCGCCTATAGTTAACAATTTGCAAATAGTTTTATATAAGCCTTTGTCAACAAAGACATCAAATTCATCTATAGCATACATGGCTAATCCATTGTTGCCGGTTAATATGAGGGAGGGTCAACCAGATGACCGCCCCATTTCTTTAGTGCCATTGCCAAAATTCTATGGTCATATAGGAAATGACCCAGATAAATATGTGAGTGAATTTTTAACTTCATGCAATGCAAATAATGCTAGAACCGATGTTCATTGGTATGCGATTTTTCCAACTACTTTGGAAGATCATACAAAACAATGGTTCCATAGGCAACCTAGGGGTCATTTTGCCAATTGGGAAGCCTTACGGGATGCATTTATTGCTCATTTTAGACCTATAGGATATGATGAACGTGTGAGTGAATCATTACATGAATTACAAATGAATACAAATGAAACTATAGATAATTATTATGGGAGGATGGAGGATCTTGTCCTCCGGTTACCGGTAGGTCATGGTTTTAATGATGCTATGAAATTGGGAATATTTATTAGAGGATTAGTTCCCTTTAAATTAAAAGGCTATGTAAAAGAAATTTCTCCCACTACATTGGTAGAAGCTTACAATAGAGCAAAATTATATGAAAATATTTGGAGTAATCCTGAGCTTTATGCAAAGGTACCTCAAACACCTACACCGTATGTTACAGCTCCGGTGATTCCACCACAAACGGTTCAATATATTCCATCTAATTATACACAAGGTCCACCGGCTGTACCGGTTAATCCAATAGTAGTACCAAATAGGGTGGTTAATACAAATCCTAGTGAAGTCATACAAGAATTAACAAGTCTTATGAATGATTTAAAAGTTAATTTAGCAAAAGCGGGAAATCAAAAGGGACAACCGGTTAATGAGCGGGCTAATATGTGGTGCACTAATTGCAAGGGTCAGGGACATCTTAATATAGATTGTCCTTCTCCTCAAGGGGTAATTTATAAATGCCACCATTGTGGGGGTGACCATGATAGTAATAATTGTAATCGTGTAGGGGACAATGGATATTCCCAAAATCAACGAAACCAAACGGTCTATCAAGTAGAAAATGATTCTAATCCCAACAATAATAATTGGGGAAATAATAACAATAGCAATGCTAATTGGAATAATAACAATGGGGGAGGTTGGAAAAGGAGACCTAGATTCTCAAGATTTAATAACAATCCTAATTACAATCCTAACTTTAATCCTAATTTTAATCTCAATAGCAATCCCAATTACAATGGTAATTCAAATTTAAATAATGTTGCTCCATCTGGGAATGTAGCCCCTAATTTTAATTCCAATAATTTCAATGGTGGTGGTTATAACAATAATCCTAATCGATTTATACCGAGAAATCCAACAAACCAAAATCAAGGGTGGAACCAAATGCCTTATGGCAATCCTAGTCAGGGAAATCCAACCTATGGGGGTAGAAATCCTAGTTGGGATAATATAATTTGTTTTCATTGTAATCAACGGGGGCATATTAGAGTCAATTGTCCAAATGCAAAAGCAGATATTCCATATGTACCCATGTGTGGCAATTGTAAACAGAATGGCCACATTGCGGAAGAATGCAATGGTCCTAGAAGAGATGGCCCTATAGATAATAATAATTATACAAAAGACAATAGTGCAAAATTGGTCTTATTACCTGATGATTATCCTATGGATAATAAAAATAATAATAATTCTAATCAAAATAGAAATGTTGGGTGGATCGATGTAGTTAAGGGAAATGGGAATGTTAAAACCAATTGTTTAAGTGCTAAGAGTGTCCATGGAGTTCGTACTCGTGGGATGTGGGCCAAGCAAGACTTGTTGGACCCACATTCTATGGATATAGACAATAGTAATTCTACTGATGGGAGTGAGACTATAGAACCTGCAAAGAGAAAAACTGTGACTATAGAACAAGTCCCATCTATAATTCCAAACAGGGAGGATCAACCCCCTCTATTGGGAACTATAGATGGTTTGAAAACAATTGAGTGGAATCCACAGTCAATAGCTACAGATAGAGGGAGTGAACATCAATTGTCTGCTGGGATGCCCAGAGAATTATGGCCTATAGAAACGCCAGTGGGTGAAGCCCAAAAATTGAAAGAAGTTGCTATAGATCCCGGTCCCAATAGAATAAATGTGGATCATAATTTAAATCAATTGAATGTACCCACAGCATCTATAGAACCTGTGAGGAGGACTCCTATTAGGAGTGGAAATTTATTACAATTGAATGAAGGAAATAACAATTGGAAATCACAAATTGAGCTTACAAATCCTATAAGAGATGATGTTGGTATATCAAGAATAAATCCTAAAAGCCGTAAAATGAGGAAATTAAAACCAATAGGTATAATGCAAGGCATGGATCCTTATGATCTATTGGGAGATTTAGGTAAAATTAAAGCTGATATTTCTATAAGACAATTGTTAGGAGTGGCACCTCATTGTCGTTCTCTTCTCCAATCAACTTTGATTAGGAGAAGAACAAAACCTATAGTAAATGAAGTTTCTTTGAGCCCTGATCCAGGTGCTCCAACAATTGATGTCCAAATTGATGGGATGGTTATACAAGGGGTACAAGTAGATGGTGGTTCAAGCGTAAATTTAATGAATTTTGATACAATGGCAAGCTTACAATTGAGTGGATTAAAAGAGACTAAATTAATATTGCGAATGGCTGACCAGAGTAGGGTCAAGCCATTGGGAATATTGCCTAAAATTCTAACTTCAATAGCAGGCCTTGTATATCCTATAGATTTTCTGTTTTTTCAACCAAGTACACCACATGTGTCTTATCCTATATTATTAGGCCGGCCTTGGTTATACCAGGCCTATGCCAAGGATGACTGGGATAAGGGAATTTTAACAATAGGAGAAGGTCTAAATAAAATAAAATTAAATATGTATCCTTCTCGTTATCAAGGGGAAACACAATGGCATTCACCTGATGTTACTAGTGATATTGGCTATAGCACAGATATGGATGAATTAGAAGCCAATAGAATCCATGCTAAGGACCAGCAAGGGCCTTCTAATAAAATTAAACAATTGATGTATAAAAATGTTGGGCCAGAGGAATATATGATCCCTTGTTCTATTGATGATGATTCTGATAAAGCAATAGGGGCCTGGTTAAATGATAAAGCAGTCTATGGAATTAGTCAATCTGAGGAAGAACCAACCTATAGTTCAGATGAGGATTTGTCTAATCATTCTGACTTTATGAATTCAGTTCCTATAGCTAAGCATGTGCCACCAGATCAATGTTGTGATCTATTGCTAAGTGAGGGTGAAGGTGAACCTAAAATTATAAAAATTAGTAAATCTTTACTATCACATGAAAGGGACTATTGGGGAAATTTTTTTAAGAACCATATGTCTGCATTTGCATGGACCTATAAGGATCTCAGGGGCATCCCATCCGAGATCTGTGAACATCATATTAATTTAAAGGAAGATGCTAAGCCAGTTCGGCAAAAACAACGTCGATTGAATCCAAAATATTCTTTGTTAGTCAAAGAGGAGATTGAGAAATTGCTTGAAATGGGATTTATTTACCCAGTTCCCTATAGTGAGTGGGTTAGTGCTATTGTAATTGTCCCTAAAAAGAACGGTAAAATTAGAATATGCCAGGATTTTAGGAAACTAAACGAAGCAACCAAAAAGGATTATTTTCCATTGCCCTTCACAGATTCTATTTTAGATGCTGTGGCGGGCCATGAAGTTTATTCTTTTTTAGATGGCTTCTCTGGTTATAACCAGATTAGATTAGCTTTAGCCGATCAATTGAAAACTACTTTCACTACAGACTGGGGTACATATGCTGCAGCAGTAATGTTGTTTGGGTTGTGCAATGCACCCGCCACATTTCAACGATTGATGATGGTTGCTTTTCTTCCATTTTTGTGAAAATTCATGGAGATTTTCCTTGATGATTTTTGTGTTTATGGAAAAAAAATAGACCATGCAGATCATTTGATGCAATGTTTTGATCAATGCCATAAATTTGGCATTTCTCTTAATGCTAGTAAATGTCAATTTGTGGTTCCCTCGGGTAAACTATTGGGTCATATTGTGAGTCAAAGAGGAATTGAGTTAGATCCAGAGAAAGTACAATTGATTAAAGATTTTCCTAGGCCCAGAACAGTGAAAGAGGTTAGGGGATTCCTTGGGTTAACTGGTTATTATAGGAGAGCTCTTGGTTCATATGCCTCTATAGCTTCTCCCTTAACTAAATTATTAAAAAAATTGGAAATAGGATCTCGACCCATTTGGGATGGGGAATGTGAGGAAGCTTTTGATAAATTAAAGGAAAAATTATGTAGTGCCCCGGTGTTAATTCCACCGGATTGGTCTAAGCCATTTCATGTATATGTTGATGCTTCTAACATAGCTTTAGGGTGTGTCTTGAGTCAAAAAGATAATAAAAATTTAGACCATCCTATTTATTTTGCTAGCAGACAACTTATAGCCGCTGAGAAAAATTACACAACAACTGAACGTGAGGCATTGAGCATGATTTTTGCCGTGCAAAAATTTCGTCATTATTTATTAGGCTATCCTTTTATTTTCTATGTGGACCATGACGCCCTTAAATATTTAGTGAATAAACCAAATTTAAGTGGCCGCTGAAATTTTAAAACCTATTGATGATCAATTACCAGATGCACATATATTTGAGGTTGATATTATACAACCGGAATATGCTGAAATTTTAAATTATTTAAAATCTACTATTACACCAAATGGATTAAGTCCTTCACAATTGAAAGCTTTTATTTATAAGTGTGGTCCTTACACTTTATTAGGGGATGTTTTGTGTAAAAAAGGGAAAGATGGTTTATTGAGGCGTTGTCTATATACAAATGAAATACCTTTAGTGTTAGAGGGGTGTCATGTTGATGCATGTGGTGGGCATTTTGCGGGGGATGTTACCACAAGAAAAGCCTTGACATCCGAGTATTGGTGGCCAAAATTATTTTATGATGCACACCAATATGTCCGTAAATGTGACCCATGTCAACGGGTGGGTAGACCTACCCCAACCACCGCAATGCCATTAGTACCCATTTTAGCTTTAGCCCCCTTTGAAAAGTGGGGGATTGATTTCGTAGGTCCTATAGCGCCGGCCACTAAACGGGGTCGTAAATGGTACATCTTAGTAGCCACCGATTATGCCACAAAGTGGACAGAAGCATTGGCTACTAGGCATGATGATGCTCAGACAATTGCTCGATTTTTATATGAGAATATTGTTTCTCGTTTTGGATGTCCACGAGAGCTTATAAGTGATCGTGGTACACATTTTCTTAATGAGACTATAGAACAATTAACTAATACATTTCTTATTAAACATCGAAAAACATCACCGTATCACCCTAGGGCCAATGGCCAGACAGAGAAAACCAATGGTATACTTTGCAAGATCTTGACTAAAACTATAGCTGAGTCAGCCACAGATTGGGATGATAAGTTATGGGGAGCATTATGGGCCTATAGAGTTGCATATAAGGTCACCACAAAATTTACTCCATTTCAATTGGTATATGGTCAGGAGGCCATCTTGCTTATAGAGTATGAAATTCCTTCATTAAGAATAGCTATTGAAAATAGATTAGATGAAGACAATAGTTTAAAAATAAGGTTGGCTCAATTGGAAGCATTAGATGAAAAGAGAAGGGAGGCTTATTTACATACCTATGCAATGCAAAAGCGTCGTAAATCTTTTTATGATAGTAAATTGGGTGCCAAAAGTTTTAAAGTGGGTGGTTTAGTCCTATTATATGATAGTAGATTTTTCAAGTTCCCAGGGAAGTTACAAATGCACTGGTTGGGTCCTTATGAAGTCACCGATATTAATCCCAATGGATCTGCACAATTGAAAGATTTTGAGGGTAAATTTCTCCCTACTCGAATCAATGGATATAGACTCAAGCTTTATTATCATTAAGCCGGGGTCGGCTTATGTTACAAGGGGGGAGAAGGAGTATTTAATACTTTGTTTGGTGGTTAGTGGTTGGTGGAAAATTTTTATTTTTGAGTATAGTGGTTGGTTTATTTTAATTTGGCATTATTAAGTGCTATAGTGGTTAGAAAAAGGGTTAATTATAATATACGCAATATTTAAATAATATTTGGGATATTTTAAGAAAGAAAAAAAAAAAGACAGTAAAAAAGAAAAAATTAAAATAGCATGAAAATGAAAACAAAAATATATAATTAAGAGTGGCGAGAAAAGAAAGTATGGAATGGACTAATAAGAGAGAAAATTATGAGAGTTGTGAGCAATAGAGTTATGACAAAAAATTATAGGATTCTAAATAGAGTTAGTCTTTTATTATAATTATAAAACAAAAAGAGAAAAAAAACAAAAAAACATGATAAAAGCAATAGTCTGATAGAAAAGTGACAGTGACTATAGTTGCAATTGATAGATTAGTATAACTATAGCAAGGAATACAATAGTAGTAACGATAGTTCAGTATTGAGGATGACTATAGAAAAATAAAAATAAAAATATAATAATAAAAATATTATAATAATAGAAAAAAAATAAAAAAATAAAAATGGAAAATCAATAGTTCAGGAGAGAATGGGAGAAGAGATAGAGCTATAGTCGTAATCCATAGTAGCCGTCAATAGAGAGCGGTACTATAGTTCTGCATAACTATAGTTCGGCACTGCGAGGAGACTAATTACTAAAAAAAAAAATAAGGAAAAAAATTAAAAAGAACAAAAAAAAAAAAATTAAAACATAATAATAATAACAAAAGAAAAGGAAACAAATATAATAAATAAAAGGAGAAGAAAAATATTACAAAAATAAATAAAAATAATAATTAAGAGAAAAAAAAAACTGCAAGAAGAAAACATGATAAAAAAAAATTAATATAATTGTAGTAATTAGAATTATAATTGAAAGAAGAAAGAGAAAAAGAAAAAGAAAAAGAAAAAGATGTAACAAAATAAAACATGATAAAGATATTTAAAAATTAAAAAATAATAATAATAATAATATTAATAATGATAGTGAAAGGAAAACATAATAACTATAGAATGTAATAAAAATGGGATAATTTTGGGGATAAGGTATAATATCCATAGGGGCATTTAATTAAGGGCCATTTATGGGAGATACCTATAGTACTAGGAATTGGGAGTAAATGCAAGTATGAATTTTCAAAATCTATAGATGCCAAAGGTGGGGGACATGGGCATCATGAGAGAAAATAAGAACATCAATAGAATCATGAGCAGCCGCCGAGGGAATCGATAGTGGGAGTTAGTTGTCAACAACTTCAAGGCGGGAGCGATTGTGTGAAGAAGAGCTATAGTGCGAGGAAGAGGGCTGCAATTGTGAGTGCAACATTGCAAAATTGGTGCGCTTGAGTGTGAGATTTCCTAGTCTTGAGTGTTTGAGCGAGAAGAGCGAGGGTGTGGTGCCATTGTGAGCACAATTGTGAGAGATTTCCGATTGCAATTGTTAGGGTTTCAATGGAGTCAGGAGACAACACGATAGAGGTCGTGGGGGAGCGACAATTGGAGCAAGAGGCGCCAGCGGCCGCCATGGAGGAGGAAGATGACGATTGTTTGCTCATTGGCGAGAAGGAAGGAGCAATCAAGTGGAGCCAAGTGAAGAAGGTGAAATTGGAGGAGGGGGCGACACCAACCATGACTGGTGAGAGCGCGCGGAGTTCAATAGTCCTGAAGGGAGTCACGGTGAAGGAAGAGCCTACAAAGGAGCTAGCCCCACGAAGGAAATCCAGCAAGTCCGAGCTATTGGCAAAGAAGATGCGGATGCAGCAAGAGATGGAGCAATTGGAGAAGGAAATGCAAGAGCGGATGGAGGAGGAGCGCTGCATTGAAGAATTGCTCGATCAATTGAAGCAGGCGGAGGCCTCGGCAGCTGATCGGGAGCGATGGTTCAAGGACCAATTGGACGAGCTGAAGGTGGGCCATCAGAAGGAGAAGGAGAAGGCCGATCAATTGCTCTTGAGATGGAAGAAATCCCACACGGATTTGGATCGGCAGCATCGGCAAGCTCAACACTCGTGGAAGCAGATGGGCGCTATAGTGGAGCAGATGAAGAGTGAGATGCAATTGGAGCGAGAGAAGTCAGCCCAGCTACAGCAAGAGAAGATTCAATTGTAAGACCAGGTCACACAATTAGAGAAGAGGGTCCCAGAAGACAAGGATGGAGGGGGCGGTTCTATTGGTGCTGGGGCTTCTCCCTCAAAGGAGAAGAGAGTGTTGCAGATTGAAGACCTATTGAGCCTGATGGAGAACTTGCCGCCAGTGCAGCGCGTGGAGCAGGCCTATCGATGGGACTGTGATGTTTTTTGCCTGATCTTGGGGGTGGAGAGAGGCGATTGTCTAAGTCCTTCGCGGTTTGAACAATTGTGGGCGGAGAGTCAGACCTATAGGATGGAGAATCTCTTTGCAGAGATGTTGGTGAGGCGGGAGTTCATGGTGGAGGATCCCTTCCATGTGTATCTATTGATGGGGGATGTGGCTGCAAGGACCTTCCTCTATTGCAACGAGGTGGAGCGGCAGCAAGGGAAGAGGCGAGAGTTGGAGCAATCGATGGGTGCAGAGCTGAGGAGCCCAATCTGTATGAGTTGGAATGCTCCCATCATGGAGGGATTCACAACTCATGAGAAATCGTGGGACTCTGGAGCTATTGCTGCGTGGAAGGATCGGCTGGGGCAATTGTTGCCAATCTTCAAGGAAGAGGAGTGGATTGTGGAGATGATCCGATTGTGCAAAGAGCGGGTGGTGAGGGCAATGCGGATGGATGTGCATCCATCGGTATATTTTTATACCTATAGATTTCACGAAGGCCATTTGAAGCAATTGATCTCCTCAATAGGGCCCACGGCATTGCTGCCCTTCAACTTGGAGAACGATAGCAAGTGGAAGAATGTGTTCCAGGTGGTGGTGAGGCCGCCCAGTCTCTATGGAGTAGGGCCGAGTTTGGACGATTGGAACATGTTCTTTGAGACCACGGTGGAGGACAATCGATTTCTAGGGAAGTATGAAAATCTTTTCATTAGGCGGGATCATCAGCCAGTGTCTCTATCGTGGGAAGCGCTATTGTGGATGGGGAAGGACTTTGGGAGCCAAACAGATTTACTATTGCACCCGATTGAGGTCCTCATTCACTAGGAGTATGGCTTGCGACAACTAGGGCTGCCACTATTGGTCTCTCAAAACTCACGATTGTGCAACGTCCCAAGACGGTATCTATGGAGGGTTACAGATCGGCTGGACACGCCTTGGTACAATTGGTGCCTAATCGATGGTACCTGGGATTCGGTGAGCAATTGTGTGGAGAGCTTCATGCGGTTTTCCTTGGTGCATCAACATCACCAAGATCCAGTGTGTTTCAGGCAGGCTGTGTTTTGCAGGGCGCTAGCTCAATGGTGCCGTGAATTTGACATGATCATAGATCCTCGCATTGGAAGGCGGCAGGGGCAAGATGGGTACATCTACACAAAGATCAAGTACCTGCCTGCCAGACGGTTGCGATTGTTCGAGTTGATGTGCACAATGCATTTCTTGCAGGGAGCACACAACGTGATTTTGGATGAGTTCAAGGGAGGTCGGTATGCAGCTATGGATACTTTCCACCGCCTCCAGAAGAATCAGGAGCTTGATCGGCGTAGGATGGGGTATCAACAATTGCACAAGGGGATGGATCTACACAACCAGAAGGTCTTGAAGTTGGGGAAGGGCGAGCTATTGAGGATGTCGTTGGAGTGGCACAACAACAACTCCACCTGCCAGGTGGATCGCATTTTTGGGGGAGGCATCTACTTCAGCAAGTAAAGCGGCCAAGTAGTTATGCAGAGTTAGAATCTATAGGTGCTGTTTGGTTGCTATTGTGTGCAGATGCTATGGATCATTTTTGTGTTGCGGGGACGCAACAGACTGAGGAGAGGGCTATGTGGTATAGGTCTATTGTAGCCATTTTGTTTTTTTTGGTTTTCAATGGGTAATTTTCCCAATTTTCTATAGTACCATGGCATTTTGAGGTTAATTCTCTATAGTTGCTAGTTAGTTTCGGTTTTCACTTAGGTTTATCTATAGTTCAGTCAATGGATGAATGGAGTGGGTAGTTGGAGGCGGTTGCTATGGGAGTTAGGAGTTGGTAGTTAAATCTATTGTTGGCTGAGTTGTAGGGTAGTCTGGAAGAAGCCAGAGCTCCTGCGGCAGTGGAGGCCGGCAGTGTGTGTGGAGAGCAATAGTTTTGGTATTAGCAATTGTGTTTGGGTGATAAGGCTGTGGTGTCCATAGTTCTTATGTTTAAGTGAGTGGGCTGAATCTATAGTTTTACGGAGTGAGGTTGAGGTGATTGAATGGAGAGGATCAATTGTAATTTTTCGGAAATTAATATAGAGCGGAGTTGAATTGAAAATCTATTGTATGTGTGTGTGATTGTGTGCTGGTCTATTGTTCTGGCTTTCATGGAATGTATGTGAATGGAATCAATTGTATTACAATGGGATGTCAATTGTATGGCATGTATGGGTGATGGATTGCTATTGTGAGGAGCTATGGCTGTGAGGGTACTGGCTGGAGTGTGTAGCTATAGCAGATATGGTTGGTGGCTCAATATAAGTTTATAGATTTTGTTTTGCAATTGTATGTGTGCCTGATGTGATGGATGGAACGAAATAGGTCTATAGAATCAGTGGGTGAGGAAGCATACCATTGTTATAGACTGCTTCATATTGTTGAGGATTTCTATATTCACTATGAAGTTATTTGAGAGAAATCAATTGGTGAATTAAAGAAAAGAATAGTTGGTGAATCAATTGGTGCTATAACACATGCTGGACAACTGGAGCAATAGTGATGCAGTCAAGCTGTGAAGAATCAATTGGAGATTATGTTGGCTAGAATTGAGGAAAGCCAGAGCTATAGAAGAAAGACCAAAACTATGGCTAAGTTTCCCTACCTTAATTATAATATAACTATGAGCTATTTCTATTGTGAGATTGGGATCAATTGAGTGTTTTCCTTATCTTTCTATTGTGCAATCCTTAGGAATTAACAACAATAGTTATTCTTAAGTTTATCTATTGGCCAATTCCTTCCTCCCTGCGAACGAACTCTACTATAGATATTTTTTAATAGTTCCCACGCTATTAAAATATCATTCTACACTGCCCCAATTCCTCAGGGGACTCGGCATCAAGGGTACCCGTCCGGGGTCGGAATCATGCGCCAATACGAACGAGAATCAAATTCATATCGACACAAGTGTGTGTCGATGGTGCATTAGGAGGCGGCTCAAGTGCGGGGCTCCGACCATCCAGCCTATTGTAGATGGCATTCTATCTGGATGCATAGTGTGCAGTGCTCACATACGACCGAGCTATGATGCGTGAATTGCAAGAAATAGAGACATAGAATGGAAACGTACTACTATAATATCCTTGGCAATGACATGATAAACAGAAACATGTCACTAACCATGTATATGCCGACATTCACTAGGTTGAATGAGCTGATGTGGAACTGCCCTTACTATCTGATGTGATAGAGTCCGATTCTACGGCTTGTTCATCTACAAACTCTAAAACTCTTGGATCCACCGCCCGTGCCCTAGTGGATGGCCTAGGGTTGAGGTCACAGAAATCCCTAGAGATGGCCTTAGCGTAGACAGGTAACTGGAATGGTTTTGGAGGACTTGGAAAGAATCCTGGGTTTGCAAAGAAGGGGGCCCTTGTCACTTCTTGAGCAAGCCTGTCAAATTCATCGAATTAGATAGTCAATTTGGGAAGTTCAATGGCTCATAAGTAATGTGATAAAAAATAGTTAAAATTAAAACTTACTTACTGAATCGAGATGTCTTCACGATCTGTTGAACCGGGACGTCCTCATCTTCAAGGTCTGTTGTGGGTGCTACCCGTGGTGGTTTCGGCTGACGAGATCCTCCCACACGCATTGCTGGTGCAATAAGAGCGTCAAAGATGGACTTATCATCTTCGAAGGCTAGAATGTGACGACGAGTTGCGCGGCATGCTTGAATGCATGCACTTGTAAAAGCAAGAAATATGAATTAGTTTGAGGCTTTAGGGAGAAGACATTTTTGATTGATTGGGTCATTAGGGTGCAATAGAGGAAGAGTATCTTACCAGTAGACGCTGTAAAATCAACAACAACATCCCTTGGCTGAGAGCAAGCCTCAACGAGCATCTGCATGAACTGTCGTGCCTTCTCACGAGGGCCACGCCACGGAATGTCTCCGTTCATGGACAAATCATCCTTGTTACAAAAATTCTACAAAATATCATCTCGTGCAACATTCACCCCTACCGCTTCATGAGAGGGAACGAACTGAAATGGGAAGTTTGTGTCCTTCTTCGGTCCACTCTCACGGACCACTAATGATATCGCAAAGCACATAGTCTGCACGAGTGATTTCAAAAAGGTTAATAATTGGGAATAGAAAAAGACGATTGCCAATGACTGAAAGTTAAGAATGTTGGATCGTTCTTACCGTCTTGGAGGGATCTGTCGGTGATGTTAGATGGAGATGATTCATCCCCATCCAAGTAAGAAGAATCCGAAATTTGTATGTCTGGCAGCAGCCAAGGATGTGGCTCTTGTGTTGCTTAGAAGGAGCCGGATACATGACAATTATAGCTCCATTGTCGTGTAAATAATTGTCAGCAAAGTCAAAGATAGGTACCAGAAATTGCATGTTGAATTCGTTCCACGTTGGAATGGCTCCAGGTGGGGCAGATATAGTGGGAACGTGAAGTCCCTCTGGTACGTCCACAAATATCAAATCCACAACTGCCTTGTCACTGTTGACACCCAAAAATGACCGATCCTTGTCTGTAGAATGCTGCAACACAGACATCAATTGTCACGTGTAAGAAAAGATAACGAAAACTAGATATTGTATTGACTATCATACAAAAATGAGATATCCCAGAGTATAAATGAATGGATGAAGGTAGAATTTGTACCATGCCTAAGAACAAGAGAACGTCGTTACAGGCCACTGTATTTCCAGGCAAAATGGCCACGAACAAGTTCAAGATGCACTCGTCGATGTCAGGTACAGGATCCAGATTCTTCAATGTCGGCGTCAGTCCGTGAACTAACCTCTCCTGTGTAAGAGAGAAGCCTGAGGAGCCATCGGGCATGTTGGCGGTGCTAGTGGCAGGCTCCTACATTGGAGTTTCCGCCTTCCTCTTGGTCCCCTTCTTCTTGTCCTTGTCCTTGTCCTTCTCTACTTGCGCTAAGAGCTTCTTCTTCTGGTTCTCATCGGCCTTCTTCTTTTCTTCCTCCAATCTCTCTATCTTCCTTTTATCTGAAGCCTCGTGCCTTCGAATAGCCCATTCTCGAGCGTCAGAGTTAAGCCCTTTGAACTCATCAAATTCGGGCTCCCCAGATGATTTCTCCTTCAAAGACTGAAAGAGGGCCTGTTCGTCAGAAGGAGTGACTCCAATGTTGCACTCCAGATATCAAGGGCATGCCAGGAGATGTGCGCTAGTCCACTTCTTCACTTGGTTGGGAGTGAACATGTAGTCAGCGGATGACTGGAGTTGCCAGGTCATAAGGAACGGAGGCAAATCCTCCTTTGCAATGGCCTTCTTGGGATAGAGTTCAAACATAAAGTACCTACAAATAGAATGTGTGTGCTCAGTACTTCACATATCTTTTGAGCCTCAAAGAACTAATACCTCATAGAAGGAGTTACTAGGAAAAATTCAATGAAAAACAAACCTGAAAATGACCCGTTTGATGGCCAGCACGGATCCACGATAATCGGGAAAAGAGTCTGACTTCTTAAAGGCATCTGAGCCCTTGAACACCCCACTATAACCAACGTCCCACAACTTCATTCTCCACCCTTCCAAGTAATCAACCAGCTTAGTTGGTTCGCCCACCACAGTCATATCTATGGGGATGTTATCAGTTCGCATCATCCCCTCGTACATCTCGAGGACCCCATCCTCGAGCTGAAAAACATCATCACAAAGTGAGCTTAAAGAAC
This sequence comes from Thuidium tamariscinum, assembly GCA_947034885.2. Taxonomy (NCBI): domain Eukaryota; kingdom Viridiplantae; phylum Streptophyta; class Bryopsida; order Hypnales; family Thuidiaceae; genus Thuidium; species Thuidium tamariscinum. Next base: position 37,618,885 of record OX344750.2, read on the forward strand.
ATCATTACATTAGTCACTGTAGAGAAGTGTGGAAATAAATTTGAAGAAACTAAATGACAAGCAAAGAGTTATCAAGTGATTTACATGCATTACTTACCCCTGTATACCATGCTGCTTTGGCAAGAAAAATCAGTAGCTTCTCCTCATTAATGGGATGTGGAGGTACACGTCGAGCTTCTCTAGACGAACTGGAGGAGTTGAGCCACCTCAACCACTTTAACTTGTGCGCACTTGACACATTCATTGTTGCTATCATTTGGAGCTTCTCTAATGTAAACTCCGGGATAGAGAAGAGCGTCCAATGTCGCTCAATCTGCAGTAGGTATGGAATCAATTCATAAGAATTCCATTGCCAAAAAGAAAAGAGAAGTATTCATAAATGGTTGAATTTTTTATTACCTCATTTAGCCACTCGGGGCCAAGGTGCGGGGATGCAACAGCGGTAATCTTGGAGAGCTTCTTGTATAGCTTGTCCGTGGACTCCTTAATGGATGCTCGCATCGCAAGAGCTCGTGCAGTAGCAGACTTCTTCTCGACTAGTGTGTCCTCTTTATATTTACGCAACACAGCATTCGCATTCGCTGATATCTCTTGCTGCATGTCCATAGAGTGAGACAAGCAATGAGGGTCATCACCATAGAAAGATAGTGAGATCATAGATACGAAAGACCCTGGACTATAATCTGGAATAATGATTCAAGGTAGGACCCTCACCTTGAAAATAAAGGAAGTAAAGACTTCCAAAGGCATTTTATACCAAGTCTTCCGTGTGCTCTGTTTGCATGTCTTGACCTCCTCTTCAGTGAGCAGCTCATTGAACTTTTCGACCTCCATGAGACCGTACTTCTGAACCCTGTAAAGCGTGTGAACAAGGTTCGTTTTGATATAGGAGCTCTCTGTCTGACTGTACAAGCAATGCAGTGGATGCAATATTAGAACACATTATAGAGTGGAGGGCCAATCCATACATAAGAGTGAAATGAATTGAAGTAAGTAATTTGAAGGTATGCATACCTATTTATGTCGTGCATGGCTTGCATGGCTATACCAATGCGTCCCCTTGTGTCAAGAACAATGGAGTCCACGCACACATGCCAATCCACTTCGGATGAGTGGAGACGATTGATGTGATTCATCCAAGCAATGCGTCTGTGATTTCCATCACAGACAAAAAACTTGTAGTCAACCAACTGATGAAGGTGGGGATTGGCCTTCAACTCCTCATTGAACTTGTCATTCACTGAATTCCAAATTGGGCCCCATCCGGCTTTATCCTCATCTGTGAAGATCCCAGTGTCTCCCGCTTCGTCTGCAACAGATACGTAGAAAACCCGGGCCCCCTCCTCGTAGCCTCTACTGAACTTGTTGTCCAACATCGTGAGGTCACACTCCAAAGTAGGCCTGACCATGGGCATAGGCACCATCCTGCACAATGGAATCCGAAGTCGTGAGTGATCAAATGTCGTAAGTCGCAGGCTAGAGATAATGGAGAAGGTGTCAACTTTCTGGGACCGTCGAATGTCGTCCCCTAGAGCATCATCCGCAACACCTGGAATGTGGTGGTCCACCTCCACCGTCGGCATCTGCACCACCGGCACTTGCACCACCTTCTCCTTCGTCAAGTCTGTCACGGTCTCCTCAGGTGGTGCTAGCCTCGTAATGACATTCGACTTCCTCAACGATGATGCAACGAATTTCGGTGAGGTGTCTGTGTCATCACCCTCCTCATCGTCGTCGTCATCATCCTCACTGGAGGACTGAAAATAAGACGCAATAGGACTGTATGAGACCTTTCTATTAGAAATTGATAACCACGTAATTGAGAGCAACTCATGAAATCAGTAAAATATATCTAGTCAGCAAGGTTCATAAAGCTCTCGTGACTATAGGCCTTGAACTAAATAGACGCAAACCAAAGGCAGAGTTCTAAACTCGCCACAGCAAAATATAAGTGTGTCGTCATCTCCATCAGAGCAGATGCCGCCATCTTGCATACAGCTACAAGGAATGGAGTCCACATCAATGGCGGCCATTTCCAAGGCTACATCATCAGATACTACAGAGGTGAGGTTCGACCACATTGGAGACAGAAGTCCTTCACAATGACCAGTGCCTAAATCCGAATCCAATTCCAAAATCAGGTTGTCCAAATTTACCCTCGCCGGTAGATTTTGAAGATTCGAGATGTCCTCAGGTGGAGCGTCATCAACATCCATAGCCTCCTAAGATTCCAATGAGTCGTCTTGTTGTGTGTCTTGCAAGAAATCCGCAATATTGGAAGTGGCGGCTCCATCACCTTGAGACTCCCCTTCCGCCACTAACCCTCCACCAGAAACCTAAATGGAAAATGACGCACTAAAGACATGATAAGTAAAAACAGAATATGAAAGAGGATAATGCACAGCAACCAAATCCAAACAAATTGGGCCCGACCCTGTAGGAGATCCGACCCCATAGGGGACACTCTCGGTGCCGAGACCCCTGAGGGAGAGGGGCAGTCTATGCATCTAAGCTCGATACAGCTCGCACATTGCGTAGTCCTCAACTGGAACCCCTGAGAAAGAAAATAAAAAAAAATGGGGGGGAGCCAAGGCCACCACCCCAGAAGCCAACCCCACCCACCCCAGGCCGCGGCATCGACACATACTTGTGTCGATATGAATGTGATTCTGGTTCGTACTGACGCATGGCCCCAACCCCGAAGGGGACCCTCTCGGTGCCGAGCCCCCCCATGGAGGGGGGAAGTCTATGCATCTAAGCTCGATACAACTCGCACATTGCGCACTCGACATCCAGACCCCTGAAAAAGAAAACAAAAAAAATGGGGGTGGATCGGCCAAGGCCACCACCCCAGCCCCCCCGAGCCGCGACATCGACACACACTTGTGTCGATATGAATGTGATTCTAGTTCGTACTAGCGCATGGCCCCGACCCCGAAGGGGACCCTCTCGGTGCCGAGACCCCCCGAGGAGGGGGGCAGTCTATGCATCTAAGCTCGATACAACTCGCACATTGCGCACCCCGCATCTGCAACCCTTGAGAAAGAAAAAAAAATGGGGGGGAGCCAAGGCCACCACCCTAGAAGCCAACCCCACCCACCCCAGGCCGTGGCATCGACACACACTTGTGTCGATATGAATGTAATTCTGGTTTGTACTGGCGCATGGCCCCGATCCCTTAGGGGACCCTCTCGGTGCCGAGACCCCCCATGGAGGGGGGAAGTCTATGCATCTAAGCTCGATACAGCTCGCACATTGCGCACTCGACATCCAAACCCCTGAAAAAGAAAACAAAAAAAATGGGGGTGGATCGGCCAAGGCCACCACCCCAGCCACCTACTACCGCGGCATCGATACACACTTGTGTCAATATGAATGTGATTCTAGTTCGTACTGGCGCATGGCCCCGACCCCGAAGGGGACCCTCTCGGTGCCAAAATCCCTCGAGGAGGGGGGCAGTCTATGCATCTAAGCTCGATACAGCTCGCACATTGCGCACCCCACATCCAGACCGCTGAAAAAGAAAACAAAAAAAAATGGGGGGGGAGCTAAGGCCACCACCCTAGAAGCCAACCCCACCCACCCAGGCCGCGGCATCGACACACACTTGTGTCGATATGCATATAATTCTGGTTTGTACTGGCGTATGGCCCCGACCCCGAAGGGGACCCTCTCGGTGCCGAGACCCCCCATGGAGGGGGGTAGTCTATGCATCTAAGCTAGATACAACTCGCACATTGCGCACTTGACATCTAGACCCCTGAAAAAGAAAACAAAAAAATGGGGGTGGATCGGCCAAGGCCACCACCCCAGCCACCCACCACCGCGGCATCGACACACACTTGTGTCAATATGAATGTGATTCTAGTGCGTCCCGACGCATGGCCCCGACCCCAGTGGGGACCCTCTCGGTGCCGAGACCCCCCGAGGAGGGGGGCAGTCTATGCATCTAAGCTCGATACAACTCGCACATTGCGCACCCCACATCTAGACCCCTGAGAATGAAAAGAAAAAAAATGGGGGGGGCAGCCAAGGCGGCCACCCCAGAACCCACCCCAAGCCACCCAAGCCGCGGCATGGACACACACTTGTGTCGATATGAATGTGATTCTAGGTCGTACTAGCGCATGACCCCGACCCCGAAGGGGACCCTCTCGGTGCCGAGATCCCCCATGGAGGGGGGCAGTCTATGCATCTAAGCTCGATACAACTCGCACATTGCGCACTTGGCACTCCAGATCCCTAAAAAAGAAATTTACGGAATTGGGGATGGATCGGCCTAAGCCACCACCCCATGCACCCTGAGCTGCGGCATCGGCATACTTGTGTCGATATGAATGTGATTCTAGTTTGTACTCACGCTGGACTCCGAGACCCAAGGGGTCTTCGGCGATTCCTAATCCACGGGGAGGGTGGAACCTCAGCATCCAAACCCGATACAACTCGCACATTACGCACTCGATTTACCAAACCTATTGGAAAAAAAAGTGGGCGGCCCCTCCGCGGCCTCGACGGACACTTGAATCAACTCAATCTCGAATGCAGCCCGGGCTATGGTTGCTACTAAGCTGTGTATGCATCCTACCTCGACGGAACCCACACGTTGGACTTCAAGCATTCTTAACAAAACAAGCAAAGGAATAAAAGAGGCGCACCTTCTTTGTTTTCTTTGACGGCTTCCGTGCTTGGGTTTCCCCACCCGCATTGTCGCTCGAAGCTCTTCGCGACCTCAGCTTCTGCTCCATTGTCAATCCCTTGGAGAATACCCAAATGCGACGCAAAATCCGATTGAGGAAGAGGCAATGCATTGACTGACTCTCTCTCGCACTATGAGTCCACCACCCCACTGGCGAGTTCTGACTTTAGGTCGCCTTCACGGTTGACTGAGGTTTCATGGGCCTAGGTTCGGCCATGGGATCCTGAGGCCTAGTCCCCGATCGCCCAAGGTCAGGGCAGGGAGTGCGGCCCCCGGGACCACCGACTTGGGAGGAAATGATTAATTTTGAATTTTTTTTTTAAATTTCTCTTTTTGAACTTTTGATTTCATATTTGATTTTTGTGACATCACATTTTAAAAGGGATTAAAAAATTAGGGGTTGATCACGGCCCAGACTACGAGCATTTTGTATCGACTGCATACTTGGTAGGGCCGAGCGAGTGGGGAACCTACCCGGGTCTTTCTACATGGAATGGGTTATTAATTGTTTTAAATAATGGGATCAGGTTTAAATTAAGTCTCGGTATTACTTTTGACTTTCTTGAATAGGGGCCAAGCAACGATTATGTTCATGCTGGCTCCTCATTTGTAAAGTTATTCCCATATACTATTTCATGGCTGTGCATTATTCATTTGTTTTTTCTTTTGGATATTGGGGGACCATGCTGGGATGAAATTAGGTCTGACGTGCTTACGGGGATGATCCAGTTTTGATTTTGTTATGTCCGCTTTCTTTGGAAGGTAATGATTAGTAATATCTTGATTTAATTCTTTTGTTAGATCTGCACATCGAATGTTCCAGATGCCCAGATGGTACTTATTCAGAATCTCTGGCGGCTTTTTGTATCTTCATTAGTGTTGATGACAGACTCTCATAAATGGATATTGTCCTTTGCCTTCTTGGTGGCGGCAGCCTATTTGATTATAACCCTCGTTTTAAGCTTGGTTGGTCTAAAACATTCAAAATGTTCGAATTGTCTGTTCCTAGCAGGCTAGTCGTTTTATGGATTCTTTTCGTTTGTGAAAGTGCTTTCTCTTTGTTTTCTCTTGACGTGTTATAGTTGTCAGTTCACGCACTTTACTTCAGAGGTTTTAGATTGAATTTTGACTTGTTTGAGTATCGATTGGATTGGATTGGACGGTCATTTACTTGGTGTCGACCGCCGTAGATTATGTCATGGACAACTTCTCCAATATGGTAGTCGTGAGGCCGGCAGATGATGGCGTACCGGTGTATTTCCCACTCGGGGAAGATGGTTTAGCTTTTGTGTCCGCAACTAGACTAGGTCTGAGGTTCAAATTTAGACCGGACTCAATTCATATGGATGAGGAGTTTGTGGCTGAAGACTCTGGTGTTCTTACTCATAGCGTGGGCCACCTTCCGTCGTCCTCAGGGGAGAATATTTGTTGGCACTTGAAACCGGGTAGGTATAGAGCTTATGGCGTTAAAGATTCTTTGGAGTGCGGGTCCAAAAATGCTTCCTCTTTGAATAGGTCTTCCTCCTCCTCCTTCCAAACACCTCCCTTGCTGCGCCCGAAGCAAGAACCGGGGTCCATTGAACTCAATCTCTTGAGCTCCGATTCGGAAGGCCAGTCACCTACCCTTCCATCTACGGTACCATTCCCTGCTTCCGTGTCTACCCTTCCAACTGATCAAGGTTTGCCAACATTGGTGTTGGGAGATTCCCTCCAAAGGATTGGGTACGCTGCATCTGTGATCGATAACTTGAGAGGATTGAGTTTCTTGAAAGGCTGTAGAAACGTACTATCTAGAATTGATTATAATGTAATCGTGATTCGTAGGCTCCCCGTTTTGCCGTCCAATTTCAATGGTGATGTTATTTTTGAGTTGCCTTCTGTGGAGAGCTTGGATGGTTCATCCCAATTGAAGCAAATGTATGGAATGGATAGGCGGCATGACGGACACGTGTGGACTAAAGCTGCTACAACGAATATTGTGAACCGCATGGGCTTGCTGTTTCGAACATCAGTCTGCGTTGGTCATCTTCGTTGCACAAACAGTAGCTGCGAATTCCTTGGCCGTGTTCACCGACTGCAAAGCGTGAATGAGATGGAATGGGAAGGCGTGTCACCTTCTCCTCTTGCAGTTGGGGAAAAACATCCACTAGGGTCGACACTTCTCTGCAAGGTCTGCAAGGAGCCTCCTAGTTGTATTGCGCGCTGCAATGTTCGAGTGTATTACGTCTTTGGTGGAGATAAGATGTCCCGAGCGTTTGTTCATCTTGGAAAGCACGAACACCTAGTGAAGGATGGTGAACTGTGCGACATGCAAGAGAAATCTCGATCGCTAATTTCGGAGCAACTGGAGCGAACCCCCTCTGCCACGAATTCGTCTATTGTTTTGGAGGCTACAAAGAATCTACTCGGCGGCCTGATCCTATAGGCGGAAGGCGAACAGGCAAAGACGCTCGAGTTCGATGAACTTGTTCCCGTACTAGATAAGTGCAAGTATTTGAGCTCTCCAAGTATCCGAAATGAGGTAGCATCATTCAAGTATCTGAGGAGATTTGGAGTCATCGATAGCATAACAAAGTTAAGAGGCGCTAGCACTTGGGCATTCGTTTAGGAGAGCAAGTTTCCCGGTCAAGGAACTGATGTGGACAAGGTTTTTGTGTTCAAGATGTCTGAGTTAGGTCCGGGTAGTGGGGTGGACTTGGTGAAGCGTATGCAATTAGGCAATGACCTCGAAGATGCGTGGATCATGTTCGACCATGTGAAACGTGTTGTAGGCTGGACCACCATGGCTTGCCATGTCTATGACTCGGCCTATTGCCGTGTAATGACCGTTGCGTGCTGTGACATGCAATCAGAAGACTGTGCGGCTCAAGTTTTATTTTGGAGAAATTTAAATTCTGTTCTTCACAGGAACGGTGTTCATGATCCGTAGTTCAAGGGCTTCATGGCGGACAGTGCTCAAGCGAATTGGAATGTAGTTAGAATCGTCTATGGATCAGGAGAGAGCTCGGAACCAATGAAAGACAGGGAGCGGACTTGTCTCTTCCACTGGACTCAGTCCATGGAGAAGCATACGAAAGCCAACATTCGTGGCGACCTACAAGATCAACACCGAATATTATGCAAACAATATAAGAGTGCCACTTCTCCTGAGGAGTCTAAAACCCGATATCTTGCCATCAAAGCATGGTGGCTATCATCAAGAGCCACGTCAGAACCTGGACTACGCCGGCTAGAGTTGTGGCTGGCTTTCTGGCATTTCCGCTACAAACAATGGGGTGGATATGAACAATTGGTATGTTATCGTTTCCTTTCCCTCCTTATCGCAATTTGTCATTTGAGACATTTCTGTAATCTTCCACTTCGCTTACCAGGAAGTGAATTTTTATTTCTTCGGATTTGAGAAACGTTGTACATACCTTTTACCCTAATTGCACTCTCTCGGGACCGAGAGACCCCTCCTAGGGGAGAGGGCTTGCAAACAATCGCACTCTGTGCTACCGGTTGACGCATTGAAATTTGTTTTTGAAATGCAATTCCTTGTAGTCCACTAGCGAGCCCTTCCCGCATTTGCGCCTACCTAGGATGGGTTCTACTTAGAAGTCAACTGACCCTATGCTTTGGAAGGCTACTGCCAAAACTCATTGACATGCTTCTACACCACTTTGACGGATTCTTTATTCGGTGTCTTAGTGTGTTCTTGGACATTGCAGGATCTATCTTTGAACGAGCGGGCAAAAATGCCTTCCTGCAACTTAGCCGAGACTGTACACAATAAATGGCTACAACAATCTGGAAATAGAGGTAGGAATCTGTATGTTGCTACGGTGGACGACTTTGTTAGAGCTTTTGTTCAAATGGTAAGATATTACCAATACCTCAAGGGGAACCAAGGCGGAACGGGACCGGGGAAAGAAGAGTTGTTGCTTAGAGCTGCACAGCGATCAACGGAGCGAATTGGGAATCCAAAACCGCTAACTGAAGCCATTGCCAACATTTCAGATGTAGAAGAATTCATCAATCAAGAGCCCCATCTTGAAGGTGAAGAGGTCTTTGGATCGCAAAAAAGAAAAGCTGACATGGCTCTAGGCTGCGAACACGATTCACATAGACCTGACAAGGTGAACTTCTCACATCCGCGTATTCAAACTAGATCTAGGAGAGCCAATTCCACTGTGCACTCTCTGAATCCAATTTTAGAGGGTGTGCCGCTCACAATACAGGACGAAGATGAAGACTGTACGGAAACCGAAGTCGATTTGGGAGCAAGGACTACCGCTGGTCCGAGTCATGTGTCCGGAATTCAGGAGACTGCTTATGATGAGTCAAAATGGCACATAATTCGTTTACCAAAAACATCAGCAAAAGCATGCTTTGCCCTCCAGGCTATTACAAAGAAGAAATGTATTGCTCAGATAATTCAAAATAATGTCGCCACTGCAGCTCCAACATACACAGGTATGATGGTGAATTACAGGAAGAATACTAGTGATAGAATGCAGTTCTTTTCTGCAATGACGACATTGAGCGATGTGTAAAGGGGACGCGAAGGAAATGGGTTTCGATCCCAACAGCAATTCCTGATGTTTGGCTCGTCAAAATGGGAACAAAGCTTTCGTTGTCTGAGATTTTAGACCTTGAGAACACGGGTTTTCAACTTCCACAGCGTCAACTCATTTCACCACGGCGATTGTTTGGTGGAACAACGAGTGCAGAATTGTTGGGGGTGTATCCTATTCCTTCTTCAGCAGATGAACATCCAAATGCTCGTGCTGGGAAGGTAGTGCGTCAAAACCCAAAATCTCCTACAGTTAAGCACCAAAACAATTGTGCTTCTGCTTTGACAATGGTTGCGCGAATTGATAAAGTGACAATGGTTCCTCATCCAAGATTTGGGTGTATAGTTTCAGTGGCATCTGGTACGGAGCCAAAGGTTGAAAAGTACTTGATGACGATTTCGTCATTTCCGGACTGCACTTGTCCAAATTTCAAGGAAATGAATCTTAGGTGCTTGGGTAAACGTGGAACATGGGCGAATTGTAAGCACTTGTATTTCATTTTTACTGTTATTTGCAACCTACAGCCTACAACAGATCTCTTCATGCATTGTGCCACTCTAAGCTTCAACGAAGTGAAGCAAATACTCTTGAGTGGCATACTCAATTATTTGTGAGGAAAGTAGGATTCTGAAATTGAAGTGAAATTAGGTTGTTGTTCAGTTTTGACTTCAATAAAGATTTTTTGACCCTACACTTGGAGAACCTTTTTGGATAAATGTGCAACACATGTATACATTGTGCTCAGCAAAAACATTTCAGTTTGGTAATATAATAGGTATGACATGTACCCTAAACCTCACCTTTCTGTCTTCTCTTGAACTAAAATCTAATCCACTTGAAATAATTAAATTGTAGTGCTTAGCTTTGCTACTTCAAATCATAAAGAAAGAATAAATATGAACAAGGTTTCGTATACCTAGTGTTGACAATGAATTCAATTTAGGAGTTGTTTGCATATGAACCCAATTGCTCATTTCATCTTGCTCTTTAATCTCTCTTCTTCAACTTTCACCCAAGTTTCTCATGTCTTCAGCAATGCATTCAGCCACACTATTCACTGTCATCTGCTTTCATGAATGATCCACTTTTTTCATCCATTTTTTTCATCCACTTTTCCCATCCACTTTTTTCATCCACCTTTTTCATCCACTTTTGTGTCATTTCATCTAACTTCTTACAAAAATTCATCCACTTTTTTTTCTTCTTCTTTGCAATTTTCTTAAGAATTCTAACTATTTTTTCAATTTTTCTTTCATTATTCTTCATCCCCGCTCACTAATCCCTACTCCCTGCTCACCGCTCACCGCTCCCTGCTTCCTTTGTAGCATTCCCCGGCTAGTGAGGGGTGGTCTAGCCCCCATTTCAACCCCCATTAGATCTTTCAGAAAATGGTGGGGGGGCTAAAATTTTTAGCCCGCTTTTGGAACTACCAACTAGGGCTAAAGTAGATTGTTTATTTGGGGCAAAATCATATTTTCTTAAAAAAAAAAGAATTTTCAAATTTTAATTTGGATTAATTTTCTCCCTCAACGATGAGTTCCATGGATGAATAACATTGAATACATTCAATAATTCCGTTGTAATATTAAATGAAAACTCTTGCAAATTTAGATGCAATCCAATAGTACTAGAGTGGATTAAAATGGGACACGATTGAAATGGGATTCTTGTTGGTCCTTTGAGACATGGAACATTTATTAAAATGAATACAATTTAGAAAAATAAAATAAAAGATTCTATATATATCCTCCACCCGCCACTTGGGTCCTCATTGAATCAAGGACATCACTCGTTGCCGAGCTTTCTATATTTCTGCCTATAGGAAATATTCTCTTGAGAGTGGCCTCGACATTGTTAAAAGTGGCACCTGCTTTAGCTCCAATGCGCACAATAGCAGCGCTCGCAGCCATGTGCGATCCACTGCCTTTCTCTAGCCCTTTGAGGTAGCTGAGTACATTTGGATCATCAAAATAGTTGTTAAGTTTGATATGAATGGCCGCGGTATCTCTGAACCTCGGGAATGCTATCTCTGTCAACCATCCTTCCAATAACTTACACAAACCAAACAATGAATCAATCTCTTCACCTTCTTCTGAGTATGAGTACACAAAATTCACAACCATGGGGTCACAGTATGGTGATTTCTCGTCTTCTAGGCCCAGTCATGTGCGATAATCACTCACCTCTCCTACTAGCAAAGCACAAATTCTTCTCTCAAGGGCGAACTCAAGGTGAGGATTTGATATTTTACTGTTAGGCAAAGATGGGTCAGCCTATTGGAGCTGGAGAAATAACGCATCTGCCTCTTGAATCAAACTCGAAGTCTTTGCAACAAAGCCTTCAACCACATGCGCTAGTGCTGTTGCGTACACTTCAGAGCTGTCAGCAAGGATATTGCTTGGTGTGGCCGAAAAAAGGGCAATCTGCATTAATAAATTGGTCCATGATTAATGCCTCTTTGAATGGAGTTAAAACAAAGCATTTTTGAGGGTATAAGCTAAAATTGCACAACTTAGAAAAGTAATAAGCTCCTTAGCCCCCCAAAGGACCAGTTTCATTGCCACATGGTAAACACCATTTTTTAGCTGAATTTTGCTCTTTAAAAGATATTCAAGTTCCAATCTTAGAATACATAGAGCTTGCAGTAATATACTTGCAAACATAGGAGGCAATCATACAAATCGAAAATTTATTCTAGTTCAATATTGTATGTTTAAAATACATGAAATAGGCAAACAGTGTTGATGAAGATGAGGTACCTGCTCTGCAGCAGTCATGAGAGAAAAGGCTTCCTTCATCAACTAGTCTTGACTTAGCCCACCCAGTGGTGGGCTATTTCTATCCTCATCCATACTCCACAACAGCGACCGTAACCCCTAAAGTCCCTATTGACGCTGAGGTTCATACTCTTTGTCAAGTGGAAGGGCAAGTTTCTACAACAACCTGTCACTGAGAAAGGAGTAATGGCACTCAAAATGGCAATGGTCGCTTCAACAATTGTGGTGATGATTCCGCCAGGATTGATCCCTTACAAGCTACAGTACAAAAGATGACAACTAAGGCCCCCAACATAATACCAGGAGAATTGCACCATACATGGACACCAAGCCGGGGTCCTTTTTTACCGGTATTCCAAGAGTTGATGACAGCTTTCACCCGCAACTCGGGTGAACTCGAATTCTTCTGTGGCCCTGACAAGCGAAACCAGGCTTCCACTGAAAGATCCGGTTGTTGCAAAAGGTATGTGAACGGGATGGAGATTCTTCCCTAAGATTTGCGTTGCCCCATGCTCCTCGTACATGTGAGCTCCAGACACAAGCCTTTTGTCGACGCCTTGAAGTGCACCATGCGGTAGTCCCCAGGCCACTTCAAATCCTCCACCTTCTCCACCACGGGAGTTTAGAGCTTAAATTCACCGCAGTCCTCGAGGGTCACGTAGAAACCCTTTTGCCTAGAGATTTGGGGTATGTTTCTTGCACCCAACACGTTGATGGATACCTGCAGTGTTTTGTGTGTTTAAGAAGACCGCTTAGTGAGTAAATAAGATGAGTCACATGATATGATTGGTACAAGTCGTGAGAATGTCAAATCAATCTGAGGAGTGCCTAATTAGAAGAGAAGGTCACACCAAAAATCGCACCTACTATGAGCCAAACGGAATAATTAACGAATAAGATATAGCAGCTTTAGTTTGAGTCACTAGTTCAAATTAGAAGCTGCCATCATTTGAGACTTTTCTTGAAACAAAAGGGTTTTCGACAGTTTATCCTCAAAATTGGATTAGGAATTCAAAGTCACGCAAAGTTGTACAAAACATGATGTCAGCTACACTGCATCCCACATTATATACTGCACTTCTTGTGTGGTCAGTACGTATCGGATGCTTCAACTCATGAATTCAGAAACCGTGAAGGAAATAGTCTTTGCAAGCCTAAGGTCAATTTGTTCAAGTAACAGAATTCTACAACTTTAATTGGCACTTTTCGGAGAGTGCGGCTTTCAAATGTGAATGTACATGGGTCGAAATTTTGAGGACTCTGTGCAGAGGAGTGCCAACATTTATTTAGCACCCGCAATCGCACCAGTACAACTAGAAAAGGTTGATTCGTTCAATTCGTGGTCTTTCACTACTTTGGCAACTTTCAAGATACACTTTGCTGAAAGAACCATTAACATATACCAGTCCTAGTTTATAGAGCTTTAGCTTATATAGATTTGAGTCCCCATTTTTGGCGCAAGAATCACGCCACTTCAACAAAATTGACGATGAATTAGACGATTTTGATATGCAAAGATTGGAAATGCATGCGTATTTACCAGATGCCTCTCAGATGACCTGCGTAAAACTGATTGAAAATATGAACACTCAGGATTAATTATGATCCCATTGCAAAGATTATCACTACTAGAATAAGGGGGGTATGCAACGTTTTTTAGCCACGTTTGCATCCCCCTCCCCAAAATAAGCAATGTTTGGCTCCACAGGTGAAAAAATTTGGTCAAACAAGTTTTGAGCAATGTTTAGAACAACGTCTGAAGAGAGCTAGTCGTTCCCAATGTGGATTTTGAGTTTTCGACCCAAAATAGCAGCAAGCTGCTAGTTTCGAGCGGGAGTTGCGGTTCCTTTCCTAAGAACGAGGATTGAAAGTTAAAGTGAGCTTGGCCTTTTGTCAGTTCAGATTTTTAGAAGCTCCTCGATTAGACTGCCAGTTGTTGCTGGAATTTCCCAGATTAGGACTCCCAATTGCTCAGATGATATGACCCTCACTTGGCTAGTGGAAAAACGTTGAATTATATATTTTTCCTTGTGCATCATGAAATATGCAAATTCTGAATTCATATTTTCAATCACAAAGCCCCTCTTAGTAATGGAGGGTGTGCAAGATTAAATATCATGCACAAAAGAAGGTGAAAGCACCCATAACCAATCAAATAAGCAATTATATAGTTGATCGAGGGTATGGAAGGCAAAGCAAATATTTTCAGAGTAGCATCAAACTAAATGATGGAGAACTTAAGGATTATGGTGATTTCCTTGCTTAAAACAAAATTATTTTGAATTTTGGGAGGCAAAAAGTGCCTCAAACCTAGAGCCAATGTCTAGGCTCTTCCAATTTTGATCATTCAAGTAGTACTTTTTTGCTCATTGCTTCCTTTTTTTCTTTTTTTTCTTATGTGTCATGAACTTATTGGTCCAACTTGGAAAAATGAAGAAATTTGTTTCATCCTTTTTAGAAATATAACACCAAATTGATTGCCAATGGGGAGGTCATTTGTATTAGGTTTAGGATCTTGTTTTAATTAGGAGATTTGTTTTGTAGACACTCAAGTCCCATGGCCTTTCCTTCCTTGCCAAAATCCACTCAAAAGTGTCACTTTTTGAGCATGTAATGAATGAATAATTAATTTTTTTTAATCTAACTATAAGATCTTAAGATCCTATACTACACTTGTCTTACATCATGTGGTAAAATTTATATGATGTTGACCATGTAGATTGAAAGATATTAGCCTTCAAATTTACTACTAAAACAAGGGGGGTATGCGACGTTTTTTTAGCAACATCTTGTGTACTTACATAAAAATAAGCAATGATTGGCTGTGCATGAACTTCTTGGATGCGTATGCATTTAAGGGTTAAAGATAGTATCTTCAATCATGTGTTTCAAGAACTTGAGAATTTTGGAAAATGAATAAAATGAAATAAAAGATACATTATTGTAACTACTAAGAAGATTGAATATAAAATGAAATTCAAAAATTAATGAGTGTAGGAAAAAAATCTATCTTTTTTTTCTTTTAATATTGCAAAATCACAAATAAAAATAAAAATAAAGAATACTTAATGATTCATTGATCACTTAATATTTAACTCAATTTTATAAATATTTTAAAGATGAATATCAAAATATTTTTAGTTACAAAATTTTATGTAGTTTCTCAATCCATTTTTCAAATTATTGACTAATATGTATGTTATTGGATTAGGCTTTAGGATTACTCCTCAAGTCCTAAAATGGGTCTTTTGAGTAATATAAAAAATTTTAGGATCTCATTACAAATTGAGTTCTAGAGTTTCCCTTTGAAATTTTCACAAACCATTTCTCCAAGGAGTAGCTTTAAGGCCCGACAATTTTCATAGCTTATGACTACATGTTTAAAAAGTTATGGCATTATATGTTGTGTTCAGGATTACTTGGTGGGTACCCTTAGCACCTAAAAAAACTTCTTCAAAGATTACCATTTTAAAAAAATAAACATTTGAAATTTGTTTATTACATTCATGTATACATAGAAAGCTTTGAATCATTCCATTTTGATGAATGAGATGAAAGTTGTGAGGAATTTAGGTTTGGGATAGTTTGTGGGTAGTTTAGGAATCTCTTATCTACAAAAAAAAGTTTGAAATTCTTTATTTAATTCAATTTTTAATATTTTTGAAAAAACAATGAAACCACTTAGTGGAGGTTTTGGATTACAATATTACAACCACTAGGATTGGCATTTTGCCATTTCCATAACTAAATTGTTCACAATTTGGTATTTTGAATCATTTTTTTCTACTTAAATTTTTTTCTATATGTTGTGCAATTCTAGTTGATTTGTAGATTTTTGAGAATGTAGCCAACTTGCATTGAAGAGTGAATTGATAGAGTAACCACCATTTTGAACATTTCTTTTATACATAAGTGCCCTCATAGAAGCGCAATTGCACAAATTTTTGCAAAGATAAATAAAAAAGATTTTTGTCAATTATAATTTTAAGATCTTGCAATCTACATGATGGAAATTTGATGTCTTCTTTTTTGACATCTTTTCAAACCACCTTACTACAAGATCCTTCAGTTACATATGGTGAAAAAAAAGTTTTATTAAAAATTTTGCACTTGCATTTAAAATTGCAATTTAAGAGTACTTCTGGTAAAAACATAGTCACTAATCTTTAGGGGTTAGATATTGAAAAACAAAACTCCACCTTCTTTAAAGGCTTACAAAGGCTCATTGAACTTGCAATCCACAGGAATTTTCATGTATACAAATTCTAAGACAATGTTTTCAAATAAATGAAGAAAAATATCACACGTTTTTATTTTTTTTACAAAAACATTGATGAACATTTTGATCTTCCTTTGGAAATTTCTACTTTGAATTTGTTTTAGGCCTCCATATATAGTGGTCTTCACAATTGATTGCATTAAACAATTAACTATTCTTTATCACTCCTAGACAATCCAATGACATCATCAAGAAAATCTAGAGCATCAGATTTTGAACTAGAGACGTTTTCTTCTCCTATTAAGTGCCCTCCAATATACCTACGTACAACTCTTCTTGGGCACAAAGTTTGTAAATGAATTGCTTCTTGCCTCTTGGGCATGGACATCAAGATCAATTTGTTCAAGGTCATTGGATTCACTTTGCCTAGGAGATTGAAGTTGATCTTGTTCATCACTAAATGTGTCTTCTTCATCATTGCCATCAGTAAATTCATCCTCTTCTTCATCTACAAACTCCACAGATACACAATCTTCTAAATTTCTCGTATCCCTCACATCAAATGTTGTCACTCTTGTACGGATTTCATCGTCTACTAATGTTGCGTTGTCCTCGTTCTCTTCACTAACTGTTCTTGGTTTCTTTTTATATGAAATCTTTTGGATCCTGGCTTCATATTTAACAACCAAATGTTAGTTTTTATTAAGTCTATCTTCAATGTAGAATACTTGGTCTACATCAAAAGGATAAACAAAGGATTCATGTCTTTCTAAATGAGATGGCATGTAGTTACTTGTATGTACACGAATAAAATTGCATTCATCAACTAGGACTCTTGCATTCCCACGAGGTGTGGGTTTACTATCATACCAGTCTCCTTGAAGTAATATTGTTGTAAAGGATGTAAATTTCACTTCTACAATGTTTTTTATTCTTCCTAAGTACTCAATAGTACATGGGTCTCTATTATCGTCAAAGTCATAGAATGAACATGCTATACCTGAACATAATCAATTCAGTAGATATTGTAGCAAATTCATAATAGAATAAATTACTTGAATCAGGATTTTTTATTCTATTAAAAATTTTACTAAGAAAATTATTCCGTTGCACAGTACAAAATTGCATTACAAAATAATTAAATGAAAAATGTGAACTTCTCACTTGAATCTTGTGTTTTTTTCCCAACATCTCTATCTCCCACCCTCAAATATTTTCCTGCAGCCCACATGTGAGCAAAGAACTTCACTTTTGGATGTGGGCCCAATAAAATATTATACTCATGGTCCGAAATAGGTTCACCCAACCTAATTTGTGTTCTCATTTGAGAAAGTGCCCACTCTACAAAGTCCACTTCATTGTCAATGACTTCTACATCATATCGTCTTCTCCAAGGTGCCATGCTAGGGTCATTTTTCAATACAAAATTGTGAACTTGTTGCGAAAAAACATTCCCTACTGCATCTCTATCAAGGCGTCGCATTTTATATGCTTTTGACAATACCATCTCTGATAAATATGGATCTTCTTTTAGACTCCATTTTTCAGGTGCATGTGGTGCCAATCGAGTTGTGTACTCTGTGGTATAGTGCATTGCCTCTGATAGTATATAACCCTCAGCCATTGAACCCTCTAAACGAGCTTTTTGTCTAACCCAACTTTTCAAATGTTTCATATATCATTCTAAAAAGTACATCCAACGAGTTGAAACGGGACCACACAATTCAACTTCTCCAACCAAATGCCAAATCAGGTGCACTTGAATGTCAAAAAAACTTGAAGGGAGATTTCTTTCCATATCACACATTAACTCTACCGCCATCACTACAAAAAAAAACTGTCCTAAATGACTGCACGAAGTGACTGCAAAATACTAGATGTCTGGAACAACTAAAGAATGACTGCAAATTCTGTAATTGCACCAAGGTTGCAGTGTCTAAGTGTTTAAGTCATTTTTCAGTCATTTTGAACGACTTGCGGATGAAGCAATGATGAAGTGTGACATTTACTGCAACTATTCATTCAAGATGACATTGACAATATTAAAGGGAAGTGGGAGGCATCCAATATGGATATTGAAGTCATTAACAGTGAATGCACATGACTATTGTGTGACTCCAAAATGACTTAAATGTTTTTTTTTAGCCAAATCAAGATTTTAAAAAAAAAAATGAATAGGACAATTTGTTGACGTGGACTTTAGTCATTTCTATATGACTACAATGTGACTGTACATCACTATTGTGTGATTACAAAATGACTTAAATGTTTTTTTAAGCCAAATCAAGATTTTTTTGTAGAAAAAATGGATAGGACAATTTGCTGACGTGGACTTTAGTCTTTTTTTATGACTACAATGCCACTGTCTATGACTATTGTGTGACTCCAAAGTAACTTCAATATTTTTTTAAGCCGAATCAAGATTCTTTTGTAGAAAAAATGGATAGGACAATTTTCTGACGTGAACTTTAGTCTTTTTTTATGATTATAACACCAATGTCTATGTATTTTGTGACTCCAAAATGACTTCAATGTTTTTTTAAACCAAATCAAGATTTTTTTGTAGAAAAAATGGATAGGACAATTTGCTTACGTGGACTTTAGTCTTTTTTTATGACTACAATGCCATTGTCTATGACTATTGTGTGACTCCAAAATGACTTCAATGTTTTTTTAAGCCAAATCAAGATTTTTTTGTAGAAAAAACAGATAGGGCAATTTGTTGAAAAAAGTGTTTAATGCTAAAATGCTCTTAAAAAATGCACTATGTTTCTTGCAAGGGCCCTTTAGAATCTTCCAACACTCACACTTTAATATCCTTCTTAAGCGAATAAGTTATCTTCTTGGGTATGCAACTCCTATAGTATATGGCCCTAATTACAATCACTTATAAACAAATGCACTTTAGTCCAATCTCAAGGGATGTAATTTGTTTAAATGTAGAAAATTCTTATATCATTTTTAACAAGAAATTCAAAAATGTAATTACATACATGAAATTAATATTCTTTGAGGACTATTAAAGTATTTAATCCTTTAGGGCCTAGCATGCCAATTTTGGTTCTTTTAAATTGAATTTTGGGAATTGCAACACTCTCTTGGCCTTAGTTGCTCTTGAAGTATGAACAAGATGTGAGGGCACAAGTATTCCGCTTTTAACGAGCCATTGGCCATCAAATTTGGAGCAATGATGATTTGTCTATGGCAATTTGAAATTGAGAATTCTAGAGTTTTAAAATGCATTGTGGAACATGTTTCTCTATTGAATTGATTTGTGTATAATTAAAGAGAGCATGCCAACTTTACCATAATGTTCAATATAATGAACTCTATTTTCAATAAAAATTTCATTGTAAAGTGAGCTTTTTTGTAATTACTATAATTTTTCAAAGACATAAACTTTAAAAAATCATATAAATTTCATTTTTTGTTCCAAAAATATTTAAAAATCACATTAGATAGAAGATATGAATGCTTATTTGTAGAAAAATAATAATTTAAATTAAATTATAAAATTTTAATATGCAAATTTGATTCTAGACGAATTCAAGAGGCTGCTTGGGGCTCCTTAGGCCCTAAAGGGTTAAAAACTAGTTCTATGAGTTTTTCTAATATATATATCATAGAATAAGGTATAAAATATTTTAGATTTTTTTTTTAAATTTAATATTAACTAGGTGGGATTTCTTGTAGTCAAATTTTTAAAATTATTCATAGGTGTTTCAATTCTTCATATACATTGTGAATTTTTATTGA
This sequence comes from Thuidium tamariscinum, assembly GCA_947034885.2. NCBI lineage: Eukaryota > Viridiplantae > Streptophyta > Bryopsida > Hypnales > Thuidiaceae > Thuidium > Thuidium tamariscinum. The sequence continues at coordinate 37,638,889 of OX344750.2, forward strand.
TAAGTACACTCTCCAAAATTTTCTACATTTAATTTTTTATAATTTGGTCTTTTTTTAACTTGGTCTTTATAAATTCAATATAATTTTACAAAAGCAGTTGTTTTAACACCAATGACTTTTGCACACATACACACTATTATATATATATATATATATATATATACATATATATATGTATATGTATATATGTATATATATACATATACATATACATATATATATATATATATATATATATATATATATATATATATATATATATATATATATATATATATATATATATATATATATATATATATATATATATATATATATATATATATATATATATATATATGTAATACAAAAATTGCATACCTAAGTTTATCTTTTATTCTTTCTAATTTTTTATTCCTAATTTTTTCTTAAGTAGATAACTCTTAGGAGATTTTGTATATCATATGCAATAAAGTAATTTTTTAATCCCTTATTAATTTTTTAATAAACTCATTAGGAAAATTTTCAACCCTAAAAGAGGCTATTAAGAATTCATTTTGAGCACCTCCATGGTGCAATTCCAAAAGAAAAAATGAAAAAATTGAGAAAGAAATTAAAATACTCTTAAAAATATTTATCAATTATCAATCTCATGTAGTGTTGACACAAGACTAATAATACCATGTTAGATTCAAAATTTCAAAAAATTAAAAAAATATATATGTATATGTATATGTATGTATATATATATGTATACATACATACATACATACATATATATATAAAAAAAAATGTATAAATATATATATGTATATATAGATTTGCACTATGGGGGTACAAAACTTGCAGTCTTTTTTAGAGACAGAATTATTCCTAATGGTAAATTCAACTTATAATTTTCAACTTTGATTGATAATAATCTTAGATTTCTATTGTTGAAAACTTTCACCCCAAATAATATATAATACAACTTTCAAGAAGATTGATAAATGAAGGAAAATGACTCATATTGACATGTAGTCCAATTCAAATACTTATTGAAAATACATTTTGTTGACCATTGCATCAATATTCAAGAAGTAGAAGGTCTAAAATCTTTATTACATGTGGTTTGCTAACAATATAAATACATGGAGTGCTTCCCCTAGGTTTATCTTATTCATTTCTTCTTAAACATCTTCTTTTAGAATACAAGACTTCTTTTGTTTTATAATTTTATTGTGAAATGATGCATTGTTGGTGGTCTTTTTCTTTATTTGTGTATAATATTTTTTTCTTTAGGGTCTATTTCTATGATTTATTTAAATTCCTATCAATATGCCACCAATACTTCTAGAAATATGTGCCATTGTCATTGCACTAGTTTTGAACACTTCATATAATTTACATTTGAAATATAAAGAATATCAATAAATATACACTAAGGTCTTTAGAAAGGACCCAATAGTAATTATTAAGTTACATTTTTTCACTCTGGTTCTACTACAAAATGACTTCGTGTGACTGCGAAACAACTATTCAAAAGTCTAGTATTCTTTCTATGTCAATTTTTTTCAAACCTTTTAGTAAACTTGTCTGTAATTTTTGAATTAAGGCTCAAAATCCAAAACGAATTTTTGGAGGTGAAAGTGACAATGATCTTCTAACTTTCATCATTTCAAAGTTTTTTGAAAAAAATTCATATACTATGCCTCAATGAGGTTCAAAATATTATTTGTAATGCAATTCCTACGTTTTACATATCCCACAAGCTTTGTCTTGCCAACTACTATCCTACTTCTATGAAAGGCTTGACATTTCTTCTATTCATACTCACACACTAAAATACATGGAATAATGCATGGCATATGGTATATGGTGTATGGTGTATGGCATATAGTATATTGTATTGTATGAATTGTATATGGTGTATTGTATGTGGTATATTGTGCAATACAAAAATATTGTGTATAGTGTATTGTTGCAAAATTTTGAATGTATTCATATATGACAATGGAATGACTACTTCCCATATAATTATTAATATATTTTTTTTGCACACATTGCCACAAAAAAAATTCGCATTTAACATCTTTGTATAGTGACTACATTACAACTGCAAAATGACTAAATAATGACTTTACAATGACTTCATAGTGACTCTGACATCAACAACGTACGGATTATTCATAATACCAAAATGACTACAAAATGACTTCATAGTGACTTCTACGTGACTCTGACATGGATGTCCATGTCAGCAATACTCAAACTACATTACAACTGCAAAATGATTAAATAATGACTTCACAGTGACTCTGACGTCAGCAAAGTACGGATTATTCATAATATCAAAATGACTACATAATGACTTCATAGTGAATTCCACATGACTCTGATGTGGATGTCCACGTCAGTAGTACTCAAACTTGCAAATGACATAGTGACTGCAAAGTGACTCTGAAATTTGCTGACGTCATGCTACTTCTCCAAAATTTTGGAGTGGAATGGGCAACTGCCCACAATTTTTGAACAATTGTCCGAAAATCACAAGTGCCATGTAGACCTTGTCATTCCTTTGTCATCCAAGTGTGTGATAATACAGTAGCAGTCACTGCAGGTCATGACTTGTCCACAATGACTTCTAGACACCAAGTCGCGGTGCAGTCGTTTTTCACCTAAATGACTGCCCTGTAGTCATTTATTGCAGTCATTTAAACTCTGCTTTTTTTGTAGTGCATTGTCTTCAATTCTATAACTTCTGAATTTTATATTTCTTTGCCACATCCAATGAAAAACTCTGCCTAATCAATACACAATACTCCGCAATTTCTCATTCAAAGCATCCCTAATTGCTATAGGTAGTAATTCATAGAGTAGATTGTGGTAGTCATGGGTCTTCATGCTTGTGATTTTGTAGTCCACAAATTTGTATTCAAATGAAGATCCATAATTTTTTGGAGTCCTTGTACTTTGAAGTACATCAATTACTTGGTTGAATTCACTCTTGGTAAATATCCAAGGTGATGGAGGTGGCGCACATCCAGGCTCAATCCACATATCTTTCATAATCTCCGAATTCTTCATTTCTATCCTTTGTGATTCAGAGTCAGCTTTTGTACCCTTGGTATTTGTCAAAGTTTTGAAAAGAGAAGCACACACATTCTTCTATATATGCATTGGATCAAGAAGGTGTCGTATCAAGAGGTCCTACACACATTAGTCCCAAATTCAAGGTTTAGGTAGAGTGTGAGAAGTTATTAAATTTATTGCATGGAATTTTATGTAATGAACATTTTTGACAACAAATAAAAGTTGGTAGAAACGCAATGCCTAGTAAAATGATATATACATGATCATGCCAAGGTTGCATGAAAAACAACTCACCGCCTAGTATTTGAGGTCATATAGCTTTGAACAACTTGTCATACCACTCTTCTGAAGCTCCAAATTCCCAGTTTGAACTTTCTCCCATTGCACTAGGGTCATTGCAAGAAACACCTGTCCTATTTCATGTCACAATTTGAACCACTTTTTTGTTGTCTACAATAACTTTTGGAGATTAAGTCCAATGAAAATGAAATTTTTATTGAACATACCTAACTTGAAGTTTATTAGATCCCTTATTTTTCAGAAATTAAAAAAAATCATTTTATATTTAAAAAACATTTTCGTTGAGCGTCACAAAATTACATTTATGGTTATCATTACGTTCGCAGTGTCTAAATTTAATGATTTGATGACAAAACTTTCATGGTCTATTTGCATAGGTGTAAAACCTACAAATTCCAAAAAAAATTTTAAAAATATGTTTTTTTATATCCTCCAGATGAGTACAAAGTTTTTTTTTTGGCACGCAATTTTTGAACAATGGTAATGGTTCTAAGATCGAACTTTTGGTCAAATCTCATCAAAATCAACTTTCCTCAAATGGCCAATTTTTAGTTTTTCTTAAAATTGATTTTCCTATTTTTTACAAATTAAAATGTCGAAGTACTAATTTTCATGAGATTTTGCACTTTTCTGGATTTCCTACTTAGAGATTTTTCCTATGCTTTTCCTTTCTAGGGTATATTCTTCTTAAAGGTTTATACATGAAACATATTTTTCACTTTTTTTAAAAATTGTTTTTCTAATTTTAAAGTACTCCCGAAAAAAAAAAGGCTACGTTGCAAAACGCTCCACTTTTTGGTAGGTGTTTCTTGCAACGACCCACTAACCAATCCCAACCATCCATGGTAGGAGGGGGTTTTGAGTTGGACTCCACTTCTCCATTGAACTCACTAGCAAATTCATTTAGCCTCCATGGATGGCCTTCAGGTAAATACCTTCGGTACCCATGATATATAATCTTATTTAATTCTTTTGTAGAGTAGGAATTAAGGTGCTCTGGTCCACAAACTACACATCCATAAAAACCTTGTGTTTGCAATGAAGAAACCACACCATATCCTGGGTAGTCATGCATGGTCCACAAAAGTATAGCCTTCATCAGAAAGACAGAAACTCCTCTTTATTGTTTGCATCAAAACATTTTGCTCCACTTTTCCATAATTGATTGAATTCATCAACAATGGGTGCCAAATACACATTCATATCTTTCACTTTCTTCTTCCCTGTACAATTAGACCAACCATTATTAATATTTGAATGATGTACACAAATGTGAGGTCTGAACTTCAAATTTAAATTAAAGTTCTAACTTCATACAATAAAATATCTAGGGAAGGTGATTAGTATTTGTTTGGTTTAGGATTTAGGGTAATGCATATGATTTGATAGTAATGCCCAAATGTTCCTATTTACTTTCAAAAGATGTAAAGATACAATAAATATACTAATAAACCACCTGAAATAATTGCAGCAAGTATAAAAATGAAGCCTTGATGGTTAGCCAAGGACAGGGCTATGCGGACGTCCGGGCGTCCGTGTCCGGCACCCCGCGGATGTCCTGTGACATTTGAATTTCCTGTATTTACTGCGCCCGGTAAAAAACTGAGGCGGACGGCCGCCCCAGTAGTCGGCATCGGAGGTCCTGTCCGACTGCCCGTCCGCCCCGACCGCTGGCGTCGGAGGTCCCGTCCGACCGCCTGTCCGCCCTGACCACCGGCGTTGGAGGTCCTGTCCGCTCCGACCGACTGCGTCCGCCACGCGTCCGTGATGGCATCCGCATCGACCCTGATGAGAATGTCTGAAAAAAAAAATTAAAACTTTTCACCATATAAGGTAACTAGTCAATAAATTGACCATTTAAGAGCTGAAACTGAATTTTGGGGAGGGGAAACGTCTTAAAATATTTTCCAATAAATTGTCTTTGAAAGACAAGTTGAGTTGACATCTAACTGAAATTGTTTTATAATTTTTGAAGTTTTGTGGAATTAGTTATGAATTTTTTGAAGTTGAAAGGGCATAGGGCTTTGAAAATGCCCACCCCTGCAATGTACACCTTTTGTACATTGCTGAAGGCTACAAAAAGCAACATGTACAAGTTGCGTACAATTGAGAAAGTGGGCAATTTTAGGCACATTGAACTTGCAATTGGTGGGCAAATTTACAATAAAATTTTGGAACAATGTACTTGATTACTTGAAAAAGTTAACAAAAAGATCGACAAATTGGTTTTCTTCAAAAAAAATTAATGATGAAGATTTTGATTTTTGACGTTCCTTTAAGGACAAGTATTTCGTATTTTGAAGTGCATTTGGGGGATCCTTTTGGGATTAATGACATTTTTGAATCACGATTTGTCCATGTCATGATTTTAATTAAAAATGCCATGAATTTTTCAGGACCCCGCAAAAGGAATTTTGTCATTTGTGACTAATGCCCTTTGGGGCATTAGTCACATTAGTCACAATTTAGTATATTTGCCACAACTTTTGCATGGGCAATTAATATTTTTTCTAAATTTTTTAATACATGCTTGGCATGATGAGGGACTCCTACTTGCAAATTTTCAAAAGTAAAGGACACTTTTACAATTCTGTGCAATTTTTTGATGGTTTTGACTTACAACCCAAGAAGAAATAAAATTGGAGGTCACTTGTCCAACTTCGAACGTCAATATGCTTCATTAGGATGCATTGGAAGTATTTGGGGATTTTCCAAAAAAATTGAAATTGAGAAGGATAGGAATTTGGGAGATATGCTCAATTGTGACTAATGTGACTAATGCTCTTTTGGGGCATTAGTCACATTAGTCACAATTTACTATATTAGCCACAACTTTTGCATGGGCAACTAAAACTTTCTAAATTTTTTATACATGCTTGGCATGATGAGGGACTCCTACTTGCAAATTTTCAAAAGTAAAGGACACTTTTAGAATTCTGTGCAATTTTTTGATGGTTTTGACTTACAACCCAAAAAGAAATAAAATTGGAAGTCACTTATCCAACTTCGAATGTCAATATGCTTCATTAGGATGCATTAGAAGTATTTGGAGATTTTCAAAAAAAATTGAAAAAGAAAAGGCTAGGAATTTGGGAGATATGTTCAATTGTGACTAATGTGACTAATGCTCTTTGGGGCATTAGTCACATTAGTCACAATTTAGTATGTTTGCCACAACTTTTGCATGGGCAAATAAAATTTTCTAAATTCTTTTATACATGCTTGGCATGATGTAGGACACCTACTTGCAAATTTTCAAAAGCAAAGGACACTTTTAGAATTTTGTACAATTTTTTGATGGTTTTGACTTACAACCCAAAAAGAAATAAAATTGGAGGTTACTTGTCCAACTTCAAATGTCAATATGCTTCATTAGGATGCATTGGAAGTATTTGGGGATTTTCAAGAAAAATTGCAATTGAGAAGGATAGGAATTTAGGAGATATGTTCAATTGTCGGACCTCTGGCGTCCGCCTCGGGTCGTCCGACAATAGGCCCGTCCGCCTCGGAAGTCGTCGGCCGGACTTGGCGTTCGACAGCCCCGCTATGCATCCGCCCTTCCGATGTCCTCGTCCGCCTTGCCACCACCCAACGTCTGCCCTGTCGACTTCGCCGTCCGCCCTACTGACTTCGCCGTCCGCCCTTCCGACCGCCCAGCGTCCGCCCTTTGGCCCTGCCTGTCCGCCCTAACGACCAAGTGGGCGTCCGACAAAGGCGTCCGCCCTGCCGACCGACTAACCTCCGCCGAAGACCGCTCAGATTTCAAGTCCAAACTCAACATTGGATTCCACAAGTCCAAACTCAACATTGGGTTCCTAGAAGTCATATTTAAAGCTTTAACCCTTAAAGGACCGTCAATATACTTTCACCAAAAGCACTCCAAAAGACCAAAACTGCCATTTCTAGTACAAGTACCAAAATTTTTGGAAAAAAACTTTTTTTGACATATCTGACCATAGGATATTGTATTATATAGTATCAAAAACATGTAGTAAAAATTTCAAACATTTCCACCAAGTGGATTGCAAGATATAAGCATTCAAATTAACTAAAATCATTTTTTTGACTCTGTGAAAAGCAAGGCAGGTGCACTTCAGTACTTCACAAGCTCACATTTCTATGAAAAAATGACCTAAATGGTGGTGCTTCTTTGGATTTGTTTTCCTAGACAAGTTGGGCACATGCTTGAAAGTTTTCAAATCATTTGGAATAGTACAACATATAGGAAAAAAATAGTAAGTATGTAGTAGTAGAGAATGATTAAACATACTAAATTATTTATAGTTGAAATATGGAATTGAAAATTTCCAATCCCAAATTCTCAATGGTCGAAAATTTGAAATGTTGTAATAATGTATCTACATCTTGCGATTTTTTTTTTGTCCAAGAATATTGGAAATTGGGTAAGATAAAGGATTTCGAAGTTTATTTTTAGAGTAGGAAATCCAAAACTGACCAAAAACAAAAAATCCACATAACTTTTGACTCATTCATCAAAATGGAATGATTCAAAACTTCACGCGTATACAAAATTCTAGAAAATCAATTTGTGGAATTCTTGTTTATGAAAAAAGTGATTTTCTCTGATTTGCATGAAATGCCCAGTTATGAAAAAAAATAACATATTAGGCTATAACTTTTGACTTGTATTTTCAAATGTCATGAAAATTTGTTGCATATGAAAGATTTTTCTTGCCCCCACATTCTATTCAAATTTCAGCCTCAGATCTAAAAATCCCCGCTCGTAGGTACCTGCCCAAAATTTCTATACATCCCAAAAAAACAGTGCAGTCTTTTAAGGGTTAAAATGGGAAGTGTTGGAAAAAGTATCCAATGTTCAATGTATGTGTGAAATTGAGTTTCATTATGCACATTTAAAGAAAGTAAGTCCTAAACCCTACACCCTATCCGAATAGCATTGACGTCTACTTCTGTAGAGTGTAGACAAGCCCAAACCCTAAATTCTAAACCCTAAACCCAAGCTTCTTCATCATTTTTGCATTATGGGTGTCATATAAAATAATAAATAGTGAAAGTAAATTGATGAATGATCCAAGGATTCAACACATTATTAATTAAAAAAACGTATACACCCTACTTTAATAGAAAAAATATATATTCTTTACATATTTCTAAATGCAAACTAGTAAGGGATAAAATTATTTGAAGTACACTCCTTCATATTCACATTCACAGATTCACTTACATTCAAATGAAAGATTCTATAATTTTTCACATTTTCAAATTTTTTTTCAAGTATAATTGCATCATTTTCAAATTTGACTCATCCTCTTATGCAATCTTGAATGTCATCATCTTCCAACCGTAGAATTGTAGAAAGTATGGTGATACATTTTTCTAATTTGTTTAGAAATTGAAATATTAGGCCCTTACAAGTTACAATTTGAGAGTTGAGAATGTCTTGCAATAAAATATGGTTATAAATCTCTCCCTATATTATTAACCCCTAAAGGACCAAGGCCATTTTTTTGTTACAAACCACTCAAAACTGCCATTTTTGCTGCGTTCACTATAAGAAAACCAAAAAAATACTTCTCTTGGGATCTAACCGTAGGATCTTGTACTTTATTTATCTAGGATAATGTGGTAAAAATATCAAATGACTTTGACCACCATTCGTGGAATTTTTTGGAACTATGGAGTATGGACCTTGAATTAAATTTTTTGAAGGAATTTGAAGAACTTAGAACTGAGTTGAAAGTCTAAGACAAAAATTTCAAGAAAGATAGGCTTGATTTTCATTATTCAAAAAATAGTTAAGTACAAGTAAGTCCAAGATTGAAAGAAAAACTAAATCATTAATAGCTCTAACATGGGATTGAAATACAATAATCTCAATGGTGAGATTGTTCTAGCTATTTTCAACCCCCCGTCCCTTACTTTCAATATTTTGAGTTCATTGGATCATAATTGTTGCTCTTGGGTATCAATTGTGAAAAAAATTACATTCCATGAAAGTTAATCAACTTTTTTATCTTCTGAAGAAGTTTGTAAAAACGAGGATCAAATTTGAATTTCAGCCCGCTGGTACTAGCACAAATCACATGTTTCCCCTGAAAGACCAAAAGTGAATGATCCTCTAGGATTTCAAATTTCAATTGGAATTCCATCAAATTTGAATATTCCTTTCTCATGGGAAGTGTGTTATTGTGTTTAGAACAATTTGAATCAGCTAAATTTCAACTATTGATATTAACAATTTCCAATATTTAAGACTGCTCTCATTATAATTTCCTAGAATTACAAATTCTTTCAAAAGAGATTACTTTATGATTTCTAGAAAAATAAAATCGCAAGATGTAGATACATTATTACAACATTTCAAATTTTCGACCATTGAGAATTTGGGATTGGAAATTTTCAATTCCATATTTCAACTATAAATAATTTAGTATGTTTAATCATTCTCTACTACTACATACTTACTATTTTTTTCCTATATGTTGTACTATTCCAAATGATTTGAAAACTTTCAAGCATGTGCCCAACTTGTCTAGGAAAACAAATCCAAAGAAGCACCACCATTTAGGTCATTTTTTCATAGAAATGTGAGCTTGTGAAGTACTGAAGTGCACCTGCCTTGCTTTTCACAGAGTCAAAAAAATGATTTTAGTTAATTTGAATGCTTATATCTTGCAATCCACTTGGTGGAAATGTTTGAAATTTTTACTACATGTTTTTGATACTATATAATACAATATCCTATGGTCAGATATGTCAAAAAAAGTTTTTTTCCAAAAATTTTGGTACTTGTACTAGAAATGGCAGTTTTGGTCTTTTGGAGTGCTTTTGGTGAAAGTATATTGACGGTCCTTTAAGGGTTAAAGCTTTAAATATGACTTCTAGGAACCCAATGTTGAGTTTGGACTTGTGGAATCCAATGTTGAGTTTGGACTTGAAATCTGAGCGGTCTTCGGCGGAGGTTAGTCGGTCGGCAGGGCGGACGCCTTTGTCGGACGCCCACTTGGTCGTTAGGGCGGACAGGCAGGGCCAAAGGGCGGACGCTGGGCGGTCGGAAGGGCGGACGGCGAAGTCAGTAGGGCGGACGGCGAAGTCGACAGGGCAGACGTTGGGTGGTGGCAAGGCGGACGAGGACATCGGAAGGGCGGATGCATAGCGGGGCTGTCGAACGCCAAGTCCGGCCGACGACTTCCGAGGCGGACGGGCCTATTGTCGGACGACCCGAGGCGGACGCCAGAGGTCCGACAATTGAACATATCTCCTAAATTCCTATCCTTCTCAATTGCAATTTTTCTTGAAAATCCCCAAATACTTCCAATGCATCCTAATGAAGCATATTGACATTTGAAGTTGGACAAGTAACCTCCAATTTTATTTCTTTTTGGGTTGTAAGTCAAAACCATCAAAAAATTGTACAAAATTCTAAAAGTGTCCTTTGCTTTTGAAAATTTGCAAGTAGGTGTCCTACATCATGCCAAGCATGTATAAAAGAATTTAGAAAATTTTATTTGCCCATGCAAAAGTTGTGGCAAACATACTAAATTGTGACTAATGTGACTAATGCCCCAAAGAGCATTAGTCACATTAGTCACAATTGAACATATCTCCCAAATTCCTAGCCTTTTCTTTTTCAATTTTTTTTGAAAATCTCCAAATACTTCTAATGCATCCTAATGAAGCATATTGACATTCGAAGTTGGATAAGTGACTTCCAATTTTATTTCTTTTTGGGTTGTAAGTCAAAACCATCAAAAAATTGCACAGAATTCTAAAAGTGTCCTTTACTTTTGAAAATTTGCAAGTAGGAGTCCCTCATCATGCCAAGCATGTATAAAAAATTTAGAAAGTTTTAGTTGCCCATGCAAAAGTTGTGGCTAATATAGTAAATTGTGACTAATGTGACTAATGCCCCAAAAGAGCATTAGTCACATTAGTCACAATTGAGCATATCTCCCAAATTCCTATCCTTCTCAATTTCAATTTTTTTGGAAAATCCCCAAATACTTCCAATGCATCCTAATGAAGCATATTGACGTTCGAAGTTGGACAAGTGACCTCCAATTTTATTTCTTTTTGGGTTGTAAGTCAAAACCATCAAAAAATTGCACAGAATTGTAAAAGTGTCCTTTACTTTTGAAAATTTGCAAGTAGGAGTCCCTCATCATGCCAAGCATGTATAAAAAAATTTAGAAAGTTTTAGTTGCCCATACAAAAGTTGTGACTAATATAGTAAATTGTGACTACTGTGACTAATGTTTCAAAGGGCATTAGTCACAATTGAACATATCTCTCAAATTTGCTTAGGACGTTGTAGGTACACGAACCTGAATCCCAATAAATATGTGAATGTTAAAGGACACTATGAGCCCCCCTAAGATCCAAGGTTGAGGGTTGAAAAATAGAAAGGGGTCCGTCTAAAGCCGTCCACCGTCTGCCCATTCCGCCGCCCCGTTCGCCAACGGGCCGCCCGTCCACCATCCCGTCCGCCGTCTTGTCCACCAACGCATCGCCCGTCCGCCCATCCCGCTGTCCCGTCCGTCCATTCCATCGTTCCGTCCGCCACTCGGTCCTCCCGTCCGCCGTGCCATCCGCCAAAATTCCCGTCGTCCGCCACAATACACACCGTCCGCTCGCCGTCCGCGCAAATTCAACGCCCCCCCGACCGTCCCGCTTCCCCGTACTCGACGTCCGACAGCCCGTCCGCCGGGAAAAACGCCGTCCGCCACGGTAATTTGGCCGTCCGCACGTCCGCTGCGCCCTGCTGCGTCCGGACGTCCGGATTTTGGGCGTAATTTCCCAAAAGACGTAGAGTCCGCACAACCTTGGCCAAGGAGGAAGGTTGTAGCATGTTAGTACGATAGGCCATATAGAATATGAAGTGGAATTGTTGCCGAAGGGATTGACTCCATCCATGGCCATTGTGAGCGCTCCTAACTCCACCCTCAAGCTAAGAGTTTTTCACACGGGTCCTGTGTCTAATTGAGTTTTCTTTCTAATTGGGTATTAAAAGAAAGCCTTCCAAGCAATGAACTCTTTTAATCACGTCTTTTAAGTGGTTTTTTTTAATCTAATTTGTGGTTATAATTTTATCTATTCTATTCTAAAAGTCAACCAAGCAATCCTACTCTACTCTATTCTATCAAATGATATTGTGCCTAAATCTAATTCCAAGCATTTGGTAAAAAGAAACTTAACAGTAAAACAATGAGAATGAAAATCAAATGTGAGCGATTTACCTCCTCTGCGTAAATCTCCATGGTCCCATCGTCAAACATCATCATGTGCAAATATTCTCCCACAACCTCGCCATCGAAATCATCCCGGCTCTCCATCTAATCCATAATAATTCTCACGTTGTTGGTCAATTAATTCTGTCCTGTTTAAAAAGAAATTAAATGTTATGTAGTGTTAATTTAATTGCGTAATTCCTTTAATTCCTAAATCCCCGGTAATTAAGAAATACTGCAATTTAATTAGTCTACCTAGTGGGTTAATGTTCTATTCTAAAGAAATCGACGGAAATCTAATAGTTACCTACTTGTTGTTGTTTATTTTAATTCTAAATTGATATTCCAACGAATTCCGATTGAATTAAATTAATTTGGATGGGAATTTTCCTTCAAATCTTTTCAAATCCAATTAATTTTGAAATTATTTTAATCCTAAAGAAATTGGTTGTCAATTTGTTTGTTTCTTTTTGGCTTATTAGAATATTTTAATCGAAAACTATCATCAAATCTTTTCAAATTTAATTAATTTTTAAATTTGCCTTAATTTGTAAAGAAATTAGTTGTCAATTTGTTTGTTTCCCTTTTGGCTTATTAGGCCTAATAAAACAAAACCAACAAAATTCAAACCTTCTAAGAATCTAATTAATAACTAACTACCAAAAAATGTAGAACATTCCTAAAGAACAAGAATAAAACTCAATAGTATGATTCCTTTTAAATAGTTATTTAATACCAAAGGTCGATTCTCAAGGAATAAAGAACCTTATTCAATAGTAATGTTCATTTGGATATTAATTTTATAATGTTAACACCTTCCGTTTTGCAATCCCCGAGCCTTAATCCCCTCACAAGTCTAGTTTTCTCCCTCAATTGGTTTTGTTGCAATGTTTCATGAGAGAGACAACGGCTATGGAGTTTGAGTGTTGATATTTTGGTGAGAAATGTGAAACTCTAAGATTTAGATTTTCAAATGAAATAAAAAAAAGGGGTTGTGGCGCCAACTGCCAACCCTTGATTTTGTTAAAAAATCAAATTTTTGTGTTTCAAAATCTCACTTGTGTGTGAGTGACTGGCTCTGGTCCGCCCAACGGCAGGCTCTTTCCGCCCAGCTGTTGGCTCTCTCCGCCCGACTACGCTGGCTCTGGTCCGCCCGGCCCACTAGCTCTCTCCGCCCAGCTGCTGGCTCTGGTCCGCCCAGCGGCTGGCTCTCTTACACTAACTTTGATTTTTGGGTTTAAGTACTTTTGAATTTTGGGTTTAACACACCTTGATTCTAATACTAGAATATGTGGCAATGTTTAATGGGGGATGGGGAAATGATCCCACTTGGTGATTAACCCTTTGGACCCCCAATTCAAGGTTTCTTAAGATTATAACTTTGGGGTATTATAAGTTCAAAGCTTCGCCGTGAAAATGTTGAATCGTATTTTAAGAGTTTTATTCGCAAAAGGAGGTACACATGACAGTGTTTAACCGAACTTTCACTTTAAATCCTTAAAATGTCTTAGTATTTTGGGATTTTGCAACCAAAGGAGGTACACATGACAATGTTTAAACCGAACTTTGGCGCTCAATGCTCAAAATTTCCGTGAATAAGTGACAAAGGAAGCGTCGAGGTCTTGCTTCTTGAGTATGTGACAAAGAAAAGAAATGAAAATTGAAGGGGCCCTAAGCCTTCAAACTTGAAAAGAACTAAACATAAACAAGACTTGGCCAAAATCCTTGGTCCAAGTAGTGCCCCGACCGTGTCGGTGACACAAGTAACAGAAGAACAAAGTGTCGGTGCGAGAAATAAGGGTACTGGCAACCTCGAGGGGGGCCCTTATATACCCATGGCCGGGCCCCTCTCGGTAATTTCCAGTGAAAACACTTTGTTACTTCCTACCCTAAACTACCCTAATGTAATTCCAAAATATTAGTTGTTTAATGGTGGAAATTTCTAAAAACATCCCCATTTGGCAAACGAAATCTTGGCCAAATCAAATCCAAGATCTTAACCCAAAATATTTTGGAATTAACCCTAATTTACGTAGATATTTTGCAAATTAACCAAAAGTCATTTTGAAAATTGTCTTTCTTTAGCCCAAAGATGGCTTTTTACGCAAGAAAGAGATCTTGACCAAATCCAATCTTTGATTTTCCAAGAGATATTTCCAAAATCACTTCTAATTAACCGCAATTAATGATTAAAAAGTCAAACTAAGAGCTGACCCTCTCTATCCTTTAGGGAACAACTCGAAACGGAAAACCGTCTGCGCCATTGTCTTTAGAAGACCCCAATTAGCCTAGGGGACCCCTTACCCCTCACTCCTAGGCCATTTGCGTGCCCAAATTGGAATTACGGTAACTCCAATTAAAAGTCAAAAATCTAACTTTTAGGATTTGCGCCTTTTGATGAATTTGTTAGGCCAGGGTTGTTAGGAATGTCCGTGAGAGTAAGGAATAACTCCTTATTTGCGACAATCGGACATCATTCACTCTTGATACGCCGGTCAACCCGCCGCCAACTTGTAACTTCCAGTGAAATTCGATGTCGATGCCGGTTCTGGTAGTTGGGAATGTCGGAATGTCTTCAAACTTGATTGGGCGCTTATTAAGCACACAAAAACCTATCCTAATTTTTAGTGAGATTTTACCGCATCATACGTAATTTCTATGCATTTACGAACATTTCTATGAATTTACGAACATTTCTATGTGCGGTTGACTTCCCATGGAGTCAACGTGGAATTTCGGAAAAATCCGAAATAAATTGGATAACATCTAGGGCACTCCTAGATTCTTGGTGTAAGTCCCACGCAACCTTGTACCTTTCTAATTTTAGTAATTTTGGAATTACTTTGCCCAATTGGACAATTTAATTCCCGATGCCCGGGAATCTTGGACAATTGTTTGATTCTTGTTCGCTCCTGGCATGCTCCTACCCTTGGAACACCTCTCTGTAGTCTTCAATCTCCAATCCTCCATCTTTCATCTCGTGAAGTTCGAATTCTCCAAATCCATTGTAGTGGTTTTACTTTTAAATCCAATTTGTTCCAAAATTGAACTTAAGCCCTGGTAACTCTTCTAGGCTCGTAGTAGACTCTTTCAACTTAGTCAGTATGTCATGTGCATTCTTAAAAGGTTGACTTTGCACAGACAATCACTAGGACTGACTAACTCTCGATTCCTTATTTCTCTCGGAATTACTAAATTCTCACATAAACTTGCTTTGGAGACTTAGAAGGATTCAAATTTCTAAGATTAGGAATTTTCCACCTTCTAAGTTGGTTTTCCACCATTTTGGCATAGACTAACACCAAAATTCCCTCAACACACTTTTTATGTCTTTTTCTTGAATATTTTGGCTAATTTTCGCTATTTAATCGCGAAAAATGGACCCAAAGTCCTGAGTGCCATCTCGAGGGCTCACAGCCATTCCTAGGATTTTGAAGGAATTCCCATTTCTTCAAAACAAATTTCCATGCTTTTGAATCAAATGGGTCTCTCATAATATCATCTTCACTTTTATGGTCGTGGTGCCATGTCATCATCTTTGAAATACTAGGACAACGAAACATTGCTTGCAATCTTGGAGTAATTGGAAAGTAGTGCATCTTCTGTTGTCATTCAAGTACATAAAAATTTAAAATTTTAATGAACCTTGGTCCCAAAAACATAAAAGAAGAACTTGCACTAGAAGAAAACCATGTTAAAATCCCTGAAAACACGTCATGTAGTTTATATTGAGTTCCTGTTTCAAAAGGTAGTCAAAATGTAGTCAAAATGCAAAAAAATGTTTTTTTTGCGTTTTTTTGCATTTTGACTGCATTTTGATTGCGTTTTGAAACAAGAACTCAACATAAACTACAAGACGTGTTTTCAGGGATTTTAACATGGTTTTCTTCTAGTGTTGGAAGTATATGCAATGGATTGATTATATGGCTAGAAATAATTACCTTTCGTGGAACAGTCTTACTTAGTATATCTTGTCGATAACGAGAAAAGTTACACTTTGGGCAAACTTGGAGGTGCTCATTTTCTTTGTAGTACAAAATGCCATCACATGGACAAGAATGTATGGTTTCATAGTCTAGGTCCAATTCCGTAATGACTTTTCGTGCTTCTGCTCTAGTCTTTGGCATTTTTGAGTCTAAATTAGGATCTATGATGTAGTTTCCAATTATGTCAAACATTTCATCTATGCAAACGTTACTAACTCCATGCCTTGCTTGAACTTTCAAAAATTGGAGGATAATTGACAAACGATTGGATTGCAACCAGTATATAATGGTGTGGATGCTTCCCTTGCCAAATAATTAATGTCATTGTCTTGTATCTCAGGAATTTCATTATCATAAGGTTGAACTTCCATTCCTAAGCGGTCCAATAGAAAATCTGCCCCCACCACATCTGGATGTTCTGGAATATTTTCAAATTCCATAGGGTCTTATTTGTATTGTTCTTCTCCGGTTGCATGTGGAAGATTTATTGGACCTAGAGAAGGTGACCTGTGTGGACCCATGGAAAGTCCTGCACGGTATTGACGCTATTGATATAGAACAAGAATACAAAAGGGTCATTTTATGATTTTTAATTGAAAAATGCACCACATGCTTATTTTTGGTTCACAATACAATTATATTCAACGATAAATTATGAATTCATTATTAAATTGTGTTGAAGAGATTAATTGCCAATGCTTTCAAATATAAAGAAAATCCCTAAAGTAATGTACTATATAAAAAGACTTGAATGCTTTAAGTTTTAAATTAGCCTAAGTTGAACTAAATTTATAGTGTACTTGGACAAAGTACCTAGAATTTTGGTGTTTTGAAAACCTAAGAGACTATACACAAAAATCAATTAATCTTAAGAATGGAAGTTTAGGGTTTAGGATATTGAAGGCATTACCTCATATTGATTAGAGATGTTGTACTTTTTAATATGTTGTTCAATGATTGTTGATGACCGCACTGTTTGTTTGTGTTTTTTTCCACATTTTGTGCATGGGCATATATTATATGATCGTCCTTCATTTTCCATACCTGAAGATGGTTCACCTCTAGAGTCTCTATTGGATCTTCTCCTTCATGGATGTGCTCTTGAAGTTTCTTCATTGTTCACATCTTCCACAACATTGGATGTCCAAAGGGTGGAGTAGTTTGGAGGCTTTCACGGCATTCCATTTGCACAATGAATATTGTAAAAGAAGTCAAATAGTGAATGGAATAATATCTTGAATAGTAAAGCAATATACACTACAATGGGAAAAAGCACTAAAACATCAAAACCATAATGGATAGGAAGCTAGTTTGAAAAAAGATCTTAATATATGGTAATTGGTGGCACTAATGTTAGCATAGTTTGTTGACAATTACTTAAATTTTTATGTGTATAAAACCCATAGAATTAGTGAAAATATACCTTTAAGAATCTATAGAAATGGGCTATATTATATCTCTCAAATCATGAACACATATTGTAATTGTGTGATGTGGAAATGCATACATTCTATATCCATTGTTAACAATCATTGAATGTAACAATTCATACTACAAAGCCCTTTGTGCACATAGATCTCAATTGAAGATCACAAAAAGAAGTTTACAGTAAAATTTTACAATTTACCACATGCCTATCAACAATTCTAGTATAATATGTCCTAGGAATAGACCTTTCACTCCAAACCAACGACGCTAGCAGGCGAGCCTATGAGCGTGAGCCTGTGAGCTTGGAGCGTGGAAGCTGTGAGCTTGGAGCTTGGAACCAAAAAATTCCCATTTTTTTGCCAAATTTTTTGGTTTTTGTTAAAAAAATTCAAAACTTTGATTATTTTTTGGTATTTATGGTAAATTTTGGACCTATGACCGTGTATCCTATGACCGTGGATTAGTAAATATTTTATGTGAGTTTGAATTTTTTGTAGTAGAAAAGCATCCTCCACATGGTGAGACAAAGAGTCATTTTTTATGGAGGCTAAGGTTTTGAATAGACCTTGGCTCTGAAAAAGATAGAGAAGTCTGGTAGTAACCATGGCATAGTCCAAAAAAATTTAGAAAATAATGGTGTCGTGTTGAGACTGGGACTCATTTTTCATTGAGCCTAATCTTAAGGATTTAGAATCTGAATGGATTTGAAAAACAAATGAAGAAAGCCTAGAAATCAAATGAGGCAAAGTCTATATATGCTTTCTTTACTATTATATATGTGCTTTATCTATACATGCCTCAGTTTGTATTTTCAACAAAATGTCAAAGAACCGAGGGGAATATAATTCTCCACATGATGACGGAGAAAGGCTATTCCCCCCAAACGGTCCTTTGCCATGTATGACCATCGAACAAGACACCTCTTATAGTAGCACGTTGTAGAATGGCAATTGTTATGGGACATATGAATATTAACCCTGGAACTTGAATCTTGTCACTCTTCATCATTTTCAGGGTTCATGAACACTACGCTCGCGTACGAGCATTGTTGCATTAACACTTTCTAATACTTCTGTAATATGAGGAAATCAACTTTAAACAACAATCATAATATATATTTATAAATGCAATCAAAGGCAAAGGAAAGCTGAAGTTAATATATCCCATATGGATAGGAACTCTCCAAGAACAATAATATAAGAGGACGTGAAGTTCTTGGATATACAACCTTGGGATTAGAGTGAGCTGACTACTACACATTAGTGTTGCAGACAGTTCAATTTCTTCCAGGGGTTTTGGACAGTCCTGAATTGAAGAATACCATTTCCTTTTCACTTTAGGGATGAATTATTAGAATTATATATACTTTTTGCTTCCCATTTTAGATCTGTAAAGGAAAAATTTTAATAACAAATAATGGCTACAAAATAAGTACAAGTGCAATTATTGCTTGGCTTAGCTCAATACATATTTGTCAAATCCAGAAGCATTTGTTTTGAAGACATAATGTCTTCGTAGGTGGACATTTGTATACAATAGTAGTATAAATTTTTAATGATGTTCCTACATGTTACAAAATATAAACAAGTACAAAATGAATCCTACAAAATCTATTGTAATAAAGTAATATATTTTAAATGCAATGAATTAAATAGAAACAAAAAGAAACAACAAAAGGGTGAAAGATACAGGACCAAAAACGGCCAAGTCAAAGATAAACACTTCAAGGAAAATACAAATTCCATACAAAGGAAAACAATTATAGAAATAGGTTGGAAAATGAAAGATATTTTTTGGGTCATCTACTCAAAGAATTACTAAATTGATGTCAACATACTATGTCAGCTGAATTGTCCAAAGTGCATAATTAGAGAAGGACATTTAGGCTACAAGCTACAATCTAAGATCTATTACATTAGTAAAACTAAGGCCTTTCAAGTCATTGTAGAAACAAAAGCCTAAATGCTATTCTATAAAGAAGTTGGAATACAAATGATTCACATTTCTTTTCACAAATAATAGTGCTGTTGATCATTCAAGTCAAACATTCATGTAGAATATGCATGTATTTGATATAAAAAATTGAATTGCATTACCATACAAAATACTTTGAAGTATGAAAACTTTCTTCTCAATGCCTATAGTTCGATATCTATAACTTCTATAAATTCAAAATTTTATTAATGGAATAAAAATTCCTACTAATCTCTATATCAGCTTACTCTGATATTGTGATGATACCAGCTTGAACAAGAAGAACCTTCAACTCATTGAAGCTGAAACTAGGAGCATGGATGAAGAAGTCTTTTTGATGATCCATTTTGCAAAAGTACCTGAACAAGTAGTATAAGTGCTTGCAATTCACATACTGTGCACGCCCTCCAATTGCAGAGACAGCCATGTTCACAAAGTCAAAACAAGTGCAAGCAGGAAAGATACCGAGAGTAATCTTGTAGACTTTGGTTCTGTGCTCCGGGCCAGTCTCCAAAGAAACTATTGCTCCTAATCCTGGCAAAGGAAGCAAAGTGACGTTGAGAATTTGTCCTTTGATATTCCTTGCGCTCTCCCATTTATTGCGATGCTCAATTGTTGGGGCATTTGTACTTCGTCGAATAGTCTTGTTGTTTCTCACCGTAGAAAATACATCTGGATTTGAAGGTGGCCTTTCATCATAATGAATACTCTCAAATACCCTGGACATTTGAAAAAGACGCCGAGGAGACAATGAAGGTTGATCTTGTAAACGAAAGCCTGCATCTTGTAGAGACAATGTCTCTTCTCTACTAAGATTCGTGCCTGCCAGTATAGGCCATATATCTAGCACATCAGGCCAATCAATCACCCATTTACGCTTTGTACCTTTCACACACCGCTCAATATCATCTGAACAAAACCAGAAGTCTACTACTACCTCACGATGGCTCCCATACTCTTCCTTTCTTCCACGGTAGGTGGCGGCTGGAGTTCCCTTTTGTCCCCTAGAAATTTTTGCTGTACACTTGATATGTGAACCCTTTTGTTGAGCATGACACTTTGCACTTGATTTATGGCTAATTCTTGCAATGTGCCACTTGCTTGTATCACAGTCACTTTCAAAAGCACAACTCACGTGAATAGCATCATTTGATGGTGCAAGTGCTTGCATAATAGGGGAAGGTCCCGAGCCAACACTTGTTGACCTCGTACGCACGCGGGGCTGTGAAAAGTTTACCTTATCTAGGCGATGTGAATCCCCTTCATTGCCAATAGGAATGTCAAGCTTTCTTTTTGTGCTCCCAAATACTTCTTCTCCCTCCAAATGAGGTATGCGGGTCCCTATGTCTTCAGTTCCAGGTAATGTATTAAGAGCCTCTGCAATCTTCTTAGGATCTCTACTTCGTCTAGCAGCTCGCAATGTCAATTCTCCCTTCGACGGTCCAGAGCCAGAAGTATGTCCATTCAAAAATGCTCTGTAATTTTTCATCTGCATCCATGCACGGATACTATCGTCGCAAGTGGCATCAAATAAATTGTTGCCACGATTGCCAGACATTTGAAGCCATTTGTTGTGCACAGTCTCAGATAAATTGCATGAAGGCATCTCAGCTAGCTCTTCTAAAGATAAATCCTACAAAACCACACAATCAAATTATGTGAAATTTTCTTAAAACAAAGTCAGACTACTTCATTGCATTGAAATTTAAAATTTGCTTTTAATCTAAATTTATAGTGCCAAAATTGTATGATGAAAGGAATCAAAGGATATACAAACCTTACAAAATTTGAGTGAATTTATGTTCTTTCAAAAGACTACTATTCCTTATTTAAATATGGATTTCACTAATAAGAAGTGTTGTACTATAATAGTGTAGTAATATTTTGAATTTCATAAGGACTCTCAAAGAAATCAAATCAACTTACCAATTGCATAAAGCCTCCCCATTGTCTATAGCGGAAGTGCCAAAATGCCAACCAATGCTCCAAGTGATGAACTGCATCCAAAGTTGCAACTCTGGATGACAACCACCATGACCGAATGGCAAGGAAACGTGTCTCTACCTCCTCCATAGTTTTCGAATCTTTGTACTGCTTGCACAAAAGAGTGTGTTGATGTTGTAGGTCTTCTTTAATGTATTTTTGGGTGTGCTTTTGCAGAGACGCGCTCCAATGCAACAAGCAAGTTCTTTCTCGATTCTCCATTTGCTCTTCAGGTGACCCACTTCCATAAACAATTTGGACTGCCCTCCAATTGGCCATGGCACTATCCGCCATAAAACCTTTAAAATTAGGGTGATGTACTCCATAGTGATCCATGACTGCATTTAAAGATCGCCAAAATTGTACCTGAATCTCAGTGTCTTCCGATTGCATATCGCATGTTGCAATCGTCATAACTTTTTTATAATTTGCGTCGTAGACATGGCATGCCATGGTCGTCCAATCCTTTACGCGCTTCACGTGATCAAACATCATCCATGCATTTGCCAAATCTCCTCCGGATTGCATGCGTCTGACTAGATCTACGCCACTACCCGGTCCCTCAGTCAACATCTTAAACAAATAAACCTTCTCCTTTCCTTGTCCGGGAAACACACTGTCATGTATATATTCAAACCTGGAGTTCTTCTTCATTGTCATAATGTGATCCAGGACCCCTCCACGATTATTTGTGCGAAAAGATGAAATCACATTCCTTATACTTGGGCTGCTTAAATATTGAAACCTGTCCATTACCTCCTGCAATTCTTCACCTTCAAGCATTTTCTTTGTACCCTCTCCATGATGAAAAAGATAGTGTGATAGGAACTCCTTGCTAGCTGAAAGCGCTATGGCAGAGTTCGTGGCTGATGGCGTCTTGGCAACCTCTTCAGCAATAAGGGCAGAAATCTCGGTAGCAGAGTCTCTATACAAACCCTTTGCAACTGGATGTGCATGAACTCCAAAATGAATAGCAGCCCTAGTCATCTCAGGATTTTCACCATAACAATAGTATATTCGAGCAGAGCAATGGTTTAGGCAGATTGGGGGATTCTTGCATACTTTGCAGACAAGAGTAGAATCTTTAGGCGGCTTCTCTCCAGTAGTAAACGGAAAGGTTGTACATCCACTCCACTCTGTTTCATTCTGACTCCCAGTTCTCCTCAGGAAATCACAAGAAGGATTTACACAAGCAAGATGACCGGCGCAGTATGACTTACGAAATTTCAAGTGGTCGGAGTTGTGAATATTTGTTGTAACTAGCTTGCACCACGGATGACCGTCATAACGCTTGTCCATGCCTTCCAAATTGCGAGCAGCTGATGAAGCATTTGAGCGACGAGGAGGCAATTCAAATACAATATCACCATCAAAAGTCGTCGGCAGGTAGTTCACTTGTTGTACTGTAGCAGAATCCATATCCAAAGTAGACAACTCATTCCGAGAACGGTGCACGTTGGCAAGTCTTCTCAAGCAAGTAAGTATACTGACACTATCAATTACTCCCAACTGAACTTGAGGGTGGACAGCCTTTGATTTTCCTAACCTTTCAAACGAACAAGGCTCTATAGGAGTGTCTAATGACTTGACATCTTCAGAAAAGAGCTGTGTTGGTAACGACTGTGAATGAGGTGATAATCCAGAAGGGCCCTTGCTTGAATCACTGGACAACTCTACAATAGGATCTAACATTTCTATTTTCACTGGATGCATCGGGGACTTTATTTTCAGTGTAGTGAATCCCTCTCTAACCAAACTAGGTGAACTAATTTGAGCAAGAAAAGGCTTATCCACTGTGGAAGCTTCGGAGTGACGACTGGGTATCTCTGCAGATCTAGTAAACAAAGACAAAGGAAGACCATAGGCTCTATAGTTTCCGATTGGAAGATACCAGCAACCACCATCATCCTCAATTGACCTCTCAATTGGCACTAGTTGCAACAACGAACCACTTTCAGAATTCATTTCCTTTTCAAGGTAGATAGAAAACTCTACAAACTTGAAACGTACATGAAGAAGATGACTGCTGACTCTTGCAACTGTACCATCTTGAATCGGAAAATGGACAGGAAATTCATGTCCATCTCCATGTATGCATGCCATGGCCGGAACAATAGTGGCACAAGCAAAGATAGTTTGATTTCTGAAACACAAAACAAACACTTAGGTAAAACATTCAAAAGATCAGAACCAAAAGCTAACGCATATGCATACTACCTAGAATACCGTTGTCAATTTATTTAACCAGACATTTAAGATGAAGTTGTCTTTAGAATGGAATAGAAGCGGTTACATGTACTATATACAATTATGGGCAGCCAAACTACGATAACAATTAAATCTACGTATATAGAAATTCCTAGGATTTTGAAGGACGACAAATTAATAAATATCCAAGTGTTGTACTTCCTGGCCTAATAAATAACTTTAATACAACTGTAGACTTGTACTAGCCAAATGTAACTCTCTGACACTGGGATCACCAATTTCAAAAGCTTAGCTGTCATTTCATGTAGAATGGCAAGAAAGAGCTTCCCTAGACAGGAGTATGAAAGAGCAAAAGCTTCTTAGTTCTATCTCACATATATAGTTGCAACTTGGAGGGAGAATGTATTATTTTTGAATTCCTATTTTATGTACACTAGGGCGAGTGCACTTGTGGTAGAGACTAGGAAGCGTAGAAGGAAGCATAGGCTACTATTCTTTTCATCTCGAAAAGCACTAAGAAGAGCCAAAATGAGAGGGAAAAAATTAGTTTCAAAAAGTAGCCAAGCTTCACTGTTGGGAATTCGCCCACTTCGTTATGAAGAAGGCATCATGGAGGTGACTGAGGTGACAAGGAGCATGGAGCCAATACCGGAAGCAACGGAAGCAATGAGTGGAGTCCTAGAGCCCTCGGAAGAAGACATGCAAGAGGTAAGGTCTGAAGCAATCTAATTTAATGTATTTTATTAGTAGTGATCATGTTAGAAGTTGCATCATGGATATAAGTGGAATTAAGGACTCTCATTGCTTATAGATAAAAACAGGTGTGAATGTCATTTACATTTGCTACAACTTTTAGAATAGTGGAAACTTAAATAGGGTTAGCATAAGTGCAATACTCTACAATAAAATACAAATAGATATTGAAATAGTAATATTAACACTAATTATAGAGCTCAATTCCTAAAACCTAACATCATTTACAAATAAAGAAACCTAAAAACTCTAGAACCTCACGTAAATCCATTTCATGAAGACAATTGCTTCCCTTTCCTTTAATTTGTAACCTTTGAAACTTGCAAGAATCGAATCGATTTTTACTTCCAATTTACGCAATCACCTTGTGAACATATAATTCTGACATTTTGCAAAGTAGAGGATTAACTTTCAACAAAGCGGGAAGAAGAAGTAACCTAGCCTGCTTTTTGAATTACTTGCTTGGCGGCTTGGCTCCCGAACTTGCCGCGTCCTACAAACGTGGCTGGCCATCCGTGCCGCTGCTGCGCCCTGTGCCGCCCCCCGCTTGCCCTCGTTTTGGCCCGCAAGCTTGCTGTTCCGCTTTGCTTTGTCTCAATCCACCTTCGCCAGGCCTCAGATTTACAGAAAATTTTCTGCTTTGTTCAGCGCGCGATGGATTCACGTCGTGCAACTCGAAGCGCTAGCAAACGGAAACTTGCAAAAGTGGGAGAATCGAGCACCAGACGAAAGAGAAACACGAGTCCAGATGAGCAGGTGAGTCTTCAGATTCAAGATCATGGCTTTCTCTTGACCACGAGGATCAAACTTGCTTCTCTTTTCGCACAACAGCAACTTCTACTGGAGGTGTCGTTGGCTGGATGTTCTTGTGCATTTTTTAGTTTTGACAAGCCTCCTTACTAGTAAGGAGGTTCACCACTAAATCTCTCGCTCTGGGTACCGCAAGCGGGGATCAAGTTTGTTCCTTTTTTTCGTTTCAATGGTGGCCCAGCCTGCTCTTGCATTGATTCTGAATCTTCCTTGCGCTCCTGATTTCTCGGCCTCAGTTCGTCCCTTCAAAGGAACTCGCTTCCGCTGTCAGAGAGCCGCTGCACTTCTCGCAGTTTTCTTTCAAACACGAGACTCAAAGCAGACGCTCACTGGATCTCTCCCAAAGCAGGCAGGGTTTAGATTGGTGTATTCAAAAGTTGAGTAGCATTTTTTTCAGATTGTAAAAGAATGCCAGTAGTTTAGTTGCTCGATTTTTGAACGATTTCATAGTAGCTTACTCTGGTTGCTAATGAACCTCGCTGCTGCGTTGCAAAGTTCAGCAGGAGAGCGTGTGGAATATTCTCTCCCAAATCTTACGTTTCAGCAGGGAGACAGTACAATTTTGTGTTGTTCGGAGGCTTGATAACGCTAATCATTATCTGAGTCCGAGAAATTGACGGCTCTGATTCCATATTCGGCACGATGTGTGTTGCTATTAATCCTTGGCGCCTACTACATTCGAGGTTACAGAACCTCGCTCATCTACCATGTCCGAATTCGGGATTTGCGGAGGAGATTTTCAAAAATAGATTCATCCAGCGGACCTCTTGCGGTACCGCAAGAAGCTTGAAGTTGAGTCTGAAACCGTAGGTGTTTGGGGTTCATGGGTTCCATAATCTCCGATTGCTTGCCTTATTCGCAGTCACTTCGAGCTTTCGCAGTGAAGCAGATTTTTGCCACAGGAGCGCTGCAAGGACCATCTCGACCTAGTTAGACACTTCTCTGGCTATTGGGCTGAAGTTTAGTTTTCTGTTCGAGTGTGCAAGAATGCTAGTAGTCCGTGAAATCGGTTTTGTAATTTTCAGAAAATTAGCTTCAAATTCTTGAGTGAAGCATGCCTAACCTTTGCCTGCAGGTTTGTGTTTTATTCTCCTTTAGGGCATGTATCGCACTTGCAGGATGTGCTTGCAGGTGAGAATCGAATGTCCTTGTGTTCCAATTCTCAATTGTTTCAAAAGATTTTTTTTTTAAAAACACTGCGGACCTCTTGCGGTACCGCAAGCAGTTTGCCCAGCTAGTACGCCGCAGGTACGGGATGCAGTGTCGACCTTGTTAAGCCGCAGTTTTGAGAAGCTTGGGGAGGGCAGCGACTGCTCGCTCCCGATCACTTGCCTTCGTGCTCCCGAGCAAACCTGTCCGCTCGCTCTCAGTCAACGTGGACTCGTGGAGCGAGGGTTTGAATTGAGAAGGTTCTGCAAAATGAAACCCCCCTCAGAACCCATTGTGGTACCGCAAGGGGGGATTCAAAGCTCAGTCGATGCGGTTACTTCCCGAGGTTGCACCATTTTGGGATTTTTTTATCTCGACCCCTTTATCAAAGCCTTCAGTAGTTTAAGTTCGGTCTAACCAACTGTGACCGCGAGAAGATACTTTGTTGTTGCTGTATTGTCCAATTGGTGCAGGTTCTGTTGCGATCGAGAATCAGAACTTGAAAAAGGAAATTCCCACCGCCCTCTTGCGGTACCGCAAGAGAGGTTACAAAATGGAAAAGCAAGTTGATTTCTCAAAAATGGCGTCCAAGTTCTTCTTTTGATCGGCAGAGTTTCTTGGCGATGGCTTTCATTGCAGACTAGCGTCGGAATAAATGTCCCTCCCTGATACGGTTGCGGTACCGCAAGAGGTTCCTTTATCAAACAATTTGTTCAAGTTAAAATCGGGCAAGGGTCCGAAGGCAAATTTATGTTGTAAGGATCAAGGGTTCTACTTTGCAGTGTAGGGATCGGAGCATCTTTTCCAACGCTGGTTGAATTGCTCATATTGGAGGTTCAAATTCCTTTAAGAATTCTCTGTTGGGGGTTTCAAAGTTCAGAAAGTGGCAAGAGGATCCTCTCACTTGAGAACAAGCTTTTGGGATGATTAGGCATTTGTTTTCAATTTCTGGTGGATGTTCAAATTACTCATATTGGAATTAGGAGTTTAAATCACATGCCTAAAGCACCGTTCAAATTTTCTGAAGATGATCTTGCTTATATTTGAAGAGAATACTGAACTTGTTTTTCCTCTTGCGGTACCGCAAGAGGGGGAATGGGTATTGGATCTTTTGAAACTGAAGACTTCCATTTGTTTTTATGAGGGTAGAAGTGATTTAAAGTCCAATGGATGTTTCATTCATAATTTCTTTCAATCAGTTTAGTGGAATCACAATAGCTTTTTCATCAAGTACACATATCATTCAATGGCATTTTACATGAGGAGGCCACTATGGAGTTCAGTTTCTATCAATGCTAATCTCCTTGCAGTACCGCAAGGGTGTCAATAGGATAATGATTTTGGCTCTTGAGATTTTATTTTGTTATCCTGAATTGTCCAAACTTGCTTTCCATCTTGTGAACTTGAGATTCAAAAATGGTTATTTCACTTCCTTACTGAACTATAGATATAAACTGTATTGTGACTAACTGCCCCAATTCACATAACTAAGTTTTCCTTTAATTCTTTGGTAGTCTTAAAGACATTTTTCATTGTCAACAAGTCATAATTCTAAATTAGTTTTGTCATTTGGATTTCTTTTTATTCTAAGGGTAATTGATTTTTTCTTTGGATATAGAATTCCTAGTATCATTTGAAATTTTTTCAAGCAATAAGCCCATTATCTTTTGCAGATTGAGCAGCAGACTTCTATGGATTCTGGGGGTCAAAACATTGAAGACAATGTCCCGGTAAGAAACTCTTATAACATTCTATTTTTTTTATCTACATAAATTGATCTCAGGTGCCTACAATCATGATTTCAAATCTCAATCTATTGCTCAATAGAAAGTACAAAATGATGGCTTCATTATGAGCAATAAACGGTCTAGCCTTTTAATGATTGCAATTTGCTGATTACCTCTTGATATTCATAGATCACCAGATTTAATGAGTATGTAAGTCCATCTAGACAAATTGAATTTTACTTTGATTGTTTGTTTTAGGCTCAAGCTCAATTCAGTGCAATGTGATTCAGGAACCAATTACACCTGCTTTTGTACAAGAAACCTTGTCAAAAGATACCACACCTCAGTCCGAACAAGAAACCCAACCAGAGATTGGTGATACAAATAGTGAGGAGGATCAAGGGGTGGTTGGGGATAGACAAGTGATTGGTGATGAACAAATGGTTGTGGAATATGTCGATGAAGATGATCTTCGCCGAAAGCACAAGGTCGATTCGAATACTATCATAAACAGCATGCGGTTTAGGCCTATCGCCCTTTCCCGAATGACCATTCCACTATGTCTCCTTTTCCCGATGCCAATCGTGAGGCCTACTTTGACATGCAATCTAAGAAAATTGGACCAAGAATATGTTCACAACTATCGTGAAGGGTCTCTTGTTTTTTACATATCTACTACAAATGCAGAGGGACAAACAAAATTTCTATCACCAGATGAGCGTGCAAGCTTTAGTCCTCTTTGGAAGGAAGAGGTCCTAAAGTTTGAAGAAAAGCTTGACCGTACACCCGAACTCCATTGCCTCAAAAACCTGAAGTTTTTTATTTGTGATGGTAACCACCGTCAAATTGCGTGGATGTCCCACATTGATATAAAACACCCCAACGATCCAGATTGGCATGTTCAAGTGGACTGTATTTTGTTGGAGACAAAAGGACGGAATGGGGCTCTTATGCAAGCAATGCATGATATAAACAAGTAAGGACATCCTTTGAATTTTTTGATGTATTTTATGTGATTTTAGCGAATTGGAATGACATTCTTTTTGCAGGCATACGGAAGGGTCACATGTCAAGACGAAGTTGATCCACACCTTATATCAAGTGAGAAGGTATGGTGAGATGCCTCTCAAAGAGTTCAAGGAATTGCTCACAGAGTCTGATTTTGGGAAGTGCCAACAGAATATTAAGAAAACATGGTATACCATGACTTTAGAGGTTTTTACCTCATTCATTTTTCAGGTAATTTTTTTTTGCCATTGTTTGACTATGACCATTTATTTTGCTTTTTATTTCATTATGTTGACTTTGTCCTTTGATTTTGCCTTCTTTCGATGTCTTCAACCTTTGATTTTGATCCTTGTTTTTGGCTGTACATTAGACCTTTTCTAATGATGTTTTGGGCTCAATAATTTCTTAGTACGAGATTGCAGAGGCAGCTGATATAGCTGCAAGGGTATACAATGAATGCACCCCTGAGGGGGAGGCTACTGAAAGTGGACTAGTAGCTGCAATGATGAAAGGGGCAACAGACAGAAAGTCACATCTATATTTCAAGATGGCAAAGATGGTCACCGTAGCTAATCCAGCCCTTGGTTCTGAGTGGTTTGAAGAGGTAATAGTTTGGATGTTTTTAATCTTCTTTACATTTCATGCATCTTTATTATTTTGCAAATGTTGATTGACCTTTTTTCTCATGACTAGATTGAAAGGCATTGGAGTTTGAATGCTGAGCCCGAGATGACTCTTGATAAGCTCCAACTTATAGCAACTTCAAGTGCAGATGCTGTCTACAAAGTGAAATGGTTAAAATGGTGGAATCTTTCCAAACATTCAAGGGAGGCAAGAAAGTTTCCAGCCAAGCCAATGAATGATGACAAATTCACGGCTTTTCTTCACAAGGCAGTGTGGTGGGCAGGGGTGAGTTGTTTGGTTAATGTTGTTCTTTAATTTTTAACAAGTGGTTGCATAAATGAAGTACTAAATTTCCTCTTGATTTTGTGCAGATTGAAGCCGCTGTGGTTTCAGAGGTAGACCTAATATCTACTCGGGACAATCTAACAATTGACATGACAAGCCCTTTGGAGCCTTTGACTGTGCAAGACTACATTGAAGAATGGCGCATGCGGATTTGGGACCAAGGCTTTGGAGATGAGCTTGGTGGGAAGAAACCTTTCAAAAAAGGGGACTCTTTTTCGAAGTTTCTTGAAGCCGACAACATAATTAAACGTGTTGTTTTCAGGTATGAAATCATTGAATGATTTATCACTTATCATTTTACATTCCTCCAATTATTTGTGCCTATAATTATCTTTGCATTGGATTCAGGTACTTCAAATTGGAGTTGTACAACAAAAAAGCCATCTCCAAGCATGATTTGCCCCCTTTTATGAACAATTGGATAGATCTTTGGTCTCCTGAGTATATGTTTTCTCCATATCAAATCAAGACCTACACCTTTGTACACCTTCAAGGCTATGGATGGTATTTAGAATGCGATCCTTCATTTACACCTCCATCTGAGGTTGCATACCGGCAAAGTCTTCAGTCCCTTGCACCTTCAGAGGTCTTCACGGATGAATATGCTGGTTTGGAGGATAGTGCCAAGGAAGAAGCAATCAGCAAGCGGCTTGAAGAGGACCAGAAGAAAATGGAGAAACAAGCCAAAGACGCGGAGAAGGCAGTTGCACGAGAAGAAGAAAGGAAGAAGAAAGCTGCTGCAAAGGCTGCAGCAAAAGACACTCAGAAGAAGGGCAAGCAGAAGAAGTCAACTCCTAATGCAGATGCCCCAGCCTCATCGGTGGACAACACATCGGTTTTAGAGGTGCAACCTTCGACTGGTGTAGTTGTGGCATCGCATTATGCTCAACTTTCCGAAGTGCAAACTCGTGCACCTATGCAAAGATCGGTGGATTCGAATGTTGTAGATGTGGCTGAACTCATTTTGAATACAAATGTGGATTTGGTTCTTGGTGACATGACTAGTGACCCTCCAACAGACTACAGCCGGATTTTGACATTCTGTGAAAAGGTATAGCCAGTTGTATTAGTTATTTTATTCCTTTGTTGTGTGTATGCCTCTCTTTGATTATCACTAATCAATTTTTGTGTTTTTTTCCACAGAATGCATCAAAAAAGAAAAGGTCCTATCGTGGGCAGGTGGATAAACACCCCGGCTTTGACCTTATCTTGGTAGATATGCCAGAGGGTCTTCCAGTTATTGGAGTAAGTGACCCAGATTCTAGTATTCCTTCCTGGAATGCCTTACCAGACTCTTGATTACAGCCTATATTCGACTTTGCAGATATGCATCTTCATGACGACGACGCTCTCATTGTCATTCACCCTCAGAGCTTACAAGCTAAGAAGACATTGTTACAGCATACGAAAGCATATTCCTTTGAAAAGAAGCTCGATTGGTGGGGGGTGAATCAGTTATATTTAACAAATCCTGCCAACTTGAGAGGAACGGTGAGAATTGAACTGTTGAATGCCTTTTTTCATTCTAGAGGCAAAAATAAGAAGTGATTGAGTTATAGTTTAATTGATTGAATCATAGTTTGATTGAACTGATTGAATTATACTCTTATTGAATTGGTGAATTGCAGTTTCATTGAATGATTTAATTATTATTTCTAATAATTTTTGTGATGCAGACTAAACGATTTGGGATTACTTTATTGGTGAGGAAGATTCCTTCTCTTCCAAACTCCAAGTTTGCATTCCAGCCTATTCCCGACCTAGTATCACGTGGGGTTGATGTGGAGAGAGATGATGTTCTTTACAACTATGTTTATGAGAATGATTTGATTATGAATGGTGACCGCCCTTGGCGTGGAGCTCGATAGAAAAGCTCGTTGCTTTTGAATATGTTGATAGAATCTTGCACGCTACCTGGTGACATTGTTTTGGATGCCACAGCAAGTACAGGTGATTTCTTGGAACCCTTTTATTTCAATTTGTTTTTTTAATATTTCAATCTTTCTTTAAGTTACATTTTTGAGGCTACTATATAACAATTTCTGTTTTTTCAGGTGCCTCTATCCATGCTTGTCAAACTTCTGGTCGCCATATTGTTGCTATTGAAGAGGACAAGGCATTATTTGAAAATGTCCTTAAGCCTCTTATTCGTGCGCCAGTATCACTTGCAGCTCCTGCAATATCAGTAGCAGAAGAGATTGTTGACCTCGATGATGACGTTGGCATTGTGGAACCAATCCAAAAAAAATCCAGATTCAGTACGTAAGTCAACCTTGCACTTCTCAATTTTTTTGGTTAATAATGCCTATTTATATTAGACTAAATTCTATTGTTTGTTTCAGATTTGTGAGCGGTGAAGTTGAATCCAGTGTTCCTTTCTCCCAAAGACCTGACTTTTTCCCGAGTCCTGAGAAGTCTTTTCACTTGCCTATTTATACTAAAATGATGGCTACAGCATTTGAAGTTCATGGCGGTACTAGTACTTCTTCTCATTATGGACAAGTGCACCCTCGTGCCTTGGATTTCTTGGATGTTGAGGCCCCTTCTTCAAGTGGACAGTCTGCCTCAGATTCTTCTTATACTGAAGAATGAATGCATCTCTAGTTTTCTAAGACTATTAGATATCTTAATCTGATAGTACCTTCTATATGCTTATTTTATAGTCATTACCGCACTACTATGTTTTCAATCTTTTTTATAGTGATCATGACATTGCTATGTTTTCATTATTTTTAATAGTGATCACCACATTGCTATATCCTACTCAGTTTATGATATTCTTGTATGTCATTTTTTGAAATTGCCATTATGTGTTTTGAATTTGCTTGTTTCATTTTTTATTTCCTCAGTTTCCACATCTACATTATTTTGGTTCTTAATTGATTTGTTTTAAGTCAAATGAAATTTTATTTTTGATATAGGAATTCCCTCTAATTTCTACCATTTTAATATCCTACATTGAATCATTATTGTCATCCTTCTTCATTTTATGAATGTGACTATAAATATTGCTTTCCATAGGGATTTTGAATTTGAAAACACAATGCCCCTTCTTAGTATTATAATCAATTGGACATTACAAGAAAAATATTTTTCTTGCAAAATTTAAAACCCTAAAGCCTTATAATGAAGTTTAGGGTTTTAAGAAAAAATTGCTATAGAATAAAAAAATAAAACGACATTAAATGTTTTATATCATCTTTCATTGTTTTAATAATGTGGCTATAAATATAGCTTTCTACTGGCATTTTAAATTTAAAAACTCAATGCCCCTTCTTAGTATTATAATCAATTAGGTATTACAAAGAAAACACCCTAAATGCAAAATTTGAAAACAAGAAGACTTACAATGAAATTTGGGGTTTAAAAATCAGTGTCAAAGAATAATCAAATTACCTTAAAACAAAATATATTTTTCCAACCACGGTTATAGGTACATCCACGGTCATAGAACCTTCATCATTTTTTCTTAACAAAAAATTCAGGCTCATAGGCTCACGCTCATAGGCTCGCCTGCTAGCAACCCTGGTATTTAGCCATATGTTTGTAGGCTAGTAGGGTGAACATATAACCCTTGCAATATGGTGAGGTTCATGCAAT
This sequence comes from Thuidium tamariscinum, assembly GCA_947034885.2. Classification (NCBI taxonomy): domain Eukaryota; kingdom Viridiplantae; phylum Streptophyta; class Bryopsida; order Hypnales; family Thuidiaceae; genus Thuidium; species Thuidium tamariscinum. The sequence goes on from OX344750.2 coordinate 37,673,044, forward strand.
ATATTATGTATTGTTTTTTTATTAAGCCTATTTATTTTTGGTAGCACACAAATATAAATGGATGTGACTATTTTTGAGCTAAATTGTTTTTTTATTTTTTCAGTTGTTGGAGTGCATAAATTTTTATTAATATTTTTCTATATTTTGTAATTGGTTGTAGTTTTCATTGATTTATGAACCTTATTAATGTTAATGAAATTACTATATTAACCCAATCGGCAATCTAATCCTATAATTCAACATATAACAACCCCTTCTATTCCATTCAATTGGAGCCCTAAATTCCAAATTTAGCAAATTTGATTCATTTTGACCAAACACTGTCCAGTCATGATGTGACACATGAAAAAATCAAAAGAATTTCATTGCTTAAGCTCCTTGTACAGTTGGACCTTTAGTAAGATGTAAGCCAATTAAAAATCATACTAGAATTACTCAGGTAGAAATCCACTTACTATGAATAATCAACTGGAGTGAAAATAAACTGGGATATTAAATACAACCCCCCAAAAAAGTGTCCGCAGTAAGTGGAAAAAGCTGTGGACCCACTGCTTTAACTTCAAAATACTAAAGGCAGATTCTATTGTTGGAAGTTGACGAGACAACAAACTAAAGGCCCCACTAACTAAACTTATACACTGGGGTCCATCAACTCAACTAGGGAACGAGATTGTAGAAGTTCCCTCAAATCGTAAACAATGTTGTTAAGTGCAGGTACTGAGACGTTGCTTCACAGGAGCAACGTTTGCAGACATGCTATAAGCAATGTTTTCATGACACCCCTATTCAAAGAACCCAGTTTATTTTCCAACGCTTGGGGTGATGCAGAACGGGGTAGATCCTAGTAGTGTATGCACCTGGTGGCATTTCCATGAAGTGAGGTGCTGTTGTTGTTTCTGGAATTGCTCCTTGTATGAATCCGGAGGCAGTTCTGCAACTGGTCGAGCTCGTGCTTGCACTTCTCAAATCTCCTCCAGATACCTTCGACAACCATGACGCCATCACTATCTTTGTCTTGAGCACAAACTTCAAATTTGTTTGATCAATCAAAACATAGAGCTAGAGAGTCAATCCAACAGAATGAAGATTGATCGAATCGACTGAAGATCCCAACACAAATCATTTGTGATCTTCCAGCAAATAGTACGTGTCGTATTTATCCTTGCTCCCCTCCTGCAAATCCCCCTGCAAAAGACAAACAAGACCAGTGATCTCACAACAAATTTAGGATTTTTAGCCAAATGTTTATTTTTGGAAGATTTTTAAAATTTATACAAAAAGCATGAAAAAATTAAGTAGAAAATGAGCGAAATTTAGCCTATTTGGGGATCACTGGACATGACCAACAGTAAAAAAAAAACCCAAGTCTCTCTCTATCTCACCCACTCATCACTCACTCATCCATTGGCTTGACGCCCAACTGAAGACAAAGCCCAGTGCTGCTATCCCTGAGGAATTAAAGGTCCCCGATAGAGTGCATTGATCGGGATGATGCCTTAGTCTCCTTTCAAAGGTTGCTTGATAGGGTGGTGACTTCCTTGATTGCCCTTATAAAATAGTGGAAAACAAGAATGCGGCTGCGAAAAGAGATGCAAGGCTACACCATTCATATTTCAGAATAGGAAATTATAAATTCATCAAATGACGCACAACCTCCCGTAATGAAGTACCAATAATCAGTAAAATACAACACTACTATAGTACTATCATCTCAATGAATATTTTGAATTTACATTGCCAAAAACAGAACTTACATTGCTAAAATAGAAGCATGAATAATACGATATGTCAAATCCTTTCATTGGCTTTGAGTTTCGCTGAAGCTGTTCAAATCAGGACCTTTTCCACGAACAAATGTGGCTACTAGTTGCAACCTTTCTTCAAGGCTCATTACTCTTAGCCTTCTCAAGCTGGGAAAAGGCCTTAGGTTTAGAAGTCGATTATGTTCAATCATGAACGTATCTAACTCTGAATACACTGAATCAACATCACTTAAGCCTATCTCCTTCATCACCAATGTTTCTTCTTCTTCTAGAGGACCTTCAACGTCCTCTTCTCTAACTGAACCTTCAACATTGTCCTCTTGTATTGATCCCTCAAAACCATCCTCCCCCACCGAACCATCAAGGAACCCCAACGGGTCTCCTTCCGATCCTCCTCCAAGTGCCTCAGTCAATCCTCCTTTTAGTACCTCGGTTGCATGCGATGCTTGAGGAGCCTCACTACTAGTTCCCCCTCTTTGTAACCGTCTCTCTGACTGTCTTCTATACTTTAAATGTTTTTTTATATTTTTATAAATATTATCTTTGGCCCACTTATAAGTTTCTCCTCTATCTTTGAACTTCAATTCCTATAAACCATCAATATTATCATCTATTATTTTATTTAGAGCTTCCTTCACTCCTAGATCTTCTAGTGAAAACGTTCCTTGAAGAAGAATACCATTCTCTTGTCCTTCTTTAATCCATTTTTTCACTTGTTTGAAATTATCTTTTAAATTACTATGTTGAATAGGCCAATGCTTTCGGAGGGATAATTTCCCATAGACTTTGTTTCCTGACCTGTGTTTGCTAGGCGGTGGATTAAAAATGGTATTATATGATGGAGAGTTCAAGGTAGGATTTAGGTGTACAGATGGTGTATGAAGAGGACCTCTTAAATCTGAAACTGGGATAATTGCTACTTCATTGTAATCCATTGCTTTACCTCTCTATGTAACAACTTCAAACACATCTCTACGTGCTTCACATTGGCTACAAAACTTGTCTACAACATTTGTAAATTCGAAACCGCAACTTGAGCAAAAATGTCCAAGTGCCATTCTAGATAATGAACCTGCCAAAATTTTCAACTATAAAAATCTAGGCCATCACTAAGCTTACATTTATTGAAAAATGAATGAAGTTTAAAGTTTAATGAGGCCTTGAAATTGTGGCAATTCTACAAATTCACAAGTGCAACAAATGTGGACTAACTAACATACAATGAAAGCACACAAACTGTAAACAACGTAGCTTGCAGGTAGCAAGAAACAAAACGTGCGTACCTCTTGTTGTCGAAATTCTGTCAAACTTTCTGTAAAGACGCTGTTTCCAAGCTTTGGCTCACGATGGCAGACTTGAGGCAAGGGAGTAATAGCGTTGAGGGAAACAAGAGTAACCCAAACTATAACACGTCCCGCAAAGAGTACACAATGCGGGATTGTCAAACAAACTGATGAAACTCTGCTTGAGGTCAACAAACGGATCAAGCATTTGAAAATTAGGGTTTAGGCTCCTAGACTTCACTCATCACCGTCATCCTGTCATCCTCCTGCGAGCTTCAACATTAGACCCAATTGACAACCTCTGCAAATACACCATCCAACATAGGTTTGATTAGTATTGCAGTGTGGTGAGGGAAGAATTGCTTGCCTGTTTTCAGTATGAGACACACATTGAATTGAAACAGATAACAACCTCTAAATTGAAAATTTCAAAATTCACGAAGCTAAATTGAAATGTCAAAACAAGTGCCCCCTACGTATAACACTCAAAACTCACAAAACCAAGCACACTTCCAACTCAATAATTTCCAGAAAGTGCTATAGTAAGAAACACCAAAATCCCCTAGAGAGAATATCCCCCGTTTGATACCTCCAGTTTGAGCAATTGAACATTGTCTAACAGAGCAAAGTCAGAGAGAGAAAACCGGATGAGCAATAGTTGAATATTGAGAAAAGATTGACAAAAAAGAGAGAATTTGAAGTTGGATCATTGTTACTGACCTTCGCAAAATTGCATCCATTGTGAACTCGAGCTCTTCCTTCTTTTCCAACAAGAGCTTGGTGACTTGCAACTAGGAAGGTTTTGAAGGAATTGGCTCCAAATCCTAGATGCGATAGGATGATGATACTCACAGAAATACAAGTTTGATTAGTATTGCAGTGGATGTGTCCTCATTGGCGGGGTGATCCCGTCAAGGCACTCTCGCCAATTCCAAGATGCCGTGCTCTTGCCCCTGCTCTCCATTCAGGCAGCCTCTGAGTAGATATCCTAATGGAGAATTGTGGGTGCTCTATTCCTACCCTTGGAATCAAGTGATCACAACTAGGCTCTGGTACTAATGATTCTTACTACCTATAGGTGTCTAAGCATCAATCCATTGTGCCTTCCAACCAATGAATCTTTTTACTAGCCTACATGTCCTAATGCATGGGTTGATCCTACTTAGGCGTTGTTCCTTTGCCTACCCGAGTAGTTTGGACCCCCTTCTTATATTATGCTTTCCTACTCCTACTCAATGCATTTGGGCTTCTATTTTTACCCATATTCTCTAACCCAATCCTACGTACTGTATTCTTTTGGTCTATTTGATGTCTTGTATGTTGTTAATCTATTCTATGTATTGTGTTTTCTACCCTACCTCTACGTCTTGTATTCAATTAATCTATTCTACGTATGGTATTTTCTACCTTACCTCTACATCTTGTATTTGTTTAATCTACCTCTATGTATTGTATTCGTTTTATCTACCTCCAAGTATTATATTTGTTTAATCTACCTTTATGTATCATATTTTCTACCCTATGTATTGCATTCTTTTCCACTTGTCCCTTTTAACTCATGATTGTTCCTTTGGTTCATTCCATACTAGCTAATCCCGGTCCCTAATTACAATTAACTTGCGGCCCTTGATCCTAACCACCTCCTAATCACCTACGTGATCTAAGTGTTTGCATAAAGAAGGAAAGGTATGAGTTAAGGTTAGGAGCCCACCGCCAATGTGTGTGTGGCAGCGCTCTCCAGTTCCGCTTCGTTCCACTCCATGCTCGCCATAGCCACCTCTTGGTTCCCCTTGGCTTCGCAACCCTTTTCTCCTTAATTGCTCCCCCTTTTTAACCACGTCCTACCCCTAGACTATTTTCCCAGGCTATCTCTTTGATTATGTTTTAATTTTAAACTATGCTATCCCCTAAGTATTTTCTAATCCTAAACTAATTTTTAGTAATCCAAAGCCCCCGGACCTAAGCCCCCGGTGCCCAGCTGCAGTGCCGGCCGCAGTACCCAACTGCGATGCCCGGCTAGGTGCTAGTTGGGCGCCTGGCTCACCAACTGGACTGAATATTTTCACAAACTAGATTTAACAACTAGTCACACCTTTAATGAACTAATTAACTAAGCCAAAGTTGAATTAAATAACCACACAAGGGCTCAACCCAAGGTGTGGCCCAATGTATACTCTGCTCAAGGAAATTACTATTTTACTTGTTGGATGCTAAATATTGAATTAGTGCCAAACATGTTGGATACTAAACGTTGAGACTAGTTCAAAGGTAGTTTCTTTTGATACCCCGCTAAGACTTAGGGGGTTCAAAGCTTCACCGTGAGAGTGATGCTTTTGACACTTGACTAAGGCTTCTACTTCTCTAGGAATATAGGGGAGCCAAAGCTTCGCTGTGAGAGTAATGCTTTTGACACTTGATTAAGACTTCTATTTCTCTAAAAACATAGGGAGGCCAAAGCTCCGCCGTCCCCGATGGGACCACTACAGGGTTGTCTTGTCAAACATATTTTTGGGTTTGGGTGTCGTGTACGACGTTCAACGTCGAGTGTCACAGTGACAATTTGTTACGAAGGGCGTCGCATCTCGTCGCGAAAGTCCATTTTCAGCAGCTCAAAAAAATGAAAATCTTACTATTACTATGAACCTAAATGAAGAATGTAATATGTATTCATAAAATTGAAACACTTAATTGAAACCCAACTTAAATATGTCAAAATTTTAAATTTCTAATGATTTATTTTTAAGTCAACTTGATTTTTAGTCTTTGAGACGTCACGAGGGCTCTACTAGACGTTGCGTGACGTCTGTCTGTCGTGACGTCGCAATGTCCGGCGGAAACAACCCTGGACCACTATAACTGCGTGAACAAGAAAAGAAGGAGAAGAAGGTGGATACATAAAGCAACATACATTCGAAGTCACCTCACTAGTTAACCCCTCAGTTCCTCCCAAGTCTCTCCCACAACAACTTTCAATGATTCCACAACACAAAGGGTAAATCAACCTCCACTTGTATAAATGCCAACTAAACTTTGGAGGGTCTCAAGTCCCCTAAGGTGTAAGTTACAAGTGCCGAGGGTGTAAAAAACCTTCAAAAACTATCAAAAGCTTCTTTGCCATAACAAGCCAAAGGAAATCTAATATAACCCAGGCCCAATAGTACTCCCCCCAAATTGTGAGGAGTGAGAAAGAGAGAGAATGAGAGGAGAATATCGCCCTTTTTATACTCAAAAGGGAGCAATCCCACCTCCCTTAATCTACTAAGAAAAACTAGATAAGAGAATTTAGGTGGGCCGTACATGTTTACCATTCCCAAATCTAACTATCCACTTAAGATCTACGTAGTTTGAATTGAGAATTCAAATCTCACCTAAACCTTACAAGAACTTGCAATCTACCTACTTTTACCTTTCCAAAATCTACAAGTTCCCCCGCGGGAGCGGTTCCCATGTGTTCCCACCTACTTTTAGTTCAAAATTCAAAATTACTTACACCAAGCACTTGGAGCTTCCTCCACTAACTTTTTGAGGTGGTATTTTCTCCCACATGTGCCCAAAGTTCCTCACACGTTCCCTACACGTTCCCCGCAACCATCGGGGCCCAAATCCTCCAAATTTACATTGGGAGGCCTTAAACCCCATTTTCTCCTCCATGTGTTGTCCCCAAAAGTCTAACTTTTGGAGTTTAACTCCGATTGGTAAACGGATTGCGCTGTTGGGTCCAGAAGGCCATAACTAGTGTGACAGGAAACCCTATGTCCCTTAAACTATGCCCTAAATCTCAATGAACACTAGTAGAAAAACAGTGCCCAAATTAACAAAACATCAACAAATTTGTGTTGATTTCGATACTGCATCGTCCATTTTCACAGTTTTTTGTTAATTTATGTAAAAACTGCCCAAATCAACAAAAAAATTTGTTGATTTGGATACTGCATCTTCAAAGTAACAAAAAATCAACACTTTTTTGTTAATTTTGACTAAAAAATATTTCAAGTAAATTTTTCTATTTAGAAAATTTTTAAATTATCTTAATTAGTATTCTATAAATAGTCTATTCACAATAAAAAATTTTAAAAAAATTCTCAATTCGGTATTTTTAAAATTCAGCAGACTTCAAAGACCATTTAGGCATAGAAAAACAACTTTCTTAGAAAAATTTTGAACTAAGAAAAGTTTAGAAATAGAATTATCTTTTATCTCCAAAAATCCGTTTGCAATTTCAAATCTCCAATCAAAAGTTATGACTAAATTTCAGAAAGGGGTTGCTTCGGATTTTTTTGACATTATGAAAAACCCTCTTTGAAATTAATTCATAACTTTTGATAAAACACTTCAAATTGCAAACGGATTTTTGGAGATGAAAGATACTTCTATTTTGCAACTTCTTTTAGTTAAAATTTGTTTTTTTTAAATTGTTTTTCTATGCTTAAATGGCCTTTTAAGTACGCTGACTTTTTAAAAAAAGGGAAAAAACCCACTCAAGCTACATAAAATTTTAAAAACTTCACACACATGCATGTGTAAAGGTGGTGCAATGGCTGGGACCTTGTACCTCAGCCATGGGGTGCAAGGTTCGAACCTTGCTGGTGGCACCCCAAGGGAACTGCCACGTGTCCTGCTTGCGTGGCGGATTGCCTACGTGGCTTTTGCCACGTGGTAGCTTTTTATTGGTCCAATTTGAAAAAAAATTAATTTTCAAAGAAAAAATTCAGTGTCCAAATTAACAAAAAAATCAACACTTTTGTGTTAAAAAGTACCCAAATTAACACGTCCAAATCAACAAAAAAAATCAACACTTTTGTGTTGATTTTTGTTAATTTAGGCACTGTTTTTTTCTACTAGTCAAAACCTAGTGTAGGCTGGAGTCAAAGTTGGGATAAATTCCCAACTTTTGGAGTTTGACTTTTTTGGACCCCAATTCTTCACCAAGCTCTTAAGTAGATAGAGGGGGGGGTAGGAATAGACCTAAATTCGGTCTTGATACGATGCCGTATGCTCCTGATACGGCGGTCAATTTTCAATACCGTCATTTAAATTGCCATTTGTTGAGAGATGTCATCGATTTGGGGTCTTCCGCCTATCAATTTGTCTTGAAACTTGGGGGAGTGCTCCGTTGGTGTGAGACTGCCTCACCGGATTTTTAGTGGGATTATACCACACTTTGGAATATTCTTGCGAATTCCCATTCAAAGATTGTTGTGGTTGACCGCCTGGGAAAATATCCATAATGTTTTGGAAAATTTCCAAACTTTTGGGGGGACCATCCATGGGATCCTCCTAAGCGAATGTAAACTCACATCCCCACTGCGTTTAGGAAAACGTCGGGTACCTTCAATTCAACGTTAGTATTTCGCCCATATTCTCTTCGATGCTATGGGGAGTGGAGGATTCCTCTTAGATTCTCCCATGAAGACTTCCTAATCTAGCAAGGGCCTTTTTAGGCTTTTTACCCTAAACTTGCACATTACTATCGAATTGACATCTGATTGACCAAGATAAGACCCTTTTTGGATACAAACTATCCTAAACCCCTTCTAATGATCAAATGGCATATTGATATGTAGAATGCCAATACCAATTTTATGCTCTTTTATGGATTTTATAGGCCTAACTTTGCCTTGGATTGTGTAGGAATCTAAAAAAAGAACCCGTGAGTCCCCAGTGACGAATCAGGGGCTCACAAGAATGGACGGAGATGGGACGCCGATAACGAATTCAATTCCTGTTCTTGGGCTTGTTTAGGATTAAACTGCATTTGAAGGTCAAATAAGGCATTAGCTAACAACTGTTTGAAAGAATTGATGTTATACTTTCAAACAAGGGTATCACTAGAAACGAAAAAACCTCAATAAGAAGATTGAAATAGTATGATTTGATAAAAAATACTTTCGCTATGTACACTAGGATTGGATAAGTGGCAGTAGGGTTTCAGACATCAATTGCCGGCAACAACTGTATGGGTTTAACACAGAGGTCTACACTAAAATGATCCCCAAAAGGTTCCTTTGGAAAACACAAGTTACAAAGCTATCCAACTTCTGACATTTCTACAGCTTTATTCACAGTAATGCACATGAGAAACAACAACTGGAAGTTTAAATTCTAGATCAATCAATCAACAAAAAAATTAAGTACAAGCTGTGTGCTCAAATGATGAAATAACCTTGTTCGACAGAGGTAGGATGCACCCACAGAAGACAAACAAGAGCTCGTCGGGAAAGCTGGTACAGAAAGCTAGGATGCGGAAGCTAGTACTCCTGGTAGAAAAGTTGCGATGGAGAACACCGCTTACTTCAAAAATGAGAAACTCCAATTTTGCCTCCATAAATTTATCATGGCCAGAATTTCCCAGTTCTATGCACCTTTTTTTTTAATGGAAATCAAAAGCGACGAATAAACTGATTGGATTCTGGAGGGAGTAAAATTCCCCAAAAAATTGACAACTCTGAGTCGTCGCTTGTGATGATAACATCCACCGAAAGTGGTTCGATTTGCACTAATAGTTTAGAACTGATTTTGGGAGAGGTGAAATATCTACAAATATTTCCATCTACTAAAATTTTGCAATGAATTTCTTTTGAAAGAGTCATCATTTGTTTCTCTAGACATATTAAAGTTGCCATTTTTTCCTTTATCATCATAATTTTAAAATTTATTATAAGAATACAATAATTCTTTATAAATCAATTTCTTGCAAATATTACAAGAAATCATGTATATAAGGATAATGTGTTATTTTTCAAAATAACAATTATTAGAATCTGGCCATGGTAGGCACTGGCCATGGTAGGTAGCTGTGAAGACTTGATCATACAGATGCGGTCAATAGTGATCGACCTCAGCCAATATATGATGGCACAGCTATAGTGGGTCCTACAGTTAAGATATGTAGCACTTCTTGATGTCCCATATTGAGACAAATTGAAGAGAAAAAATTATCCGAATTGTTGGTCCGGTCCTATTAAATACAGGAGTCACAAACTTGTAGGCTGTTCGCAGCTAGTTGTCTACATTGCTTGCACAGAAACCCATCGTCTTCAAAATCAATTTCCAAATTGATCAGGTTCTCATACTAAGCTCTGCTGAACCTTATTCTAGGAGTCACAATCTCAAAATCATCCTCTTCAAAATCACTCTCAACTGAGCCTTTTCTATGTGTCGTGGTGAGTTGATCTTCCACTTCATTTGTTTATTTTGCAGAACTTTTTGGTTAATGCCTCAATTCTTTTTGAAGTTTTGTACATTTTTGTTTATATCTGTACAGAGAAATATCATTTATCACAATTTCATGAAATTGGTCAGTATTCTTAAACTACCTTCAATACCATTCTATGGTGTTTAGATGATAATCCAATAATCTCAAAAGAAATTAAAAGCATTTTTTTCATTCACTTTTTTTTATTGACCTTTCATATTGAGTCACAAAGAGTATTAAATAAAGTTTTTAGTCTATTTAACTAGTGTTTGTTTTTGTGTAGTTGAAAAGTCAATACAAAATTGGATTACAAAATATGCTATTTTAGTCTATTTGGAGAAGTTGTTGCTCATTGCTCTAAATCTAAAATTTCTTCACAAAAGTGATTTTTTAAAAGTTTGAGCCCAACTAATGAAATGAAGTTCATCTACTCTAGTTTCTACTCTATTTTGGATTTTGATAAAAATTGTAATATTGAATATTTTATTGGAATTTGAGCTTTGGATGTATTTTCAATGTCTATTACATTCTAATTATAGAATGGCACAAATACTAAGTTCACTCCATGGTATTTTCTAGTGTAATGTAATATGCATGCATGGTGAAATTTTCAAATTTTTTGAAATAGTTTTCTATTTGATATGATTTTTCTTCACTTTTTCTTCAAAAATTCTCATAAAAGTCAGTTTTCCTCCCAAAAACTTGAAAATATTGTGAATTAAAGAAGGCATATAATCTCATCTTTAAAAAATGAATATAAATTTTTTCAAATATATCTAGTTTGAAACTGGAAGTAAACTAAGTGATGGGCAATGAGGCTTGTAATTGTGGTTACATCCTTTGAGAATTGACCCCTAAAGGATCAAGGTATAGTTTTTGGGAGCTCACCACAAGTGAAATTTCCATTTTTGTTCTTTGAAGTTTTCACACGGTATGTGGTCCAAGATTCGCTTTAAGAAATAACAATTTTCATATTTTTTGACTAAATGGTAAACAAGTTTTGTATAGTATGTAGTTATTTTTCTAGCTTGGGCAGCCCAAGCAGATTTAAAAACTCACTTTTTGAAGAAATAAAAATATGGAATTGGTTTTCTAGATTTTCATATATATAGGTAGCTTTGAATCATTTCATTTTGATTGATGAGATAAAAGATATGAAGGATTTTAGTTTGTAAGCAATTATAAATCTCTACTCTAAAATAAATTCTAAAGTCCTTTATTTAACTCAATTTTTTATATTTTTGGTAAAAAAAAATTGAGTGTAATTTTTTTTAATTTCAACATTTCAACCATTGGGATTGACACTTTTCAATTCCATAAATAAATTCCTAAAAATTTAGTATTTTGAATCATTCTCTACTTCTTTCTACTTACTTTTTTTTTCCCTATATATTGTACAATTTCAAATGATTTGAAAATTTTCAAGCATGTAGCCAACTTACCTTGAAGAATCAATCTAAAGACAATCTATCATTTTGGACATTTAAAACAAGGTGGGCCTAGCAAGATGGATTAATCTTAAATGAAAACTCAAGAATTTTTTATTTTTTCAAATTTTTTTTTTTGCAAATTCTGAATCCATATTTGGAATCAGAGACCCCAAATTAGCTAACGGAGGTCTACAACACACTCTAAGCACAACACAAAATAGGGGCTTTTTTTCACATTTACCCTAGAGAACCAAAAATTTACCCTGCTGGTTCAACCCACCTTTGATGGTAGGATTTCAGTATTTCACATCCTGCCAATTCAAGGCTACATTGATACAGTTCTACATGAAAAATTCTCCTATGTCATTTTTTATTGTTTACTTTTTATTTTTTACTGATTACTGATTATTTTTTACTTTTAACTTTTTTTCCTTTTAAAGAAAACTTTTAACTTTTTTTAATTCTTATTTTTTCTTTTTTTCTTTTTTTAAATTTTTTTCCTTTTAAAAAAATAAATTGACACTATTAAAGGACATTTTTACTACAAGAATCCACCCTATTCTAGTTTGATGTCTCTAACGACAGTAACTAGGAAGGTTAATTTTTAGACCAGTTTTAACCATGTCAAGTGAGAGATGACAGGAATGGTTCATTGAGGACAAATAAGGTTCATGCTCTTTTCATATTACCAGTTTGCAGATTGCACAAATTGCTAACTTAAAAAAACTGTAAAATTCAAATTCAAATCAACATGTGAGAACATGGCACAATCTTGCTACAGTGTTTGTAGCCTTTAGTCTATGTTTGAATTTAACATGCAAAAATCATTTTTATTTCATTTTCCATACATTAAAGTGTGCAACTAAATTATTTTGTAGAGAGTATAATGGTAGAAAGGGACCACCAATTTTCACAAATTATTCAAGTATGCACATAGACAGATCAATCTAAACATTCATCATTTACACTATTATTGTCTTAGAATTAAAGGGATTCCACCCACTTTGTCTTAACTTAGTTTCTTCTAACCTACTTGACATTTCTAAAATCCAAGGATGATGCAAAACCCTTGATGGACTCAAACGTTTGTTAACATTGCGTCTCAACATTTTTTGAATGAGATCTTTGGCACCCTTCGAGATGTGTGGCCATCGATTCTTCGCAAACAAATCTTCGTCCTTTGCAATTTCTTCATACACATTTGCGAATGTGTAACCAGCAAAAGGAGCATGTGCCGTTAAGAGAGTATAGAGTACCACTCCAAGGCTCCAAATGTTGGCTTTGGATCTATGGTAGCCTCTTATGACTTCGGGAGCCATATATGGTGGAGTCCCAACCACCTCATTCAATATTTCGCCAAACTCAAAAAATCGGGCCAATCCAAAATCAATCATTTTGACGGGTGAACCTTTGCCTTTGGTTTGGAATAACAAGTTTTCAAGCTTCAAATCCCTATGCACTATGCCAAAGCTATGGCAAGTTTTAATAGCACTAGCAATTTCTTTGATTATTTGAGTGGCGCTTGGCTCATCAAAAATACCATTTTAAAGCATATAATCGAAGATTGAGCCTCCTTCACATAGCTCCATTACTATGTATACATAATCATCATCTTCCAAAATATCTTTGAGGGCCACTATATTTGGGTGTTCATTAAGATTGATCAACCTTAAGAGGTTAATTTCATGTGTCACCATTTCATGTTGTTTTAGTGAGACAAGGTTTTTCTTTGATAGGCATTTGCATGCATAACATTTGTTGGTTCTAATTTGGGTGCACAAATATGTCACTCCGAAAGCACCCGCCCCCAATTGCTTGCCTTTAGTATAGAGGTCCGTAAATTTGATCGTGCCCATTGTGAAAAGCAACAATTAATAAGTTCATGAAAGCAAAAATAGAAGAATAATAATGTAGAGCCTTGTTATTTATAGTTGAATTGTGTATTTTTTACTTTGAACTAGTTTTGACCTATCTTTTATTTTCCATCTATCTTTTATGTTGTTTTTGTTTTTATTTAGTTTTTACTTTATTCTAGTTTTGATTTAGTTTTTACTTTATTTTAGTTTTGATTTAGTTTTTACTTTGTTTTAGTTTTCATGTAGTTTTTACTTTATTCTAGTTTCATTTTTTTTTCATTTTTTTTCCATTAGTTTTTATTTTATTTTAGTTTTCATTTAGTTTTTACTTTATTTTTATTTTTATTTAGCTTTTACATTGATCTAGTTTTCATTTAGCTTTAATGTTGATTTATTTTTTACTTTAAAAAAAAAATCTTACTTTTATGTAGATTTTAGTTCTATTTGACTTTCAATTAGCTTCTATTTTTTTCATCTTGATTTGAGACTTCACTAGTGTACCTTGTACCTTTGCTACAATCCATTCTATTGTGCCTAGTTCCAAAAAATGGGGTACAAAGCTATATGTTCTCAATATTAGTAAAATGATAGAGTTTGGCTCTTGTGTTGGAATACTATAAGATAGTTGAATTTTTTTTAATGTCTGGAAAAACAATTCAAGGCATTTATTTTGACACAAAAGGTATCACCATTGATGTCTCCTAAAATTTGTTATAATAGACAGGCATAAAATTTGATAAAAATAATATATATATATATGTCCAATTTCTAGCTTGTTTTTATTTCTAATATCACAAAAACATCGTCTCCCAAACTCCCCAAAATATGACACATGGATGCTATGTAAGCACTATATAATTTTTTGTCATCTAGCATGTTTATGATATGGTACTTGACATGGTGGCAAGAAAAAAGATGTGGATATCAATAGTAATGACATGGAATGCCTTGTTAGCATACTTTTATACTATTTGAAAATTTTGAAGTTGCTTTTTCAAATGTCAAATTAGATGTTTTCTGAGACATTGATTTGAACATACCCTATCTACAAAGCAAAACCAACAAAAAAATATTATTTAAAATAAATTGAAGAATAGAATTTTATTTATTTTTAAATTTTTGAGTTCAACAAAAATGAAAGAAAACTTACCATCTACCATCAAGACAATTTTTGATGGCAAAATGAAGGAATTAGTTCATTAAAAGCTAGTGAAATTGAAAGGTAGAGAGGTCATATTTATATCTATTCTCAATCTATGGTGAAACAAAAGGTATGGAATAATTAGAATATGGCATCTTGATCATTGTACATGTTGACATTGTTTCAAACATTTGGATGTAGTTTCAAACATTTGGATCATGTTGTTTCAAACATTTTACATTGAACTCAATTCTTGCTTTGTATATTCCATATGGATTGTTCCTCTTCATACCACTCCACTTATATGTATACCATATCTTTTCATTCATAAAATACATCCATCCATTTCCCTTTTTTACAAAGTATGCCACATGGATGCCCTTTTTCTAAATTTTTTACAGATGGCCAACATTTTATCATAGACTACAGTGATATTTTCCAATTTAGCTACAATCAAAATTGGTTTTTTGTTGATGTGGCAATCTTTGTTTTTTAGGATGTCACAAAAAAACATGAGCTTATTTTTCAAAATATCATCAAAAACATATCTATCTATGATGACATCTTCTTGTTCACTAATTTAGCTCCATACATGGTTTTTGCAACATTACATAAAATTCACATTCCAATAGTTGTTTACTATCTAATGCATTGACATTTCAAACAACATGATACATTGGTTAGGAAACAACACCAAAAATGTGGTTTTCTTATAGTCATATATCCTACATTAGTGATTTCCTATGGTCAAAGGTATGTCTACATATGGCGATTTCTAACATTTGATCATTTTCTAGGCTCAAAAGTATAACCAAGTATGGTGATTTCAAATAAATCTAGAGTGTCATGGTGATTTCTAGTGAACTTGGGACAAAAGAGCGAGCACAACATAAATCAAATGAAAGGTTTAGGGCCATCCAATGGGTCAAGGGAGCTTCCAATCTTCCCTCCAATTGTTGGCCAATGAAAATATGCACTTAGTGTTTGCAATATCTTTCTAAGGTAATGTAAGTTTGGGGGAGGGTTTTAGATGTTCCAAAGGCAAAGTACAAGATTATCTCCTATTTTATGGAGATTGAAGACAGAGAGTGCAAAAACTTGGCCACTACATTGATTTTTCCTATTTTGACTTAGAAAAACCTACTACCACCCTAATTTGTATATTGACTATCTTAAGGCCAACATAAAAAGGGTACAAATTTTTTTAGAGGTGTGCACTTGTTTCACTAGTCCAAATCAAGTAGAATTTTAATTTTTTAATAAAAATTGTAATATCTGTGAATTTTCAAAGTGGTCTGACCTAAAATTACAAACTAGATATTGAGTGGGGGCATAAACATCCTATGAACCATCCATAAAGTAGAAACACTAATTACAATGGATTTAAGGATTTTGGAAGATGGGGACAAATCACTCAAGGGAGGAAGAAATGAAATTTAGTAGGAAAGATGGAATGAAAAATATTGACAAAAGCAATAGAGAATTTAGTGGCAAGCACAAAGTCACAATGATTTTTCAAACTAGAAAATAGCCATAATTGTAAACATGCTTGTAGGGTATGTTCTTTACAGAGTTTATCAAACTTATTCTTGAACCCATGTACAAGCATTTAGAAGCAACCCTCCCATCCACCTAGTCATTTAATTCAATGACAATGCGACTAATTACATTCCATCCTCTCACTACACATGTTTCCAAACCCACAAACATTCATAAGCTATGCACTGCTCACCTTTTACCTTCATTTTAAAAACCTTATCAATCATGGGACAAAAACAACAAACATGGGTACATATATAGGGCATGGCTATAGAGATGGTGATTTTAATGGTGCTCCTACTTTAACTAGTCTACTATGTATTCATAAACAATCAAGTGTTTACCAATGAAAGATTGACACATTACTCCTTTTGACATTAATACACTAAAATTGTCAAAAAATGAGCGGATTTGCACAATAAGCTAAACAAAAATGGGGCCAAAAATAAGGTGATAGAATTAGGAAGTAGATTGTAATGAACTCATGTACCTTAAGGTGTCTTGTAGGGCTTGAATAAGTCCTCCATCTTTCCTCCAGGCCTTTCATATTCATTAAAATTTCAGTAATTTCCAAAAATTAAATTAAATTAAAGACATCACTTTGAAGATACCTATGGATGAATGATCAAATTCTTTGAAAATTCAAGTTCTTCAAGTAAATTAGAGTAAGAAACTTTATTGTTGGCCAGCCTTCTACAATAGATGCATGAGTGCAAACATAAAAATAAAGCACTAACTTAACCCCTAAACAATAGACCAATAACTGCTGATTTTAAGCGTCACTACCAATCACTCAATTTGTTGCCATTTCACATGTAGATATGTATGGAAAAAAATTTACTTATTTTTCAAAGATGAAATTATATGTCTTCCTTACTTCAAAAAAAAAATTATTTTTGTGAGAATTTTTGAAGAAAAAGTGAAGAAAAATGCATATCAAATGGAAATGAATTTCAAAAACATCTGAAATTTTTTTCATCATTGTATATTACAATGACAAACATCATAGTATATTTTGAATTTATGTGTCATTCTATATATAGAATGTGATAGACATTGAAAATACATTTGAAATTCAAATTGCAATTCAAATTGAATTTTAGTTTTTTTTTCAAATTTCAAATTGGAGTAGAAACTAGAGTACATTAACTTCATTTTGTCAGCTAGGATCAAACTAAAGAATGATCATTTTTTTGAAGGAATTTCATATTTAAAGCAAGAAGTGACAACTTCCCCAAGTACACTGAAAATAACATATTTTGTGATCATTTTTTCTTACTAACTTCTCATTCACACGAAGACCAACACCCTCAAGACTACAAACTCAATTAAGCACTCTTCATAACCCTTCATGAAAGGTCAACAAGGCAAAAATGAATGAAAAAATATTTGCACTTGTTCTCCACATCATCTTTTGTTCATATAAAAGCCACAAAATGGCATTGCTAGCAATGCATGGTTAACATCTGGAAGGAAAAGAATTCAACATCAACATCCTGGGATGTTTAATGACAAAAAAACCATTCCTGTACCTGTTCCTTACAGTGGACTGTACATTCACCCAAATGCGTCAATAGATTTCTCTTAATGTATTCGTCACATATATGATTGTAATTTGCTGACACAACTGAAGAATATATAAGGGAGAGGCACCCAATGGCATCCATGTATCCAATGCCATCCATTTCTAAATCAGTCATTCATTCTAGATAGAATAGGAATGTAGTGGGATTGTAGACTGCTTATTGTTTTAGGTCAAAAGAAATAAGCCATGTACTGCCTACCTACATTTATAGCCTGAAATGATTGTGTGCTGTAAAAACGGATGGCATTGGGTACACGGACGCCAGTGGGTGCCTCTCCCTTAGAGAAATTTGGTTGGCTAAGTGCTGATTTTTGCAGGGTTCAGTTTTTGGGGCACCTACAGGACGGTTCTACAAGTCTATGGAGCCAACACTTTGAAAATTTGTAGAAATTACATACTGTATCCGAAAAATCTTTTTTTTTTCTAATATTCATGATTTTCACTCACTAATACTAGAAAAATATCATTTTAAGAAAATATTGCCTCCAACTATGCTGAATTCCTTATTTGGACGGTTTTGGGTATTTCCACTATATCAGCAAAAAATTTGGCTTCCCTGAAGACTTGTAGGCTTCAAAATCTCCACTATTAGTTGTAGACAATCATGTCAATAGCATGATATATACACTATCTTAATTTGAAGTGCATGATATTACAGAAAAGTTCATCAACAAATGTTAAAAGCATATGTATATGAGTTCTTAAATGTACAATACCATTACAAATTTGCTCACATTGGGCTTCAGTTGCTCCAATTCTGACTACAATGAGGTAGTTTATCTTACATGACGTAGCAAATCAAAAATGATGCGAACTTATTTCATCAGTGAACAATACCTTCTTCTTACACATAGAACCTCCAAAATTAGTTGATACCAAGCCTTTCTTTTCCAAAGTGATTGCAAGAAACACTTGTCCTTTTTTGTGTCACACGTTGCATTCTGATTTGTTTTTTGGCCATAACTTTTGTGTTTTAGCTCCGATTGACTCAAGATTTGTAGGGAAGGTACTCATAACTATCATAAATCATCCATAATTTTTTCATAATTTTCAAAAATATTTTACTATCCAAAAATAGACCCCGATTGGATGTCACACTTGACAA
Organism: Thuidium tamariscinum; assembly: GCA_947034885.2. Taxonomy (NCBI): domain Eukaryota; kingdom Viridiplantae; phylum Streptophyta; class Bryopsida; order Hypnales; family Thuidiaceae; genus Thuidium; species Thuidium tamariscinum. Next base: position 37,691,941 of record OX344750.2, read on the forward strand.
TTTAGGGTTTTTTAGTACCTGAGCTATACCTTTTTTTTATGATTTTAACATGAAATTTGGATGAGATGGTCTTCTAGTAGACTTCTAGCTCTCCAGGGAAGGATTTCTTAAAAAAGTTAATTTTGTGAGGTGTGGAGGTCTACAAAGTGAGCTCCCTTCTGCTTGTATTTTGAAACATATAAAATATTATTTTCGTGGGTTTTTTTGTGAATGACCATCTCCATAAAGTTGTTGCAAATGGGAACTTTTTAATTTTTGAAAATATCTATTTTTACTATTTTTCCCTAATTAAAACATGAAGGTATGTATTTTTTGGAGGTTTGGCACTTTTCAAGTTCTCCTACTTAGAGAATTTTTCTATCCATTTCCTTTAGTGAAAACCTTTATCTTAGAGGTATATACACTATTCATATTTTTAAAATTTTTTTAAAATTAATTTTCTAATTTTAAAGTACTCCCGAAAAAATCAACCAAAGGCAACAAATAGGACAGGTGTTTCTTATAATCACCCTCCAGCACCATGGGGCCAGATTGCACCATTTCAAAATAAATGTCTTTTTTTCATCAGATAAAAGTAATCTTTTTTTGCAAAATATTTCTCAGTTCTCTTTAAAATATGGATGAAGTTGCCAAATTCAGACAGTGTGCCCATGATTGTGGTCAAATGACCCATGACGGACACCTAATGAATGTATGATGGATTTTTTGACCCCAAGCAATGTCTTATCCAACACTAATAGAGTGATTAATGACCTCATTAGAAACACCTAGCCAAGGTTGATGCACCAATAACCAGGCATATCCAACACCCAACTTGTAAAGGTATGGCTTATTTGATTCCAAATGAATCCTAATCAATTTTTTTCCCTTAAAAATCCAACAAAGTCAAATAAGCAGCTTATGAAGATGGCAAGTACCTGGGCAAGAGCTTGATCCTCCTCTTGATGCAAAGAGGTTCCAAGCAACAAGAGGGTAGTAATCAACTAAATGGCTATCAGATCAAGATGGAAGACTTGGATCCCATGGGAGGTCCTACAAGATGACAATGATGAAATAATCAACAAATTGGTATAATTAAGGTGATTCCCTACAAAAATAATCCCCATAAACCAAATATTTTCTTCCAATATATTAAGATAGAAGTGTAGATCCTCCCCTATCAATCCCAAGAGGTCACACAACTACAAGGTAGTGATCAATAAAAACAAAATTTGATGTCACTAAATTCTTTCACACATAATGAATTCCTATCAACAATTTTTTTTCAAAAATCTAAACAATTCAATTGACTTGCAAATCAAGAAGGAAGTGGTGCTACCTTCCTATTGACCCTAAAATGACCCATAATGCTAAAAGACAATGATCAATCAAAATAAAATTCAATGTAACAAAGATCATTAGATATAAAAATAATTCTTATCAACATTTCTTTTCTAAAATCTAAACAAGTTCAATAACAATACATCAAGAGGGAATTATTAGTGCCCTTTCATTGATCATAAGAAGGCCGACATTGCTATAGGACAATTGTTAATCAATATTCTATTCAAACTTATTTCCATCACCATTCATCTTTTATACATGTGAGTTCTTCACCTTTGTAATATATACCCCTAATATTCTAAAAAATGATAAAAATTTGAATTTTCATCTAAAAGTCTACATAACCATAGTAATACATACTAAAATTTATTGAAAGTGATAAATTTTAACCATAATTTTTTGACAAAATATATTTTAAGAAATATATTTGAATTTTATAAAGCTTCTTCAAATTTTGGAGCTCAACACTTACATAATCCTTGCTCAACGATTACAGGCTCGTTCTTGCACACTCACAAAATAGCATTATTGCCCCTTATCCTAATTGCTATTATAACGATGACCACAATGTATCACATGTGCAGGTCAAATTCAAGAGTTTGTTGTCAAAATATTCTAATTTAAAAATTTCAATACTTTGGCAACTTGTCGTCCTTTTCTTGGATTTCAATACTTTTTTTTCCTACTTTTTCAACACTCCCAATTTGGATTAACTTTTTCTATTCATGTATAATTACGTTACTTTTTCTAAATTTTCTCAAGAATAAATTTTTCATATTCAAAATTTGCATCATTCAATGAAATTTTCCAAGTTTTCAAAAAATAGTTCTACAATCATTAAAATCTTGGACATGTTCCAAATTTTCTCTATTTTTTTTCAATATTGACATGCACGTATATTCTTGTAACCCCATGTGTTTCCTTTATGTCCACCATTGAGGTTGTTTTTTAGATGTCACTAAGCAAATTTTGTTACTTTTCTTTTTTGAAAAGAAGCAATGACGATTAACCCCTAAAGGACCAAGGCCTTTTTCTGTCAAAAAACCCTCAAAACTGTCATTTCTATTGCACTCACTCAAGAAAACAAAAAAATAATTTCTTAAGAATCTAACTGTAGAATCTTGTACTTAATTTGATTGAGGTCATGTGATAAAAAATTTATGACATTTGATCGTATAGATTGGAAGATATGAGCATTCAAAGTTGGAAATATAAGTTTTTTGGAACTGTGGTTTGCAATTTCAGATGACTTTGACTGGCATTTGTAAGAAAAATTAGCACTACAGACCTTGAATTTATAACTTTTTGTATTAAGAAATTGAGTTGAGAGTCTAGGGAAAAAATTTCATACAAAAAACACTTGATTTTCATTCTTTAAAAAATTGTTAAGTAGATGTAGGTCCAAGATTGAAAGAAAAACTAAATGGTTAATAACTCTAAGATGGGATTGAGATACAGTAGTCCCAATGGTGATATTGTTCTAGCAAGTAAATATAACCTTGTCCAACAATTTTTTTTGAAAAATTGTGAAAATTGCATTGAAAAATGAATCCTATAAGTTATTTTTTCAAGAAATTGTTTAGATTGCCCCCAAAACAAGATTGTCCATAACTTTCTCATTATAAGTCCACATAGAATGAATCAAAGCTTCACATGTAGGCAAAAATATATTATTTCAGAAAAAAAAATTTAATTAAATTTTGACTTCTTGCAAAAAATTCTGCATGCCAAATGAAAATTTGGGTTTTTTGTGGTATAACTTTTGCTCCTGGTCACCAATTGAAATAAAAATTATATTTCCACAAAGCTAATCAATTTTTCTATCTTGTGAGACATAAGAGGATTTTCAGCTGCTGTACAAGACTGCAAGTTCCCAAACGTTGGGAATGCATTGGAAACGTTGGAAACGCTGGGAATGTGATGCTGATGTGGTCGAGCGTCTGCCACGTCAGAAAATAATAATTTTTTATTAATTTTAATTAAATATTAAATATTTTTAAAATATTTTTTTGAAAAAAAAATTATTTTTTTAAATCATTTTTTTTTCTCTTTAATACATTCTGAAGTTTTTTGGAAAAAAAAAATTTAATTTTTTTTTTCAAATTCAAAAATTCAGACCAGCAGGGGGCTGGTCTGCGGCAGTGGGAACAATTTCGGGGAACACCCCTGAAACAGTCTCCTGGGGGCCCAGAAATCCTCTTACGAAGTTTCAAAATTTTTTACCGGAAATCGAAGTCATAGGAACCTACCCGAAATCCATTTTGTTCCCTGAAGGGACAATGGTCCTTTAGGGGTTAAAAGTCCAAAGAGAAAAGAAACAATCAATCTAGCTCACACGGAATGTTCAACCTAGGGGGGAGGTTGATAGTGAGGTGCTACCTGGGCTTCTGGAGAGTGTCAGAGCAGAAGACCTCATTTTTGCACCAAGTGTTGATAAGGGCAAAACACCCATTCCCGTGCCTATTTCTTGCAATGGACAGTAGATTCACCTAAATGTGTCAATAGGATTCCCTTAATGTATTCGAACATTAAGTTCCCACATGTGTGATTGTAATTTGCTAACACAATTGAAGGACACATAGGAAAATCTGATTGGTTGAGTGCTGATTTTCGCAGGGTTCAGTTTTGGGGGTACCTATAGGACAGTTTCACAAATCTAGGGAGCCAACACTTTGAAAATTTGTAGAAATTACATACTGTAGCCGAAAAATCTAATTTTTTTTTTAATATTCATGATTTTCACTCACTAATACTAGGAAAATATCATTTTTAGAAAATGTTGCCTCCAACTATGCTGAATTCCTTATTTTGACGGTTTTGGGTGTTTCCACTGGAAACTCTTGAGAAATGAGGCTGAATCTTGTTACTTTTGTGTACATCTACCTTCACACATTAGAGGTGGCAACTCATGGTGCACGAACTGCACATCCCTTGCTCATTGCCTTGTGGTTTGTATGAAACGTGCCAAATATGAGCTCAATTGTTTCCATGATTTGGTTGTGATTGTGTTTCTTATGGCAATCATTAAGGGAGTGCAGTCCTAGTGGCATCCCAGCTTTCATATACACATGAGCTTCTACTAAACAGTAATCAGGAAGCATCATCATACTACTCAAGCTTTCTGATAAACTTTCAGATGTCCTTTTCTAGTCTCTAGACACGATGGCAGTCTCAGTTTGCACACAATCACCATCGTCAACAGGTTTCTTATCGCTCATTCCCAAACACGTTGGGCATACAGCCAACTTCTTTGAAGAATTATGCAAGCGCTGCTGCAAAGAAGCCACTAAGTCTTTTTCACATTAAATTTTGAAAATCAGATAATACAACAAGTATGTAAACTTCTTTACAAGATCCTAGTTTACAAAATATTGAGATTTGTTTCATCTTATTGAGAATTTGCCATTGAAACATTATGAGAGATTTGTAGGCATTTGAAGCTTGCGAGTAATTTTGAGTTCCCAAATTGTGAAAACATGCCACATCAATAGTTTAACGTGGCCAAGAGAGTGCCATGTCAAAAAAGAATATTTTTTCTATTTTTTCTATTATTTTTTGAAATTAAAAAAATTAAATTAAATTAAATTAGAGGTTTCTTAGAAAAAATTTGAATTTTTGAAAAAAAATTAATGTAATTTTTCAAAAAATTCAGCCATTAGGAGTGATAGGATAGTATAGGGAATGGACTAGGGAATAGCCTTGAAACAGGCTTTAGTTGCCCTTAAATCTCTTCTAATGATTTGAAGAGGACACATTATTTCCTTGGTCCTTGAGGGATTAAGAACTTGTAGCCCTTTGGAGGTCAAGTCATATTTAATAATATTCTTCAGCTTCTAGGAGTTGTGAGAGCCTCCAAGCTCTTGAACAACATATATGGAAAATAGTGAAATACATGTAATCATCCAAATAAGCACCTATGTATAGTTCATGATATCAAATTGTTTAAATCAAAAGAAAAGGTTCAAGCTCTATTTAGCATTCAATTTTAGGATACCTAAAGGAAGAAATTACCAATTTTTAAGTGCTAAATATAGGTGTATACTAATCAACCACAAGCTCTTATAACATATGCTTTAAACTTTGGATTAAAATCTATAAGGGTCCATTTCATAAATTAGTTTGTTGGAATTATGGTAACTACACCTAAAATTGCACAAATAAGTAATTTAATAGCATAGTTTCCATTATATATTGGAATACTTTTTGTAGGGGTCATATTGGTCATCAAAATAGGATTTTAGATTCTCTTAGAATGCATTTTGTAGTTACTATGTGAATAAACTATAAATTTTCAAAATGCCAAAAATAGGTGTTCTTAAAACCAATCATAGACTCTCAAGAGTAGTGGGAGTACATTTTTTTTATACAAATAAAGGAAACCTTTACTACAAGAAAAAATGCAAGGAACCCAAACGTAAGTGGCTTGCTGGAGCTAGATTAGAAGGTCGTTGTTAATCCTACCTACATTAATGTGGGTCGCCCACATGGTGAAGTGCTAGCCACACTACAAGGCCCTCCGAATCTACTGTGGCTGAATTGGGAGTACATTTTAATTAGGCAAGAATATGTAGTGTGCAATTATAGAAAGTGTTCAATTTGAGGTATAAATTTAGTTACCTTATTATACAGTACCTGCAGTTTAGTCACTCTAGCTTTTAAAAATTCCTACCAAATACACAGAATTTGCTTTGATTGTGCTTGTAATTAAAAATGTTTATGTAGATTAACCCTTAAACACCGCCGAGGACGTTCTGCATCCTTTGAATGACAAAGAATCTTTCCCTACATGACAGAAATGCAACTTTTCATCCTTGGTATTAGGAGTGGAAAGGAAAGATCTTCAATAGTTCTTTGACTTCCAATGAATATATTAGATTTTTTCAAAGTAGATGATGTCACATGGAATTAAAATACATGATTTCCACGGCTACCAGTCCGTCCTTCAAGGGTTAAACATATTTCGAAAGTTCTAGACTTCGAGAGCAGATGATTCCTTCGGATGAGGGCATTTGATCGGTAGAACGGCGCTAGCATTGATTGTGCCGCAGCCCATGCAGCTCGCAATTTTTCAGGCACAGTTTGCTATTAACTTAGCATTGTCTTCTTCATCTGCGATTATCTCTTGAAAGAGAGTGAACCAATTAAGCTTACTGTTGTACTGCGGGCTACTTTGCTGATAAATCTCTGAGCAATGCTGAAGTCAATGACGGAGTACATGTTTCAATTGAAACGTCGAATACCGGCTAATCACAAATTCGTGATTGATTAGAATTTCACGGCGCAAGGTAGTCTTGTTTTGATGAGCCTCGCGATTTAACTGGAGAGACTTAACGCATAGGACTTCGTTGCTGCTAGAATAACAACAGTGCCTGCGAGTTTTCTTAAGCGTGCCTGCTGTGAGTTTGTGATGCATGCGTTGGAAATCTTCAATTGGAGCATTTTTAGTGTCACGAAACTTTTTATTGATTACTATTCACAGCATTCTAATGGAAACTTGAAATTTTGAGAGGATTTATTAGTTGTTGAAGGCGCTAATGTTTAATTAGATCGCGATGCTTGTGACTTCTTTTTAGTGTCCCTGTGTGTGAGTTCCCTGTATACGCCGTTGAATTTTTGGAGCATTCTGTTAGTATTGCTGAGTTTGGTAGGGACTGCCTCCTCACAATTCGACGAAATTTAGAAATGAGGACGACTTATCGAAGGCGCTAAATTTTTTTCGTGTGATTTTCTCTTTCTCAATGTGAAGAAATCAAGAAAGGTGTATCTAGATGATGAAATCAAGAAAGATGGAGCCGATCGTCGAAGAGAGCGAATGGATGCAGTGTTCAGTCTGCAACCGTTGGCGCCTTCTGCCTCCTGGAATGAGTGATGACGGCCTACCAGAACAATGGTTCATACATCTCTACTGTGCAACCATTCTTCGAGAGTCGAATAGTCCCAAATTTATTGTTATGTGGGACGTTGGCGTGAGGATTATCTTAGATTTATGCTTGTTTCCCGGGAATTGAAGACTAGATTAGATTCTGAGTTTTCGTTGCATGCACTCCGCAGCAGCCTAAAATTTCCTAATGGGGTGAAGCCCTGCTCTAGGTTTTGTCAAACGGAACCTTTTAACAGAAACTAAAACGTCGCTGAAGTGGCCGAAACTCTTCCCGATTCTGTCATTGCCGTTCCTGAAAAGTCTTCGGCAGCATACCCAGGTAATTCAGCGCAAGTCTAATCTTCCTTGCCACTTTTGTTGAGTAGTGTATCATCTTCGGTACGTCAATTTGAACTGCACTCATTTACTGTACTGTACATAGGGTGAAAGACTTAACCGCCCTGTTCAAGATCGCTGGACTTCAAAGCCCGGTGGACAGTGACTATGGACGGACTTTTAATCGGTATCCGTGCACCAATTCTTGGTACATGTACTGATCGCCTTATATTTGTGACTGATTTAGGAGCGATCACTTGATTTTCTCCCTGACGTTGACGAATTCTTTTTGACGGATTATGAAGTAGGAGAAGAACTAGTTTGCACTTCAAAGTCGAGCTTCGAAATATTCGTTCCCTGAAGAAAAACAATTGCGGTTATCAGAAACCGGCGTGAATTCAGATTCTGTCTCAAGCAGATCGCACTCCACGGCCCGTTGGACAATGGTAGGACATTTTCCTCAAAGAAGACTAAGTTCCTTCAAAGGAGCATTGAGAGTTTCTTCCCAAGGATAACCGTGAAGAGCATCAAGGACTTATTCCGGAAGAAAAAGCAAGCGTTTTCTAGTCAGTATTAAGGATTACTTTCCGCAGAGTGCCAAGTTCGTTCAAAAGAGAGTCAGGGATTTCTTGCCAAGAATTAAGTACCTCGAAGCCATGAAGAAATTGAGACAAAGTAGAGTGAACTGCGTCAACAGAGATGCCATGGCGGGAAATTTCAGGACAGTAATTATGAATATCACAGCAGGATTTCGAAGACCTCGTGGAAGAGCAAGGAAGCTCCGATGAGTTTCAGAGCAGGGAGGAGATTTGAAATTCATGGCACTCAAGGTAATTTTAATTTGGAATAGTGGTATCGTTTTAGAAATTATGTCATCGCTAAGGCTGTGGGCGTGTTGAATCCTGAAAGTTCTAAACGACCAATTTGAACGTTTTCTCTTTTTATTCTAAGGCAGAGGCACCCAATGGCGTGCCTGTACCCAATGGCGTGCATTTCTACACCGCAGAATGATTTCAGGCTTTAAATGTAGGTAGGCAGTACATGGCTTATTTTTTTTGACCTAAAACAATAAGCAATCTACAGTCCCGCTACATTTTCGTTCTAGAATGAATGACTGCTGTAGAAACGCACGCCATTGGGTACAGGCACGCCATTGGGTGCCTCTGCCTTATATGAGAATAGTGTAAATAGTTGTGGCATGGGATCTTCCCAATTCTGGCCATAGCCTCGATCACAATATCAAGGAGCACTTTCATCGACCTTGGTACTAAGAACATTAATGAGCCTGGGTATAATCTTTTAATCTGTGCGGTTTGGAGCACAAATCTCATACAAATTGACATGTAGACTGAGTCAAACGATTCCATTGCATAAAACAGTCTCAGAGGCGTTCTTTTCTTTCTTTTTTTGGCACAAATGAAACGGAATTTCATTGCAAGAGTAAAAATACATACCAACCAGTCGCAAGCGACCTGGTGGAACAAGGACAACCCCCCAACCCGACTCGGACGGACAGACACAGCCGAGACTCTCAGAGGCGTTCTTCATCAGAGTTGAAGGAGGCATAGGCACAGGATTCAATGCTGGAGGGAAGACGTTGGACCGGAGCAGCGCTTCATTGCACAATTGTATGGTCACATTTCAATATGGCTGAGCACATGACACAATTGATGGAGCTAGAGTCGAAGTTCGGCCAATTGTGTGGCAGAGGCGGCATCCAGCTGCTTCTTCACATCCGGCATCATCTTCTCTACCAACGCACGAGCGATGGCTACTATTTCGGGGCCGGCTTTGGCAACAGATCCGCAGTTGAAAGGAGGCTGGGGATCGTACTCCATCATCAACTGCACCACCTTCGCAGTGGTTTCGTCGGAGAGTAGCGCAGCAAGTTTCAAACCCATGTCAATTCCTGCCGACACTCCTGCCGCCGTGATAATCTTACCCTGCAATCCATCAATGTATTAGCCATTTTCATCGATCTATCAATATATAAGATTATTTGCTTCAGTGACAGCTAAGATTAACACGCTTTGCATTTTATTGTGGCATGGACAAAATTTGTCAGCGTACCGATTGTACAACTCGAGAGCTGACGGGGATGGCACCGAAGTTGGACAGCAAGTTTAAGGCCACCCAGTGCGTGGTTGCTTCCTTTCCTTGCAGAATGCCTGCGGCGCCCAAGAGCAGGGATCCCGAACACACCGAGGTTGTGTACAAGCTTGTCTCATGCGCCTTCAAGCATCCAAACAAGGTGAACCAATCAGTCGCGGATCTTTTAGTCAATAAATTCAGGAATTCATGAAGCATATGTGGAATGGCGTCAGAGAACTTAACAGCATCAAGATGAAGCTTGGCGCATGAAACGCTCGTACCTTGCGAATCCAATCGAGGATGGGCTTGTCAGCCATAAGAGCGTTGGTGCCATCTCCTCCGGGCACGACAATGATGTCGGGGCTAGGCACTTCGTCGAAAGTGGCGGTGGCCTGGATCGAGAGCATGCCCCCGTCTGCGCTGAAAAGGCCCTTCTTATGGCTTACAAACACCACCTTCGCATTGGGGAGGATGTGCAGTGGCTCGTATGGTCCGACGAAGTCGAGTGCTGTCACATTGTCGAAAATAGGGATGGCCACCTGCAAAATGCGTGGGGAGTCCACTGCCGCCATTTTGTCGGTGAAGTAACAAGCACTTTTGTTTGGGGGATCGAGTACCTGCTGAGAGCGAATGCACAAGATCAGAAACCCAAATCCATCGTGAAAGAAAATAAGAAATCCTATCGTCAGAAAACATTAACACAATAGCGCGACATCCTTACATTTACAGGCAATCGGATGCAGGATAACCAAGCAGGAGGAGTACCAAACGCTGCATTATCGGGATTACAAAGCAAGTGATCGTCTAATGCTGGACAGGTAATGTATCATCTCGCAGCCATCAAACATTAACTAAAGGACCCATGTAAGTAGAATGTAATAGACCACAAACACGAAGCACGCAGCATAAATCTCTCCACAATCCGCTAATGTGCCAATGCCAGATTCAAAAAAGAGAGGGGAGCCATGGCTGGCTCAGAATGTGCACCTTGTGCGCAGAGGAATGTGCAGGTGCAAATGAGAATTCACCGAAGTACGTACGAGCTGAAACGGTGAATTCCTTATCACTGGGCGATCGTTAAATATTGGCAAGGTGGGGTGTTGACTTGGGCAGCACGCTCAGCAAACCAAGTGTTATTTGCTAGTACAGGTCGAAGTACAATGATCAAACTTGCGCACCAAGGCAGAGCCCACGGACTAATGCATACCGTGCTCCTGTTCAGATAATTATATTTTTGTTGCAGTAAAGCTCCGCCCTACAAGGTTTTCTCTCCTGTTGAGATATATCGTTGGACTTGACCAAATTGCACTGAAGACACTAAGAGTAGGATGGACTACAGAGAATCCTTCTATCAATAGGGCACAAGTGGAATTATGAGTGAAAAGGGAAGGTCTTGTATAGTAGTTCAACTTCTAGTGACTGCTTTTGGGTTTCTTTGACCAAAAAGACTCATTGTCATCATGACCAAATTGTTCTAGAAATCATGAACTCAATGAACACCCTTGTGCTTGACAAAACAACTCATTCATTATTCTACAATTTTTGAGCAGGAGACTTTTGGATTGTCATTGGAATTGTGTAGGAAATTAAGAAAGTCATGTTAGTCTCCTTAGAGCATCCCACCGCATGGGTCAGAATTTGACTCAAAATTAGGCCCTTTGCAGGGCAGATGATAATGATCCATCCTGGCTAGAGTTAGAGAGTCCCATTGCTGCACATTGCAAGCAACCCTCTAAAAGATGTTTTTAATTTTCTTTAATCAATTTTTCAGTTCGTTTGCCTTGAATTAAAACCCCAAAACATTGGGCTTTTTTTTCCTTCAAGGTCTCATTCTTTTTCCTTGAAGAGATCTCAAAATATTTTGAATTTGCAATGGGACAAGGCTCCTTATATCCCCATGGGGTAGAGGAACCCATGTGGGATATATGAACTCCAACTAGTTTGAATTAGGAATTCAAATTTCGAATTTCAAAAACCAAAAAAACTTTGAATTTTCAAAATTCAAAATTTGAATTCCTAATTCCAACCAATTGGAATTCATATATCCTACATGGGTTGGAGCACCTCCCTCCGCCCCATGGGGATATAAGGAGCCTTGCTCCATTGCATACTCACTTCTTCCTACATACACTTCGTAGTGAATGTAGGGAGGCATGAGTTTTCATAAGAAGTGGAACTCCCTACATCCTCTTGGGGTGGAGGGAGGAGTCCCAATCCATGTGGGATAAAAGAGATTATGAACTCATCTTTTTTTGAGATAAGAATTGTCTCATTTTTGTACATGAAATTGCTTGTAAGCATTTCATTTTTGAAAAAAAAAATTTGAAATTGAAAGGTCAGCAGGGTCTGTACCTCGATTTCGGGGTCAAAAGTGCAATCAAACTTCCTTCCGGCCCCTAAGTAAAACTCAATATTTTCCCGTCTGCTCAGTAATTTGGCCGCGCCCGGCCATATTTTGAGTCTTATTTTGCGTGGGGTGGGGTACAGGTAGTTGGCTGACCCAGCCAAATACCCAATTTGAGCCAAATTATGAGCTGCAGTGGGGATGGTCTTAAAGATGAAAATAGTTTTTCCTATCCTCTATAGTGGGAAGTTATTGGTGAATTTACTTTGACCTCCTATGAAGTATCAATTTTTTTTAATAATGTATAAATCGAATATTATGGCTTATATATTATTTTCTTTTAACTAACTTTTTTTAGGGTTTCTTTCAATTGACTATATATATATACATATATACATATATATTCTTGTATTTTTTATAATTCATTTTTGATGCATTGTCAATGTTAATGCATCCAAATTCTAATTCAACATCAATCAATAGTTAATGATACATTGTCAAGTTTGTTCAAGAGTGTAAACAATGGGTGGTCTAAAGTCACCAAACAAGCTCACCAACACCATCCCTAACTAGCTCTTACAACCAACATCGCCTATAGCCTAGCCTCTAATTACTTTAATATTACAAGCAATACTTTTAGGTTTGCCATCCTTTGAAGAGTGATGCACCCATAACAAAAGAGTTTTTCAAGGTGAAGTTAACTCTGCCTTCCAAATTTGCACTATTGCGAGGTAACACGACACCATTATCGCTAGGATGGCCTACAAAAACCACATCCTCTTGTCCCTCCACCAATTTAGCAATGATAGACAAAGGATCATTGACTAGGATTTCCTAGATACTTGGTGCAAAAACAAGATTTTATGCTCATGTAGTCTTCATAATCCTAGGTGGCACATTTCCCTTAGCCTTCTTCGTAGATTGTATATGCTCCATGAGCTAGATTGATTCTTCTCTTTTATTTTGCAATAGTCACCATTCTTTTTCCTGCCAAGAAAATCACCAAACAAACATCTACACATGATTAATATAAAGAAAATTGAATCTAATTGTGACATGTACTTGAAACCAATCCATCCATATTTTCATTTAAAATATAATGTCTCTTTACAAAAGCCTAGGGTGGATTTTGAATGAAACTATTATTAGCAACTTGAAATATAATTTTGATAATTGTTCAAATGGTGTTTAGAAAATGCCCAAGAGAATTTGGAAACCTCTTTGATTTCCATCAAGATTGATATGACCTTAGATCATTCATTTATAGAAAATACATTCAAATTCACTACAAGAAAATAATGTCCAAATTGACACATCCGAATTGACAAATAGTGTCCGAATTGACAGAAAAAATGTTTGAATTAACAAAAATTTGACAAAAAAAATGTACGAATTGATAGAAAATGACTACGTTCCCTTGTAGTGATTCTTCTTCAAATAATATAAGGTGAAGTTATTTATCTATTAGATATTATTAGAAAATGAAAACAAATTTGTTGTATTTTAATATATACAATCAAACCTCTCTTACTATTTGGGAATGGTGGGGAGTAGGTATTAGCAATATATACACATGTATAGAGAAGCTTAAGTATCTATTGTAAGGCATGTCAAGATGTTCTTGTCATATAGTAATTGAATTTGATTGGTAATGCATCCAAAAAGTGCAACAACAATTGGTACAAATAGTTTCACAATGGTTAATGTAGCAAACTTTTATGCATATAAAGAGTATGCAAATAAAGAACTAAAACCATTTATGCAATTATAGAATTTGCATTATGAGATGTTTGACTATACTAGTATATTGTGTGCAATTTCCATAATATAATAAAATAAAATTTATAGTAATTTTTTTAATTCATAATAATTCATAAAAACTTTAAAATTTAATATTTTCTTATTATACATCCATACATCTCAAAACAAAGCCTATACACCTTCTTTGCAAGGAACTTTTGGGTGGTATGAAGAATGCTTAAGCATATACGATTGAAAAGATCTCACCAAAATAAACAAATCAAAACAAAATAAAACAAACAACCTCACTTAATATGTGTATTTTTTTATGCCCCCTATCAATAGATTGTTTTAAATTTTTTGAGCAAATTTGAATTTGATGTGAATTTTATCAATTCTTACTGGTTTAACTTCAAAATTGTGCATAGTTTTAAATCTTTATAGTAATATCTTTGAAAAATTATGTTATTTACATGAATTTTATCAAATTGGTTAAAGGAGGATTTTAAATGGTGTGGAAAAATGAAGCTCATCAACTAGAGGATTAAGATTAAGGGTGATTGCAAGAAAGGCCTCCCATTTTTTGTCTCGTTTTGAATAGTACTCATAATTTTTTCAGGAGTACTATTTAATTAGAAAAACAATTTTTTGAAAATGTGAAAAATAATTTTAATAAATACACCTTTAAGAAAAAGTACCCTAGTAAGGAAAAGTTGAGGAAAATTCTCTAACTAGGAGAACTAGAAAAGTGCAAAATCTCATAAAAATTAGTACTTTCACATTTTAATTTGTAAAAAATAGGAAAAGAAATTTTTAAAAAAACTAAAAATTTTCAATTTGGGAAGGATTGATGATGATGAGATTTCACCAAAAGAATTATTTTGAAACCATTTTTGATGTTCAGAATTGTATGCGCAAGGGGCCCCTATTTGCATCAATGTAGAGGACATAAAATAATGTTTCTTAAAAATATTTTTGATCAGCTCATAAGTATTTAGTGTATAAATAGACCATACAAATTTCAAGTCTACGTCATTAATTTTGGATACTCCACAATACTAAAAAACCCTAAATTGCAAAGTGTGACAGATTAGGTAAATTAAAATTTAATTAAAAAATATTTTTTGAAAATTTCTGAAAAATAAGGAATTTTTCTTTACTATCAAATTGGACATATTCAATAAAAATTTCAAGTACATTGGATTAATACCCCAAAAGTTATAACCAATGGCACAAATGTTACTTCCATTGTGACGCCAAAAAGGACAGCCCTTTCTTGCAATCACCCTTAATTACATATTCATAAATTTTGTCCTTTCAAGTTAAATAATTTATAATAAAATTAAAATAATTCCTTTAAAGTGATCATATAACGCTTATAAAGTTACCAATATAAACCTTTAGGAAGTGCACTATATAGGATGTTTGATCATCATGTGTGTTTAAGCCCATATTACATGATGGCTATATATATGCATATTTATATTTATAAATTTGCCTCATTTCATGTATCCTACCTTTCATTTAAAAAAAATATATTCTTTTGCTAGTTTTATGTACCTATGCTCATTATAAACAGAGAAAAATTGAATGTTTGAATTCTTATAAGTACTTGATGCGGTCATTTAGGAATTTATCATTGAAAATTATCCTTACATGATATAATAATATACTCCATGATAGATAATAAAAAATGGGACATTTCAAACTAGTTTCAAAATTGATTCTTAAAAATACTAATTACATTTAAACAATAACTACTTTCAAGCACAAACTAGTACCATGTAGAAAATATATACAAAGTAACTATTATAATACTTGTACAAGTTGAAGGTGAAAATGCAATTTATCAAATTGCATTGCATGTATTAAAAAACACAACACATAGCATTTTCATGAAGATCAAAAATTGAAGGCTTTTTAATGACAGGTCTAAAGTTTTGCTTCAAAATGCAATTACAAGATATATTTCTAATAACTCAATACAACAATCTTAGAAACAAAATACACCAGAAAAATGATAGCCTAAAGAGTGCATCATGGTGAATGCAATAATGAAATGTAAAACAACTTATATATTTTCACATCACAACCATGATGAAATAAAATGAGGAAGATGAAAATGAAATAACAAATCAAACAGTTCAATGGTTCAAGGATATGTTGTCACATTGTAAATGCTTACAATATGTGAAAATTCATGTTTACTTGAACGAGATGTATGAGTGCTTTGTCTACTTTGGTTGTACACACTCTTCCTCCCTATTCCACTCTAGGAGCAAATTGAAATAATCCTAAAGTTTTCAAAATATCTTCTTCTTTGGTATTAAATCTTGGTTTTGGTAAACAAATATGTCCCAACTAGATTTTTGGAGTTTCTATGTTTGAGTTCGTTAAAGATCTTTAAAAATAAGGAAATAAAATGTTACACTAGTTTGCAATAACAATTTGGAATAGAAATATTCCAAAGTAGTGGTCAGGAGAAGCAAACTTGGTGGTTGTAACCATATGTTAGCCTTATTTTTCCCAAGGACTTCTCTACTTATTTGCACTTGCAACTAAATGAGAAAAGATTTAAAAGTTTTGATTGATCTCTTAGGGTTTTTCTTATAAGTATTCTTTTGCAGAAATATTTATAAAACTTGTTAATGGCATCATATTTGATTTTGGAGTGTACCTTTGATTGATTTATAATTATTTTTTTCTTTTATTATTTCAAATTGAAAAATAAAATTATGTAATTAATCCCTATAAGCATTTAGGTATTCACCAATCAACTATTGCCACACCACCCTAAATGACATAAATGTATTGATTTTGTTAGATTTTTAAACAAAATTGGCTCATTTTTGGACAAATTTGGATGGTGGAATAGGTGGAAATAGGGCCAAATACAAGGTGATAGAAATGGATTGCAGACAAAATTAGCCTGGTTTACCTTATAGAAGTTTACAATCTATTTTCAACTACTTAAAGAATTCAACAAAGTTTTGAGTTAGGTTTGGTGGGGTAAAATTGATTTTAGACAGATTTGAATTCTTTTTTCCTTTGGAATCGATAGATCGATAGATTCATGTCAAGGTTGCCTTTGGTCACATCTAGATTCTACAATACCTTGACAATACTAAATGTAAGGCAATGACTTTTTGAATTGAATTTCCTCCCAAGATGTGAAGAATGTGATTGTTTACTTTTAAATACAAATAGTATGTTAATGCATCAATGAGAAGCTTGACCTTATAGCTACTGTAGTCTAGAATTTTGCCTATCTTCACAAAACACCCAAGACTATAGTATAGGGGTTCCAAACTTGGGAATAGTCAAATAGTCTAACGCATTAATAGCTAAAGTCACTTATATATTATAGAAAAATGAAAAATATATGTATATAATCTATCAACAATTTATCACTATCATATCAATTCTTTATATACAATTTTAGAATAATTTCCCTGATTCATCTTGAATCTTTATACATTCTTGGTATGTGCAATTGCTAGTCCATGCTTCAACTTTTGCCATGGCAATTTGACTAGTTGCTATTTCTTCAACTTCTCATCCATTAGAGAAACAACTAACATCAACTGCGTCCAAGGAAACAGTTGTCTGCTCCTCCAAGTTGACTTGACCAAGAATTCTTAGACCTCACAATGAGTCACAATTCTCATCAATAATCCACAATTACAAACGATTCACAACCAATCAAGTCGACCGCACTCCCTGTGCACACAATCCAATGCAGGCAATTTGACTAAACACAATAAGACAACTGGACTACCCGTCCAGACTCTCACACAAATAGACAACAATCAATTGAATGGACTACCCGTCCAATAATTCACACAGTTGCACAAAGCACACACAATTTAACAACGATCAACTGGGCTACCCGTCCGTGATCTCACAACTGCACACACTAGTGCAAAGCAAATAGACAAATTACTCAAAATTAAGTGTTGTAAGCTTTGATTGCAAGAAAGCCAATGTACATGGTGAGTCTTACAACAATGGTAAAAACTGAGAAACTAAGCAAATAGACCTTTGGACTTATAGTTCCAAAACTTGGTGAAGACAACTCTTCACCGAGGGCTACAAAGGCTACTTGACTCTTTTCATATCTAAATTAATTGACCCTTTCTAATCCTCAAATCCCAATGTTTCCATTCTTATGTGAAATCTTCAAGGCTAATGGACCTACAAGTAGAAATGAGACAATCTATTTACTGTTTTTACATTGTAGGAGTCAAATGGATAGAAAATTTAAAGTATGACATAGCCCCCCACTTAATCGGATTGACACCCTCGTCAATCAAACCACGGTTGCTTATTCTGGTCCTTTTCCTCTTGATCACACAATTTCCTCTGCAGCTTGTCACTCTTCCTCTGTACCACGTCATTACAAACGAGTAACTTTAAGTTGTGAGTGCGTTGGAACTTTAGCTAGTTGGACACTCCGCAATACCTAGACATAGTGAATTCATTGACCAAAGAAAGGTGTCGCCTAAACAAAAAATGGGTAATGGCCATGACTTCCACTACTCTCTGCCAACTCGCTCTTTGATACTAACTTATCCCTGTGGTTGGCAATCCTTATCTTCTTGTGAGGCTCGTAGTTCAAGTCAACTTGTCTCTTTTGATGAAACTGCTTCTCCAACCCCATGTAATAGAACAACACCCTTGCAGCCAAGTCTACAATAGGATAGAATAAAATTGATCAATCCTCCACTTGTAAGTCCGTTTGTACCAACATCTTGCATAATAAGTTTTGCATGTTGTCAAATTGACCGGTTAACTCCCAAGCTTCATCAACTTGACTGGTTGCTAGCTTTCTTATCTTCATCTCTCTTCATAATTGGTAAACTCGACAATTAGACAATCTTTTTATCATGTTTTTGAACTTTACTTAAGACTTGAAATTAGAAAACAACAAAGTACATTTATTTGAATTCCTTACAGTGTCCATTTACTCACAATTTTCAGCTCATTTTCTCTCATTTAGTCTATTAGCTTCTCGATCAACTCAGCTTAGCTTCTCAATTTTCTCTTGCAACTACAGGTTTACTTGAATTTCACTCAACAATTTGATTGTGAAAAAATTGAGATTGGACTAAGAAGGAAGGGAATTCTTATTTGTTCTTCTCTCAAGTTTGCAGATTCACTCTTGATATTATCATGTTCTTGTTTATTTTTCCCTCACAGAACTTGTTAAAATAAATTATCAAATCTTCATCTTATTCTGCTTTTGTTTCACTATAAATGTTCCTGTCTATTTGACTTTCTCACCAGTTTACATGGCAATTGACACTCATCAACTAAACTTTCTATAAGAGAGACACCATCTGATCAATGAGAACGATAATTGGACTCCTCTCAACAATTGACACAAGTATTCAAGATTTTCAACAATCTTAACCTACTTTCTTCTTGGCGATTAGACACACACTCTTGCAAGATTGTAAGCAAAGATCTCTCGGCAATTTAACTTAATCAATATAACTTCCTGTAAAGAAAAAGATCCATTGACTAGTACAAAAGGTAGCAAGGCTTCTCTTGGCAATTACTTTGTTTGACAGTGCTAATCGACTCTTATTTAAGTCGTTTATGGAGAGAAAATTGACTCTTGAGAAAAAGAGGCTGAAGTAAGAAAATTGACTTGGCAATTTGATACAAACTAAAAGAAGAAGAAGAACTTGAGGTTCTCAGTAATTAGACTTCCTACCTTGTCTGTAAATCCTTCAACTTGACTGCTCCAATTGTTCTCTCGCAGTTGTAAACTATGGAAGTTATTCCCCCGACGAATAGACTCTGCTCTGAATAGAAGACAACACAAAGATCAGTCAGTCAAAACATGTCTAATAGACTTCTTTCAGTAATGCTGAATACTTCATATATCTTACTATAATCTTGAAAACAATTCACAAGTTTTGTTTTTCTTAAATGACCACTTTCATTCTGATTGATTGAATACACAAGTCTCTTAGCAATTGGACTCAACTTTCTTTTGCAGGGTTGTCAATTAGACTCTATCCATCTTACACTCAGAAATGGTCTATAAACAACTGAAGAGAAAATGTTGAGAGAAAAAATGATCAATTCAAATAGTTACGGCTAATGGACTCAACAACATGGAGTTTTTTTTGCAAAGATAATTGACTTATTTTTCCAGACTCTTTTAGATTTATCATGTTCTCTCACCTTCCTCTCACATGAGATTAAATCATAAGACAACCTTTCTTTCTCTTAGCAATTTGACTAGAAATAATTGTTTATCAATCCCTCACATTTTTATCATATTCTCTTACTTACAAAGCAATTGGACAGTAGGATTTGACAACAAAGAATAGACAATCTAATCCATATTAAAATTCCCCGGCAGCGGCGCCAAATGTCAAAGCAAAAATTAACAACCCCAATAGGAATGTCAATTTTATTGTAGTATAGTAGCAAAGGTTCGTTCACTAGGGATTTAGAAGTTAAATATCTAATTTAATGGAACAATTTGTAGCCAAATTACATCCTACAACTTAATACACTTTAATTTGTCAATTAACACAATACACACAAGACAAACACACACAAAAACACTAGATTCTCCTGTCTCCAACCAATAGTGCTCTAACTGAGACCTTCCAAATGAGAAGACAACTAGCCTATATCCTCCTAGGAGGTGACACCTATTCATATTGAAAAGACATGATTCTATTTGCCTCTTTTTATATCTTAGACTATTTAAATTGTTTACTATCTAATCACCTTATGCCCCTATTTGATTGTACATTAACAATTAGTACAATTTGTCTTACAATAGTAGAAATATGTTGACAATTAGATTGCATTTCCACTGGAATGCTAAATAAGCTTAAAATTAAAAAATTAGTTTGTCTACAGCTACCATAGTAACTTGTCAGTAATCTAACCATAAAGTG
Organism: Thuidium tamariscinum; assembly: GCA_947034885.2. Lineage (NCBI taxonomy): Eukaryota > Viridiplantae > Streptophyta > Bryopsida > Hypnales > Thuidiaceae > Thuidium > Thuidium tamariscinum. The sequence goes on from OX344750.2 coordinate 37,712,561, forward strand.
TCTTTTTGAAAGGAATTCAATTTAAAATGTATGTTGCATGAAATGGGACAATGAAAGACACATGGCATACTTGTAGCTAGGTTATAAAAAAAACTAAATGAGCTATTTTCATTCTCCGGTTGCTAGCTCAACAACAATGTGAAAAAATTTACAATTTTTAGATGTATATATGCGTTTTTAGAGCTTGAGATTGGAATCTTCAAAAACAAACTCTAAAATGACGCAATGTGAGATGATCACACTCACTATGAAAATTCATAGCTCAAACCTTGGATGGATGTACTTTGTCTCCATTACAAACCTTCTCTATAACAGGTGCGATGGAAGTAGGCATAAAGGGCCTAACCATTCTCCATCAAAGGTAGGCCAACTAGACAACAAAGGCATGTTTTGGATTGGTGGTCAAGCCTGCATGGCAATACATGCCAAATCAATTGGACCCACCTTCAATGGCAAGATTTAACATCTTGTATTGTTTATATGTGGAACTATTATTATTATCTAATTTGATGTTGTTTGAACTTTCTTAATTTTCTATTTAGTTATTTTGTGGATTCAAAATCATTAACTTTTCAAGATTTTTGATTCATAAATGAGTCTTTTGTAATGTAGAAAAATGGTATAATGGTTCACATTCACTAGAAGAAATCCCTGTTTATTTCAACAAACCACGTCAAGTAAATTGTGTTGAGACTGCGTTGCTGAAAACGCGGAAAAAACACAAAAAAAATACAAAAAAATGCGTTCTCTGTGTTTTTCTGCGTTTTCAACGTTTTCTTGTGTTTTCAGCAACGCAATCTCAACACAATCTACCTGACGTGTTTTGTTGAAATAAACACGGATTTCTGCGTTTTTTTTTCTAGTGATTGAATTCAATTAGTAGTTCCATTGGTTTTTTGACTAATTTTTACAATAAGTATTTGAAACTATCACTTTTATGTACATTGAGTATAATTGAAAATAATTTTTTTTATAAACTTTTAACATACAAACTTGTACTAAATCGCAATAGAAACTTGTGAAAACAATCTCAACCTATTTGACTATATGGATTGTAAAATTTTTACTCTTCAAGTTGGAAGAAAATAATTTTTGGGCCTTGTCCAATAGGCTCAACATTGTTTGAGTCAACTTTGTAGAGAAGGAAGCATTATTCAACTTCAATTTCTTACCATTACATAAATAGTTATACTAGTTTATTGCTTGCCAATTTTGAAGGCAATAGAGAAGTTTAACATACCTAAAATCATCTTGCTCTAAGAAGATATTTTCCAAAATCCACCACATGAGTGTGATTTCAATTATTTTTTAGAACTTATTATTTGGCTCAAACAAATTCCAATAGTCAATATAAATCTAGTGTTTTTTTTTCTAAATAAAATACAAAAATAAAATTAAAGGGATTAAAATTATAATTTTTCTTGAATTTATACTAGAATTTGAACTAATAGTTTTCTAAAATCTCCATTTTTAATGCATTTAATAAAAATTGAAAGAACAGATTTTTTAGTTTTTCAACCTAATAAATTTAAGTTGAAATATTGTAAGAATGTGTAGAAAAAATTTAGTTCATTTGGCTTCATACATTGCAAGATATGAGCATTGTAATCTAGGTTTTGCAATTCCACAAAAAACCATGAAACAATAGTATATAGGGGCTCTTTGTTTTAGGGAAAGGTTAAATCAGTTTAACGTTTTGTGACTAAAAGTCAATTACAAATAGATCTATGTTTACAAGTTTAGGATAATATTATAGCACTCTTATTCTTGTGTGTAAAATTTGTTGGCCAGTCCATTACCAAAGTATGTATAAAGTCTCAATCCTATATAGTGTTCTAAGGGGTGTCAAATCATTCTTTGTCAAATAAATCAGGTTTCGTCAAATGAATCTTATATGATACATGCACTAGGACCTAATCACACAAGATACTATTAGTAATATGCTTCATTCATTATATGCTTATTTTATGTTTTTATGTCAAATATGTCCAGTCAATCTACACCTATGCGATCATGCAAGTATGACTAGCGTTTCCGTAGTCTATGTCAAATGAGTCCCAGTTGCAATGTATGATGGTGTCAAATATTTCTTATTTCCGGTGGTTTCACCAAATTATGTCAAATGAACCCAAACCACATTATTAATCTTTGAAAATATACAAAACATACATTGGAACAATTTGAAATTTGAACCAAATATATAGAACCTCTAACCAATCACAATTTATTCTAATATAATTTCGAAATCAAGAAACTTGGGAACAATCAATTTCTAACATACAAATCCAATGACCAAGACTTAAACAAATACTTTTAACCAACCATGCCAATATAACAATTACATATGGATCAAGCATAAAACTTATAAATCACATAATAATTAATTCAAATTAAAGAAATAAACAAAAATAAATAACCAACAATAAAGATCTAAATCATAGCTTAACAACAAACATATGTATATATATTACAAATAATAATAATAATAATAAAATTAAAAAAACAAAAAATAGGGACCTAACCAAACTGCCGCAGCCCAGCTAATTAGATCTGTAAACGCTGAAATTTGGTCAAAGGACCTATAACCAGGAATTGCATCCCCTATGGCAGTACGAAAGGACCCAAAACCGTGGGTCAAATCCCTAATTCGACCTCAGGCAACTCGTCGAAGAAGTCTGTAGACTACTGCGATCGCAATTTCTCACAAATTGGATGAATTTCAATATCGATTTCTCAATTCGACCCAGTTTATTAATTCAATCTATCAATGTGATCATCACAATCCCCACACAATTGGATTCAAGAAAAATCCAAGAATTTGATGATTTGGTGGAGTGGCTGCAGTTGCCGTGCTGTTTGCTTCGAAAATTTGATCCAATTTCATCAATTTCGCAATTTCAATCGGACAATTTGATCCTCACGGCTAATGCACACTCAGTTTCGACGAGGTGTTTGCACAATTGGATTCAGAAATTGCTCCGATCAGAGGGAAACAATCCAAAATTCGAAAATCTCTGTAGCACCAGATGTAGCAATGAAATTTTACAACGGATTTTGGTACCAATTTGTCAATTGAACCTTGTTTCAATCTCTCAAGTCGGAGGTTCACAATTGACTAAGAAATCAGTGAAAATTGAAATAAAGAATTCTCAATTTTGATTCTATACTTGGCAAGCTGGTATTTTGATCTTAGAGCGCTAACGAGCCCGAGATCAAAAGTCAACCCCTTGATTTGAGTCCAAACCTCCGTTCCAGCTTTGAATGTTGACTTCGATTCTTGTTCACAATGTTCGGACATTGATCACGCTTTTCCTTCGATCAGGCTCAAACTCCACTGCAATCAGTGGACACTCTCCCCAATGATTGAATTTGCTCGCTCAACTGCTGCTTGATCAACCGCGCCTTATCCAATGCTCCATGTAAATTTAGATTCAAATTTTTGACATTTAAAATTATCCTGATCTCGCAGGCTGCGTCCAAGCTTCACAAATCACAGACACCACTTCTCACGTCCATGAACGCAATGTTCAAGTATTACAGATAGACAAGCAGTGCCGCCTCGTTTCCCTCAAATGTTTGTTTTTAATTATTTTACTTTACTCACAAACTCAATGAATTTATACGACTCTAACAAAACAATAATAATCAATAGAGCTCATAACACAACCATGCAATTTGCAACATATAAAAACATACACGATAATAAATTTATATATATAATGTGGGTCTTACAACTCCCATAAAATTTTAATTTTTAAATCTACTTATAGGCTAGAAAATGAAGTGTCACACCTCTTAGGAAGGGGTGAGACCTCGTTTACACCCCATTCATCCCTATTTTTATTTTTATTTTTTTCATCCATCCATCCTACTATCTCTATTTACACTTCGAACTAGTTTTAGACTTTAAAATTGCTTTTATTTCTATTTTTCAATACTAAAGGGGTCCTAATTAGTCTTTTTTAAAATTTTAACCATTATTCTAAAAACTTTTAGGTCTACATAGCCTTCTTCTTTAACAATTGACGTCCTCATCAATTATCTTTCGATTTTTTTTCTTTCAATTTTAATATCATTTTTATCATTAATTTTTTGTTTTTTTTTCATTGAAAATATAATAGGTATACTACAAATAAACCTCATTGGAAGTTTTCAAATATATATATATGCTTTCTAAGTGTCTTTTTTTTAAAACTTCAATGTCATTGGTGGTTCATATTGTATATTTATTTAAATTCTATAATATTATACATATTTTAATCCACTTGGGTCCAAAGTTCTTCTCAATATATAATATTCAATGAATAAAATGATTGCTCTTTTTGTATTATAGATTTGAAAAAGATGCATGGAATCATCATAAGTTTTCATATTTATAAATCTTTTTAGTATATTAAAATTTGTACTTTGATTTGAAATTGATCCATTAAGAGAACTTGTCACTAAGTCAATTCGTGAGTCAATTTTTACACTTGATTTTGATGCATTCAAATATAAGTTATTTGAAGTACAATAGTCTCTAAATTTAATGCCATCTACCTTTAAAAAATTCTTACAAGTAATTTTCAACCTCAATATGATTTTAACTATGTTGAAAAGGTGAAAGATTGATGTCATATTGCCACCATAATTGAATATTTTTTTCTTTTCATTATTTCACTTTTTCTACTATCAAACACATTTTTCTTTATCAAATTCTCCACTTTGGTTATAGAATTAATACAAATTTTTGTTTGTGGTACTCTAGCAATTGAGGCAAAGTCAACATCACCTTGGGAATGATATTCCTAATTTGTTTGGAAGATATCTTCATATCCAAGTCTATATTTAATTGTTGATTGAAAGTCTCATTGTCTTCCTTTGACATGATTGTATTAATGATGAGGATTTTGTTTTCTTGGCTGAGGCAAATGTTTTTATTAGATATTTCCTTGATCATATTTGATTTTTGATTTTCATAAGAGAATTTGATTTTTCTACATTCAAAAATTTGACATTTCAAAGATGAAATAAAAAGTTCCATATTTCCATTTTTTGTCATGGCTTTAGACAATTTATTTGTGACTAGTTCATTTTTTTGAATCAATTCCTTTATAAGTATTTTATCTAAAACATTTTGATTTCTCAAAAATAAAACTTTGCAAATGGCATCATTATGATTTATTTTTAAATTTTCTATTTCACTAATAAAAACATCTTTTTCTTTTTTTAGACTCAAATTCAATTCCTCTTGCTTATTCAATTCCTCTTCTTTGATATACAATAAATCATCCAAGTCTTCATTTTTTTCAACCATATCATTATTAAATATAGACATATTGGATAATTTATTTTGCATTAATTCAATTTTTGCTTCATAATTCTCTTGCATGTTCTTTGAATGAGCTTTGAAGTCATCTTGCAATTTATTCACCTTTTTTGCATTTGCATTTGCATTTTCAATACTTTGATCTTTCAACAATTTCAACATATATTTTAAACTTTGAACTTCTTTGCATGATTCTTCAAGCTTGTTTCTTACATTTTGAACAGTTATAATGTCACTAGTTTGATGATCATTAAGGATATCTCTATGTTCATTCTTTAACTCTTCAAGCTCTTTTTGCATTAAATTTTTCTCCTCATTACAACTTTTAAATGCCTTCACATAAAATTCTAAACCTCTATACAATCCTTGAAGTTCTATTTCCTTTCCTTCAACTTCAACTCTTAAATTATTATAAGTTTCTTGAAGAACATTATAACGATCAACATAATTTTGACATCTTGCGCATTGTATGTGATTACAATGCTTGCCATTGTAAGATTGAAAATACTCCATGTAATATATTTGTCAAATATTATTTCAAATTCAAATTACATACAAATTCTAATTTTTGTTTCATCTTGTATTGTGCTACAGCCTCTTGACAACCGGAGCCTTCCCCAGCAGCGGTGCCAAAATGTCATATAGTTTTTAAATAATTCAATTCTTCAACCCCCAGGAACTCCTCTCTCATGGAAGACTCAAAAGGTGTCAAGTTGTGGCTTAAGCTATACATAATTAAAGCTACACAAATTTGAATGGTATTAATTTGACATGTAGACAATTTAATTTCACTATTGCACCAACCATAGAATGACTTGACAAATAATCCCTTACAAATTTAATGTAACTAGAGTGTTTGCTTCTTATAAAAAAAATCGACGAGCAATTCCTAAACTACGGCAGTACATCACACTACTCTGTACCAAATTGATAAGAAGATGACTCGTCACCTGCAAGCCAATATTATAAACTGATTGCACCGCCTGTGCAAACTACTTGACAATTTGCTACACTGCTCACCACTTATGAGCTAGCAAATTGACACAAATTACAATACACCAACAAGACACACAAATTGTTTTTTATAAATATTTTTATTAATAATGTCTATATACAAGTTGACTCAAGAAAATTATGACTCTAATTGCAATGAATAAGTTATAGAGAGAAAAGAGAAAATCAACTAGACTTAAAGTCAAGTGGGAGTAATAGAAAGACATATCTATTCATTTAAGTTGCCCTACTTCAAATCTTTTCATTTAGCCTATTTGATATCTAATCTTGTAAATTGTCCTTTTATACCAATTACCAGCCGATTTATCATGGTCCAATGGAAATACAATCTATTAGCTACTCCTATTTACACTAGAAAAAGCGAATAGACAATTGAAAAATTCACGTGACTACAAGCATTAATCAAAGTTAATGAAAAAGTTTACAACTTGCATGATTACTTGTACTAGAGAAAACGTAGACTCTCTTCATAGGCACTTGACTTTGGCAAGCAATGCAAATACAATAATATATGGAGATAAATGTTTTTTTTTACTATTTATTTATTTTAAATTAATAATTACAAATTGACATGGATATTGAGGTGCTACTTGATTTCTTTTCATTTATATTTTTTCAAATTTTAATATATTCTTATTTGTTGTATTTGCATTTTAATGGTCATTGGCAAGGTTACTCTATATATTAGTAGAGTGTGAACAATCAACATTATGGAGTTAATGATAGATAAAGTAATAGAATTTTCATGAATTTTTGGGTTGTTGCAAGAAACACTTACTGGTTTTGTTTCAAAATGGCCTATTTCCATGAGTCATGTGACTTTTGGAATAATTTTTTTCATAATAAAATAAAATATGGATAATTTGAAGAGCAATGAGAATATTATGTCTTTTAAAATTCAGACCTAAGAAAATTTACCTCTAAAAGTTATGCACAAAAAAAAGACAATGAAAAACACAATGAAAATAGACACTTTTTTCTTTGATTTTTTAAAAATAGTAAAAAAATTCAAAAAAATAAAACTCAAAAAAACATTTTTCCTTACTTTAAGGTTCTTTTCTTCAACCATTTTCATTCTTGAGAAAATTATTTTGTGTTCTCTACAAGTATACCTTGGTACTCCACTTTGAATAAATGTGGAAGTTGGACAGCAACGACGCTAGTTTGTGAGCCTAAAAGCATGAGCTTGCGAGTTGTGAGCGTAGGTTTTGTGAGCCCAGAGAATAAACCAAAAAAAATTGTGAATTTTTTAAGCCAAGAGAGAAAAAAAAGTGAAGTCATTTAAAAAAATCTATTTATAGTAAAATTTCAGCTTTATGACCATGGACCTATGACCGTGGAAATGTGGTTAATGTATTTTAAAATTTCAAACCCAACTATCTCTAAAGGGCCTCTCAATACCTTCCAAAAAAAATTTTGAATTTTTGAATTTTTTTTTTAGGTTCAAAATCTAGAATCTAACAAGGGTTTTTGGAGGGTGATGGAGTCGTGAATTTTTTATTTTTCTTTTTTTCTTTTTTCTTTTTTCTTCAGATTCCACATCCTAGTATGAGAATTGAAGTTATGTAAATGATCACTTTGAAGTAAATTCAAAATACTGAGTGATATTTGGAGAAATAGAACGCCACTTGTTCATTTTAGGATGTACAAGAATGAACTAAAAGTGACAAATAAATTTGGTTGAATCTTATTTCTCCCCAAATTACAGGCTCTGAATAAGTGCAGCTTACCTTGATGAGCTGGATTAAAACCAAGCCTGTACACCACAAACTAGCTGTTATTAGAAAGATCTGGAAAGCTTACAAAGAGTAGCATTTCCTTCTTTTGGGCGGCTTTTTTGAAAGTTCATTCCTTTCCGGAGTAATCACGGTAGTTGAGACGGAAGGACCCAAGCTACTTGAGCAAAAGATAAAAACACCCATATTCCTAGGAACCATGGGGTATGCTCATTACTATTCTGGTATTTCTTTCTAGACGGATGTGAGTGGACTGTAGCGCGTTAACACTATGCTGATACTTTCTGAGCCCTGGTGCCGCAGTAGTTTACATCATGGCGTCGTCACAACATTCAAACTTCAACCAGGTTCAAAGAAGTGCAGTATGCTTAATACTTGTTGTCCGTTTTTTTGCTTTGCTTGGTTATGTTGTATCTTGTGAAAGCGATAACAAGCGTTGTGGTCTGAAGACACCCGTTGCACCTCACTAACTGGACATTGGTTTGTTTGTGTTTTTGGGATGGGCACAGGTGAGGGCCACATCCTCTTGATACACTTAATTGACTTGGCAAAATTACAGGTTCATCAAGTAGAAAGAAAGCTGTGAGACTCAAAAGTCTAGGGATGTATATCTTTTTTGTTTTGACAATATGTTTTTCTGCAAATATAGACACATTGAGAATCTATATGAAAGAGAAATAGACTGTATTGATTAGAACCTTGTTCTAAGTACTGTGATGCAACTCATTCAAATATGATTTGGTGGAAACTTTGCTCAAGCAAGTGTTCCAAATAGAAAAATGAAACCTCTGTTCAAGTACTAATATGTCTTGAAAAATGATTAATTATGAGTAAGAAATAGAAAGCTAAGTGTATGGCAATTGTTAGAATAATACCCAGACAATGGGATGTTCCAGAAAAGACCTTTTTTTCAACTTTAGTACCTTGAAATTGATCTCTCAGTACCAAGAGAAGGTTTTCGAGGGTGAAAAGTCACAACTAAAATGAACTAGTAACAGAGTCGGAAAAAAAAAAGAGTCCGAAAAAAAAAGTTGAAAAAAAATGAAAAAAAAAGTTTTGAGAGCTCCAAAGCTCTCTACCTCCAAACCCCTTTCAATATCAAGAGGGATTTTGGAGGGTGGTGGAATTGCAAAAAAATTTGAAAAAGAAAAAAAGGACAGAAAAAAAATTGAAGAAAATTGAAAATTTCTTTTTTGAAAAGAAAAGTTTTGAAGGTCACAAATTTCAAATCTCATGAGGGGGATACTAGATATAAAAATCCAAAATTCTTAAAGCACAGTAATAGGTCCACACCCTAAAAATCATTAAAAATTTCACCAAAAATTCTAAGCTCACAAACTCACATGCTCATAGGCTCACGCTCGCAGGCTCACAAAATAGCGTCCCCAGTTGGACAGTATAATATTTTCAAAAAATATCTTCTAGAATTGTGTAATTCTAGTAGAGGTCCTTGTATGCCAATTTTCAAATCAAAATTTGCATTTTTGGGTCAAAAATAGGACTAAAACCCCCAAAATGGCCAAAGTAGACGCCCAATCGGGGGCAGTTTGAAAATAGTAAAATAATTTTTTTTAAACTAAAAAAATTGTACAACATGTAAAACTTTTGTGTGTACCTTTATTCCAAATTTCAAGTCAAATGAAGAGAAGATGAAAAATTTATGAGCAAAAAACTACCGGGTAAAAAGGTCAAGGGAACAGAAAATAGGACAAGTGTTTTTTGCAATCACCCACTTATTTTTTGTTGATTGGAATAGTGCAATGACCAAACCAACAAAAAAATTTGTTTTTGAAACCTTTTGAAATCTAAGGAAATGTGATGGAACCTTATGAAAGTTTATAGCATCTTCTATATTTTTTTAATATTTTTTTGAAATCTTTGGATTCTACTTAGTACATCCACAATAATTTTAGAATATTTTGGAACATTTTTTCTTATAATGTATCTATAGGGCAAGGTTGAAACATTGATGTTAAATAATTATTGAACCATTCAAATCTGTAAGCATGATTTCAAGCTATTATTAATGTTGAGGTAGGTCTTTTTTAGTGCGATATTTATTGAATACATCTTTTGCAAAAAATTTACCATAGATATAAACAACAAATATTCGAATCATTTGTGTTTTTCTTCAAATACAATGCCCAAAACATTTTAACTCAATTGATTCAAGTTGTGATTAAAATTTTTGTCTTAGAAGGTCTTTTCATATTGTGAGCTAGACTATTAACATAATCTCAAAATGAATTCACTGCCCCAAGAATTGACTACCTTGAGAATAGTCAACAAACTAGTGATCCCAACAAATGTTACTATTGCCATGAAAAAGGCTATAGGAAAAGAGACCATTTGTTACAATTGCGACACTAGAAAGAAGCAGAAGAGCTAAGGAAACTAGTTGTAACAACAAATATGGTAACACCAAACATTCATATAATGATTCATCCACAAAAATGACATATGAACAATGATGAAGATCCTAATAGTAAATTACTAGAAGTAGTGATAATAGCAACAAGGATCATGAAGAGGTTAAAGAACAATGAGAGTCAATTGAGTTAGAAGAATTGAAAGAAAGAAGCTTCTCAAGAGTAGGAAGAAGAAAGGAAACTTCCTCAAGAAGTAACAAGGGAGATTGAGCAATTACAAAAAGATTTTGGAGAAAATTCACAATGAGAAGAGACATTGGTTGTAAAGGAAATAGAAGAAAAGATAGGAAACCAAGAAAAAACCCCAAAAAAGGAGTAAAGAAGAAGCAAGAACTAAAAGATCTAGGTGAAAAGAAAAGAAAAAGCCTAAAAGTATCAAGACCATAGAATCAAGGGAACCAAGGGGAATATAAAATACATTACAAGATAATTTAAGACACACAAAGGCAAATATCACTACAGGACAATTTTTGGAATTAGCACCATATTGCAAACAACAAGTAATAGAAGCATTTTTTACCCGGGGATGCTATTTTGTGAGCCTACGAGCATGAGCCTATGAGTCTGTGAGTTTGTGAGCCTAGAATTTTTGGTGAAATTTTAGTGATTTTTAGGGCCAGGACCTATTATTGTGCTTTAAGAATTTTGGATTTTTATATCTAGTATCCTCCTCATGGGATTTGAAATTTGTAACTTTCAAAACTCTTTTTTTCAAAAACAAAATTTCAATTTTTTTCAATTTTTTTTTCAGTCTTTTTTTATTTTTCAAATTTTTTTTGCAACTCCATCACCTCCAAAATCCCTCTTGATATTCAAAGGGGTTTGGAGGTAGAGGGCTTTGGAGTTTGGAGCTCTCAAAACTTTTTTAAAAAAAATTTCCATTTTTTTTTCTGACTATGTTACTAGTTCATTTTTTTGGCGACTTTCCACCCTTGAAAACCTTCTCTCGGTACCCAGAGATCAATTTCAAGGCAATAAAGTTGGGAAAAAAGAATTTTTTTTTCCCACGACTCCATCACCCTAAAAAATTCCTTGTTGGATTTTGGATTTCGAACTTCAAAAAAAATTCAAAAATTCAAAAAAAAAATTGGAAGGTATTAAGAGGCCCTTTGGAAATAGTAGGGGTTGAAATTTTAAAATACATTAACCACATTTCCACGGTCATAGGTTCATGGTCATAGGTCCACGATCATAGATCCACGGTCATGAAGCTGAAATTTTACTATAAATAGATTTTTTTTAAATGATTTCACTTTTTCTTCTCTTGGCTTAAAAACCTCAAAGTTTTTTTGGGTTAATTCTCTGGGCTCACAAAACCTACGCTCACAACTTGCAAGCTCATGCTTTTAGGCTCACAAACTAGCATCGTTGCATTTTTACGACAACCATTGGGAAAAAGATCAAAAAGACACTTGTAGTATTGAATCCCAAGATTATCACATAGAAATGCCAGTTATTATAGTGTGAATTAAAGATTAGGATGATTGCAAGAAACATATGTCTTGTTTTGTGTCACACATCGCATGGGGAAGTTGTTTTATGCAATAAGTATTGTAAAAATGATTGAATGAATGTAAAATTTGGAATGAAGCTTCTTCAAGCATAAAAGATTATACTAGAAGTTTTTCAAGTTTTTCAAAAATGATAAAGTAGGGGGGGATTGAAATTTTGAACATTTGTCATACATGCAATTTTGGAGTGGTTTTTAGTACTATTGAGTACCTTTTTTCAAGAATAACATTGTGAAATTTGGTAGGCTAGGTCTTCTAATAGAAATATACTTTCTCAAGAGAGAGATTCCCCGAAACATTTTCCAAGTGTGTTTTATATTGGCCTAAAGTGTGCATTTTTTAGATTGACTTTATATTGAATTACAAATGTTTTATTACACTACTAGAATTGGTTGTATATATGATTGTAGCAAATGACTGATATATGATTAATTGTCCGGTTTGACTCAAAAATGATTGATACTTCTATAATTGCACCAAAGGTTCATTTTAAGTATTTCAAAGTCATTTTTTATAACTCAAGGATGAAGACCTTATAGAGGGGGACAATCATAGTGGACATTCATTGAAATTGGAATATAAGGAATGGGAGTGAACCTTCTTGGATCCCTAATCGTAAGCTAGTCATTGATTGCAACTAATCTTTATTGTTTTGTACTTTAGATATGACTTCACAGCATGCTTCATGGTCTTTGGGTGGCCTCATTGTAATTTTTTTTAAAGCCGGGTAGAGTAGCAAGTTGATGTGGACAATAGTCCTCCCATTGTTACTGAGATGCAACTACCCATCATTATGACATAACTTCAAAATGACTTCAACGTCTATTTGTTCAAAAAGTAAGTTTTAGGGTTTGGATTGGTCTAGCTTTTTGTTGACATGGAGTTTAGTCATTGTACAATGACTAAACTGAGATTGTTACAATTTAAGAAAATGATGAAAAGCAATGGAACTTCACAAGTGGATTTGATATGGCTTCAAAGCATTGCCTCTTCATTGCCATTGCTAAGTGACTTATTGTGACTTGGGGGATCATCTTCTCACCTCAACAACTTTTGTACAGCTATTATTTAAAATGTTGAAGCACTTTCAATGTAGTTTTAATTAAATTTTTAACTAATTAATTTGATGACATGGACTGCAATTATTCTTGTGTGATAGTAATATGAGTGCGCATCATTATTTTGTAACTTTCAAATGATTTATTTTTTTCTTAAAGAAAAGTCAAGATTGTTTGTACAAAAGATGAATAGGGCAATTTGGTGACGTGGAGTGCAATCATTTTTGCATGACTAAAATATGACTACACATCACTATTGTTTGACTTCTAAATGAATTGGGTGCCTTTTTTAAGCAAAATCAAGATTTTTTGCACCAAAAATGAATAGGGTAGTTTGTTGACATAGACTGTAGCCATTTTTCTCTCACTACAATGTGACTATGCATTACTTTTATACTACTCTAAAATGGCATAAGTGTCATTTTTGAAGCCAAGTCAATGAATAAAGATTTTATGTACAAAAGATGGATAGGTCAATTTTCTTAAATGGACTTTAGTCACTCTTCAATGACTCCAATATGACTACTAAGGTAGAAAAAATTGATGTAAAATAGTGGGGCGTTACAAGTACGTATCACTTGCCATCAATGTAGTCTAAATCCACCTTCACTTTTATACACTTTCTAAATTCATCTTGCTTCTATTTCAAGGCATACTACAATAAAAAATTGGAAGTTAAAATGTTTGCAAAGAATGGCTACATGTTTGATTTTCAATGAATAATGACTAATGCTTCTATAAATACACTAACCATATGCTTTTGCAATATATAAATCATTTTTCTTTCATAAATATGGCTTACAAATGAATATATGGCAAAATAAGAGATTCATCTATGGTCAACGATTACGGTTGCTAGTATGTGAGTATAGAAAGTTTGAGCCTATGAGCCTAGAATTCTATACACCTATACTATAGGTGTCTATATTATAGACACCTCAATGATCATAGTGCATCTATATTCTAAACACCTATATTATAGGTGTTTATGTAAGAAACACCTTCAATGATTGTAGGATACTTACTTATACTTAGGCTCAATGCTCATAGGCTCACACTTTTATGCTCACATACTAGCATCTTAGGGTGAAAAATTTCTATACAATAAGCTTGGGGGAGGACACTTCCCGTTTTTTAATAACCTACGTGCGGCGGAAGATAGGGTACATTTAAATAATCTTGGGTAAAATTTATAAGAAATTTATATATAAAATAGGAGACATTAAAAAGGCAAAGTGTTTTTAAAATAAAATAGGGATGATAATATGGCTGATTTTTCCGCTTTATGGTAAAATAGGGGCTCTTTTAATATTGCCAAGTAATGATTACAAGTCATTGATAGCCCCCCTAAAAATACCCCACTGCCGCACATGGATCCCCCAAATATACAAGAAGTGTCCTCCCCGGGACAATAAGCATCAAATGCCCAAATTTTTCACTTCAAATAATATATATTATGATTTTTAGGATAAATTGAAAAATGAACTCAATTGACATGTATTCCAACTCAATCATTTATAAAAAAAACATTTTGATGACCATTGCATCAATATTCAAGAAATAAGGGGTCTAAATTTTTTATTGTATCTGGTTTCTCAAGGGAGAAGGGGCAGTGAGTGTTAGCAGTAGAAAACTACATGTGAACAAATAATAGGGTGCCTAAAAACATTTGACATAAAAAATTTAATTTGTTTTTTTATACTATAGAGTACCAAAAATGCCATGATGTGTGGTATAACTACTATGGGGTATAGAAAAATAGGTTCAATTAGAAAAAAATGGACCTAAGATACCCCATTTTATTCTTTTTTGGGGCCAAAAGTTTGAAATTCAAGTACCTTGAGATTGACATATTCAATAATTTCATAGACTATAGCTGTCTTTAGGTATCTTTAGGTATCTTCAGCTAGCTTCAGGTGGTCAAAATTTTGAAATTGTAGATTCCTTCTTGTAAACTCATTTTTGTTTTTCATTTTTTTTCATTTTGAAATTTTGGGCTAATAGACTAGTTCATACGGAAGATAATAAGTAGTTAGACTAATAGTTAGGTTCGATTAGTGAGAGTTGGTTACGCCAAGAATACAAAGGCTAATCAACTCTTCTCTTCTCTCTCTCTCTACGTTTGCAGCAATTGCTCGCCCTTGCATTCTGTAATTTTTGCAATCTTTAAGTGAATGCAATTTTGTCCATTAACTTGTGTAAGCTCTTGTGATTCTGTACAGCCAGTGATTGGCTTTGTATTTTTCTTTGCTTGGACAATTAGCTAGTGATTGGTGTTGTTCTTTTTGGTTTTGTTCTGTTTCGTGAGGTTACAGTCAATTAGGCAACTAGTGATTGGCTTTGTATTTTTCTTTGCTTGGACAATTAGCCAGTGATTGGCGTTGTTCTTTTTGGTTTCCTTCTGTTTTGTGAGGTTACAATCAATTAGGCAGAGAGTGCTAATTAAAGTCTGGTTACAACTGCGTTTAATGTTTGAGTTAATGTCTAGACAATTTATCTTTGCATTATTTATGTTAAGGTCGATTGGAGAGTGAGTGGTCAGCACAAATGAAGAGCAAGTAGCCAATGAGTGGCGGTCTAATAGTTGAAGTTATTGGCCAAGGATTGGCGTTATTATTTTGTTTTGTTCTTTCTTTTGATTTAGTCCATTAGTTGAGGAAGTCTGTAAGAGACTGGAGATCAGATGAGTGATAGTTTACCAAGATCAAGAGACTATTAGCTAGGGAGTGGTTGTGGTTCCATTGTAATGGAGTAAATACATCAAGTCAAATTGCCTGAGTAAGAAGCTGCGAAGGAAAGTCCTATAAGCTGAACGAGGAGTGGAGGAGTACAAAAGCAAGCTGCAATGCTGTAGAGCAATAAGGCTAATTGATGGTAAGTTTCAATTACCCGGTTGTTGGTATAGGTTTCTTGTTTTGCTGAACTTGACAAATTGATAAAATGTTAATGAAATAGGGAATACTTCTGACTTTTATAAAATGAATATTCTATATAAACTATCAAATTACCAGTGATTGGTATATAAAGTCAAATAATTTAAAAGGAGTTGGTAGGCTAGTGATTGGCAAGTTTCTTTCATCTCTATTATCAGTCTATTAGTTAGTTGGTGAGAAGCTAACTGATAGAAATTAAATAGATAAGTCAAGTAGGCAAAGCTCTAACAAAATTCTAAAATTGTTCTTTTTATAAACACATATAAGAAAATTAATTATATAAAGGCTAATAGTCTGTGAACCAAATAAGATTATGAGCCAGAGATTGGCCATATCCTAGTTCCGTTTTGGTCTGGGATAAATTAAGAATGGTGTAAACATGCTTGTGGAATATGATGTCTAAACTGTGAAGTCCAATAGTCTAATGAAGATTGAATTAATTCAAGGAGCAACTTTCATTAAGTTATTTCGGTATGCTTAATAGTCTTGGTAAGTCGTTTAATAGTCAGGTTTGATGCTGCAAGGATCATTGGAAGACAGATCAATTGCTATTAACTTGAGTATAAATTATAATTTTTGGATGTTCTTCCTTTGTCAATTAGTCGCTAATTGTAGAGCTAAATTCATTAGAGCAACTTAGGAATGAGTAATTAAATTTAACAATTTATTAGTTAATTAAAGAATGGAAGGATGTCTAATTGTTTGGTATATGGAAGTTGCTATGTAGAAAATCAAATTGACATTGTTTGTTAAGGTGTTTGCAGGGAAGAGAAGGAACCAATTCCCTAATGCTATTAAGAAAATCTTTGAATATAGTTGTTGAGATTTTGTGTGGAAATTGGACAAATTGACAATGTGTAGCAAATGTTAGAATTGGTTACTTGTTAGAATAGCAAGACTATTTGACCAAAGAGTTAAATCATGCCATTGTACATGGTTGTGTTATGTTTGGTCCAATTGACTTAATGTGTATATTTCAAGAAGAGATGTGATATGACCATTTGACTTATACATAATTTAAGAGTAATAATCTTTTGTGGTTAAGTAATTTTTGCATAGTGGACCAATAGACTAAATATTAATTTGAAGAAGTAATTAAAGAAAATACAATGGTGTATTTGCACACCTATATATTTAAATATAAATTGTGGGTTTGATTAAGTCTATAGAATAGGAGCCAAGAGTATTTGACACTCCTATGACTATTTGACACTAGAATTCTAGTATAAGACTGTGACAGTAAGTCAAGGGTTAGTTTCTATGGGAATTGGAAGGAAATTAAGATAAATTAAGACATGAAATACCTTTAGAAAACTAATTCTTTTAATTTTAATCTTTTATTTCCGTAAATGAGTGATAATCCTATATAAAAAGTGACTTTAGATACAAAACAATAGACTATTTGATTCTTCCCAAATGAAAGAACCACCACTAGGGGATTCCTTGGGTTTTGTTTCCTAAGTAATCCTAAGCACACTTCCCTATGTTTGTGGTAAAGTCATCCCGTTCTCGTTTTGATCAGGCCCATTTTGGTCAAGCCCATTCAGGATTTGTGATTTTTTTTAAACAAAGGACACAAACTATAACAAAGAAGGTTTTGGGTTTTCAAATTCACCTAGGGTTGTGGCTTAGGATTGGAAGACATGGCGTTCACTTTGGAAATAAGGGACATAGACTAACAAAAAAGCTCATGTGGTATGAATTTCAATTGTCTCTCCTTCTACATTTGCTCTTCAAATTTATGCACGTCTGTTGCTATATGTGCTTGTATGTTCATTTCTTTCTTGGACATTTCCATTGATACAAGTCTGTATGTTTGTTGCAATGCAGGTGCAAAATTGAAGGAGATTTTGAATTACAATTACAATAGTGCATATTGGAGTTAAGGTATACAACCTTAGTTTTGTTTATGTTTCTATAATATGCACATTTTATTTCACATTTTTTTTAATGTGTATCACTATTATTGCACTTCTTCTTAATACTTCATGTGATTCACATTTGAATTACTAATTAAAGGTCACAATAAACATGTACTAAGATATTTAAAAAAGACCAATGCAATTGTGAAGTTCTATTTCTCCCTTATGTAAATGAAAACATTACCACTTTGGTTCAATTGTAGAATGACTTTGTATGGCTATCAAATCATTGGATGACTCTTATATTCTTCCTATGTCAATCCCTTCAAAACCTTCTAACAAATTTGTCCATAACTTTTGATTTGAAGCTCAAAATTGAAAACAATTTTTTGGAGATGAAATTGAAAATGATTCTTCAACTTTCATCAATGCAAATTCTTTTTGAAAAAAAGTTAATGTACTATGCCTTGAGGATGTTTGAAATATCACTTGTAATACAATTCCTATGTTTCACATATCCCATAAGCTTTGTTTTGCTTACTACTATCCTCACTACAAGAGAAAGGGGTGTTTTACATATAATCCTAGAGATAAAGTTTTAAATAATGACCTTTTTAGGAGATTTTAAGTAAGAAATATTTGTCTTTCTCGTAATATTCTATCTTCTAAAAAGGTCATTACTTAAAATCTTATCTCTAAAACTATACTTAAAACACCCCTTTCTTTTGTAGTGCCTACTCCAATAAAAGGCTTGTCATTGCTTCCATCCACATCCACATACTAAATGACTTTGGAATGATGCATTCATTGCACTATGTATGGTGTATAATGTATATTCTATATGACATAGTTATTATGTATGGTTTCTTATTGTAGAACTTTGAATGTTTTCATAAATGACTGCAAAATGACTAATCCCCATGCAATTGTTAATACAATCTTTTTTCACTTATGGTCACAAAAATAAAAAATGATCCAAAAAATTGGCCTTCTATATCCTTGGAGAATGACTTGAACCCTAATTGTATGTCACTTCAAAATGACTACAGAATGACTTCAAAATGACTTCTATGTGACTCTCACGTCGATGTCGATGTCTATGTCAGCAAAACTCTAATTATATCACAACTCCAAAATGACTTCTTTGTGACTCAAACATGGATATCCATGTCAACAGTACTTCAACTTTGTCATGACTGCAGTATGACTATAAACTTGGCTAATGTGGACGTTTTTGTCAACAATAATTACTTTGAAAATAGGCAAGTGCCCAACTTTTCTAAAAAGTTTACTTGTCCACATAGACTCTTTCATCCATTTTCCATCCAAGTCAAAACTAGATGGTGATAATACAAACGCAATCATATAAAAAATGACTGTCTTGTCGACAATGACTCTAAACACCTGAGTTGCATAGAAGTCATTTTTGTCCAGAATGACGCAAAAATAGTCACTCTTTGTAGTCATATATACCCCCCAATTCTAGTAGTGTTAGTTATAGCTTTGATATTTTACATTTGCCCTAGTTGGCAACAATGGCCATTTTAAAAATGACTTTTTTAATTAAAAAAATTGAAATGTCAAAGTCTTATTTTCTAACATAAATTGTAGCATGTGACTCAAAATATTATTCTTAGATACACAAAAAGACTCAATTGTACTACTAGGAACCCATTGTGTCTTTAATTTGTTCATGAAAACTTTTTTCATAGCAAAATTAAGTATTACTATTCATCCTTGTCATTCATTCATAAACATTATAAACTCTTTAAATAAAAAATTTGAAATCCAATCGACTATCTAAGTGTCATATTCTATGTCCCAAATAGTACTAAAGGTGATTTATAGTATAAAAAGTACAAAAATCCAAAAAATCCAAAATGCAACAAATAGTTCAAGTGTTTGTTGCAATCACCCATCGCGTCATACATTATGTACTCTTGGATGGTAGATTGGGAGTTAATATTATTACAAAAGAGCTTTGTAAAAAAAACTATCATATACCAAAATTGAGCCTACCTCTTTTACCATTAAGATGTCCGAGGGCTAACAAAAAATTTTATGGTTGGAAATTATTAAAAAATCTTTAAATTGAAGTTGGAGGGTTTCATTACAATATTACCATTATGGTTATGAATATGAAAAATAAGCTAGGAATCTATTTTATATTAATAGGACGATCTTAGCTTTGACAAGCAAAAACAAGACATGATTGTGAAAAAGATACCATCACCTTTGTTAACAAAAACCGTGGAAAGAAATAACCACAAAAATGATATGATGGCCACCTCCCTCTAAAAGACTAGTGCAATTGGAGTGTTACAACTAGGAAGGTGGATTGATGGATGAAGAAGAACAAGTTATATATCATGCAATGCCTACTTTACAACCTATTGTTGATATAAAACTTCCTGAATTAAAAGAACAATTTAATTGTGAAGATAATATGGTGAGCCCGAATATGAAGCTACAAAGACCATAGAATTAGTAGAAAGGAAAAGGAAAAGAAAAGAAACCTACTGGAAAAGCCAAAGGATCCAATACAATAACCCAATGACTTTCATCAATACAAAAAAAGGTCCTGGTATAATTAATGGATGGAAGTCCAATTTCAACCATGGTACAAGGAAAGGACATAAGAGGTTGGATTGAAGATTAAGTCCAAGAACTAAGTTTGGAGACACCAAAAACACCTCATACAATCTAAATCAACAAAAATTTAGAAACTAAATTTTGAGAAGAATTGGTCCAATTGTTACATGAATATAAAGACATTTTTGCATAGAGCTATGAAGACTTGAAAGGTATACCACCACACATTTGTGAGCATTGCATTTAACTAGAGCCCCATGCCCAACCTATAAAACAAGCAAGGTATCAAATGAATCCAACATATGTAGCTAAAATGAAAGAAGAACTTCATAAACTACTTCAAGCCAAATTCATTTATCCTATAGAAAAAACAGAGTGGTTATCACCAATTGTGATAGTTCCAAAGAAAAATGAAAAACTTTGGGTATGTGTTGAGTATCAAAAAGTTAAATGAAGTCACAAAGAGAGACCCATTTCCATTATTCTTCACTAACAACATATTAGAGATGGTGGTAGGTCATGAAATGTATTCTATTTTGGACAAATTTAGTATAATACAATTGAATCAGATCATGATGTTAGTAAAAGACTAATTATAATTAGAACTTGCTTCATCATAGAATGGGGAACTTTTGCATACAAAGTAATGCCATTTGAACTAAAATGTGCCTCTACTACATTCCTATAAACAATTATGACAGTATTTGCAAAAAAATTGAATGATTTCATATAGGTTTTCTTTGATGATTTTATGGTCTATAGGAGCAAGCTATCACAACTTGAACATTTAAAAAAGATGGAGAAAAACAAGAATCAAATTAGAGCTAGAGAAATGTACTTCTATAGTACCTTCAAGTCAATTTTTAGGACATGTGGTCTATAAAGAAGGATTATTAATTGATCCCTCCAAGATAAAAGCTATCCAAGCTTTACCTCCACCAAAGAATGTAAAAGCTATGAAACAATTTATGGAAACTACAAGTTACTATTGATGTTTTGTTTAGAATTTTGTACATATCACCTAGCTTTTAGTTAACTTGACAAAATCAACCATCAAGTATGTGTAGGATGAAAAATGTCAACAAATGTTTGATTTAATCAAAGAAAAGCTTATCAAAACTCCAATTTTGGTTATACCAAATTAGAATAAAGAATCTCATGTACATTGTGATGCCTCAAATGAATTCATAGGTAGTATTTTAGTCCAAAATTTAGGAAAAAAGATGGATTCACCAATCTATTATGCCAATCAATTTCTAAATAATGCAAAATTTAAGCATTATTCAACAATTGAAAGAAAAACATTGGCTATGGTATATTCTATAAAAAAGTTTTGACACTGTTTGTTGGCCAATCACTTTGTTTTTTATGTGGATCACCAAGCTTTATTACACCTATTCCGTAGACTTGTTGTATTTGAAAGAATTGCAAGATGGATGTTCTTACTCTAAGAATATGATTTTGAAATACATAAATCTAGTAGATAGGATATAATAGTCAATCATTTGTCAAAGGTAAAAATAGGAAAAGTGGCAACATAAGTTAAAGATCAATTCCCTAATACAAATTTATTCATGGTCCAAGTTACACCAATTGACATACAAAGATCTATAAATTTTCATTGGAGAGAACCATTCATGGATTATTTAAAAAATGAAAGAATTACTACTAATGTACCAATCAATATACACAAACAAATTGCTATACATTTTAGACCTCATCATATTCATGAATTAAAAAGGTTTAATATCAATAACTACTCAAATATACTACAAAGAATATGTATACCAAGACCTATCAATCAAGCAATCATCAAAGAAGGACACGAAGGCCCTACAAGAGGCAATGATGCTAGCATGCAAGCTTAGAGCGGTGAACTGCAAGCATAGAGGTTGAGAGCAGTGAATCTGTACACCCTATTTTTTTTAAATTTCTTAAATAAATTTTTTGAGATTTTTTATTGAAAAAATGGAAGACAATTTATTATTTATATTAAATTTGTGAACTTAAGATTGTGTCTCCTATGACCATGGATTTTGATAACATTTTTTTTTTTTATTGTTCTTGAATATTGACCCAAGAAATAAATATATATTGTGACCCAAGAAAGGAGTGAAAACTTTAAGAAAGGGAAGGGAGACAACAACATTTAGAAGAAAATAAAAGAGGTGGTAAAAATTGAAAACAAATAGAATAAAATACATTTCTATATCCATATGAGCAATAGAAAATTTTGATTACAATTTTGGGTCATTCACAAGAATTTCCTCTACAACACTTTACTACTAACACATATTCCAATACTTTGGAAATACATAGACATTTTCAATTTCATGTGTTGGAAGTAATTTCAATTTTAATATTTGTAAATGAATACAATACAAATGAAGTACACTTGAAAATGCACCTATACTTATTCAAGAACTATAATAATTCCTATTCAAACTAGAAGTGCTTTCAACTCATTGAAGCTATAACTTGGAGCATGAATGAATTTGTCTTCATTAACGTCCATCTTGGAAAAGCACCTATACAAGTAGTACACGTGTTTGCAATTCACGTATTGCTGTAGACCTCCAATAGCAAAAACAACCATATTTACAAAGTCTAGGCATGTGCATGAGGAAAACATGATGACATATACCTTTTCTCTAGCTATTGGTGTGGCAATAGTTGATTGGTGAATACATAGATGCTTATTTGGTATGTGATTACAAATATGAATTCAAAATTAGCAAAAAAAATTGTACAAAATATTAAAAATTTCAGCATTTATTCCTAGAGTAAATCTAGGCACTTGGTAGGACGGATTTTACATCCCACATACCTTAGTGACATTTTAATGCAAATTGTTTGAACAAAATCCTCAAATCCTAAAAGATGGCAAGTCACTTCTGATTAGCCCGCATTTCCAATCAATAGGCTATTTTCTTTTTGTGAAGTTGTGGTGTAGTTCCTCAAGCAATTGTGACACATTATGATTGGTTGCAAGGCTCTTATAAATGCAACTAGCCCTTGGTTGGTTTTGCTATTAGCCTATATCACCATCATAGGTCAAAGAGAATCTTCTACTAAAAAATTCATGGTAATTACAATTTGTGTAATAAAATTCTGAAAAAATATGGCATCCTTCCAAATTCTATTTCTGTACATGAAAAAAATTGGATTAAAATAAGATGCACTCTACATATGTGTAATTGCTTAAGTGGTTGGAAATGGGTGAAATACTCTAATTTTGATTGTTTGTTTTGGCACAGAAGAACAAATCCTGGGAGTTTCCGAGGTCTGGCCAATTGAGGAACTCAAGCAACTTGCACACTACTATTTATAGGAGAGGGCTCTGAAATCGCCCAGGCTTTTGCAACCATCCAGTAGGAGGTTGTGAAATGGAACTTGATTATGGATAAATGAATTTCCAATTACATTGGAGCATGATAAGAGTTTGTTTTTTCCTTCTTCAATGGATGGTTTCAAAGTCACAGTGGCTTCATTCTCAACTAAGTGAATAAAATAAGACTTGGTTGTTGAACTCCCTTCTTACAAGTGTTACAAAATCTGAAATAATGATTAATTCAAGCATTTAGGAAGGAATGCATTTAGAAACTACCTTGATTACTTTTTCTATGTTGCAATGTTAGTTCTTCAACAAAGCCAAATTTATTTCCAAACTGCGCATGTATGAGTTTGTGAGGCCTACTGATCACAAATAGGGCCCTATGCCAGACTGTGTTGAAAATTCATAACTAATTTAATAATGCTTCAAAAAATATGAAACAACTTGTGTTGGATTCCTAAAATATTTTTCTTTGACAAAAAAATAAATTCAAAATATTTGCATCAAAAGAAATACATGAAAAAGGGAGATCAGCTCTTAAATGAGCGGTTTTTGAGCCTCCTCCCTTAACATGGTTTTTTTTTCTGGCGATTTGGTACAAAATTGCACCAAATTTTTTGGCCTAGCACCAAGCCTATAGGAAAAAAACAGTAAAATTTTGGATGAAATCGCCAATAAACTCCAAAAAAATTTTAAATAGTGGATGAAATTGCCAAATAATGGATGAAAATAGAATGATAGATATGTATTATGTGCTCATAAGATATTTTCTATTCAATATATGGATGAATGTTGAGATTTGGAGCTCCACGATAAAATGAAATATCGCCACTTTGACACTTCACAAGAAATGAAAAAAAAAAACCTGTCCCTTAATGAATTTCACCATCATTCTGGTGAATTTGTCCATCAATTCTGCAGTGCCTGGGCTGAAGTACGAGAACAGTCAAGGCTGACGTCTGAGTCCCCCCAATCTGTCTGGAATTCGTACATTGATTCAGATTCTGCCTGGGACCCAACTTCGGGACAACGTAACTTTAACCCTAAAAAGAACACGCTGGTGACAATGGAAATCATTCCATTTTGGAACGATGAGAATCATTGGTGTGAAAAACCAACAGTGAGCACTTACTGGAAGTCAAATTTTTTTAGAGCATCCTCACATCAACGCAAAACACAATGTAAGGGAGAGGCACCCAATGGCGTCCCTGTACCCAATGCCGTTCGTTTTTACAGCACACAATCATTTCAGGTTATAAATGTAGGTAGGCAATACATGGCTTATTTCTTTTGACCTAAAACAATAAGCAGTCTATAGTCCCATTGCATTTCTGTTCTAGTATGAATGACTAACTTAGAAACGGATGGCATTGGGTACAGGGACACCATTGGGTGCCTCTCCCTTAAACTAGGCAAGTGGTTAGGCTGGGTTACATGCATTTCCCCACTGCACACAAAATGAAGCTCAACAAATGTTTGGCTGCAACCAAATTTCATGTACACACGGGGAAATGGAGAGTGCCCGGTTTGACTTGGTATGTGCTTTGGTGCAACTTCTCAAGTACAATTGATGCACGAGAAATCTTTCTCATGATGACAACTAGCAAAAGGGGTCCGGCCACCACATGCTTGCATCACGTTTGATAACAACTACTGAGTCGCATTGATGACGGACCCACCACAATTTTTTGGATGTCAAATTTGTTGCCCTTATTGCCTAAAATTCACCAAGTTGGAGTGGGGGCAGAATATTAAATCCTACCATCAAAGGTAGGCCCAACGGAATAAATCTCATTTTATTAGGGATTAACAAGGGTTTGGGGTTTATATTTGTGTTGGGTTTTTTGGTATGTTTTGGGTCCGCATAGCAAAATTGGGGTCTCTGATTGTGAATCTGAATTCATAATTTGAAAAAAATAAAAAATGCAAAAAATAAAAAATTTCAGTGTTTTTCCTCGGGGTAAATCTAGCCTGAGGGTCCACCTTCGATGGTAGGATTCAACGTTGTGTGGAATGGGGCATGATGCTCTACCCAACTTCATTAGTCACATCAAACATGCCCTACCTAGTCCTTTTTGACCTGCTTTTTGACCTGGAAATGATCTTTGTTTGCCTCCTACTTTGAATCGACCTAAAGGACTTAATTGATTGTTTTTCACACTTTTTTCATAAAAATTTTGAGGATGAATAGTTGCACTTATGTCCTACACAAGGGAATTTCTTGTCATTCATTAGATGTCATTCATGGCAGCAATTATGACTTAAGGTATACAATCTATTTTCAACAATATTCTTAAATTTTTAGCAATAGTGGGCAATAGTTAAATGCTTTGCACTATTTTTTACAAATTTTCATTAAACTTTGGAATTAGTAGAAATTTAGGAAGCATAGATAACAATCCAATTTGTTCTTGATGTATAGGCAAACCTTTTTCCAACATATGTCACTATATCTTGTATACAATAGTACTGATATATAAGCATGAAAATGTGAACATATGAATCTTGAATATATACATGAATAGATATTATACAACCATAGAAGGTGCTTATAATATAAACACTTATAATATAGATATCTACAATATAGATGTACCACAATTGCAGAAAGTTTCTTAACCCCTAAAGGACCGAAGTCCCCTCGGGGGACACTTGGAATTTCGGGCAGGCTTGTGTGACTTGAATTTTTTATATTATTTTTTGAAATTTTTTTTGAAGATAGGAAATCAGATTAGCTTACCAAAAATATAATTTTTATTTCAATTGGTGCTTGGAAGCAAAAGTTATGCCATTCTATGTCCAAAAAGCAGTTCGCCGGGCAGAAAAAAAAACCACAAAATTTTATTTTTTTTTTAATTTTTTTTTTTCTTGAAGATTTTGTTTTGTTCTACATCTGAAGCTTTGTTTCATTCTATTTGGACTAATAATGAGAAAGTTACGGACAATCTTGAATTTCGGGCAATCTAAGCACCTTCTTCAAAAAATAACTTACAGAATTCATTTTTGAATGCAATTTTTCAAATTTTTCAAATTTTCTTTTTTGATAGGGTTTAGGATGTTTGCAAGAACAAGCTCACCGTTGGGATCATGGTTTTTCAATTCCATCTTAAAGTTATTAACAACTTAGTGTTTTGTTCAATCTTGGACCTACTTCTACTTAACAATTTTTTAATGAATGAAAATCAAGTAGTAGTTTTTTGAAATTTTTTTCCCTAATTCCCAACTCAAATGCTCAACATAATAAATTTTAACTTCATGGTCCATAGTGCAAAAAAATTCAACAAATGGCAATCAAAGTCATCTGAAATTGCAAGTCAGAGTTCAAAAAACTTTTTTTTCCAACTTTGAATGCTAATATCTTCCAATCGGTACGTTCAAACTTCATGAAATTTTTACCATATGATCTCAGACAAGTAATTTACAAGATCCTACGGTTAGATTATAATAAAATTGTTTTTTTTGTTTTTTTGGGAGGAAGTAGCAAACATGGCAGTTTTGAGTTGTTTTCAAGCCAGAAAATGCCTCAGTCCTTTAGGGGTTAATTATAGACACTTATATTATAGATATATAGTCTTTTAGGCTCATGAACTTACACTCATAGGCTCTCATAATAGCAACTTTTATCTTGTGCAAATGGGGCCGTGGTTAGAAATAAGGTGTATACCTTACCAAAATTAAGATGCATGAAAAGTGCACAATCATGCAAATTCAAAATGTCATTTTCATTGTACTAACACACTTCAAATTGTGACTCCTACAAGAAAAAAACACTGTACATAATTGAATCAGGAATACCATGGTGTGCACCAATGTCCAAAATGAAGATTGACCAATCTTAAACATGCAAAGAGGTTTATATTCATAATATTTGTACAGTCATTAAATTTTAACATTTGGAGGTCAATTAAAGGAATCTTGAAAGGACTCTAGAATATAATTCATAAGACTAAGGGTAAATCTTTCTTCTCAAGCTTGAGGGTTTTCTTATAAAACAGGAAAACTTAATATTCAAAGGATGAATATGGAATATGAAGATTCCACCCTCCCAATTCTCCATACTATACTTTTTCATCATGTGATCATCATCATGAAGATTGAATTGTGATCCTATAAGAGTAAAATATAGTCTTTCAAGTCAAGAGTTTAACTCCTGAAGCCCTGAACACCGTTTTTTGAGATTATAAATTTTTTGGGCAACTCACTACGAATGGAGTTTTTATTTTTTTTCTTTGAAATTTTGATACTATGTGTGCCCAAGGAGTAGCTTTAAGCTCCAACAATTTTCATAACTTTTGACTTCACGGTTAAAAAGTTATGGCAAGATATGTTGTTTCCTTTACTCGGCGGACAGCCCGGGCAGCTGAAAAAACTTTTTCAAAAAAACTTTTTTTCAAAAAGTGAAATTTCAAATTGGTTCTTTAGGTTTATACAGACATGTGAAGCTTTGAATCAATCCAATCCAATCAATGAGTCAAAAGTTATGAAGATTTTGAGTTTGGGGTAGTTTGCGGCCAGTTACAGAATCTCTACAGTACAAAAAAAGCTTGAAATTCTTCATTGAATTCAATTTTTTATATTTTTGGAAAAAAATAAAAACAGAAGGTGTAGATTGTTTATTACAACATTTTAACCATTGGGATTGAAAATTTTCAATTCCATGAATAAAATGTTCACAATTTAGTATTTTGGCTCATTTTTTACTTCTTTCTCCTTACTTATTTTTTCCTATATGTTGTACAATTCCAAATGGTTTGAAATTTTTTGAGAATGTAGCCAACTTGCATTGAAGTATGAATTGAAAGAGTAACCACCATTTTGAATTTTTTTTCACACAAATGTGACCTTGTGAAGTGCAGCTGCCCGGATTTTCGCAGGGATAAAAAAACAATTTTTGTCAATTCAAATGCTCATATCTTGCAATCTACACGGTGGAAATTTCTGAAATTTTTTCCACATGCTTATAAACCACCTTACTACAAGATCCTACGGTTACATTAGTCAAAAATGTGTTTAAAAAAATTGCACTTGTATTAGAAATGGCAGTTTTGGAGCATTTTTTGGTGAAAACATAGTCAGGGCTTTAGGGGTTAAAATATAATCCATGTGAACTATCTAGTTGACTTCTAAATTGGAATACAATTGAAATACCTAAAACCATCATTATAAGCAATTCAATTGAGAGTTAAAGATACATTTTTTAAACAATGTTTTGTAGTATTAGCAATTGAAATTTTGAATTAATTTTTTTTTGGATATGACATTTAATTTCTTTGAATTTTCAAAGTAAAAGTTCCAAGATAAACGATTAAAACCGTCATATAGTTGGATCTAAGATTGAAATTTGACAATATCAATAGTCAACTAATTGTATTTAAAAAAGGGGGGCAATTGAATGCTTTTCAAAGATACTTTGGTGGAAGTACGTGAAGGGACACTTCAAGGAAAATGTACTGTGTATAAATGGCTATATAAAATTTTTGTCTACCTAAGCCTATTGAGGTGAATATTGGCCCACTCATGATTTTGACCATATGAACAATCAATTAACTAAAAAAACTACTTACTTTTCAATTACAATTGAACATGTACCTATTCTTTGTTCCTAGATTCACCCAATTATGTACGTAGACTTCGGTGAATGTGTCTTCCACATGCTAAACATTGATTTGCTAAGACATTTTAAGGACATGTATTTAACTGTGATTTGCTAAAAGCTAAATTTTGCAGTGTTCAAATTTGGGTTCACTTATAGGACAATTTCAATAGTCTAGGTAGCCAATACCTAAAAAAATTATAGAAAATACACACAACATCCAAAAAAAATCTATATTTTTTTTAAATTCATGATTTTCACTCGCTGATACTATAAAAACATTATTTTTAGAAAAAGATGCCTCCAACTATGGAGAATTTCTTATATTGATGGTTTTGGGTGGTCCCACCTTATGTACATATATCTGGCAGCTACCTTCAGCTATCAGTCACATTAACTAGTGAATAAGCTTACGAACTAGAGTTATGATGGTTACTGTACATCCTAGCCTTCTTTCCCCTGCACGCTTTCCCCGACAAAGTACGCACAGTCCCCACTGCTCCAATTGATCGAAGGACCTGCCAAAGCGCCTCAAAGTCTGTTGCTTGCCAGCAAGCCATGCCAGCCCTCATGATGCTCGTCGCCTACACGTATCGTAATTGCTTTATTCTGGAATGATACAATGCAAGACGGCACCAATGATCGATCAATCACGGTATCGATCGATCGATAATGCCGAAATCGTATTCATCAATGAGAGAAACTGCACATGAATTGAAGTTGCTGGCATGAAGTCGATCGATCCACTCTATTCAATTCACATCGATCGCTGGTCGATCGATGTAAATTAATGTCGATCGCTCGCTCGCTCAGTAGACCACTTGCGGAGAGGTCTTGGCCACATTCTCGAACACCTTCCAGACGTGGAGAGCCAGATCCGGGGGCGGGATGCTGGGCGCTTGCGGCACGTACACGCCCACCCACTTGGCCACGGTGGTCCCTTCCACGGGGCCGTCCAGAAACTGCATCACTGCGGACAGGTACTTGTATTTGGGGTCGCCCTGCAGCACTGTGTAACCGAAGGTTCTGGAGGCGCTGTCGTTGTGGTCTATGCGCTCGATCACATGCTTGCCCCCAGGAATAGCTGCAGACAACATTCAGCCGCAATCAATGTGTTAATTGAATTAGCGAGAATGAATATCTTATTTGGTGCACACGCAATTGCAATTCTATGTTGTTTTGTTTTGTTTTGTTTTACAAATGAAACGCAATTTCATTGCCAGGGTAAAAAGATACAAGCCTGCCAGCCGCAAGTGACTTGGCAGGAAGAAACCAACACAAGACACAAACCAATGACCACACAGACCGGACAAGGGACAGGGGAGAAAGGCTGCCCGACGGCACAGCCCAGGGAGAGAAGGCGGTCTCTCACGGTCGGCGAAGAAGGCGGCGAAGCCGCCTCGTCCCCCATTACTCGCTCAAGGCGGCTGAAAATCAAACCCGGTGGCAATGAAATTTCGTCTCATTTGTGTCAAAAAATAAACAAATCAAACCCAACTGCAATTAAATTTTCATTTCATTTGTGTAAAACAAAACAAAAACAAAACAAAAAAACAAAAACCCGGCAGCAATGAAATTTCGTTTCATTTGTGTCAAAAAGGGAAGAAAAAAATCAAACTTGGTGGCAATGAAATTTCCTTTCATTTGTATCAAAAAGAAAAAAAATCAAACCTAGCGGCAATGAAGTTTTGTTTCATTTGTGTCAATGCTACTAGAAAACAAGGCTTGAATTAACTAAAATTTGATGTCCGAATCAACTCCAAAATGTCCAAATTAACATAACTATGCTAGAATTGTCCGAATCAGGATGTTCAAATCAACTAAGTTTTTATTGATCCAAGAGTATTTTCTAATAGTGCAAAAAGAAAAAGAAAATCAAACCCGGCGGCAATGAAATTTTATTTCATTTGTGTCAAAAAGGAAAAAAATCAAACCCAACAACAATGAAATTTCATTTCATTTGTGTCAAAAAGAAGAAAAAAATCAAACCTGGCGGCAATGAAGTTTCATTTCATTTTTGTCAAAAAGAAAAAAAAATCAAACTTGACGCAATGAAATTTCATTTCATTTGTGTCAAAAAGGAAAAAAAAATCAAACCTGGCAATAATGAAATTTCATTTCATTTGTGTCAGAAAGAAAATAAAAATCAAACCCGGCGGCAATGAAGTTTCGTTTCAATTGAGTCAAGAATTTAAAAAAATCAAACCCGACGGCAATGAAATTTCGTTTCATTTGTGTCAGAAAGAATAGAAAAAAAATCAAGCCCGCCCGGCAGCAATGAAGTTTCGTTTCATTTGTGTAAAAAAAAAATCAAACCCGGCGCCCGGATCGGCAGGGACCCACCTCGGCTGCCCATCAACCATCGTGGCGAACAAATCTATGGTTACTGAGAAGCGTGCTGTAAGTAGCAGCATGTTTACTTATGTTTACTTAACGTTCTGGAGGTTTCAAACGATTGAAACTTCAAAAAATGAATGGATCGCTTGATTCTCTAGCTTCCACGTGTCTCTTCACCCCGAAGTACGTGATCAAGACTGACAGCTGCTCTAACTTGATGCAGGTCTGAAGTTCACTTAACTCAATTGATTTAGAAATGGAGCAAGTTATTGGGGAAGCTTCAAGGAAGGTAGAAAAACATACTGACATTTCCTGCATTCGTTAATAGGAAATATGTTCTCAGGGTTAACTATTACGGTAGCTTCTAAAGTGGACTTCCTAATATATTTCTAGTGTAATGTACGCGCTCAGGGATGATTAATTGGAAACAGAATCGCCGACTGTCGAGCATTTGACAATAGCATTGATCTCGAAATACAGAGAGCCATTCCGTTTTTTGACGCCTACTCTGTTTTGAAAAGCCTGACTGTGCCATTGTTGAGAGTTTCCGCGCACTTAACGAATGTGGAGCAGCAGTACGAAGTGAACAGGGACAGTCATAAGAAAAAACTCCAACAGTGGAGTAGTTAACGGTCTTCATTCCCATGCACCGGCCTTAGGATGAAATTAATTTCTTCTTGTACTACTACGGTACTCTACGCGCTACTTGTGAAAAAAGTCTTCGAATTGAAATGACTGTAATTAAAGTTTACAGGATTGAAGGAAGTACCTGCGCCCAGTTTCATCAACCGAATGCTGCCACATTCACCGTTGCCCTCCAAATACTCAAAGGAAGCGATGATATGAGGGATGACCTTGGGAAGGACGACATCCTCATGCATCAAAATGTTCCAGATGACATCCGCCGGGGCCTCCAAAGTTCTCGTATGCCGCACCACTCTCTTCTGCACAACCGCTTTCTCAAATGTTTTCAAGGTCACAATCACCATCTTCAAAGCATTCTCCGGTGGGCCTGCTTCCCCCACCGCCTCGTACTTCGCACTCCACGTCGCCTCGGTCTTGCTGCCATCGCTGGAGGGAGCGAAGTGCAACGCCGCCGCGAAGGAGCTGTAGTTGGAGACGTCGCCGTCGATGATGGTGTACTCTAAGGTCTTAGTTTCGTTGTCAACCTTGTCAACCCGGTGCTTGACGAATCCCGCGCCCGGAATCGCTGTCAGGACAAAAAATCAACCATCACTATCTCCAATTCGTACACAGATTAAACCCAATCAGGCAGTGTTACATTATCATTACTCTAATTTCTACCCGTCTCCATTTCAAAGCGTGCTCAATTGAGTTCGAGGGTGGCCAACTGAATCCTTAAGCTCAATAATTAAGGACCTGTGTAGACTTAAGCTGCATCTGGTCTGCAGTTACAGTCGGCAAACTCAAAACTGCTCCCGTTTCTCAGAATTCAACCTTTGCTTTGCTGCCAAGTTCTGCCGGTTAATCTAATATGGGATACGTTTCGAGTCCTCGCTAAGCCCTTATAATTTAATTCTGGGGGGGAGTGATGCTCAGGTGACAGCACCGTATCCCTGAGAAGTACATTCTTTCAAGAGTCTAGCAATCCTACAGAGGGTTACCATACATCTGAGCCGCACTTCCCCCCTCAGCCTTTTTTCAGCCAGTGTTTCGTTTGCAGAAACTTGCAATTCAGAATTGGAACACAATCGTACAGAAAGAGAACGAAGACCAATGCGAGGTATGAAATAGAACAGTTACCGAAGTGGATGACACTGATGCTCCCAGGGCCCCCGGAGCCCGTCTCAAACTCTGCCTTGGAGTAATACTCCGGAGCCAGGTCGGGCAGAAGCGCCACTGCATGCTTACAAGCCTCCCACACGTCGTCCGTGTCGCAGTTCAGAATCTCCGTGTGAGCAAACGTCTGCGGAGCTTCGCTGGAGCTTTCAATCTCGTCACGCGAAATGCCAACGTAATCGATGGCTTCCTGCACTGGAGCCACCGCAGTGGCTTCCTCGGCATGAGTTGGCAAACCTGCGGTGGTGGCCATCGGCCTTGGCTTTGTCTCTCAACACAAATCCGATCAGTACTTCACAGTGTTGGGTCTGAAGTACTAACTATGGTAAGCAATAATCGATTTGAAGGGGCGACTTCCGTTTTATACTGTAAAAAGGTAAATGGTGAGGCTGCCTAAAAACTAGCTCCTGTAGCTAGATCACCGCCCGTGCTGGGACTCTGGCCGCGTTGCTTCTCACGCCAACTTCAGTTGTAATAATTTACAGGGTAAATTAGAGCCGCCCCACAGGAACACTGGGAAGTCACATTGTAAACGTTTTGGTCCATCGATCGTTCTCTGACAAGGAAGATCAATGGACCAAAACGTTTACAGAGTGGCTTCACAGTGTTCCTTGTGGGGCTGCTCTAAGCTCGAGGCAGTTGAACAACAGCGCTGCTTTCGAATTCTTTGCGCTTGGAATTCAATGCAAGGGAGCCCTTAGGTACAAAAAGGATTCTAAGGTTGTGTCCAGCGGGTCAAACTTATCAACAATATTATTCTACAGACACGGTGTGACCCATGTTGCTCAAAAATTTGCGAAGATATTTCAGATGGAATTCGTTTATTTCTGCATATGACAAAGCTGGCACGAAATGAATACACTATATGGCATGTTTGGTGGGACATTCAATTCTTTCTGAGTGCGTAACTGGTTCACATTAATATCAACTTCGCTACAATTTCGGAGTGAACCCTCCCCTGGGCCCTAAGCTCGGGAGGAAGTGAAGTGAATTGAACGAAAGAGCGTAGAGCGGGATGCAGGATAGGGCTGGAAATCCTGGCTACCAATGCACAATGTTAACCCCTAAATCCCCAAGTCTTTTTTTGAGCTCCTTGGAATTTGCTCTAAATTAGACAAAAAGCCAAAATTCAGATCGCTTTATTAATTTTCTTAAAATTACAACCATACAAATCCAAACTAGACATGTTAGAGATCACTTAGGTAAAGAAAACACAACATTATCACTTATGGATTGAAAGATTATAATGTTTGATCATGAAGGTGTTAAAATTGCAAAAGCAACTTGAAGTCTTTCAAACCTATTTTCACATGTCAAATCTATAAAGTTGGTCACCAAAAAAATATGAGGTTGAAGGGCCCAAGATGCATACCCCAATCAATTTAGAGCTTTTCAAAATGTGCTCTACAATTTTTTTTAATGAATTTCTAATGTGATTTTGTATCCAAGATCTAGTGTGTTTGAGGCTCATTTCCAAGAGCCCTTAAAATTATTGAAAGTCAAGATTGCTTTAGATACCCTTACACAAAATCTTTAATAGAAGAATCATAATCAATCATTTTCATGATTGGATTTTTTATGCTTAAATTAGACTTCAAAAAGAATTTTTGAAAATAAAAAATACTAAAAATAGCAACTTGGTTAGGTTTTATTTAGCTCCAAAGTTTTTCAAACACCAAATTCTAGTGTAGTAGGCATTTAGGGGTTAATTGTGAATAAAATTCAATTTACACATTAACCCCTAAAATCCTAAATCCTAAACCCATGCAAAGCTTTGATTCATTCTATTTGGACTAGTAGTGCAAAAGTTATGGACAATATTGTTTTTTGGACAATTTCAACATCTTCTTAAAAAAATAACTTGTAGGATTCAATTTTGAATGTAATTTTCATAGTTTTTCAAATAAAAATTGTTGTAGAAGGTTTCATTTACTTGCTAGAACAATCTCACCATTAGGATCATTGTGTTTCAATCCCATATTAAAGCTATTAAATAAGTGTTATTTAGTTATTATTTCAATATTAGACCTACTTATATTTAACAATATTTTAAAGAATGGTAATCAAGTGTTTTTTGTGAAATTTTTTTCCTAGGTTCTCAACTTAATTCTTTAATACAATTTTTTTAATGCAAGTTCCACAATGCAAATTTTTCCCAAAAATGGTGGTTGAAGTCATCTCAAATTGCAAACTATAGCTTTAAAAAAAAATTCCAACTTTGAATGCTCACAATCTGACATCATCTAATCTATTTGGTCAAACTTCATGAAATTTTTACCACATGATCTCAGACAAGTTAAGTATTAGATCCTATGGTTAGATTCCTAGAAACAAATATTTTTGTTTTTGTTTTCTTAGATGAATGCAAAAGAATGGCAGTTTTGAGTGGTTTTTGAAAAAAAGAATGGTCTTATTTGTTGAAGAGTTATTTTGTGTCAGTGTTTTTTTTTTGTGATTTGGTGCAAAATTGCACCAAATTTTTTGGCTTGGCACCAAGCTTATAAAAATAAACAACAAAATTATGGATGAAATTGCCAATAAACTTCAAATTTCTTAAAAATGCAAAATGAAATCACCAAATAATGAATGAAAATAGAATGATAAATATACATTATGTACTAATATGATATTTTCTATCCCATATATGGATGGATGTTGGAGATTTAGAGCTCCACAATAAAATGAAGTATCACCACTTTGGCACTTCGTAAGAAATGAAAAAACAAAAACCCACTGGTTTGCGTCTCAATCGAAAGGCTAGCCAGTGTAAATGTCAAAATGGCGTATCAAATATTGCCAATGTGAAGGAATGGGTATTCATTACATTATGTAGCGGCCTGTCACACTGCCTCCGAGCGGATGAAATGGTGTGGAATATCCCACACCATTCCATCCAGCACCAATGATATCCCACACCATTCAGTAACTAAAGTTGCAACTCCAAGAAATGTCAGATGAAATTAGGTGAAGGGGACTTCACCAAGGGAAGGCAGTCCTTCCATGGGCTACTGAATGTTATGTTCTAGTCTCTTCTGTTACCTCAACTGTTTTCTGAATAAAACATGTGTGAAAAGCATGGAATGTTGATGGAACAGTGAGTGTATCCTGTACCACTGGTAAGTTAGGTCTCACTGGATTCTTCAAGAAATATTTTTCAGACTGAGAATCTGAAAGTGTCTGCATCACATGGTTGACAGACTTAGGATCCTGTGGTGAAGCGACATGTTGTCAGGCTCATCAGGTGCTTTTGTTTGGTTTTTCTTTTGACACAAATGAAACGGAATTTCATTGCAAAGAGGAAGAAAAATAGGTGCTTTTCACTCTATCAGTTTGTTCAGGGGTTCATGCCTACCAAACCCAACAACTGAACCTTTTGCTGCACAGCAGGGTTTTTTTTGGTTTTTGGACAAATGGTGATGTGGCCTTCCTTTCAAGAAGGTTTTAAGTTGACTGACTTCTTCATTTGGGGATTTTCATTGAAGGAAGCCAATTTTGAGTATACAATTTTGAATATGTTATTTTTGTATGCAATGTTGACTTTGCATGACAAATGAAATTCGGTTTCAGAAGCATTTTGGCAACAATAAAGAGGACTATTATTTATGTGTGGCATTTTTTTATCACATTTATCCTCATTTTTTTCTATAAGCTACCCATTTTTTTTTAGGAAATTGGGCATTTAATTGAATAAATGACTGCTGCACTGATCTGGTTCTCATTAATTAAATAAAATTTTATCATTAAAATATTGTGAAGCAGGAACACTCAGCTCATTTCTTTTGTTATTCTCTTAGTTGAAAAGGTGATGCATAGGGTCGCACCCTAAAGTCTCGAATGATACAGGCCGGTCTTCAAGGAAAAAAAATCATCCATTTCTTTGCAACGACCTACCAAAAAGACTGTTACCTCTTTTACCTTTTCCCACGTAAGGGTACTAGTCTTTTTGGCAAGGCAGGGTCCATCCATTTAAAAGTAAAAAATTCAGTAAGTTTCATCCAATTTTTTTCTTGGAGATATTTTGGGTGATTTCATCTCCTTTTTCCTATTTTTCTTAGATTAACCTTAAGTTAAGCAATACCCAAATCAAAAGTATAATAAGATTTATTTAGAAATTTCTCTTATAAAACAAATTATTAATGCTCTAGAGAATTCATGAATATGTTTAAAGAATACAAAATTCTTCCATTTTTCCTATTTCATTTCTTTTCCATATTCCTTTCATACACTTTTTGTTCAATGAATAATTTTTCATTTGAAATTTTCATTTAATTGAATGTATGATTGTTAATGAATTTATGTAAATTACATAAGTCTTCAAGGATTTTTCTTACCCCATAAAGAATCCAAAATTTGGGTCATGAACAAATTACCATTGACTTTTGTATGGAATATATATTTGGATTCTTTTCTACAAATATCCTATAATTCAAAGAATAAAAGTATGATTCACTTTAAAAATCAAACTTTTAGCTCAAAGAATTGGCCCTGAGAATGATTTGAATTCAATTTTAAAGAAATTTAAGAATCTTTCATCATTATTTCAAAATAAAAATTCACACTTTAAACTTAGGAAAGTAGCATTGCAATATGTATTTGAAAAATCTTGTTCAAGGTTGAATCAAAGAGTGAAATGTAAAGACTAATGGCTCAAGAAGTAAGAACAAGTTTCAATTTTGAAAGAAATTTGAAAAAGGATGGAAAAAAAAGATGGTGATTAAATACTATAGAAGTAGAAAATGTGCCTTAGTAGACTATGCTATAAGACCCACATAGCCCCACTTGGATTAATTCATCACAACACGATGAGTTAGACCTAGCATGGGTCTTTTATGCTTATTCTATTCATGCATGTTTTTTACTACTTAAACAACAATTGCAACTAAAAACTTGAATCAAATACATCTAAGGAATACATGCCATGCATATTTCAAAATTTGCAATGACAAATAGTTATCAATTTAATTCTTGAATATAGAACCTAACAATCTAAAGTAGAGATTTTTTGGGCATCCAACATAGTTCAATCAATAGGGCTAGTTTGTAGTTTCTGAACAACATAGGGAATGTGTAAGGGAACAATCATGAAATTGGCTTCTCTTGCCCCCAAATCCCTTCTAATGTTTGAAAATGGATTAAACAAGGTAAAATAACCTATAAATAAATGTACAAACAGTATTATTAGATTCCCATACTCTAGAACTAAGTGTTTCACCAAGTTCAACTTTCTCTAAGGCAACTTCTTATAATCTACAAGCAAAAAAATATGGAATCAACTGGCAATTGCCTAAAAGCATCTCTATCAAAAGATTGGGAAATGAATAATGTAGTCACTCTTTATTGTGTGGCAATTGCTAGCTTTAAAAACATTTTTCCACCATTTGGCATTTTGAAATCCCATGCCACCTTACAAAACCTACTCTCCAAGGTACCTTGGTAATGATCAATCCAAGACATGGTACATTAGAAACCTAGACATGACATCAAGTTTTTAATAACACTCTATAAAAAAGTGATTGGGATAATTATAATGTTGTGTAGGTCAAATGTAAGGGCATTGTATTTTTAGGAAATTTTGAAGGCACTTATATTGATAATTCTAAAAGATTTTCATTGGTAGGATAGAAGAATTTACCTAAGGATGGTGAATCTCTTACTTAGGCAATATTATGTGCCTTGATAGAAATGCTCTAATCTAATTATTGGAATTGGATTGTATTTGGTTTGTAATTTGCTTTTAGTTAATTTGTCCTTCTTTCACTATCATATGAGGATCTATTTGAAATTGGCATGTTTCAATGTAGTGAGTTCTACCTTATTTGTTCTAGAAAATGAAAAAAATTGAAAAAATAAACATAAATCTAAAGGCTCTTTGTAGCATTCTTAACTTTAGATTTTCATAACTCATCTATGATTTTATAAAGGATACTGGGATTTTTGGTTGTATACGTAGGTGGAAATTTAGGTTGAGACCCTAGCCATTCATAGTACTCATGAAAGCAAGAATGAAAAACACAAACTCATTACAAAAAATTTGTAGGATACCTCAATGTTAGTCCCTTGCGAGGAAAGCAAAGGCAACTGGGTGGATCTTTTGCAAGAGATTAACCCTCTAATGTTGTTGGGAGCAATTTTGTAACCTTTGGATGACAATGTGGTGACTTAGATAGAGATTAGAAGCATTTTTCCATCCATATTTTTCTTGTTGATCTTTCATGGTGGATTATAAAGGGTATGCAATTCAAATTTGGAGGCTTGCCAATGTTTGTCTACATGTAAATGACAAGTTAGTAAAAAACACCGAATACAAAATATGCTATTTAAATGTATTTTGTTGCTTCTAAGTCTAAAATTTCTCGATAAAAATTGATATTTTTTAAGTTTAAGTGCAACTAATGAATTAGAGTCCATAGACTCTAGTTTCTTTACCAACTTTGAATTTTGAAAAATATCCTAAAATTGAATATTTTATTGCAATTTGAACTTTGGATGTATTTTTTATGTAGTGAATTTTAATCATAGAATGACATAGAAATTGAGTTAACTTTACACTATGATGCTCTTTACAATATATATATATATATATATATATATATATATATATATATATATATATATATATATATATATATACTTCACTCTTTCTTCAAAAAAAATTCGAAATCTCAATTTTCCACCCAAAAAATTAAAAATTGAGTGAACTAAAGAAGAGATGTAATTTAATTTGTGGAAAATTAAAAACTAAAAAGTTCTTTAACATATAATTGCTAAGTGTGAGCATATAGAGTAATGGAATTTGACCTCCAACTATGTGACTACAAGTCTTGTATTTCAAGGTTATAAATATTATACACAAGAGAGGAGGTTGCAAAGTTGATGTAGTTGAGGTGTGCCCCTATGCTTCGAAGGAACCAATAGGTCATTGCAAGAAATACTTTTCCTTTTTTTTGTTCCTTTACCTTTAGACAAGTGATTTTTTCCTCATAACTTTTGCCTTATATATCCATTTTCTAAAAAGTTTGAAATGAAGTTGTATGTGATAGTTGTGGACATTGAATAATTTTTCTATTTCTTACAATTATCTTATTATTTTAAAACTACTACAATTGGATGTCAATTTTAGCCATTTTGGTGGTTTATAGTACTATTTTCAATTTAAAAATACAAATTTGAAGGTTCAAATTGGAATAAGAGGAATTTTATTAGAATTGTTCAAGATTTTGTAGAGATTTTCTTAAAATAGTAAAGTTCCCACCTTTAACATGTGTTTAAAATGCACTACCTTTGCAAACGTGCAAAAAACACAATTTTTTTTTGCCTAAAGACGTGAATAGTTGATAAGAAGCATCTTTCATTTATTTAAAATGTATTTTATTATTATTATTTTTATTATTTGAGTTTTTTTACTATTTTCTAAAAATCAAATTCCAAGGTACCTGTTTTCTTGGTATTATTCATTAATCTTGTTTTGTGCATAATTTTTAGAGATAAATTTTTTTAGGCCTAAATTTGAAAAAAACAACCCTTGCAATTCTAAATGCTTTATATCTTTTAAAAAAAATTTATTCCAAAAATCATAGCATTCCAATATTGAAGACCTTTTGAGCCTCAATGGAAGGTATTTCTTGTAACTACCCATGCATCCAATTCAAAGTTAGATGACGGAATTGGGAAATAAACCCAACTGCAAATTGAAAGCAATGACAAAAATCTGTGAAAAAGTTTATTAATTTTCTATTTCTGAGTAAATAATAGAGGTAATAACCAAACTCCATATTTGAAAAAGCACTTCAATATCTATAAACTGTCTTAAGACAAATAGTTTGTTTTGTTTTGTTTTATTTGTCACATTGAGATCTCCCAGACTTTAGGTCCTCTAGTCGTGTGCTTGGTACCATTGAAAAGCTTTTGGCAAGGAAGGGTGTATGGACTTTGTTTCGTGGCCTACCAACCTACAATGTAAAAGTTTTGGATTTTTGAATTACAAAGTATTTTTGGTTCTAAGAAATGAAAAACTACTCTCACTTTGATTTTGGTCGCAATCTTGGTACCGTTGGAAAGCTCTTGGCAAGGACGGGTGCATGGGCTATGTTTTGTGACATTTGGACCTATGGTGTGTGAGAGTTATTGAATTTCAAAGTTTTGATGCATTCCACAATTAGATTTGACTGTGGCAACGGCACAGGGCACACTACACTACACTAGTGAGAATTGAAGGCAAGTAGCCTGTACATCTCAAAGACCTTCCCGAACTCTGGTTCGCTGCTTTTGAGAAGAAAGAGAGGCCTAGACCAGGTTGACCATTCCGTCATTCCGTGGACTCGAAAGTGGCCACGGCCTAAAGCGCCGTGCCGCCGTGAATCTGTGAAAGTGACCTCACTCATCGAATGTACCTACTCTTGGGAGATCAACTGAAAGCGATGGCAGTCAAGGTCATGAAATTCGCAACCTAGCCTTTTCTGTAATTAAAACGGGAAGTTCAAAGTACTTCAAACTAGCTCGCTCACAGGCACGTGCTAGCTCAGACCCGAATGATTTGCTGCATGCATGTGCAAGTCAGATCGATATATAATTAACTTACGTGTGTGGCCGAAATGATGCGTAGAATTTGAAATGCGCTAATGGAACTCGAATATATGCTTAAATTATCAGCGTTTGGACCGGAGAATGACTTGCTCGATATATCCTATGAGGCCTTTTAGCAACTTCCAGCAGAAACGTCACTTTTGAACACACAAAAAATCATTTCAGAGTTTCAATTCTCAAGAAAACATATGCTTAAAACGTCGCTCGAAACGGAGTACCTTTAGTACCAAAGGTTTGTACCAAAGTTGACTGTCAATGTTCAAACGTTGCTACGAACGTCGGTGTGTAGGGACTGAATATCCAAAGTGGCCAATTAAGAGAGACCCTGTTGCAGATTGACGTTAAGGAGAGAATTTTATGTGACACAATTTGAATCACATCAACCCTCTGCGCTTCAGGCTACCTGTGATTCTTCAATTGAAGCTAGAGTGCAAAATACCCCCAAAGGGAAAAGACAGTGAGAGATCATTCAGGTCCCCGGCTAGGTTGCAAGTGAGATTGGAGCAAAATAATATCCACTTCGGGGTATGTAAATTACCAGTGCAAAATGCCTCATTTCGGCTTCATATACAGGTCTATACCAGAAAACTAATTCACCGCAGAATTCCGACCAATGAACTTTGGAATTCAAGTAAAGTTCTGTTAATCCAGCCATCAAGAGATATGATACTGCGAAAGAACAATCGCCATAGCCAGCACTAGCTTCAAGTGATGCTGGGGTTTGTGTAAGATTCATCCACGGCAACGTCCAGATTGGTTTGGAGCTCTACAAAATGGCAACAAGCTGAGAAGGGAAACCAAGAAGATTTGGGGACAAGCTCTAGGAACCTCCTTGCTAGCATCTTCGTGACGCCCGGTCAGAAATTAATGATTCTCAAGTCGGTAAATTTTTTCCTTAATTTGTTAATGTCAGCACCTTCGTGTGGAACCTAATTAATGTCATTTTTCTATTCATTTCTCACAGTAACTAGTCTGTTTATTCGCAAAGCAATGTATGATGGATCCAAGACTGTGTCCGAGTACTGTGCTCAGTAGTCTTGTCGAGTTCAAACTCGCGGGGTAGAATGGTGTGAGAGTTCTGGCCTGCAGAAGAAGGCAATTCTAGCATCTTGTTCCAAAACTTCTGGATTAGGGAGGTAAGCTGAGAACTTTGGAGAGAAGGAAAATTAAGTTGTGCCTCACTTAATGACGATCAACCTGCAAATAGCTATCATAGTAGTCTAGCGTGAGGGCAAATTCTTACCATCCTAATTAGTCTGTAAGGGAACTGGAAGTACATGAACTAGACTTCAAATCATGTCCTTGGTCCTTGGTTGCATTGGAACAGGGTCAAAGTTTATTTTGCCTCTTGCAGTTAGTTTGGATGAATGAGAAGTTTTGTGGTCAAAATAGACTTTCATGAAATCTCTTTGTTCATTGTTCAAATTTGGACATTGGAGATTTGGAGCTTTAAGTGCTTTTGGATAATGTAGCTTAGTAAGCAACATTTATCAATTGATTACATGTTCAATGATGTCTGCCTCTGGGCTCTGACAAGTGATAAGATATCATGTATTAACCTAGATTCTTGTATTGAAATAAATAGACCAAGATTTGGAAAGGTTTTTGAGTATAATGGCTATTTTCTTCCAATTTTCAAATTAAACTAGATTTTCAAGTTTGGAGTCCCATTATTTTTTCTATTTATACTTAATATTTTAAAGATTATATTTTTTCGCTACAGTAGTTTTTTGTTGATATTTTCAAATTGTAATTTTTTTCTTCCCAATTCTATTTCCTAACTTTGAACTAGATCCCAATTCTTCATGAACATTGGAGTAGACAATGTTTATTCAACATCATTGGAGTTAATTAGAGTAAGACTTGATTTGCAATATTAAGCTCCAATATTGAGTTCTATGCTCATTCCAAATTAGTAGAACACTAGAAATAATTATTTAAGAAAAAATTTAAGCTTATGATTACTTTTCTTTCCGAGTAATGCACAAAAATATGACAAATACAATTTCAAGAAAATGGGAGTTTCATATTTGAATTGTAGGACAATAACAAAATAAATAAAAAGAGGCTTTCAATCAATCCATTAATTTCCAAGAAAATACATTCAATAGTTCTATGTTGACTATAAAAAGGAAATGCTTTTTGAATAAACTTAGGCACAAAAAGAGAGGTTTTACTAAGCTCCTCCTTTGTCAATTTTTGTAATTCTAGTAGAGTGTTTACTTGATCATCTATTGCCTAAAAATTTGCCTTGAGCACTAATCCATTTGAGGATGATTGTAAGATATATAGATCTTGCACATACAATTTCATGTCATATGACACTAGAAATAGTGTTTTATTGGCCATGACTTTTGTATTCCAACTCCAAATGATCCAAAGTTTCTTAAGTATGTACCAAGGTAATTATTTGTGACTACTAAGTACCAATTAATATTAAACTACTAAAGGACCATTGTTTGTTTGGTGGACAAATGGAATTTCTAATAGGTACCTACAATCTAAATTTAT
Organism: Thuidium tamariscinum; assembly: GCA_947034885.2. Taxonomy (NCBI): domain Eukaryota; kingdom Viridiplantae; phylum Streptophyta; class Bryopsida; order Hypnales; family Thuidiaceae; genus Thuidium; species Thuidium tamariscinum. Next base: position 37,757,162 of record OX344750.2, read on the forward strand.
ATCATGATTTTTTGAAACTTTTTTTGAAGATAAACAAACTTAATACTTAATAGCTTCACAAGAATATGATTTTTTTTCTCGATTGGTGCTTGGGAACAAAAGTTATATCCAAATAAGCTCAAAACAAGGGAGACTAGATAGCAAAAGAAATTTTCAAAATTTTGAATTTAAAAAAACAATTCTTATAGATTTAATTTTATCTACATAGAAAGATTTAATTCATTTCATTTGAATAAGTTGTGTGAAAGTTATAGACAATCTTGTTTTTCAGCAATCTAAGCATCTTTATGAAAAAATAACTTGTAGGATTCATTTTGAAATGCAATTTGCACAATTAAAAAAAAATTCTACATTGTTTAATTTATTTTTAGAACAATCTTACCATTGGGACTAGTACATTTTATTTTCATTTTAGAGATATTAGTAATAAAAGATTTTCCTTCTATCTTACATCTACTTATACTTGACAATTTTTCTTAGAATTCAAAATTAACTTTTTAAAAAATTTAATTTTTTTTTATAGATTCTCAGCTGAATTTTTCACTATAAAGATTTAAGTTCAAGACTATCTAGAATTAAAGTTAAAAAGTTTCAAAGTAAAATAGTCTAATAACACAATTGAGTTATTTGTAAAGTCCCCTCCACTTTGGGTTGAAGCGTCAAACTTTTTTGCAAGATATTTATGTCACATGACTTCAAAAGTGGGGACCAAACTTTTTTAGGCACCATTTTGATGGAAAAATAAGTTTCATACCCACTTTTATTTTGACTTTTTTAACTCAACCGACTTTTTCACAAAACTGATGGGTTTAAACCCTGGTTTAGGGTACTTTACAAACAACTATTGGTTAGGTGTTAGAATCTGTGGTCAGATGTTAAAAAGAAAAAAATCTTCAAATTTTTTTATTCTTTGCTATAGAAATGACAATTTGGGGGGACCAAAAAGAAAGGCCTTGATTCTTTAAGGGTTAACATCTTCCCAAAATGGTTTATTATTTATAAGCATAGCCCAATTGAATGTTGCTTTTTCCAATTTGGTCTCAAAATTGAAGCCTATAAGCATCTTCTAGGATGAAGCATATTGATAAGGAATTTTCAAAGATGATGAAATCTTTGTCCTGAAAGTTCACTTCCTTTGTACAAATATTGGAATGATAAGATTAATTTTTTTAGAGATGCACTAGAATACATAATTGATCACAAGTCCCTTCGGATTGAAAAAACAACCAATTATTATTTCATTTTTAGGAATGGTCTGGTATTTTTTAAATTATAAAATATAAAACCCTCCTAAAGGAAATTTCAAGCAATTGATCTAGTTTTGTTTTTTTCATTTATTATAGGCAATGCAAAAAGTAATCATTAGTGGAATGATGAAGCTATTTATATTTATAAAAATGGATGAAATTTGCAATATATGTATGAAAATCCATTTGTTCACCCAAAAAAATAGGCATTCATCCAAAATTGATCAATCCTTATACAATCCCAAGATTTGCAATTTCATCTACTAAACAAGGAAGAATATATTGTCAAATATTCCCTATAAATTTTTTTGTATCAATTGTTTTTTTGCAAACAATTGCTCAACAAAATTCACCTTAACCCCTAAAAGCCCATTGTCCCCTCAGGGAACAATTTGGAGTTCGGGTAGGTTCCGTAGACCTCAATTTTTAATGAATCTTCTTGAAACTTTCTCATAAGATAGGAAAACTGATTAGCTTTGTGAGAATATATATTTTTATTTCAATTGGTGCCTATGAGCAAAAGTTATACTACAAAAAGCGTGGATTTTAACTAGGCAGGCAGAAAAATAAATTCACAAAAACTTGAAATTAAAATTTTTAATTCTTTAATCTTATATTTAGATCATATTTTTGTCTATGTGTGAAGCTTTGATTCATTCCATTTGGATTAGTTATGTGAAAGTTATGAACAATCTTATTTTTGAGCAGTTTTTGAAAAAATAACTTATAGGATTCATTTCTGAATGCAATTTTCACATTTTTACAAAACAAATTGCTTGACAAGGTTAAATTTTCTTTCTAGAACAATCTCTTCATTGGAATTATTGTGTTTCAATTTCATCTTAGAGTTACTAACAATTTAATTTTTCTTTCAATCTTGGACCTACCTCTACTTATTAATTTTTTAAGGAATGAAAATCAAGCATTTTTTCTTGAAATTTTTTTCCTAGACTTTCAACTCAATTCTTAAACACAACTTTTTTTAAAATTCAAAGTCCATAGTGTAAAAAAATTCAACAAATGGTAATCAAAGTCATCTGAAATTGAGGGGCAGTGTTTACAAAAACTATGTTTTCCAACTTTGAATGCTCATATCTTCCAATCTATACAATCAAACTTCATGAAATTTTTACCACATGATTATAGACAAACAAAGTAGAAGATCCTATGGTGAGATTCTATAAAAACACTTTTTTTTGTTCTTTTGGATGAATGCAGTAAAAATGACAATTTTGAGTGTTTTTTGATAGAAAAATGGCCTTGGGCCTTTAGGGGTTAAATTGACTAGGTTTTTTTTGGCTTTTTCATTAGAAGAGTTTTGAAGACATTGGAAGACTGTAAGTTCGTGCCTTCTCGGACTACGAGAACATGAATCCTACATAATCAAGAGATTGCCATGCCATTAAATTTTTTTTTTGAATTTTTTTTGAATTTTTTTTCATATTTTAGGACCCAACAAATTCTTTTTTGGTTAATGTTGGCATGACAGTGACCAGTAATATTGGGAACTATCTCAAAATGGCCCTCCGGAATCCTCAAACTTCATCTAATGAGTGCTAGATTGCACTAGAAAAAAATATTTAACTAAAAAGTGGCACTAAATAGTGAATTTTTTTGCCAAAACTTTGAAGTACAAAAAAAGCTTGGATGAAATTGCTAGATTAAGGATGAAAACAAAATTATGGACATGTGATATGCATGAACATGATATTTCCTATCCAATATTAAGTGAATGAATGTTGAAATTTGGAGCACCACTATAACATTTTATGTCCCCACTTCGGCACTTCATACAAAATGAAAAAAAGCCCTGGAACTGACCTGAGCGTCATTACCAATCCAGGCACTGTCACGAGGCAAAAATAAAGGAGAGTCACTTCCAAAGTTCCAAGCCAACAGAGAAGGCGGGAGCAATCAAACCTTAAAGATTCAAACCCTGGAGAGTGGAGAATGGAGATTCAAATTCGATGAATGGACTGAACGAATGAATACTGTGGATGAACGACCCACGACAGCCAAGGCACTGACTTTTGCCACACCTCATTCCTCAGTCCTCACGCTCTTCTTCAATTGGTCGTGGGAATGTGGGCTCGCCATAGCTCCACAATTACTGCAAGCTCTAATTACTGCGTACCCATAGTGTTTACGGTGAAGCATCGTACAGCATGCATCGCGGTTAGCGCTCAGTGCAATGAAAATTCTCAGAACTCATTAAGCTTAACGTTTGTCCTCCAACAGCAATGAATCTGCAATTCTGCACCTGCATCAGTCGTGGAACTCGCAGAATTCGCGGTACAGTACCGGAATCACGGAAACTCTGTTCACATCCATGGAGTATGGAATTACGTTTGGGTTCCGAGGGATTCCAGAGAAAATTAGATGACCGGCATGGGATTCAGCTGCAATCTGGTGAAAAATCACGTGTCTTAGACTGGCTAGTAGACTGCCCACAGTGATCCTTGGACGACGTTTGAGGTTCATTCCAATATCACGCAACTGACCTCTGCGTCATTGCTGCTGAAATGGCCTTTTCTCAGTCCTCATTTGCTGCGCCATGGCCAGTTCGTGTCGCCAAGGACAATGTGCAGCTGCGGAATGGTCAACTCTTCCGGAAGCAGCTACGTGGAAAGGAACTTCAGTTTAAAAATAGGGGAAGCAGAATTGAAGAGGCTCCGCTGTAGGTTGTGATGCAACTGGAGGTCATTGGTTCTGGTTCTTGATCGTGGAGTTTGGTGGCGATGGTGAAGTTTGGAAAGGAGCTGCAGAGCCAGCTCGTTCCGGAGTGGCAGGACGCGTATTGCTGCTATGACGAGCTCAAGCACGATTTGGACAACGTTGAGCAGCACCGGACTGTGGAAGCGACCTACACTCGCACAGGCTCTTTGGGGCTTTTGCGTTCACTGGCGTCCGTCAAGCCCGGCCTTTCGAAGACTCTGACACGAACTCTAACCCGCCGAGGGCGAGAGGGATACATGCCCTCTTTCTCGACAAAAATCGGGAAGCAATCGAAAGATGTTATTTCGGTATGTTTTGCTGCTCGTAATTACCTTGCACTTTTGATTGCGCCTTTTTCCTTTACAGCAATTGTACATTGCTCAGTGATTTCCTGCACATTTGTCGTCAATGAGAAAATTTTATATCATTTCTCGAAGTACTTAATAGCTAGGATTTAGTTTTGGGGACAGCCCCTGTAAGATCTGCGCGGTTGATCTTGCTCTTGACTTGCTCTGCAATCCCTTCCTGTCAATCTCTTCGCAGGGAAATCATTCTAATTCTCAGAAGAAAGCAATATATGCTGTAGTGCTCCTTCAATCAGTGTCAGAGCTTTCCGTAAGCTCTTGGTCTGCAACTGGTTTTACACTTGCACTTGACGATGCTTCAACACATACGGGGTTAAGTACTGACATTGACAACTTTACAGATAGACAAGCTTCAGTCCGAGGATGGATCGGACATTTACGTCACTGAGCTACAAGAACCACTATCAGAGTCTCCGCAGGATAGGGCCTTCTTTGCTCGGCTTGATGAGCAGCTGACGAAAATTAACAAATTCTACAGGAAGAAAGAGGCAGAGAACATCGCCCGAGCAGGCGCTCTGGAAAAGCAGATGCTTTCATTGATCCGTTTGCAAGAGGGTGTGTCGTGCAAGGGTTCAGATGATTCGCCAGTGGTATCTCTCCCACAAGAGACGACCGGAGATTCCATTATATCCGTATCTCCGTCTGTTTCTGACAGGAAGGAGGTATCCCATGAGCTCCCGCTTATTGATGAGGATGAGTTACTGAGAGACCAGTCAGGTAGCAACCATGGCCAAATCAGGGTCAATGACATGGGTGATGAACCTGACAACCCCATTCCTGATTACATCGATCAAGGCTCGGTAAGGAACTTGAGATCGAGACGTGCTGAAACACATTCCCAGCAGGATAGTACCTCCGGAAGGTCAGTCCCGCTAAGATCGGCGCTGAAGAAAGTATCTGCGATACCTGAGCCTGTCGAGAATGATGAGGTGTTGTCCGAAGATGTCTTAGAAGATAACGACCTTGAAAAGCACAAGTCGTACTCCCTAAAAGAGTTGGATCATGCGACGAGGGTGCTGCGTCGTGCATTTGTGGAATTCTTCAGAGTGCTTGGCTTGCTCTCCAATTTTAGGTACAGTTGAGGCACCTGACAATAATTCCTGGACAGGGCGTTTTGAATTAATGAAAGTTTTCATGTATCTACGAACCCACCACAACTTGAATGATAGCGCGTTTAAATTCGGTTCTACTTTGGTATTCTTTTCTCCAAGATGGTCATCGACAGCATCGCTGTCCTACCTGAATGATTGACGACTTTGTCTGTACATACGACTGTATCAATACTTCTATATCTTTTGCTAGGTACATTGAAGATTCATGTATCTTAGAAACTTGAAATGTTTCTTTGATGTATTGGGAGTTCTTTAATGAAGCAATCGTCGACTGTGCAGGTCCTTGAACATTAAGGCTTTTGCCAAGATTTTGAAGAAGTATGATAAGATTACAGGATGGCACTTTGTCCCGATCTACATGAAGGAGGTCGAAAGCTCTCACTTCGTTGTTTCTACGAGGGTATGATTCCTACCGTCTGCTACATCAAGTAACGACTGAACTTCGCTGTTGATATGAATTTCTAGAGAAATCCATTTCAACGCTGTTGTGCGATTTCAATACAGCCGGGTATCTGGCTCAATCATGCAGTATATAGGGCTCTGTTGTAAGGGTATCAGAAGTTACAAGGTCTTCGGGTACCTTGTACCGTGATGGTTGTGCAGATGCTTAAGCTGATGAGCAAGGTGGAGGATATTTATACGAATTATTTTTCTGGGGGTGACCACAAGAAGGCTATTTCTCAATTGCGACCAACCCGAAAACAGGGAACTCATCGGACAACATTCTTTTTAGGTAGAAGAAGATCGTGAGTTGAGTTGTGCTGGCAAGGGTTGGCAAAGGGAGCCTCAACTATTTCTTTTACAGATTAGATTAGGAATTTCAGTAATGAACAGTATATCGTCACAGCAAAACATAAGCTACCTCTCATTGTACTTGAAGGCTGCACGAAGCTGATTCATATGCTTGTGATGGTTATTATTTCCAGCGTTTCAAGGACAACTTTTGAGGGTGGTCTTATTTTTACAATGTGTTTCAGAGAAAAGATATATAGAACTCCGAATGAAGCCTGAGCACTGTGCTAATCTGGGCCTTTTTTAAATGACTGGAACCAGGTCTCTTTTCGGGCTGCTCAATTGCGCTATTCTTATCTTTCATCTACTTAGTGTCCAATCCATTGGCGCTGGATCATGGTGGAGGTACCGTGTATTTAGATACGGTGTTCCCCGTGTTCAGGTGAGTACTACTGTACTAGAATGAGGTTCCCACTTCTGAGTTTTCTCGGACAAATGCACATGTGCTATTAGACTGGTGCAAAGCATTCAAGTTGTCGATCCCTAACTTGATGTTTCGATTTATTTAATGGATACTCCATTCGCTCAATGGCTCACGCTTGAGGATCTGACAGTGCTCATGTGTGATGGTCACTGCAGCACGCTAATGTTGTTGGCACTCCATATGTTTTTCTACGGTTTCGATGTGTACGCCTGGCAGAGGACGCGTATAAATTATCCGTTCATCTTTGGTCTCTCTACCGGCAGTGAACTTCGATACCGTGAGGTATTGCTTCTGAGCACAGGTTTCACGACCTTCTTGCTTGGAGGCATGAACATCCATATTATTGTGACCTTGTATACGCATCCAGACTCTGTTCCGGCAGGTGTGGACTCTCAGCTTCAGGGTTCGACGTTGGCTGATATAATTCCCTTGCTTCTGGTCTTGGTAATTAGCTTGCTTCCAAACCTATGATAAAGCATTGGTGTCTTCAAGTCTACTTTATCTTGCAGAAATCTATTAATAGTGATCTTATGGTTTTTGTCGTATGTTCCCTGAGCTAGTTATTTTGATTGGTCTGGTGTCCTTCAGCAACCAGATCAATTTAAGCCGCAAGTCATGCTACGAAACGCATGATTAGGGATTCCGTTTTGCGAAGTTAGAAAATTTAGTGTGTTTACAATCTGCTAAATCCGGGGCTGCATGTGCAGATAACTTTGGTGGTTTTGTTCTTTCCATTCAACACAATATACAGATCCTCGCGTGCATTTTTTCTGGGCTGCTTTCGACGTCTCGCATTGGCACCCTTTTACAAGGTTGACACGCGATCCTTGATCTCTAGCACTCTCACAAATTCTTGGCTTGTTTGACCTTGAAATTACTCGCGATTGATCAACTCCTAAATTTGAATTAAGCTTCATAGTTTTGCCCTGCATAGTTTTGTCAATCATGCAGTCTTTGCAAGCCTGAAGAGAAATGTTTTCAGTCCCTGTGATATGATATTCTCTGAGCGATTCGCCATGGATGCCGCTGAACAGCTTAGGTGGATAAATTAATGTTGCAGGTCATACTAGCTGATTTCTTCCTTGGCGACCAATTCACAAGCCAGGTGTTGGTATTCAGAAATTTTGAGTTCATTGCGTGCTACTACTCCAGCGGTTTCTTTTTAACGCAGGAAGACCAAGCATGTAAAAGGAATTCAGTCTATCAAGGATTTGGCTATGTTGTGGCGATGCTACCATTTTGGTGGCGATTTCTACAGGTACCATCTCGCTTGCAACGAGAGTGTCCTGGACTGCATCCTATTTCTCTTAAGTTCAATCATGAATGTTCTATTATTTAGTTCAGGTGTACAAACATGTAGCCTTTGCTTTGCCGGAAACATTGTCTAATGTGGGCTTACCAGTCTACAATTGAGGTATGGATCTTATTCTCTACGAATAAGTATTCTAGACTCAGTTGAAAGATCGAGAACCCTTTTAGAAGTCAGGATCAAATGATTAGGAGTACTAGGGGTCGAAGTGAGATATTTGAGGAACCATATAAACATATTGAGACTCATTTTTAGAGCATCTTGGTGCCAGGTCTAAAAGATGTAACTCGTTGGGTCTAGAATATCAAGGACTAGATCGGCTTTTGCATATTCTGTTATTTAGACAACTAAAGCGTACTTTGTTTTTCCTCTAGTGTCTGAGGAGGTACTATGATGAGAAGGACAAGCATCAGCTACAGAACGCTGGTAAATACATGTCTGCGATCGTTGCTATGGGGCTTCGACAAGCATACACAAACTACCGTCAGGTGCGTGCGATTGAATTGCCCCTGCGGGTGTTGTTTATCATCGCCTCCATCTTTGCGACGATATACTCAAGCTACTGGGATTTCTGTGTCGATTGGGGATTGCTCAAGTCCCAGTCAAGGAACAAGTGGCTACGAGACAAGCTCATCTCGAAAAATCATGCGATTTACTTCGCTGCCATTGTAAGTGACCTTCTGCATGATTTCATATCCTGTTGAAACATCTGCGCCTAACGTGTGCGCGCGAAAGGTTTCTGCAGCTCCAATTAGTCGGAGCTAATTTTGACTCTTTTTCAGGGAGCGAATGTTGTTTTGAGGTTAGCGTGGCTGGCCACACTCCTACAAGTTCAGGTGTCATACGGCTTCAACCAGAATGCGTTCGATGTCATCACGGCTGGTCTGGAGGTTCTCCGCAGGGGAATTTGGAACTTCTTTCGGTAATAATCAATTTGCTCCCAACCACCAATTTGTGGTTTGATTGATGCATGCACATCTCTTTTGGATTGATAATGTTACCAATGATTCTCAGCCTTAAGTTTGTCACTTACAGTTGTTCACAACTCTTCTACCATGCCCTTTGTGTTAATGTGTGTCATTTTTTTCCGGCGTTTTCACGCACAAGTATCTACACATTTTTCTTTTGTAACTCATGATAGACTAACCACAATTTTTTCCTTCTAACTATTTGACAAATATTGGTGAACCGTTGATATGCACAGGATTGAAAATGAGCATCTGAACAATGTAGGCAAGTACAGAGCAGAGACGTTCGTTCCATTGCCATTCAATGACGATTTGTAAACAGCTCGAGCTGATTTTTTCAAGACGTGGAGTTGTCAAAGTATGTCACGACCACTGGGCTCAGAAATGCGGATGAAGAGGTGCCCATTAGTAAGAGTTGTACAAGGCGAAGTCATCAGGCTCCGCATTATCCTAAGTCGAACCTCGAATGTGCTTCATGCTTTGAAGACGTTTTGCGGACAAGGTCGGTGTTGTATGAGAGAACATGGAATTGTTTTGGTGCGAATTCATAGATTTTCACTGCAACGGCACGAGTAGTCCTTTTCGAGGAGCTAATAGAGTGTCTTACTCTGCTCGCACTTGTTATTTTGGGTGTAGACATGTAAATGGATGTTATTCAAGGTATTTCTTTGTCCCGTCCGTCTGCACTTCTTTAATTGTCTGTCTTTGCTTGGTTGTCTGCTCTTATTCGGTTTTGTTGTGCTGCATTCTTTGTACCAATTGTTTAATTGCCTGAGGTCTATTTGTACCAATCAGGTGGCCATAAATTCGACACCTTCCTACAGTTTTGGATGCCACTCTTCTCCAATTTCTGGGTGACAAAGTCAATCACCAGTCCCCGCACTCTTTTCGAAGGCGACCCTTGCACGACGCGTCCTGGAGAAGAAACCTTCCCGGATCACTTAAATCTAGGTAGGACCACCCGACCACAGGCACTAACTAGGTTCTCGAGCAGGAGAATGACGTCGCGAAAATGTTTTCAGCGTTGTGCAGTTCAAAGATGGAACGTCAGAGCCGGAAGAGTAGACGAAGCTATTTGAATGGTGTGTCTTCTGAGTAATTCCCGGACACATTCGCAGCAGCGCTTCGTGGAAAATGAACAAGTCTTTATGCTGTGCGAAAGTCGTCACTGACTAAAGAAGCTGGTTTTTGAGTTTATATAAAATCTCCGACAGTAAAACAAGACCCCAACTTTGGAAAGGTCATCAACGGCAACGGCCTCGAATTTCTGGATGGACGACGCTGGGCTTGGAAACCGTGTTTTAGGTCGAGTTTTTTTCAAATATAGAGTAGTCATTTATAATCAATAAGCTCTCCGAGACTCCGACCGAGAGTACTGCTCCTACTGGGTTCTTTTAAGGGTACATAAGTACTCAGGGTACATAAGTACTTTCCTAGTCTGGTTTCCTTTTATTCTTTTACCCTGACAGGAGCACTTAAAACATCGAGTGAGAGCGCATTTCACAGTTCAGAGAAAGTCTAATCCGTCAAGTTTCAATTGCAATTCCGGTACTTTGATATTCACCATCACTTTGGAACACCCACATCTTCCGCAAGCTCCTAACTCGGATGCTTGGGTATGATTGTATCCACTACCACCCCTAGACCCAAGCAATCAATCATCCAGCTTGAAGAATCCTGTCAATAAAGCACCATCATCACCCTGTCTGCATATGTACTCCACCCTCCAGCAATTTCTCGTCTCTAATCGTAATTGGCACAAACTCGGAAGCCCAAATTGGTTCTAAAGTTTAGAATGTTTTGGCAGCACCTTCCAGGGCCCTCCAGACGGCAATGCAGAACCTGTTGTCCAGAGAAGCGTGCTCATTCATGGGGACGTAAGTGGCCGTCCACGTCGCAGTTGTCGTTCCCTTGGTTGGTCCCGGAAGGAACTCCATCACAGCAGAGACATGCTTGAATCTGGGGTCACCCCTGATCACCGTGTAGCCTACTCTCTTCCTCTCCTCGTCGAACACGTCCAAGCGCTCCACCACTTCACCGCCATTCGGAATCACTGCAAAGAAGGGCCACAAAATTCATGAGCCCCAAACCCTAATTCAAGAGCACCACCTCGTAGGGTGCCTGTTGGTGAAACAATCTTGCCAGGACAACGAACAGTTGCAATCGAGGAAGTTCTACTCACTAGGGTAACGACCAATTGCAAAAGAGAAATTCTACTCACTAGGACAACAAAACCAACTGCAATGACACCTAACAGGAAAGAGAAACTTCAACCTAAAACGTCACAAACGAAGACGAATCTATTGTAGCAAGCATAAAAGAGAATGGAATTGGAATATTGAGCTGAGGGAAATTCGTTAAGATAGCCAACAATAACACTTCTCTAACGAATCCCTAATTTTTTAGGAGCCAAAAACGAACCTAAACTGGCTAATAATGTAATGAAATGAGGACAAGAAGGCGAACAGCGAAATGTCACGAAAGGGAAATCTAGAATGGCTACGACAGCAAACCAACCTCCATCTGAAAAAGGATGCAGAGATGCAAATGACACTACAATTGAGACGTAATTTCAATGGCAAGATTCCTACCAGGTCCCATTTTGCAGACGCGGACGCTCCCTACTTCGCCATTGCCTTGAACGAAGGTACATGACTCGAAGATGTGCGGAAGCGCTTTGGGCAGAATGGAATTCTCCACCTTCACAGCCTTCCAGATGGCTTCCGGCGTGGCGTCCAGCGTTCCCGTGTGTACCAACGTCTTCTTGGCCTGGACTGCTTTCTCGAAAGCCTTGAACATCAGGCTGGTCACGTCCTTGATGTGCTCGGGGGGGCCGACATCGCCCACGGGGTCGTACTTTCCCGTCCACGTCGCGGCCGTCTGCTTCGGCCCAATCGACTCGAACTTCACCTCGCCCGTGAAGTTGGTGTAGCGGGGATCGGCTTCCATCACGGTGTACGTCAAGGTCTTGGTGGCATCGTCGATCGTGTCCAGACGTTCCTTGGCCGCTCCTGCTCGAGGAATTGCTGCAATGGCAAACGTCACATCCTCGTCAGCACTGGTACGTACATCATTGACCGGTCTTAAGCGCTTCAAATTTCGCAAACATTACTGTCAATAATCTGTTGGAAAGTGCATTCTTATACAGAGAAGTTATAAGAAGGGACTCAGCAACAAATTACTGACAGTGATAATAGGGTTTTGCCAAGGAAACCCAACCCAATTTGCTGGAATGAAGTAGCAATTGGGCTCGCAATCTAGAACTAGTACCGCAAGGAATGGACACAAAATGTTTAAACCGAAGCTTCGTTGTTTGTGTATATTCACTGATAGTTTCAGCACAGACATGAATATAGCTATGACGGTAGTTCTAATGCAAAACAGGACTTGAAGTGGACAGTCGGGGAAGTATGTTACCGGGGCCGAAGTGCAAGACACGAAGAGTGCCTGGACCACCTGTGCCTTCCAGAAGCTCCGCTTTGGCGAAATACTCCGGCAACAAGTCCGGCAAGACCTTGTCTGAATGCTTGCAACACTCCCAGGCGTCCTGCGCTTCGCAATTGAGAACCTCCGTGTGCGATATCACATGCGCCATAGCTAACTAATTTCAAGCTCCAAAATCAGAATCAAAACCAAAATCAAACCAGAAAAGGCGAACGGAAGTGAGGAAGTACTCCTGGATCTGCAGTCAATCAGCAAGGAATTACACCGTAAGAATTTTGCAACAGACTGATCGATCCACACTCACTGATCCGGATTGATCGGAATCACGGATCGATCGGTCCTCGTCCCTGATTGGAGATGACTTGAGGGGTTGGACCAGAGACGAAGCTATTTGTATCACCTTTTCCCTGGTGGGATCGCCAAGTCTACCCCTTAACACAGTAAGTCAAGCCTCAGTTGTTTAGGCAAATTTAAAAGAGTCGCCCCTCAAAACTCTCCAAAAACCCTTGCAATTAGATGTAGCCTACCTTTCTCACGCATCTCCAGCAGCGCAAGAAAACTTCATCAACGCTATCAACGCTTGAACGGCAGATCTCTTGCTTGTTTAGAGGACGGGTCGCTTGTTTAGCCTTTAGGGTCGGGGTGAACTGGTCCCCTCGCTAAGCCACTCCAAGCAATTCCAGGGGGTGCAAGTAAAACAAAAAGCTCTTGACTAATTCATCGTAATTACTCTCCCTGGCTACTTTGGGGCCTCTGATTGCAAATATGAATTCCGAGTTTGCAAATTTTATCATATATGGCAAATAAAAAATTTCAGCGTTTTCCCGAGTGGCCCAGCGAGGGGGTCCCGGCCCTTGTTTAGAGGGTGGGACACTTGTGAAGACAATATTTTAGTTTTCTACCCCACTCATGCAACTCACTAATTTTCAGTCAATGACAAGTTTCCTAGTGTACTACGGCGACTGAAGCCATTAAAAATACACTTTTTTCATCCTGAAGATAGAGAAGCTAGGGCTCGTCTTGCACTTCCGTCTGCACATGCTCTTAGCGGGGTTGTTGGCCCTGCCCAAAATCACTTGTTTGAACGACGCGAAAAGAGTTTGAACGATGCGATTAAGCATTGATTGATCACTTTTCATCCAGAAATTGGCTGTGTCTTCATTGCTCTGTTGCGGATGCTCTCACTCACTGATTGCGAAGCACTGTATGAGTATTTGCTTTTCATTTCTATTCCGGTTCCTGGTGACCTTTTTTATGTTTTTCTCACCTGATTCCAAACCCACCTTTGCGCTGAATGCGTGGGAGGTTCCGTCCACACTGCTTCATTATTATTTGACTCCCTCAGGAAGTGCAAGAAGGCTTCCCAGATCGACGGAATGTAACGGAGAGTCAACCGCGGTAGTCAAACCATGGACTTGGGGACAGACGGAACAGAAGGATCGTTCTGAAAGTTAACGCAACTTGCCATCCATTCGTCTTGATGATTGAAGCAAGACGCATGCGAAAGAGATTTGTAAATTTATTTCCACTTGTTTCATTAAAAAATAATAATGTGAAAGGGATTTCTAAACTCATTTCCACTTGTTTCATTAAGAACAATAACGTGAAAAGGGCGTGACGAGGAACATGTGTAATCCTGGAATCACGGGTCTTCACTCCAGGCATGTCGAAAAAGTGTCCAAGGAACAGTGAATTCAACCACTTTCAATGGGGTGGGGTAGACTTTTGGGTTACCCAGGGACGTTTATAGGTCGAAGCCCAGCGCACTTCAACAGCGGACGTTGAAACTGGATTTGTGATTCATGAAGTGTTCGTGGGGCGTCGAGCTAAAACGAGTGAGGACTGAGGACAACACTTCTGCTGTGTGCGTCTAGTATTTGTGGCTTGAATTCTGATGATTGCTACTGGATGTCAAGGTTAGCAACACTGCCACAATTCAGGCATCATGTGACTATTATGCGTTTTGCTGTTGTCGTGGCTCGCGAGTTCTCCGCAGGGGAATTTGGAACTTTCAATGAGTCTTTCTCGCACTGTGTTCTTACATTCTACTCATTCTCAGCCCTGAGTCCATCTTTTCGATCGCTTTCTTCGTAAACCCGTGTTCAGCAGATGTATATTGATTATTTGTACTTTTCGTCACGAGCAGAAGAAATAACCTTCTTTAGGGGGTCCCTGATGATGGGAAAATAGCAACTAGAGATGCCAGACATTTGGTAAACGCAGGTTCGAAATTGAGCACCTGAACAATGTCGGCAAGTACAAAGCCCAGAAAGCTTTTCCGATCCGTTTCCATCCAATGATGACATTTGAGCACCTTAATCTAAGTCTCCACAAACTTGTCAGGACTGATCAGGACAAAGAGGTAGAGCGACTGTCAGCCACAGCATCTCGGGATTCGTTTCAAATTAGAGCACGACCACAGGCAACAGACAGGTTCTTGAGCAGGAAAATGAAGGGTTTAGGGCTTAGGATTTCGTGAAGGCGTTTTCTTCAGCGTAGTGCAACTCATCCACAGGGACGCACAGAGCTTAATTGTTCGACAAGGCTAATCTGGTAAGGAAATCTACAGTGCAATCAATTTACTGTTGATTTCAAAACACATTTGAAGCAGTGCTTCGTGGAATTCGGACAATTTCCGGTATATTAGATTTTCACCATCAATTGGGAACACCCATAGATTTCACAAGTGTTTAACTTGGATCCACCACTTCACCACCATTCCAATCGGAATCGCTGCAAACAATGAACCACAACACTCATGAGCTTCAACCCTAATTGAATGGCTCTACCTCGATTTCTTCCTTAGAGTTCCTGTTGATGGAACAAAAATGGTGACTTGTGAGGCTCTGTTCACTCCAACCAAACCCTAGACACATTGTGAAGTATGAATGCAAATGTAGATTGGATTGGAAATTTAGATTCAGAATGCAAGAGTTGGTGTTGTAATATGTATTCTAAGGATAAAGTCATCAAACTTGTTGGGACAAAGAACAGTTGCAATTGAGGAATTTCTATTCACAAGGTTATCAAAGCCAACTCCAACGCAATGTTATAAAAGAAATTGAATAATAATCCTACCTAATTTTAATTTTGGGCAAAATTGGTCAATTGTTGAAGACTAAAAATATGAAAATATGAAAGTTTTAGAGGTGTTCTAATCTTGTAGTAAAGGCAAATGGCATGATACATCTATGAAGTTGAACCATTCATGTAATACACATTGTTACACATATGCATGAAAAAGAATGTATTAAAAATAGAATGGTTTCATTTCAATGAACTACAATTGAATGAAAAATACACCCCTCAATGATTCCATTCATTAATTGGACCATGTGCACTTTGGCTCCTTTGAAAGGCAAGTTGTGAATTTCATTGATGATTAGTAGGTGTGGATAAATGATGTTGAATCAAGTAATACAATGATAATGATGTTGTTCTATTTGTATGACTTACATCCCTAGCACAACTCAATCTTGCACAATCGTATCATGCAAGATCGTGCATTTAGGTAAATGAACTTTCAACCATTATATCATTTATTGACAAACAAGAATTTAATGGAGGGGGGCCAAATGTCATCAAGTGCATACTTCTGGGGGGACATCCGATGACAATTTGATGTCTATTGTAATCCATTTAAAAATTGTTTTTTAAACATTATACAAATCATATACAAATTTAAAATTTTTAATCCAATTAAGTGATGTGCTTAGACCACAAAGCTATGAAGAATAAGGAACTTAAAATTGACAATATTTTAGTGCATACTTTGAGCCAAATATTATAGCATTCTTGCATTGCATTGCAAGCTTCTTATGTATATTCTTGCAATTTTTTTTTCCTCCTTAAAGGATTTTGATAATGGTTTAAAAGTTTATTTTGTGTTTAGGCCAATTCAAAATGTAAAGCGAAGATGACTATTTTCAATCCATCACTCCCTAGTGAAGTATTTATTTATGTCTAATAAAATTGTAACCATTTGGATATAGTAAAAGTGACCTAAACATCAAAAAGGTACAACCTCCAATGAAAATGAGATGACAAAAACAGATAGCAATGTTTTGGTGCCACCAATCTTATTTTTATAGTTTTTTTAGTTGAGAAAAAGAATAACTACATAACTATATGTATAGTTGCATCCTACTTAAGATTTTTGGTATAGCATTTAAAAATATTTTAATAGAAAAAAACTATAAAAAATTGTTGTATAAATCAAATGAAAAGAGATTATATATTTAACTTTTAAAGTCCCATTATTCCTTTACAAGACAAAACGGAATTGGGATACTAGGTTCTTAAGTTCTTGATTTTGTCATGATTTTTTAAAATTATTTAAGTGAAAAAATATTTTTTATTTAGCTTTATTGTGATTTTGTTTTCATTGATGCTTCTGAATATAAGTTATGCCACCTTAAGCCTAAAAAAAGGATCTAGTAGGGCACTACAAAAAATCACAAATAGTCAAAATAAAAATTTTCAAATAGAATGGATTTTTGTCTTCATGGAAAGATTTAATTCATTCTATTTGAACTAGTGTTGAAAAAATTATAGACAATCTTGTTTCTTAAGAAATCTAAGCATTTTTTTGAAAAAATAACTTGTAGGGTTTACTTTTGCACTAAATATTCACAATTTATCGCAAAAAAAGACTGACATGTTTAGTTTTCTTGCTAAGACAATCCCACTGATGGAATCATGGTGTTATAATTCCATTTTAAATCTATTATCTTTTCCTTCAATCTTGTACCTACTTCTATGTTATAATTTCGAAAATAATGAAAATCAAATATTTGTGTGTGTCTGTGTGTATTTTAAATATTTTTCGTTAGACTTTCAACTTGAATTTTCAATACAAAAAATAAATAAATTCAATATTAGTAGTGCAAATTTAATATATACAATTATTTTTCACTTCAAATGAAAATGTTTTGCAACCTACCTATTCAAAGATCCTAGAGTTTTTTTTCCATATATCCTTATACTAGTCTAGTGCAAGATTCTACAATAGAATATGCAAAAAAATAATTTCTAAATTTCTTGCACTTTGCAATAAAAATGGTTGTTTTGAATGGAATATGACAAAATAAAAGTATTGGCAATTTTTGGGTTAACCCCTAAATGTCCAAGGGGACCAAAAGTGTCTTGACAATCTAGAAATCTAATTCAAAGTAGTATAACTTTGCATCTAATGTCCAAATTTAATAAAACTTGCTAAGAAGTTTGTACTCTCTCTTCTTGTTTTGTAGTAAAATTTTGAGATTGATGTAAGATTTTATGATTTTTACCTAGACATTTGAAGTTTGTAGGTTCAATTTGAATTCACCAAACTACATTTGATTGCAGCAACTTTGAAGGCTTATACCTCTTTCATACAATGTTTGTTTTTGATAAAATTGGTTGAATTATATTCCCCTCAAAGTTTAGTTATTATGGTCAAATTTTTATGTCAATACAAATTGTATGGAATTTTTGGGAGCAATTCAAATTTGAAAATCTAGACATTTTTAGATTACAGTGAACTTCAATGGCTTGTTTCATCCTCATGTAGTGTTTGTTTTTGATAATTTTTTTATAAGTTGCATAATTGGTCTAGTTTGTGTAGCAAAAATTTCATATCAATCCAAGAAGTTATAAGTGATTGAGAAGTATTTTAGTAGAAGGAGGTTCATCATTAGATGTATTTTTTGTAACTATTTTTTTGACACTTCAAAGCCATTTTGTACACACAATGAATGAATTGATTGATATTTTTTTTTCACAAATGTGTTTGAATGCTAGTTTCAAAACACTTTGTGGTTCAATTTTTTTTCATTTTAGTAGATTTAGAAATCAAATTTGACCTCCAAATGTGTTTCTAGGAAAATTTTAGCATCTTTTTCCAATACTAAATCATTGTAATCTCTCAATCTATGTGGCCAAGTGACTCCAATTTGATTCACATCATCTACAACACATACATTACAAGATTGTACAATTGAGATTTGCATACCTTAATGGCATTTAGACCTATGGTAGAAGTACCCATTAATAATTGGTGACCCGTCAACAATTAATAGGGTATCCTATTTCCAACCAAGGTTGAAGTGGATTTTCATTTTTTCCTTGGAATGCACGTTTTTGTACTTTTTCAAGGTTTTGACTAATAAGGTAATGACACATAAGTGAGGAAGAAAGTAGGGAGCAATGAGTGGAAAAGTCATTCTTGAATGATCAAACTTGGATGACTCTAAAAGTTGGTCATAGGTAAAGTTCAACTTTTGCCTTTCAAAATTCATCATTATTTCAATTTAAGAGATAAAATTACCAAATTTTTTGTAATCCTCATCATTTTTGTCAATACACCTTAGAAAATATTTGTTTTGCCTTGCAATATCCTAAATCATGTCCAAATGTGCTTATTTTATTGGTTATAGGTCCCTCTACTACATATTAGTTCAAAAAAAATGACGTTTTCAACCCCCAAAAGACATAAGGCATTTTAGGGGTTAAATACAATTTTTTATGTAGTTTAGAGACACTACATGATTGTAACTTTCAAATGATCCATTTTGAAATGGATGTTCCTTACTACATAAGAGGATTTCTACCTGGTTTACAAGACTGCGAGTTCCCAAATGCTGGGAATGCACTGGGAACGCTGGGAACGTGATGCTGATGTGGTCGAGCGACTGCCACGTCAGAAAATACTAAATTTTGATTAATTTTAATTAATAAATAAAATATTTTTAAAATATTTTTTTGAAAAAAAAATTATTTTTTTAAATCATTTTTTTGCTCTTTAGTACATTCTGAAGTTTTTTGGAAAAAAAAAATTTTAATTTTTTTTTTCAAAATTCAAAAATTCAGACCAGCAGGGGGCTGGTCTGTAGCAGTGGGAACAATTTCGGGGAACACCCCTGAAACGGTCTTCTGGGGGCCCAAAAATCCTCTTATGAATTAAGAAAAAGAATCTTGACATGTTTTGATTATATTTTATTTTATAATTCTGAAAAAATCAAAGAATTAAAAGAATTATTGCAATTGCAAGCTCCAAGTGTTAAACTAATCCAAATTATACAATATTATGTGTTTCATTCAAATTTTCTACCTCTACAAAGCTTTTAAATATAAATGATTGAATTATATATTTTATTCTCATTACATTCATTTAAGGTAAAAAGATTTTTTTTTAATGTATATAATAATAATTGATATAATTTATTTCCACCTTTTACTTTAAAAAATCATAATTATTTGATTTTCCATCAAAATTTATCAAAAAAATCAGCATCAAAAGAAAATAAGTTCTTTCACAAGTAAAAAATACGTACTAAGGATTTATATACCATTTATGTAATAGAAAAAATTTGATTTAATTACAAAATGTGACTTCAAAGTCATTGTCATGAGTGTTTAGGGTGTAAAAAATAAAATAAATAACAAATTTTTTTCCACTAATCTACATTTTCAATTGCAATTCTTGAATCAATTTCAAATTTATTGGATTTCTTTGCTATATTTACAAATTTATTCTCACTTTTCGCAATAAAACTATAACAATGACAATTTTGACAAAATAAAGTGAAAATTTTCATAGTGATAAATAGTTTGTAGTGTTGCAAGATAAAAATATATGATTGATATTTTAACTTAGTTTAAAAGGCTAAATTTTAGCTCAAACAAGGTGTTTGGTTTATAGTATTGAAGGGTGAAGTACAATTTTATTTGAAGATGAATCCTATAGGTGTTTAATTATATGGTGTTTATCCATTAGAAGAGGCCCTTGAAGGACTTTCATTAGAAGAAATTTGAGGGCATTAGGAGACTGTGGGTTCCCGGACTACGGGAATGCAGTTTCCGCCCTGTGAACTCGAATCCTACGTGGTCGGGACACTGCCACGTAATAATTTATTTTTTTTTCAAAATTTTTTTTTGGACTTATTTTCATATTTCAGGACCCATTATTTTTTAATTTTTTAATTTTCTTTTAATTTATTTATTTTTTCCGATAAAAGTCGGCCTGACAGGGGGCTGCGGCATTGTGAGCCGTTTTGGGAATAGACCTGAAAACGGTCCTGTAATGCCCTCAAATTTCATCTAATGAGAATGCTTTTCAACCTTAAGATGGTCAACTAGGCCTTGAGTATAATGAGGAATGGATGATTTTCATCTAAGTTCTTTATCTTGCAACTTTATTGATGCTATAGCCACATTATTGAGTTAAGCTTAAGACATTTTATCTTTTTTATATTAAAAGGGGTAGTTTATAAAAATAATAGTACTTTACTATGCTTTATGATGCACTTCTAATTTGAAATTTCTAAATTATTTTTAACATAATTTCTATTTGACATGAGTTTTCTTCATTTTTTCCTTCAAAAATTCATAGTAGTTGAAAATTTTCATAAAAATTTGAGTATTTTATGACAAATATTAGACATATGATTCCCTATGCAAAATAAAATTTTAAAAAATTTACTCAATAAGTAGAAAAGAAATGGAGGGTATAAAGTGAGGGACTTTCAAGTTTGGCTATGTTGTCGTAGGCTCCATCCTTTAGGGGTTAAGAATGTCATGACTATCACATTGACACAAACTACTGAAGAAGATCAAATTGCATGACTAAATGCTTCAATTCCCACAATTCAAGTCACTTTTATCCTTATTGGTTTACTCATGCCCTACCACCAAGGTAATTAAACCATCCAATAGAAAATCAAATGATTGGATACATAGGAGCTTGTTTTTGGTTCTACAGGAACTCTAAAAGTCATTTCGTTTCTGCACAAACTTTGAAAGTCATTCATTACACTTTTGCCCTCTGTGGCGTTCCAAGGTTAACAATTTTTATCTCACCAAGGTCATCAGCCTTGCAAGTATCTGTCATGCATATTAAAAGACGAAGAATTCATATCCTGGTTCTGTTCAATCCCATGCGCAACAGGATTCAATAGTAGACAATAATTCCAACAGGATTCACAATAATTTCTAAAGTCAGTATTGCTCATTCCAAGAGCATTCCATGTGTGGGACGAAGAAACGACTGGCCAATTGCCACTCATGTATACGTATACACTGAAATCAGCTTTCTACATGAAAGCAATGTTGACCAAACTCATATCCAACCATGTAAGCTTAATATATAAAACAGGCAATTCTCACACTCAGCTGTGTTCGAACGTTGCTGTACCACAATGCCGACTAAATAGAGAACAAAACTCTTAGTCGATTTATCATAAAACTCTGTTTTCGTTGACTTCCTCTCAGCTCGCTGCAAAACAAAATCACGTCGATCCCAAAGCTTTAAGCCTTGGCAGCATCTTCCAGGGCCTTCCAGACTGCAACGATGAACTTGGGCTCCATGGTAACCCCCTCGGTAATTGGCACATAAGTGGCAGTCCAGGTAGCAGTGGTGGTTCCCGCAGTCGGTCCCGGCGTGTATTGCACGTACCACGGCAGAGACGTGCTTGAATCTGGGATCGCCTCTGATCACTGTGTAACCCACCGTCTTGGTCGCCTCGTCAAGCAAATGCAAACGCTCCACAAGCTCTCCGCCAGCAGGAATAGCTGCAAGAAACGGGACCATCAGAATTAAACAAGCCCCCGATAATGTGCTAACTTATACCAAAACTTGAGAAGTTGTGCATGCAACATCTGTAATGCAAGAATGAGGAACGCAAATTCAGACTATGAAATGTTAAGGAAGTGTCAGCATAATTACCAGGGCCCATCTTGCAGACGCGGATGCTGCCAACTTCGCCCTTAACTGGCAAACGTTCACATCTTGGGAGTACGTACTGTACAGTACAATCGATCGTTCGCTAGGTGCTTCTGCTCGACTTAGAATCAGATTCAGATTACCGGTATGATCGAGTTTTGATTCTACTCGAAGCTTTTAGGCGATTCTGTGTTGATCAAATTCCAGGGACATCAATCAATATGCCAACACCATTCGGGATGAAGAAATTTGGAGTTCAGCAGTATTCCAACATTTGGAGTCAAAAAATACCAGGTATATACGGCATTAGGATCCATTGCAATGCTGTTGTGAATGTAATCTTTCGAAGTTGTAAGATTAAATTGGAAGCGTAGTTACGTCAATGATCCGGTTCCAACATTGATGCATGAAATGTCGGAATCCGTGCCATTGAGGTTTATTTGAATTATCCGAAGCAATCGAAATTATTCCTAACTAATTAAGCGCATTTGGAAATTGCCGTGGCAGAGAAATGTAATGCAAGGAGACGGGTGAACGAGGAGAAATTTCGAAAGCTGGAGCGAGACCTGGAAGAAATCAAGAGAGAGGAGAAGAAATTGTTGTTGAGACTGAAGAAGGTGCATTGATATCATTGTTGTGTAATTTTGGCAATTTTCTCCAAATAGATTGTCATTTACAGATAAAATTCATTCATTTCAAATCACTGATCCTTGCACTGAATTGAAGAGAATTGAACTGAAATTCTTGGCAGAGTGAAAATCAATTTCCTGGAGTAGGATTGCACATCACCAACTCTCTTTAACATCACCTTCTTTAATATCACATTCTCTGTTTTCTTATCAATCAAACCCTAGAAAATAGATGTACATTACAAAGTTCACAAAAATTCGCTCAAACACGACTCTCACTACAATATCTTGTTCACTCCTGTGCACTTGATTATTGTGTGGTTTGTCAACATTTTATAGAAGCAAATCCTACTTATTATTTTGAAATTTGGTAAATGCATAGGCCACTACAAAGCATCAAAATCTTTTGTCCATAATAAAATTGGGATAGAAAATTCCTAATTTGAATTCAATTTTATAAAAATAAAATCCATAAAACTGCCTATAAAAAAGAAAAAATAAGATTGGACCTACTTCTAAATGATGTCTTACAAAGCATATAGAGCAAATACGAAGAGATTAAATTTTGCAACCTCAAGTATTTCTTACTATCAATTTTATATACAACAATATTGTCATTATTTATTTATTACATATATTATCCTCTGAGCGCTCAATGGTCAAAAGTAATTGTTTCATTATTCAAAGGATTTGAAATAAATAAAGCAAGAAGATTTTAAAGAAGTTGATATAATATATTAACAAAAAGAATAAATCATCATATTGTTATTTAACAATGATGTCAATTAAGAAGAATGTTCAAAAGTTGAAATTTTTAACCTTTCAAACTTGTTTTTAGATTTATTTAACCAATCAATTAGCCTTGCTAAATAATAGTATGATGCCTTATATTTTTTAACAATAGGCATTCAATTTGAAAGTTATTGTGGTTAACTACTTACTTCAAATAGATTTTTAATGCTTTGTTTTGATAATTGGAGATTATGTATAGTAGTATATAACAAAGTAGAATTATCACCAAAACACTCATGATGATCTCAAAATATAGGCTCCTAAAATGAGGATATCAACTTTTGAGTCAGGGAAGTTGGGCCACCTCATCCTCGGAGAGAACATTCTTTCCAAGATGCTTGAGTTCTCTTCAAGGTAAAGGTCACGCTTCTACCGCTTCGGCCGGTCACCTTCTTCGCTTACAGGAAGTCTCCCGCTTGTCTCTGTCCTCGCCTAGCACCCGCCAAGCTCATGTCTGCTTTCGCCCCGGCGGGATTTGGGAGACTGTTCGATCAATCGCCTTCAGTTCCGTTAAGAAAGAGCGATTTCGGGGTTGAATTTCTGTGGGATAGAGGAAAAATAACTCAGATAGGAAGAGTGCTTGAGAGGTCAAGGATTAAGAACAATGCATGGGAGACCTCGCCAGCGGGCGGGGGTGGCGCCCTCGCCCATGGACAAGCAGGAGCAAGCCCACGCTGCCGAGCTCCGAAAACTCATGCCTCTTTTCATGGAGAGTAATCGCACCTGCTGGTAAGAATTACCAATTTCTGTTTCGATCGCTGGGGTTTGGGGCGATCGAGTGGTGGACTAACGAGCATATCATTCTTGCAGCTACTCAACGGAATCCATGAACCAAAATGCACGATTGCTGGAGCTCAACCCTGATTTTCTCACGGCTTGGAACTATCGAAAGCGCGCTGTGCAGCATCTGTGGGAGCTTGAGCCCGATGAAGAAGCTCGAAAGCGGATTGCCCAGACTGAGCTCGATTTGGTATGGTGTGAATTTTAACTTCAATGTTGCGCCATCAAAAATTTGAATTCTGAGTTGAAGTCTGAATTAGGTCATCTTTGTGGGAGATCTGGACATTAGGTTATGTTGTGGAGATCAGGAGATGGTGGAGGTGACGTAGACCAGGGTTGAGGGTGTGCGGGGCAGGTGGTGAGAGCCTTGAGAGCGAACCCTAAAAGTTATGGCGGGTGGTATCATCGCAAGTGGATCATTGGGTTTGGTCTTTCCTCTCTGGATGCAGAGTTTCTACTGCTGAAGAAACTGCTCAAACTGGATGCTCGCAACTTCCATGGTTGGAACTATCGCAGGTGCTTGCTTATCCTAGTTAATGCAGATATAATGATTTTGCCTAGTAGTTTTCTGTCTAATAATCAAACCATAATCTTTGCATAGTTGTTTCATATGTGATCCTTTTTATACATCATAAAGTGTTTTGTTCAAATCAAAGACTGAGAGGAAGTGGATCCTCTTTGATATTAATTTTGCAGATTTGTTGCGAAGACGAAGGGCGTTGCTGCTGAAGAGGAGCTACGATTCACCATTGATAAAATCAATGAGAACTTCAGCAATTATTCAGCCTGGCATAATCGTAGGTAAATACATAAGCACATTCGGCATGCTTATTTCAGCTCTGTTTTTAAGTTGAACTTTAAAATTCTGGCTTGCTCTAATATAGGTATCTACATCTTATAAAGTGCTGAGTATAGTTAGTATTAAGAGAATGGTCAACTTTTTATATATTTTTGTTAGCAAATCAACGGGGATTATAATGCACCAAATAATACACCATTTGCATACTGTACGCGAAAGTTATAAGGATTTAAGTTTATATTGGTAGATAACATAATACCGACACAAGTTTTTGTAGTAAGCTGGTTTATTGTCTCAAAATCAATATATGTACTCATCGTGCAAGATTTTAGGGTGTCGCATTTAGTTACGTGTCTCAATTTGGTACCTCTACCTTCTGTCGATTTTGATCGAAGGGTTTTTTCTGGTGGGGATTTCTGCAGTGCGCTTTTGTCAGAGGTTTCCAAAAGGACGGACACAGAGTATAGCAGAGTTCAAGAGAGCCTGGAAGAGGAGTATGAGTTGGTGAAGACTGCCTTCTACACTGATCCAGATGACCAAAGCGGATGGTTCTACTACTCCTGGCTACTGGGGCAAACTGTTGCTCCTGTGGGCACTCTTGTCAATGGATGCTGGCCCCCGGCAGAGTCCCAGATTACAATCGATTCGGAGAACAATACTTACAAACTCCCGTTCAATAAGCTCTATGAGGAAAAATTAGAAGCCTTACCCCTGGTGCTTTCCTTTAGCAACGCCGTGACTGGTGTTAACAACCGAACTGTTTCTGTCAGTGTTGATGAAAATGATGCTTTGGAGCTTGATTGGAGGCCTGCTGAGCCATGGCGCAAATATGGTTGGAAATGGACCACAGACGTTTTGCACCTCTTGCCTTCCACTAGGCGGCAATATGCAGTCCGCATATTGGTGGGTGCGGTTCCAGGTATCGTGTCTGTGGATGGACAAGAATGTGCAAGCTCATGGAAGTCGAGGTTTCATGTGCTTCTGGGGGGGAAATCTCCATTGGAAGATGAAAGCTCAGTACAAGAGCAGGTGAACGTGAATAGTGAAGTGGCAGATGGATCAGAGATTTGGCAGCTGAATGTTTTGGATAGAGAAATTCAATCATGTCGGGAGCTGCTTGAGCTAGAAAGCAATAGGTATTAGCTGTTGTGAAAGTTTGATGTGCAAAAGTCTTCCTCTGCTGTTTTTGGTCATCCGTCTTATCCACAGTTGCTATTATGTAGAGTTGAGCTCCTGGGTTTCGAGCACCGAAACAGTGACTGGAATTTTCTCAGTGCTCACTTATGTCGTGGAATTATCAAGTGGCTCACACTGTTCTTGTTTACTTCTTTTCTCAGCAAGTGGACAATTTTGACGTTGGCAAGATTATTATTGACACATGCCTCATACAACTCAAGTTCCCGCAAAAGTCACTTGGATGAAGCACGTACTCATTTTGAAGTGCTTGGAAGCTTGGACACTGCTCATCGGGAGTACTACCAACATCAGTCGGGCTTACTTTCTTTGAAAGAGGTACTTATTTGATATTTATTTCTTAAATTCGATATAGCATTCCATTGTCTTTATGGCGGCCGTAGTGTTATAATCTCGAGTAAATCATGAAACAGCAACTTCTCGAAGAAACTTTCATATTTCAGTCTTACATGCACTGATTGAAGCGATTCCTGAGCTATCTCGGAATTCAGCTCTCTTTTGAATGAAGTGGTACTTGTGGAAGCTTGTGTATCCTATTTCTTGTAAGAAATCTTAAAGCTTGTCTTTGTGGGCCTACAGCTGACAGAGAACAGCAGTAATCTCAGGAGGCAATATGAGCAGAGTGGGGAGCTGCGGTTAAAGCAGCTGGCGCTATGCGCTGTGGAGTGTACAGAACGGTTTTTGTGGGTCCAGAATCTGGACCTGAGTCATAACCAGTTGCGCTCAACTCATGGTATTGTCCTGTCATGTGTCCTTTTTAATTTGAAGCGCAGATTGTGATCTCTTTTAGATGGACAACTGTGCAACTTTGAACTTCATGATTACTGATGATGCCCTTTGGTTTGTGTTCATTCTGGTACAGGACTTGAAGCATTACAGGTTTTGGTGAACCTGAACCTCAGTCATAACCGGATTGGCAGTGTGACCGCACTCGCTCCTCTGAGGGAACTCCCCCTGCTCAAGAATGTTGATGTGTCGTTCAACCAAATTGGTGATCACACTGTAGATACTTGTCGAGTACTGTGCTCATCAAAGCTTACGACCGCTGCTTCACCGACACCTGATTATCTCGAGGTCGGTGAACGCTGGGAGACAAAGATCGTCTTTGGGGGTTTATGCTGGCGGACACTGAATATTACTGGAAATTCAGCTGCAGAAGATGTTCAGTTTGTTAATTCTCTCACCCGGGCTCTAGATGGGACTAAATTAATAACTGATGGGACCGATTTGTAAGAGGACCGACACCTGGAGGGTTTTTCCTTCAACAGTAGAATTTCGCTCTTGCTTATGAAAGTGAGATTGTAACTTCGTATTGGTGAGACGCTGTCAGTCATGGAATACAACTGTGTACCCAGATTCTCTTGAATATGAGTTGAATATAAGTTATTCCAAAGCAAGGTGTACCTCGATGGATACTCGGACAGGCTCCGCTCTTTGCCATTTCCTTTTAATTCTATAATAGCACACTAAAAATAAGAACAGCAATGGATGATGCCTAACCTCACTCCTTTGCCTAAATATGAACTTGGTTCTATGGGCAAAGGCATCCATAAGAGGGCACTGTCCCCATTATCATGTAGAGCTTCGTTGACTCCCTTTGCTACAGTAAGAATATTGTTCCTCAAGGGGCTCCTTCAAATTCAAACTCATTGGTTAAATTGCAAAAGCTTCCAAGTGTCAAGACCTAAATTCTTGATCTAATTCTATACAAAAATTCTTTCGCTCACTTTGCAAGGAAACTCACTTCGTACTCTTTAAGTGAAGACAGAGGACCAAACAGCTAGAAATGACGGTCCAAGCACCTATACCTACCTTCAACCCTGCACTAAGGAAGCAGAATTGGATGAAAAAATCACAACTGCGACATAAATTTTCACATCCCCAATTTCTATCGTACTCGTAATTCATGGTCGATACACCAAACCCTCGCAAGAAGCTGAAAAACGGGACAAGGCACCCTAAACCATATCTCAATGTTGAATCTCATAGAGCTGCCTTCAAATTTGCAACCGAGAGCAAAATGCGTTTATAAAAAAGAATCAATATTTTCGTTCTAATATCCCTTTCTCTCATTTCCACTGCAATTCCATACCTAACAAAAGCTCACGCTAATTACTACCATACCTATCAAGAATGTGGGATTAGGTTGTGGGGTTAGGATTTAAGATTTTACTAATGACGAGACAACTAAAATTCCATAGAATTGAGCGCAGCAAAAGGTCTAATTATCAGGAATGACTGGCTCCCCTATATTCACAAAAGCCTTGGCTCGAGCAAGCCGTTCCGCAACCGCCTGCCAAGAGACTAAGCTATCCAAAAACGCGGTCAAGTAATCAGGTCTCCTATTTTGGTAATCGAGATAATAAGCATGTTCCCACACGTCAACAACTAACAAAGGAATGTGATCCCAAACAATCGGAGTCAGTGCATTCGAAGTTTTGATAATCTCCAGCTTGGCGTCTTTCTTCAACACGAGCCACACCCACCCCGACCCGAATAGTGAAGAGCCCGCATTCTTAAACTCCTGCGCAAACTCCTCGAAGGATCCGAAGCTCTTGACAATCAGCTCCCGCAGCTCGCCGTCCTCGGGCGGCTCCCCGCCTCCGCCCGGGCACATGGACGACCAGAAAAATTCATGGTTCCACACCATGCCGGCGTTGTTGAAGTAGGGCAAAGGGTTGCCGTTGTTGTACCCGTGGAGCACGAGCTCCGACAAGTGGAACCGCTCGGCGTCAGTCCCTTCAACCTGCTGGTTGAGAGTCTCCACGTAGCCGCGGTGGTGTTGGCCCCAGTGAAACGAAAGCGTCTTCTGGCTCATGTGGGGCTCCAAGGCGTCCTGTGAGTACGGGAGGGGGCGGAGGTGAAATGCCGCGCGGGGGACGACACAGCAACCATGCCGCCTGCGCGATGGAGATGAGGGGGGCGTCAGGCTATGGATGGGATTGTGTAGCGAATTGGTAAACAAGGAAGAGCCGGCGATGAAGGTGATAGCCATAGCTGCGAGCTCTCTGCGACAGGGGGTCGTCTTCTACTCTTCTCTCGAACAGCAGCAGCAAAACCCCTGAAAGCTTAAACCCCTGCCACACCGGATATTGAGTCTCGTCCACTGGATGACGGTCGTCGTCGATAATTTTCATCCATCTTTGGTGCTCTAATTATTTAATCATATCCCCATTCTGCATGTGCACAAGCATATGGCAAATGTGAAGTCATACAAGTTCTCAAATTCTCAAATGTCCACCACCATTTAACCCTAGAGCATCTGGAATCATGTCCGGAATTGACGATTTGGGAAAAATCATTATAAAGTACTATTTGGAAGAATATTTTGGGATTGTGATACAAACAAAGGTTGTAAATTTTGAGTTTTAGATTCCATCCGTACATTAAGATTCGCCAATGCTTTCGTCAATGTTTTTCTATAAATTCTCAAAGGAAAATTTCAAAATCCCTTCAAAATTCAATTACAAGCAAAATATTGTCATTTTTCAAGTAAAACTTGTTGAAGTGAGTTTGAAATGAGGTTGTCTTTGTATGGTGATTTCTTCAAATTTTTTCATTCTTTAATTCTATGACCTCATTTTTGCAAATTTGGTTTTGAACTATAGTCAACGCAAGTCAACCACTTGACATACTTCCACATTTGTAATTTAAAAAAATTATGTACTCTAGTAATACCAAAATCAACTATTGGATAGAACAAAAATTTCATAAAGAATTTCTAAAAATTAGGATGACTTCCATCCAAGCAATATTGAGACAAAAAAGTAATTTTGAATCTATTCATTGTCCATATATTGGACGTCAGCAAGCTCTAGGATTATAGTTTTGACCACATTAGGCTTGCTCCAATTTTGATTACAATGGAGTAGTTTACTTTAAATGGATTGAATAAGTTTTTGAGATTTTCATGTCTCCACCCATCGCAATATTAGCTTATCACAGTTACACTATCGTCTTTCAAATTTAATCCTAAAACACTTTGACATCTAATTGTAGAGATAGAAAATCACTTTTCATCCTCATTACTACTTAGATGAAAGTATTCTTAGTTTGTAGAGGTATTTTTCGAAGTTGTTGTCCTATCTAATAGTTGGATTTGGTATTAATAGAATATGTATTTCTAATATATTTTTCTAAAATTAATAATGTAGAAGTATGTCAATTAGTTGACCAAAACAAATTTGCATTGACCCTAGTTCAAAACATGATTTGCAAAAATGAGGTCATAGATTTAAAGAACACAAATTTTTAAAAAAAAATACTATATCAAGGGACCTTCACTTCAAATCCATTCTAACAAATTTTACTGCAAAAGTAAAACTATTTTTCTTGTAAGTGAATTTAGAAGAAATTTTGATATTTCCTTTCAAAATTCATAGAAAAAGATTGATGATAGTATTGGTGAATATAATTGTACAAATGGAATCTAAAACTTAAAGTCTCACAACTTTTGTTTGTATCTCAATTCCAAGAACAATCTTCCAAATGATTTATAATTTTACACTTTATAATGATTTTTTTCAAATTGTTGATTCTAGAGAAAACCCTAGTTAAAAAATGTATGTTCCAAATTTTAGTTTAAAAAAACCTTTAATTTGGAGATACTATTTTATTAAATTTTCATGGTTTTATATGATAATCCTTTTTAAAACATTGGTGATGAATTTCTTAAAATTGATTGGAGAAATATATAGGAAATAGCCATATGCACATCTTTCATCAAGCATTGCCAAAAGAGTTTCAAAATTCTCTATAGAAATTTCAATATTGGGATAACAATGCCTTAATTTCTTTAAATTGACATTTTTTTTAATTGTAATTAGATTTTTTTATTTGAACGTCACATTGTGGGGTTGCTATTTTGTGAGCCTAAGAGTGTAAGTTCATGAGCCTAGAAAACTATACACTTATGATAGAGGTGTCTATATTACATAAATCTTTTGTGATTTTAGTGCAATTAAATTATAGATACCTATATTATAGATGTTTATATTATAAGTACCTTCAATGGTTGTAAGATATTTTCTTATATATATATACACACACATACACATATACCTATATTATAGATGTTTATGTTATAAGCACCTTCAATGGTTGTAAAATATTTGCTTATATATATAATCATGAATATTTTTAGAGCATGATGGTACAATTATTTTGCCAAAATCTAATTACAATAAAGAAATATCTATTTTACAAAAAAACATGAAAATCATGAAAATTTATTCAACCCATCTATACAATTTACAATCCCTATAGTGTAATAAATTATAGCTTTGTAATCATATATGTTAGATTTGTTCTTTGATCCTATAACATATTTGCCTATAAGTGGGTGGTTGCAAGAAACACCGGTCCTATTCTCCGTCACAATTGGGGTGACATTGTTCTTTTTTGCTATAACTTTTGAATTAAAATATGAAATAATATGAAATAATTATTGGAACTCTCTAACTTGATGATTTTTACATCCCTTATTTTTCAGAAATTTAAAAAAATAATAATATTTAAAATTATTTTTTGTTAATTTGTCACAAACTGAGGTTTAGGGGTTTTTACTACGTTAGGAGTACCCAAATTTAATGATATAAAGTTGAAATGTTCATGGTGCATTTGCATAGTAGGAAAGCATATTCCTATGAAAGGGAATCTAAAAATACATTATTTTATGTCCTCCACATGCGTACAAACAACACTTCCATTGCACGCAATTTCTGACCATTGATAATAGAGTTGAGATTATTTTTTTGGTGAAATATCATCACCATCAACTCTTCCCAAATGGACAATTTTTAGATTCAAGAAAAATAACTTTTCCTATTTTTTACAAATTAAAATGTAAATATGCCCATTTTCATGAGATTTTCCACTTTTCTAGTTCTCCTACTTGGAGAATTTTCCTAAGCTTTTCCTTCATAGGATACCTTCTTCTTTAAGTTTTATACATTAGACATATTTTTCATAATTTTTTTTAATTGATTTTCTAATTAAATAGTACTCCCAAAGAAAACAACGTCCATTTCCAAAACGCTACAGAAAATGGACGGTGTTTCTTGCAATGACCCAAGTGTCCAATGGATGATAGAAAATTCTTCTATATAAGATAAGAGCTCAAATGAAATATTGTGTATAAAGGGGAGGTCTTCTATAATGATTTGATCTCTAAAGAGTGCTCTCATTTTTTTAAGCCAATGATTCACATGGTACCAAGGAGAATGATTTCTATAACAACTAAGCAAGTGTTTTAGATTAAACCATGAAAGGACAAGACTTATCACCAAAGCATTGTACCAAAAATAGTTTAATTTATGAGCCAATAGATGCAATCTTCATTGCTACAACAATCTTAAAAGTTATTTGTTGGCCACTTTAATTTTGGCATCATAAATTAAACCCCAAGTGCTCAAATTACAAATAATATCATTATTTTTGATAGATTTATATTGATAAATAATTGAAACTATTATATTCCAATATATCTTTATTGTTGGTTTGTGTAGAGCATCCTTTTCTTTCCATTGATATGTCACATGAATTTTTTTGAAGCATCCTAATTGAACATTGATTGGATGAAATGCATTATTTACAACATTGCACTCAATGGATGGTTGAGCACCTACAGTAGGTTCTTTTGTAAAGGATTGTAGGGAATTCATTGTGTCTCTTTGAAGACAAGGAACATTGCAAATATCATAGATATAAGAAGCCTCAAATGTTGAAGTTGATGATTATAAACAAAGTTAATGCCTAAAGTCCAAAATGTCTCTTTTGGAGGCAATTAAAGTTCCTATGATCCCAATTTTGGATGTAATTTTTTAGAATGTCTTTCAAAGACACATTAAAATTTCAGCTTTTGGAGAGTAGAATTTCTATTTCAATAGGTGTCAAGGAGTAAAAATTATACCACTCTAAGTTCAAAAAGTAGTTTGTTAAAGAGCACAAAAAAACTATAAAAACTTGGTATCAAAACTTAATATTCTTTTTTATTGTAGATTATATTTTTGTCTACATAAGGAGATTGATTTACTTCATTTGTTTGCATGGTGTGAAAGTTATGGAACTTCTTTTTTGTGAGACATCATTGCATCTTCTTGAAAAAATAACATATTTGATTTGTTTTTATTACAATTTTCAAGAAAAAAAGTTCTACAAAGTTCAATTAATTTGGAAGAACAATCTCACTATTGGAATAACTCTAATTTCAATTCCATCTTAATGCTATTAACAATTTCAATTTTCCTTCTAGATCTTGTACCTACTTCTATTTAACAATTTTTACAAAATGAAAATCAAGTTTCTGTTCATTAAGTCTTTAAAACTCTAAATTCAATTATTTAACATGTAATATTAAAATTTTGAAATATATAGTACAAAAAATTTAGATTTAGAAGATTCAAAGTCTTAAAATGTAGACACACAAGGTGCCAAAATCTTTTTTTCTTCACTTCAAATGCAAATATCTTCCAATTTACATAGTTAATATATCTAGAGTCACTTTCATACATTTTTGTATAGGTCTAATGCAAGAGTCTATAGTTAGATATGCAAGAAAAAAAAAAGTTAAAAACCTTTCTACTCTTTGTAAAAGAAATGGCAATTTTGAGTAGTCTTTAATGAAAATTGATTTATATACTTTATGGATCTAGGTCGATGACTCATGCAATTTTTGGGTACCAAATTTTTATGTAATAAGTCTTCATATCTACTTTAAGTTCTAAACAATGTAGAAAAATAAATTTATGGTCAATTTCATTAAAATGGCGGTATTCCAATAAAATGGCATGAAATTCCGTTAAAATGGCACATTTTCTTCTTCTACTTCTAGGCCTCTATGTCAAAATGGCACTTGAAATTTTTCAAAATGGCACACGGAATATGTCAAAATGGCACTCAAAATAACGCCATTTAAACGAAATTGACCATATTTCCATCTTCATTGAAATGCACAAATATTGTCATCACAAATAAGTTTACTTCAAATACAATTAGGATTAGTATTTATGGCTTTCTGACTTTTATGGCCATTTAACTACTATAAATACTAATTTCTAATAAAAATATCACAATAATGGCTATTTAACTTTGGCCAACATTGCAAATATAGAAAAGTATAAAAATAAAAGAATTTTTTTTGGAAAAGTATGTTAATTTAAAAAATCATGTACTACAAGATGGAGCTTCTTGTGGCTTTGACAATTTGTTTCTTTATATCTATTTTAGCTACTTTTATTGGCTCTAGAATCTAGATTAAAGAATTTTAGGTTTACATCAACAAAAAATACATCTGCAATGAATGTGAATAAATGCCACAAAGACAAAACCTTATATAGTGTAGCACTTTGTTCAAATTGTAAAATCTAAACCATTCCACCTATAATCTTATTAACATGTAAGTCTTTTA
The DNA here is from genome assembly GCA_947034885.2 of Thuidium tamariscinum. Classification (NCBI taxonomy): domain Eukaryota; kingdom Viridiplantae; phylum Streptophyta; class Bryopsida; order Hypnales; family Thuidiaceae; genus Thuidium; species Thuidium tamariscinum. The sequence goes on from OX344750.2 coordinate 37,791,839, forward strand.
TCCTCTAAAGGATCAACCTACTCAATTTGGTAGCATAGTGATTTTGGATAGGTAGGTGTGATTAGAGCTTTCAATGTTTTGGACTCAAACTTCAATAGAAGGTGTGGACAAGGAATGTCTTTCATGTGTACTAAAATTTAGGACATTTGAAAATGTTAGTCAAAAGATTTGGCCTAATATGTTAAATTTTTTTTTGTACATGGCCATAACTAAGTCCTTGACAATTTTGTATTTTGAAACAATGTCTACTTCATTCTACTGACTATTTTTTTCCTATATGTAGTACAATTTCAAATGATCTGAAATTTTTCAAGCATGTAGTCAACTTGCCTTGAAGAATGAATCCAAAGACAAAGAAGCATCACCATTTTGGACATTTTTTTCATACAAATGTGAGATTGTAAAGTACACCTCCCTTGTTTTTTGTAAGGCCCAAAAAAGTGTTTATGTAAATTTGAAAACTCATAGCTTGCAATCAACACAATAGAGATTTTTTTTTTAAAAATTCCGCATGTTTTCAAGTCAGCATACTACAAGATTCTATACTTACATGCACAAAAATCATTTTAATTTCTAAAGTTTAGTTCCTATACTAGAAATGGCAGTTTTGGAGTGTTTTTGGTGAAAACATAGTCAGGAGAACATAGGGACGAAATTCGAATCACTTAATTTCAGTCATTTCAAAATGCATAATTTCTTCAAACACTGTCTAAAAAATACATCCTAAAACAATCTCAATTCTCCTTTTCACTCGCAACAAGATCTAATAATTTACAGCTTAATAATGTGAACCATGAGCAAAATGCACTCAAAACAATTCGGAATTTAGGAGCAGTTATCGTGTTACATACAAAGTCGGAGTGATAGTCATTCAAAGGAGTAAGAAGAGGTCACTGATACCGCTTCTAATTATGCAATTTACGGATCTGCAATTGTTATGGCCACGCCCTCACAATTGAATGCACATGATGGTCAAGAATTTGCCTAGAAAGACCTAACTCTGTAAGCAAATAAATATATTAATTTAAAGATTCCAACACATCAAAATGTTCCTGAACTGAATGAATAACTTCGAAGGCAATTACATGCAGGTGCAATCGTTTGACACAAGGTAATGCCGATTATACTTTCCTCAACAAGCAAGTCTACATCCCAAATATGAGCAGCCACTCTAGACAACACATTCTTGAATTCACTGCTATATATGTAAAAATATATCCAACCGTCAATGCGACAGGAAAAACATGTCGAACCTATTTTCGACCCCAATATGTGAAGTACAAACACCCCTATTGAATTGAGCAAGCTTCTTCCTAAAACAATGTAGTGTCGAGCACTACAACCATGTGCCTCCGACACACAACAGCTGGAACAGTAACAACCTTCCATACCCTGGAGAATGCCAAGTCTGAGCACCAGATCTTCTCAAACTCTAGTTCTGTCCACAACAACAAAATGCCAGTTTCGTCACAGTTAGCGTCCCAACGAACTTCAATGAAGAATTTCTACAATTTGAAAGTACGAACTAGAGAAGGCTCCGGAACAATGAGACACAATTGAATGAAAGACCTTCCCCTAGACAGTACATTCAACCCTCTCCAGATGCCAACAATGCCACGGGACCTAAACGCACTCTCATAACTTGACACATGAAAGGTGTCCAGTCCAGTGTGCACAACACAACAACAAATACTAAGGAAATATTCAGCAATTATTCTAAGAATTCGACATGTAAAAGTTGTCCAATTGGCGTTTACTACATAACATGAAATGTATACTTGCAAAGAAGAAAATACTGAGTGTATCATGCAGTGCGAGAGAGGGTTGAGTTGGCCATTACAAGAGCATTCAAACAGAACATGAAATGGGGTATGAAATATGAAAGCGTCGTGGTTACCTTCTTTCGGAAAAATCCAGTGGCATGTTGCCACCACGTCGGAGGTTTCGCATCATGGACACCGGTACTCACAATACATTACACTTGTATCCACCTTGATATCGTATGACTTCTTTTCTAGCAGAGAATGCAAAGAATGGAGCACATTCGCGGATCCTTCTTTCAATTCCATGACTGCCTTGGTTTCATTGAACACTCTTGTTACCTTCCCCATGGTATTCAGTCAGACAATAATGTAGATTTTATCAAAGCCTACTACAAATGTTGGTTCCACTTGTGAATCACCAAGGAGTCACAAAGGATCACAACATAGGACATAATGAAAAGTCCTGAGAAAGCAAACAATAACAGAAGGATCCAAATCCTGCTAACCGAGATCCAAGAACTTGGTTTTCTTATTCCACCTTGCGCAGCGTGCCTGCTGAAGCTGAAATTTCTCCCCTCCGCTAGGAGTCTCGTGACTCTTCCTGCTACTTCCTGAGGGTGAGATCAAACCTTCAATGTCAGACACTACAGAAATCTACGACAGTTTTACTTTAACTATTTATCCCCTAAGTGCTCAAACGGTCAAAAGTAAATCATTCAACAAGTCACAAGGAAGTAAATAAATGTCTCAACAAAAAAAATAATCACACCACACATTTTTGAATGATAGAAAAACCTAGCTAATATATTCAACATTGAACCTCTGCAATGTATCCAATTCACTTCTTCTGAGCTTGGACGCTAGGAGGCTGACGAGGCATGTTAGAAATAGCTTGCACAAGAAGGGTATAAGAATTCCAAAATCCCGTAGTTCACAAACCCTACAAAGATGCTACAGTAGAGTTCTTTGAAGAAGAGGTGCATTGAGTCCAAGTGCACCTGAATCTGCAAATTGCAGAGCACTGATCTTAAGATCAGACAACCCTGATTATATTCTCTATCAAAAAATTCAAAATTAATACCCTAATGCATTAATTTCCCAAGCCTCAAAGATCTCTATAGAAATGAGTAGGTGGTATGTGGCTTCAAATGAACAATACATGTTTCGTAAAATTGACACTTATCAAGTTATCGACAGACTTGGACAAGCCGCCCCACATGTGGACCAAGAGCTATGCTTGTGGTGCCAAGCAAAACTTTGCAAATAAAAGCCTAGATCTAGTATTTTGAAAAAAAAAATACCATTGACTGTAGAAAATTCTAGTTTTTCTGGACAATGCATTTTCCATATTTCTCAAGCTTCAACTGATCTCAAACGTCTTTACAGAAATGTGTAAGTATGTCTGTAAATGAAAAATACATGTTTTTAAAACTTGGCACTTCCTAACAACTTGGACAAATTACCCAACTTGAATACCAAGAGCAAAGATTGAGGTATACCCAAGGAAACCTACAAAATATGTGTCCTATCTTCTTCAGAAATCTATTTGCTTACCCTTTGCGCCATCTTCTCACAGAAGATACTGACCTCCACCTCCTGGAGCGTGCTAAAGTTGATCCAGATGCCAATGATGGTGACCACCGCCGCCGCGCCCGATAAGAGGGCAGGGACCCAAACTATGCCACACAAGGGTTTATTGCTGGCCTTGAGCTGCGACACGACAGTGAGCACAACGCCTTGGAAGACAATGAAGAACCACACCAAGTTGACAATCTGCTTCATCAAGTCCGAGCTCCTCTTCTCCTTGTCACCCACCTTGCTGCTTAGATACGACTTCTTACGATTCCACTCCTTCAAAGCTATCTGGTGCTCCGGGTTACCCTCTATCCACAACACGTTTTGGATCTCCTGTTGGGCGCAATTCTTAGGCTCTACAAGTGTCACGGACTGCGGATCTGGGCGAGGATGACCTCTGGTAGGATTAAGATGACTGTTCAACTCCGGCACTCCTGACTGTGCTCCAAGATCTTGGCGAGGACTACCTCGGCAGGGGTTTAAAGGACTATTCGACTTCGTCACTCCTGACTCTGCTCCTGGAACTTGGCGACCTCCGCTGGGGTTTGCAAGACTGTTCAACTCCAGCACGCCTGACTCCCCTCCCGAAACTACACCATTCCTAGCTGCCATACTTACCGAACTGAGGGGCAGAAACAATCGGACTACCGGAGGTGCAAACACAGGCCGGCATACAATAGGAGTGGGCTAGGGAGTGGGTGCGGGGGGATTTATAGCTGCCTTCACAGGGAGTCGGCTGCAGACATCACCAGTTTAAACTTTGACTTTGTCTACTGGAAATGTCGGCGAAGTAACTTGATGCTCTCGAAGCACCCTCAGAGGGCCGGTCACTTGGGAAAACGCTGGAATTTTGAATTTTTTGCAAATTCTGAATTCATATTTGCAATCGGAGGCCCCCGATCAGCTTGGAGGTGTGAGCGAGGTCAATTAGATAAGCATAAAATAGGGGGCTTTTTGCTTTACTTGCACCCCTGAAATTACTGGGAGTGGTCATGTGAGGGGCCAGTTCACCCCGACCCCTTATAGCAACTCCATTTGCGTAAGACCAGTTTAGCGGTTTAACCCTTAAATGACAAGATCCATTGCCATCTGGTCAAACATCATGTTCAAGGTGAATTTAGCATATTAGATGGCCTTCAAATATTGATCTTATATTTTTATTACTTCAAACTGTGGAGAATGTAATATTAGGAGAAATTTCAATTGACTTTGTAAAAAATTGTAATTGTTATCATTTTTGTGCAAAAATTAAAAATAAATAAGTAAAAATAGAATAAATGATCCAAATTATTTGAAATTTTCTCAAGAGTTATTAAGGTAGGTACACCCAAAAGCGCCATGTTCCTAAAAGCGCCATCTACAGTGCACATACATTTCCGAAAATCAGTCATGTTCACAGGCTGTAGATGGTGCTTTCAGAAACAGACTTTAACTGTTAATAACTTTTGTATATGGTATCCAAATCCTACGTTCTTTGGTGCGTTGGAACATACTTTCACTTGCCAACAAGACTACATAAAAATTTGAACTAATTAATAGCAGGAACTAGGCTCAGTATGAATAAGTGGCTTTTTTGGGTGTACCTCAATGAATATTAGTCTACAAAATTTTCAATTGATTTAATACTTTATTGAATAGAGGTATACAAATTTGGTGTTTTTTACTAATAGAAAATTGAACTTTCTATTTAGTAAAAATTTTTCAAATTTTTTGATGAGAACTACAAATTATTGTTATTTTTTAAAGTTAAGGATGAAAAATAATTATATCAACTGGAATATATATTAGAATAATCTAAAAAATTTACCATTAATGAAGATAACAATGGAAAACTTAATTTTGCAAATTAAGTTGAAAATTCATTTTAAGAGAAAAAAATATGAATGAAAAACACAACAAATTGTTTTTTGGATTTTAACACATAGAGCTTGCCATTGCAATAACTTTTTCAAATTTTCAATTTTTTCAAAATTTAAAGTTGAAATTTAAAGAAAAATTCTCAAGCTTCATTTTCTCAATCAAAGTCAAATTCCAAAATGGTTATATTTAAAGTTAAAATCAAGGTTGATTAAGGCACATCCACTTTTGGGATGCGTATGTGCTTAAGAGTAAAGATCAAATCGCATCTACTATTAGTAAAAATTTAGGTGCATTTATAAGGGGCACGGTTAGATAGAATGTCCCTATTGGGCCTCTTTCGGGGACAGGGATGAGATGCGGGCAGATCAAGGGGCTACTCTATAGCCTTCTAAGGACCCATCAATCTACTTCTGATTTTTATTTCAATTTGATTTTTTCAATGCTATTGAACACAAGATTTTCAATGAGGAAATTGAAGCAATGATGTGGGATTTGAGCCACATATTCACTTGAGCCTCATAGCCAATCTTGTATCAAGATGGGAGAGGAGAGAAACTCTTTATACTAGTGGAGTAGTGGTGGGTGAAACAAACCATGTAGGATATGTGATTTGGGAGAAAAAAAGAGCTCCTCCATTCATGGTTGTGGAATGCAGGAATTGTGTTGCAAGGAATTTCAGAACTCATTTAGACATAGTAGACTATATTTTTTCAAAAAACTTCAAACTAAAAAAAGTTGGGAAAACAAGTAAAATTTTACCTTCAAAAATCCGTTTGAGATTTAAATACTCCACCTAAAAGTTATGGACAAATTTCAGAGGAGGTGTTTGAAAATATCCCCAAAAAATGTCCTTTCCACACACACACCTCTAGAATTTGTCGAGAACTCTTACATGAGGCTTCAAAACCTCAAGTGGATTTTTAGGGATAAATGTTAGCTTGCTTTTCTAACTTCTTTTAGTTCTATTTTATTTTTTGGAAGAAGTTATTATACAATGCCCAAATGAAGTCTAAAATTCAACTTCGAGCACAATTCTTGCGTTTCAACTTAACCATTAATACCTTCATTTTTTATGAATAAAATTGAAAAATGTTGAAAATTGTACAATCTTAGAGGTGTAGAATTTTCTATTTTGAATAAGTGAACCCAATTGTGATTCTTTTCTTAACCCCTAAAGGACCATGACTATGTTTTTACTAAAACCACTCTAAAACTACCACTTCTAATACATGTATCAAAACTTAGAAACAAAATTGTTTTTTGACACATGTAACCATTAGATCTTGTATTAAGATTTTTTGAAAGGATGAAGAAAAAATTTCAGAATTTTCCACTATGTAGATTGCAAGATTTTAGTGTTTGAAGGTACAAAAAAGCCTTTTTTTACCACTGCAAAAATCCGGGCAGCTTCACTTCACAAGGTCACATTTGTAAGAAAAAAAGGCCAAATTGGTTGCAACTCTTTGAATTCATCCTTAAAGGCAAGTTGTTTACATTCTCAAAAAAATTCAAATCATTTGGAATTACACAATATATAGGAAAAAAATAGTAAGTAGAAAGAAGTAGAAAATGAGCTAAAATATAAAATTATAAACAATTAATTTATGGAATTGAAAAATGCCAATCCCAATGATTAAAATGTTGTAATAAAAAATCTATACCTACTTCTTTTATTTTTTTCCAAAAATATTAAAAATTGAATTAAATAAAGGATTCAAACTTTTTTTTGTAGTGTAGAGATTCTATAACTAGACATAAGTTACCCCAAACTGAAACTCCTCATAACTTTTGATTCATTGATCAAAATGAAAAGATCTTAACCATGTATTCAAAAACTTTTGATTCATTGATCTAATGAACCATTTTTTTAAAATCTTTGAAAAATCATTTTTAAAGAAGTTTTTTTTTCTGCCCAAACTGCCCGCCGAGCAAAGAAAGTGATATATCATGCCATAACTTCTTAACCATGTATTCAAAAGCTATGAAAATTATTGGTCCTTAAAGCTACTTCTTGGGTACACATTGTGTGAAAATTTCAAAGAAAAATAAATAAAAACTCCATTCGTAGTGAGCTGCCCAAAATTGCTAAATTGCCCAAAATTGTAGTTTGGTCCTTTAGGAGTTAAGGTGATAGTCTTTACAAATTCCTATCTAATTTGTACAATCTTGTTGTAGGAATACTAATTTTTTAGCATTGTGAAAATTCATGATTTATTCATATGTTGTGTAAAAAAAATGCATTTTTGGAGATTTTAGAGTACTCTACTAACTTCTACTAAAATCCTAGAAAAGTTTGGTAGTTTCTTTATACAAACAATGTACAGTTGCATGTTCAATCATATATACACATAGTTACTTTATGAGAATCTAAGTAATGATGTTTTTATTCTCAACATATATATAAAATATGTGTGTGTAATGCATAAGTTTTGTTAATTACAACAAACTTTCATTCAAGCAATGAAAAAAAATTGTACTTTTGAAGTACGAGAAAGTTATGTGTTTTTTCATTGATTTGAAAAATACTAATCATTAAAGATATTAGAAGATTGATATGAATATTTTCTAATCATAAATTTGAACATCAAACAAAGTAAGAATGTCAAAAAAGTTGTTACGTATTATTAATAGCACATGTAGGTGTGGTCTAAATTGATAATACTCCACTACTAACATCGTACCATATTCAATGCTTTTCAATTTTGTTTATAAAAATGAAGCCATTTATAGTTACACCTCAAATTTTGCTTCTCCTTTGTTTCATTGTTGTTTCAACATTTGGTG